>JALCUT010000025.1:0-675177 GCA_022963115.1 Ustilago tritici | reverse complement strand
CCCTAACCCTAACCCTAACCCTAACCCTAACCCTAACCCTAACCCTAACCCTAACCCTAACCCTAACCCTAACCCTAACCCTAACCCTAACCCTAACCCTAACCCTAACCCTAACCCTAACCCTAACCCTAACCCTAACCCTAACCCTAACCCTAACCCTAACCCTAACCCTAACCCTAAGAACAGTAATAGAAGACCTATACAATAAATTTTGCAAAGGTTGGGTTTAATTGACCTTTACCATAGATTTAGGGTTTCAGGCGCGCGACCGCTGACAGTTGTATCCCATAGACTCTGATTTTGCCCAATATTCATTATTGTCAGAGACAAGCTTGTGAACATCTGTGTTAAACATGTCGATCTTGCCAGCTTCATTAAGGAGGGTCAATTCTGCATTATGTTCCATCTTAGTGAGGTCTTTCTTAAGCCAGTTATAAAATTCATGTAATCTCCAGGACTTGGCCTTGGCAGGTTGAATAAACAGATAGTTGATGTTGTCAGTGCCATTGAGCTCGGTGCTGCTTTGAAGGATCATACAGAGATTGCCATTGAGCTTACAATTGAATTTCTTGTCACCCAGTTTGATGACACCATCTAGATGCTTGAAGGCTGTGGACCAGTTAGATAGAATACCCCAGAGGCGAGGGTTCCAAACATACCAGTTCTTTGTGGTTAGCTTAGGTGCCTCCTTCAGGGCATGATTGATACAAGAGAGTTCTTGATGGAAGTTGGAGTGGCGAGAGGGCTTTTTGTATATAGCTGAGGCCTCAGCTTGTTTGCAAAGGGTGTCATGACTCAGTCATGACCACTCTCATAATTATCTTAGATCTACATTGATAATTTATTTCACTGCAAAGAGTCCTAGACTTGTTGCATCAAGTCTTGTACTTTTGATCTCATAGTTTGCTCCTTCCTTCTTCTCTTCTCTTTTCCCTTAAGGAAAAGAGATCATAAGTCACTTTCTCAATCAACTCTAATCTATTCCTTCCAAAGTCTGGTAGCCTCCTCTGCCTCTTGATTGTGCCCTCGTTATCGTCCCACCAACCGTCGGGCCGGTTTGTGATAAAGGGTGAGTTCAATGAGCATATTTTGGAGGGTGGTGGCGTTTGATTTGTTGATGTCATTGAGGTTGAGCTGAGGTTCATCCAGTTTGTTGTTGTCACTGTCAGAATCATAAGGGGAGGGAGTCTCATGTCCAATAATCATCTGATGTTCTGGAGGTGCAAGGACAGTTTCAGCTTGGTTGTCAAAGGAGTCCTCAGGTAAGGGATTGTTGGCAATATGCGGGTCATTGGGTTGCGAAGGCATGGTGCAGTATTCAAATTGGCAAGGTAAGTGATAGTGTTGCAAGTGAGGCAAAGGCGATGATCCTATAGCAAGAGCAGTCAGACTCTTAATCTGTTGTAGGGTGTGCAATAAATGGCATTGATTATGATAATGATCACAGACTAAGTACAAGATGATTCAAATGTATATGTATGTCTTCCAGCGCTCTGTGTATATGTGTGTGAAACAAGGGTGATGAGGCTGAAACATGACGGGGAAACTATGTTGGATGTCTGATAGCCAGTATGCCAATGCCTATTGTGACAGTTGGTTTGGGCCTACATGATGCATATCCGGATGAGTGAAGTTGGCGAAGCGTGTGAGATCGAAATAGAGCTCACATACTTTCACTGTCTCGCTTGCCTGCGTTTGGTTGCTCACCTGCACTGACACCAACACCAACATTGACACCGACGCAGACCTTACATCATTCATCTTCATCGCGACACAACGATCCTCCTTCGCGTGTTCGCCGGACTAGAACTCTACCACTTCCCTTCTCCTTCAGAGCTCCACTAGAAGTACTCAGCGCTGTCTTGTGACATCTCTGGCTCGACCACGCCGGCTTCCGCTGTCAGTGCCTGCTTCCTTTCGAGCTGACAGGCGTCTTCGAGATCTTATCAACACGCCGAGATGACACCTCTTTCGACACATCTCTAAGTCCATCATCGAACCAGGCGATCGTACCCGTTCAGCCCCACTCGGAAGAACATGCTGAGCACGATGCAAAGTCATGACCCGGCTCAGGCTCTGCATTCATCCCTCGATGCCTCGAGCTGCGATGGCCCGAACACTGGCTCGTTCGTCAATCCTTCCTCTGCCTCGCCTCAAGGTCGACAACATGCTGTTCACATCCGCTCCTCTTCCATTCTTAGCTCTTCCAGCAGCGTCTCGTAAGTGCAAGCTCATCATGAACATCAATCATCTTGTTATTCGGCGTTTGCTAATCAATCGCTGACCAACGTGATTTGCGTTTCCACCTTACTCTGCTCTTAGCATTCCTTCGCGATCATCATCGGTCATGATGAGCCTGGCTGCTGTACCAGCACGAGGATCGTCCATCGTCAACTCGCCGCAGAAGAGCCGCATTAACACAAGCGCAAGTGCCGGAATGCCTCTGAGCGCTTCTGACCTGGCCGACACCATAGCTGGACTCACTCTTACCGACCATGCTGAGCGGAAATCATCGCATCTGACCAGCCATGCCCCCTCAGCCGAGACTGGTGACATCAGCAGAGATGGCTTTGACGTCCGAACACTGCAACCTCCATCGCTTCCTTTTGCGCTGCAACCAACGCATCCGGCATCTTCGCCTGAGCTCGGCTTCCATCAGGCTGATCTGTTCGAGATTGGCGAGGAGATCAGCGACGCTCACGAGGCCATTCAGCTGATACAGGGCCACATCTTCTCAATTCAAGAGCAACGACACGGTAGCAAGTCGATCCTTGATGGACAGAAGGACGCATCGAATCAGCTGCCAGACCTTGGACTTGAGGCAGCCCGACGCGCTGGTGCGGACGAGAACCATGCCCTGCCAAATGTCCCATCCCTCGGTGGCATAGACTTGTCTCTGATGCAGCTTGATGAGAAGCTCGAGTCTCTGTCGCGTGTCATGCAGCAACTTGAGGTTCGCATTACCGAGCTGCACGATCCTTCAGCTGGGGATATTGATGCCGAAGCAGGTGACTCCTCCATCATCGACAAGGAGATGAGCGATTGGCAGTCAAGAGCTCGCCGCAACAGCATCGGAAGCATAGACAGCTTGGGAACACTCGACGATATGGCCTTGCCTGGCTTCGCGCCTGCCCTTACACCACGAGCTTTGCGAGCAAAGTACCAAGACCTATGCTCGGAATGGACTTCTATACAGGAGGAAGTCGACGAACTGAAGAAGGAGCTCGCCGACGACAAATACCTAGACGTTTTCCGCTCTATCAGCACGCAGGCAGAAGGCATGATGGACAGTTTGGACAAGGCTGTTCTGCTGTGCTCCGCCTTTGTGCACCAAGTGCAACGCGATCACTTGGCTGGCAAGTTGCACAGGGCGGCTGCCGCCGACGACGATCTTGACGGTGAATACGACATTGAAGCCAAGCACGAAGAGCTCGTCGCCCTGACCAAGACGTTTGGCGTCAAAAAGTCCTACTATTTGCCCGCGTGTCAACAAGTCTTTCACAGTCTGGAGAAAGGCTGCATGGAAAAAAAAACTGCCAATGGCACCGTTCTCCGCGGTCTTTCGGACCTGCGTTCGCGGTGGCGGAGCTTGCGCGACGAGCTCGCCAAGACGGAAAGAGACCTGAAACGAATGGAAGCCCTTTTCCGCCGCGTTCGATCTGACAGCAGCGGATCTTCGTTGAACAATGATGGAGCTAGCCCGGCGACCTCAGTTGCAAGCCTCCCACCGCTACCTTCCAAGCTGCGAACCAGTGCATCTATGCAGTCCGGACTCGGCCTCGGCACACCTGCACGGGCTTCGGCGCTCTCTCACAGGAATACACCTTCGTCGTCATCGTCCTCTTCGCGCGGTGCCAGTGGTCCCAGCCGGTTGCCCAGCAGCTCTTCTATGGGATCGAACCTGCCCAATACTCCACCGGCAGCAGGCACTCTCCAACGGCTTCGAAGAATCTCGGCTGCGGCTGACTCACTCGCTTTGCAAAACAAAGCTGTCTCGACTCCACCACGCTCAGGCATCTCGAGACAGTTACAAGTGCCCACAACGACACAGCGCGCCGGCAGCAGGCCGTTGCCTGGCTCGGTATCACCGTCAGCAATCGACACGCCGATCCGAAATCGAGCGACATCGATGGCCAATGCCGCTACTGGTGCTGTCGAAAAGGGAGTTCTTGGACGATCACCAGCGACAAGACCGATCTCGATCGTTGGCGCTCGCAACGCTGTTGGCGGTCGCGATGTGTCCGGCACACCTAGCCGACCACCACCCTCGAGTTTCAAGTCGTCTTGGCATGATCTTGAAAAGCCGGCTCTGAGTCGCTCGTATGCGGAGCAAAGTCAATCGATGACGCGATCACAGTCGCAGGTCATATGGCCTTCGCAGTCAGGAGCATCGAAACCGAAGCAGGATGGTGACAACTCGATCGAGTATTTGAAGTATGCTGGAGACTCTTCGCCAACTCGCCCAGCTTCCTCTGCGGGTCAGTACTACCGTCCACCTTCGGTATCAGGCAATGTCGGGGAAGCAAAATCGAGAAAACGAGACTCGATGATCCCGCGCCTCGCAGTCCGCAGTTCAGACAGCGCGACGCCAAGTCGACCGGGTTCGGCCATGTCGCAGGCTTCTACCTCAACGCCGGTGCGCTATACAGGTGCCTCGAGGATGAGCATGCAGACGCCCGAGCCCGCCATCGTGGCGAGAGCCCAGAGACTGAGCATGTACGCGCGTGCGCCTTCGACAGGTATGGCAGGCATGGGGCAGACACCCAGCAAAAGAGCCAGCAAACCACCGCCGACCCGACGCAACGCAGCACTGGCTTCAGGGCGTGCAACACCGCTGTCGGCAGCTGCTCTGGCTTCGCTGCCAGCGGCTGAGCCGGGGGGGTCACTCAAGAGATCGAGCATATCTAATATGCGCTCGTTGCACAATGGACGAACGACGCCGACGTTCAGCGACAATAGGTCGGTGGGAGGCATGTCGACGGGCACGTGGTATGGACCTGGTATAGCCACAAGAGGCGTTTCAGGAATGGGGTCTCGGATCGGATCAGGATCGGTGGCTGGAAGCAGCTATGGTGGTACAGGTGCGATCGAGCAGTACAGGGCCAACCCGAACGATGCTCTTGATGTCGAGGTAGCGGCCATCTGCAATGGGCTTGGAGTTGCTCTGGAACGCATCGATCCGCCGCTTCCGCGGGGTGTGCGACTGGAGGAGGGTCCGGGCAAAGACAATCGAGCTCGCTATGAGATCGGCGGGCGTACGATGGCTTGCCGCTTGCTAGAGCTGCATCGACCGGCAGGGAGCGCAGGCGCTCGAGCCGGCACCAAGGCCAAGAAGATTCTGGTACGAGTTGGTGGAGGCTGGCAAGATCTGGAGCAGTGGCTACTAGCTCGACTCAGCTCGATCTAGAGTTTAGACATGCGTGGGATTTGCAGAACACTGTACCAGCTCCAGTGAGAAACAAGGCAATCACGTAGACACAAATTTGGTCCTGAAGCTCATGAGAGGCTGGAGTCCGCTCGAGAAAAGGAGGGCAGGAACAAGAGTTTCGCCTGTCTGTGAAAAGAATTTGGCAGCGTGAAGATTGAGTTACAGATAAAAGTACAGATGAGTTGAGAAAGTCGCAAGATGAATACAGTGTCGCTTCAAGCAGACGTTGCTTCCGAAGACTCGAGACCTTGCTGGTGAATCTTGAGCTGGTCAATCTGGCTCTGAAGGGAGTTGAGATCGATCTTGTCGAATCTCCTCTCCCGTGGGGTGCCGGCAAGAAGAGGGAATGTGGTCTCTGGGTTGGGCGAAACTGCAATGTATCTACGACTCTGCTTCTTTGAGGAAGGGTGAGGAGTTGTAGTGAGCTCTTTGGCGTGGAATGAGACGGGCGAAGGCTTCTTGATGGGAAGCTTGACACCAGACGGTGATGTGGTGGCTGCGCTCACGGGTGATGCGGATGCAGAGGGTGCGTGGGCATAGTAGAAATGAACATAGCCGGGAGCGGTCGCAAAGATGGTGTGATCCTTGCCGATAGCTGCGTTCGGACCCGGGTGCCACGAGGTACCGCGTTGCCTGAAGATGATCTGACCGGGGTACACGAGTTGACCTATAGACATAAGATAGATGGTAAGTGAGATTGTACAATGTCAGTGACTCTTGCGTGAGCGTATTACGGCGATGATCGCAGCTCATCAAGGTACCAGGAGAGAAACGTACCAGTCTGCTTCTTGTAACCGAGACGTTTACCGGGCGAGTTGCGGTTGTTCTTGGTCGAACCACCACCACGCTTGGTCGAGTTACGGGTCTGGATAGAGCCTCCGAAGGTGAATGCAGGAAGAATGGACGATGATACTGCGATGCTGGTGGAGGCAATGGCAAGCGAAGCTGGAGCTTGCGTGGAGGGAGCTCGGGCTGCAGCGATTACTGAGCACCTAAGCAGCGAAGAGGAGCCAGCAAAGATCATCGTACCGTGTGAATGTGCGTGAAGTTAGGACGAGAGGGTCTGGGCGGGCGGTTGGAGATGCAACCCCGTTAGCGTCTATGAGATGGCTTGGTTCTGCTGTCGAGGAAGCGAGGAGGTGTGAAGATGCGATTGAGAGTAGCGAGGAGAGCACTTGGAAGAAGTCGAAGATGCAGAGTGTGTTCGCCTCTCTTTGTCTCTCAACCAAATCTGGCCAATCACGTGCCCCAATGTGCTGACTAAGCATGTTGCAAGCAATAGCTCGACAAAAAAAAAAAGTTGAGAAATTAGAAGAAACGAGAGCCACACACAAGCACACACTTAGGATTTTTAGCGGAGAGAGTTCGGAACGCGGCGGAAAGGGTCGATTTTCGATTCGGATCAGGTCTTTGACAATTTCCTCAGCCTTCGTAACTCAGCAAAGAATTGTGGATTGTGCTGCGACAGCGTCATATTCACACAGGTTGACAGAACCGACTTGAAACCCTGTCCTTGCGACTTTACGTCTGCAACCCTCCTCACCATCAACTTCACCATCAACTCCACCATCAACTCGGTCACCCTCACTCACAGTCCTTCCAACGTTCGAGCAGTGTCAATTCCGTCTTGGTACTACTCCTGGATCAAGCTCCACCTCGACACACCTCTGCACGCACGCACATCGTCCGCAAACGCATTTTAACTCATCATGGTCTGGCCGTTCTCATCCAACAAGTCGGCAGAGGCTTCGTCCTCCTCATCCACACAGCCTGCTTTCCAGGCTGTGGCTCCTACGCCTGTCGATTCCACAGTGGCTCTTAACGCATCCTCGGACAGTCCTACCAACTACCTTCGTAGCCACACTTTCGTTCAGCCCTCGTCACCGACACCATCTACATCCGGCTCCGCTTCCGAGTACGTTCCCAACGCAGCTTCTCTTCTCGGCGATACCTCGCTGAACCTCGGAGACCTGTCGCCATTGGCAGGCCTCGGCAAAGACGATCTCGAGTACCTCGACCTTACGGATGGTGCGCCATCCAGCATGGAGGGTGCACGAACTGCTGTGCCATCCCGAGGCTGGTCAGACGACCTTTGCTACGGTACAGGTACAACCTACCTCTCCGGTCTCGCCATCGGTGGTCTCCTCGGTGCAAGGGAAGGCTTCTTCCGCCCTCTCGGCGTAGAAAACACCACTTTCCGTCTTCGACTGAACGCTGTTCTGAATCAGGTCACCCGACGAGGTTCCTTCTTTGGCAATTCCGCCGGTGTCGTCGCCCTCATCTACAATCTCGTTGACGCCTCCATCGATGGTGTTCGTGGCAAGCACGACATCTATGGTGCTGTTGCGGCAGGCGGTCTTTCTGGAGCCCTTTTCAAGTGCACTTCCGGTGCCCGCCCCATGGCTCTCGCAAGTGGTATCATGATGGCTGCCGCCGCCACGTGGACCACTGCCAAGCAGGCTCTCATCTGAGCGATGTCGTACCAACATTCATCCTACCTTCGGCACAATATATCAACATCTTTGAATACGCCACTTCGTGCACTCGCCTTGCACACCAAAATCGTTTGTCCTGCAGTCTCGGGACACTACTTCAAGCCCTCAGTCGCATCTCCACTCCGACAAGGACACATCCACCGCTCTGCTCCATAGAATCTCTTGTTTTAAAGACAGATCGTTTCCTTTCCACATCTCCTCACGCAGATTGTAATGTACACTATTGAGCCCACGCATGCTCTTATCTCATGACTTTCTCAGGCCGGGCTCGCCTACAGCTCTGCCCCTTGACTGTGTCTCGTTGCATAAATTCCTGAGACCAAATGGTATAGATTAGTGATGCCGATAAGGATAGGATGGCTCTCAGGTGATGATCTTGTCGATTAATGTCTGCCAGAATGAAGGATCGAAATTCTGCTGGCCTGGGCCTGAGGGAACGGACGATTCTGAACCCTGACCGTCAAAGTTGAGTAGAGTTTGTGGACCTTCGGCCTGTGATGAGACGTTCGTTCCCGAGTTCAAGAAGCCAGCGCCAAAGGACGATGCACTGCTGCCATCAGGAGCTCCCATGGCATCGTTTGACTGGACCCGTTTAGCTTGACCTCGCGCTGCGTCTTGCTGCTGCCAGAGCGAATTGGGTGTGTTGACGCTGGGAGCGCTCGAGAGAAGCTGTGCCAGCGAGGTGGACGCGTTGGAAGGCTCTGTCGCAGAACTCGAAGAGATAGGTCCGGCTTGCGAGGTCCATCCACTGATCACTGCGCTCGGAGTGAGACCTTGTCCGCCGGCACCCGGTACAGCGCGTGAAGCTGCTCCGCTTCCACTAGGTGCTCCTGGTGCGTAACCGCCAATCGAAGCTCCACCTAGTCCGTTGAAGCCTCCGCCCAGTCCCTGACCAAGCGAAGCTGAGCCGTTGCCGACAGAGTTAAAGACGCCGCCAAGACTGCCCAGCGAGTCGAGACCAAGGCTGGCACCAGCTGCACCACCTCCAACGCCGTTGGCTCCATTGTAAGCTGCGTCGTATGAAGGCATGGTGGCGGCTGCCCATTCGGCCTGGTACCATGCATCAAAGAATTGCTGCGCATCCTCACCGCCGCCATTCGGGGCAGGAGCCAAGGATGACGTCGACGAAGCTGTGGTCAGAGAGTCGCCTCCCACGTTGGTGTTGGAGAATGCCACGGGCATCGAAGAGGTGGACGGGCTATTGGAGCTGCTCCCGGAGGGACTAGAGCCAACAGCATTGGTCAATCCACGCGGGTCGAAGGACCACTCTCCGGATCCTTGTCGAGAAGCGGTGGCTGACCCTGTTCCGGGTTTGCGCTTGGCTGCTGGCGCCGACGAATTAGCTGAAGCTGGATCTTGGCGTGGCGACTGAGTCAGACTCTCGGTCTTGTCCGACGGGTGCAGCAGCGAGCGGGACTTGGCGTCTGTACTCGAGCCGTTCTTGCTGTCCGAGCCCGTTGCTTTGTCCTGGCCAGATCGGCTACCACCCAGGCCGAGCAGCAGGTGAGCATCAGACTTCTGGTCTCCACGTTCGGCTGCAGCATCCTTGCTGCGCTTGCTAGCTTTCGCATCGCTCTCGTTGCGCTGACCCGCATCGGTCGAACGACCTCTTTTTGGCGCGCGAGAATGGTTGTTTGCAGACGTCGAGCTGTCTTTGGAGGCAGCAGCCAGTTTTTCGACCTGTTCGATACGTGATAAGAATATGCCGATGACGTTGGCTTCGCGATCTCGCATCTCATCGCGCTGACTTGCGGGCCGACGTTGGTAGTTGTTGACGTAATGCTCCAGATGCGCTTTGAGCTTGGGTGCATCACGATTGTTCGGGTCCATGAGCAGGACCACGCCAACTACGAGCAAGGAGTGGAAGTACTTGTAGGTGCCAATCTGGACGCGATAGAGGAGCAATGGCTCGTCGTCCACCTTGAGCTTCTTGAGGCTCTGCACAAAGTCACTTCGCATCTCCAGGTCGTGCAAGGCGGCGTTGAAACTGGCTTCGCGACACGGCAAGAACTTGGCGCCGTTCGGGCCACCCGAGCGAAGCAGGTATGGTCGATGCAGAGCGATACGAACCGAGTTGATTTCGGTATGCAAAAGGAAGCGATGAACGTTGAGGAAGCCGTAGGTCGAATCGAGCGACTTGTCACACTCGACGCCGTCTTTTGTGAGGCGTGCCTGGAAGTAGAATGGCAAGCCGTCCTGCAGTTCGCGCATGCTCTTGTCGAGGGCGAGAACGTCGCTGACGTGCACAGGATGCTGCAGATTCTGGAAAGTTGCGAGGATGCGACCTTCGAGTTCGGCGATACGCTGACGGAAGACGGTATAGCTGTAAGCAGTGGGAGGTTCGACGCCTTCTGGCATCTTGGGTGGATGCTTGGGCGCCGAGAAGATGTCTTCGTCCATGACTCCGCTAGGTACCTGCGTGTCGCAGACGCGATCGTCAATGACCGCAGGACGGCCAGTATTGAGTGCGAGCGCTCTGTCAAGGAAATAGACAGAAGCCCATACACGCCTTCGGGCCTCAGTTTCGGCGGGGGAAAGCCCGAGCTTTGTACCATCGCGGTGCAGTCCAATACTGAAGGCAGCTCGGACAGCAGAAGAGCCGAGTGTATATGCTTCGCCGATACGACGGTCAAGCAGAAGGAAACGACAAGAGGCAAGCCATGCGACGATCTGGTCGACATCCTCACGACCCATGATGGAGCTCATAAGCAGCGCTCGTCGGCCTGCATAGTGATAGCGTCGTGCAGCTTTAAGTCGATCGCGCGGCCCTTCTGGGAAGAGAGGGTGTTGAACTGAGAGCATAGCGATGGCGCATACATTGCAGAGGAGTGCAAAGATGTTGATGTTTGAAGCGTTGATCTTGGGACCCGAATTCCAGAAAGCCTCAAACGACTTGCGAAGGCTCTGCTGCGGCAAGGGCTGACGCATCCAGTTGATGTCATTGAAGAAATGATCGATGAGGACATTGCAGTGGGCACGGGTGCTGAAAGCACCAAGCAGATCAGGGGTGGGGGCTGTTGGGCAGCCGTATTCGGGCATGACAACGTCCAGATCAGAAGGGCCCTCTAGCGTTCGGATGGGAAGGTTGAGAGGAGTCGATTTGGTCGAGCTCCCTGGAAGATCGTCGAGAATCGAGCTGATGCGCATGTCCATGGATCCACCGTTGTAGAAGCCTGTCTTTGGACTGTATCGACCGTCGGTCTCGAGCTCGTCGTTGCCATCGTCGTCCTGATCGTTGGATCGAGAGTGCATTTGCTCCGGCGACTTTGCGATGCTGCTGTCGGGCCATACTGGCTTCGATGTCGCAGTACTTCGAGAAGCTGATAGACGGCTGCCTGATACGGTGGCATTGTGGCTGTGAGAAGCGGAAGCAGAAGGCGTGGCTGAAGCGAGATGCTCGATCTGCTGAGCAAGCTTGGGAAGATAGTCTTCGAGAATGCGCTCGACTCGATTGAGGCGAGAGGCTACATCGTTGGTCTCCTCGCCTGGCTGGAATGTCTTGCACCTTTCCGGGATCTTGCGAGCGATGCAATGCTGACAAGGTGTCTTTCTGTTGCACTTTTGCTTTCTGCGATAGCATTCTGTGCAGGCAAAGTGGACGCGATTGCGCTTGCCAGTGCCGCGAGAGTAGGATTTGGAATCATCGCCCGGTGAGTCGTGATGATTCGTTTCGGGTGTGTTGGGAGCAGCCGAGGAAGCTCCTTCGCTGCGACGCGAGCTTCGATCGTCGACCGAGGGTCGTCCAGACTTCATGGTCAACGTTTGAGCTGCTGCAGCTTTGGTAAGGCAATTTGGGGAAGCTGCTAGCAGAATAGCATGGCTGAGCGAGGAGACGCAGCAAGGGTTTCGAGACGTCTGCGACAACGAGCAAATAGAGGACTTTAGGACAGGGGATGATGTGGGTGAGAAGATCATTTGGCAAGCAGAAGGGATTGAGACAAGTGACCGATGCTTTGCCGGCTATTGTTCGGGTTCGGGAACTGTTAGGGTTAGTGTTAGATCTCCACACGGCAATTACGACACAGCACAGCTCTAAATTCCGTTGGCTCCAACCGCTACTCTTGCGTTCCCGAATTCTGCCTGACAGACACCTTCGTATCAGCAGTTTCAGGGACAATTCAATCGATCATAGCATGTGAACAGCCTTCATATCTCACTTGTGTCCGAAACGCTGTTGTCATACTGCAACTTTAAGCTTATCATTGTCCACGTGAACTCTTGCCGAGTCTGATGGCTCTGGAGAGCTTTTTCCCACCGGAAAGCGGGAAAGGTGTTGCAATTCTCGGAATTCGGAGTTGCAGCACAGCTGTTGACTGCTGAACCTCTCACTTTTCGAGACAACCTCGAAGATGTTGATGCCTGCTCTCCATCCTTCTATAGCGTCTCGCCATGTCAAAGTAAGTTGCGACAGTAGCTTGCACGACAAAAGTATCGATATGCTACCACCTCTATAATGATAGAGCTAACAACCTCATCTACTTCGTTTGTTCTTGGCTTTGTCCGTTCAGACACCACCCCGATCTTATCCTCTGCCGCAAGCTTACAGGCATTGCTGTTGGAAGGCTATGCGAGAAAGACGATGGCAAATGGTGAGTACACAGTCAAAGATCGGGACGAACTGTCGATCGGATTTACTGACAATCTTTCGCCCACGCTCTCCCAACTACGTCCCGCCTTTCGACCCGCTAGTCCCATCTGCGACTCTTACGTTCGTCCCGCTACTCTGGTTCGCATCTGTGAAGAGTGCAACTTCGGCTCCTCGGGAGGCAAATGCATCATATGTGGAGGTCAAGGTGTTTCCGTAAGTACATCTGCCAGGCGTTAGACAAAGCAAAGTCAGAGATGAGGTCGACTAGCATACTAACTCCATGGTTCTCACACCCTTGCTCACACACAGGACGCATACTATTGCGCTGAATGTACGCGGCTTGAAAAGGACCGTGACGGGTGTCCAAAGGTAGTCAATCTTGGTGCCAGTAGAACAGATCTTGCATATCTACGCAAAGCAAGACAACAGCAGCAACAGTGAGTAGAATATCAGGATTTTCTATGCAACTCAGCTAGACGTGTCATCACTGACACCCCTTGATGCCTCATGGCGCTCTTACAGATTCCAACGCGGGTGAACCTGCCTCGACCTCTTCAGCACGCACGACCAGACCTGTCACCTCATTCATCTGTATTTCTATCGTCCATTGCAAGCATCTCGTCGGTTCTCTCTAGTCAATCTCAGTGCAAATCATACACTGCTCGCGTTTTTGTTGGAGTACACGGCTGGGTATATAGCACTTGATTGAGAAAGTGCGAAAAGCTTAGAAAGTGATATTCAGAGCTCGGCAAAGAAGAAATCGGTCGTCGAAGGAAGAGGTGGTGGCTGCACTGCGATTGGCAGCTCAATCTTCTCGCCCGTAAGATCCAGCAACTTGACCTTAATGCCAATCTCGGTGAGTGTTTGAATCAGGTCGGCCGTCTCTCGTGTACTCACAACACCGCCTTCACCGCGCAGCATGTTGAGTCCATCAGTCCATTCCGAAAACTGACTTGCGTTCAACGCCTGCATCTCGGCCAAAGATGCGTCAGGAGACTGTAACAAGCTGATCGCAAGATCGCCACTTGCCCCCATCTTGCAAGCAGTAGCTGCTGCGGCTTTGCCAGTCGTGTCTGCTCCTCCGCCGTTATGCGCAATGTCGGTCACCAAGCTGAGATCAAACCTTTCCGGCAAATCGTCCAGTCCGCCTCTAATGGGGAAGCGCTCAGACGAGTCGCAGTAGTACAGGTACTTTCTGTTCGGCGCCAGTCGGTAGAAGCGCCATGGCTTATGAGATGCTGATGCGCCGTTCGTGTTGGTGATGGCCGGTAGAGCAGTCTCGACGGTGCTGGTAGATGGTCGGTGATGCTTGGGACCGTTACCCGTTGCGGTCGCCGAGACTGTCGAGAGGTTGCGGAACCACGCACCCTCAAGCAAGCACTGGATCCGCTGCTGTCGTACAAACTCGTAGCTCTCCCTGTAGATCCTTCCGCGCAGATTGCGGATCGATGACTTGGCGTTGTAGTCTTCTTCTACCTCCAACTCCTTCATCTGCCTGTCACGCACAGTGCGATACTCGGAATGCAAGAAAGCGTCCTCCAGTTCGAACCATGTCCGGATCGTCTCTTCCTGCTTGCCCAATGCTTCGTTGACCTGACTGCGGACCAAGGCCGATACACGCGAAAAGTCGGAAGCAGCGGCTCCGGACTCGTTCCACATGCAAAGAAAGAATCGCAGGGCGAGGTTATGCACTTTGGAGAAGGAAAGTAAGAAGGGCAGGTAGGTGGTCGAAGTGGTGTATGAGCCCGATTCAATGTCCCAATGGTCGGCAAGGATGGAGGTGACTTCGATCGAAGCTCGAGCAAACATGCAGCGTCGCACTTCGGGGCGATTGATCTGTTCGAGAATGATCTTGGAGTAGAGATCTGGATCGGAACGAACGAAGGATTCGAGGCATGAGAGACCGAGCCAGCCGGTACGACCAAACTCCTTGGCTGCAGACTCGGAAGCAAATCCAATACGGCGCCATTTGTATCTTGTGATCGCGCCGACGGAAGCTCTGAGTTCGTCGTTGGAGCTGCCATTCTGATTCGCCAAGTTGTTGGATACGACAACGTCGCTGATCTTTGCCTGAAGCCAGATGTATGACAATGCATGGACATGACGTTTGTCGGTCGGAGTGACAGTAGTGCGCATTCTACGGTGTGCGGCTCGGATGACGTTGCTCTGGTAATCGAGGATGGACGAGGCCAGCTCGTCTCCGCGATTCGAATCCATGAGCCATGCTACTGCTTTAGACGCGTTTAGCTTCTCAAGTTCGGATGTAAAGCTTTCGAACAGGTCGTCAGATACATTTCGCCACAGACTGTTGATTAGGCTGAGACTGTAAAGCTTGAGTGTGGTGTCGGAGCTGCCAATGCGGTTGACGAGGGTCTGGAGAAAGAGCTTCTCGCGTTGAATCTCGTCATAGATGAATTCGAAGCCGTAGCGATAGACGGGAGGAGCGGATGTGGTAGCAGCACCTCGGCCATCGGCGACGACACGTCCGGTCTTGGGCGAGTCCTTGGGACCGGAGACGACCAACTTCTTGAGGATGGCAGTGGCCGGTCGACAAACGTTGATACGTTCTTGCGAAGCCAGCAAGTTGACGACTTTGGCGACAAGAGAGGCATCGATGATCTCCCATCCGTACTCGTAACCTTCCATGAGGTTCTGACAGCTGGTCAGCGCGTACGCCAACGTGTTGCCGGAAGAGTGACTGCAGATGACATTGAGAAGCTCTTTGACACCTCCTCTGGCGACGAACTCGTCGGTGAACTGCGACTCGCGGATGAGTCTCTGCAGGGTATACGTTGCCATTTTGAGCACTCGATCATCGCGAGAGCTAAGCTTGTCCACCATCTCGACAGCCTCTATTGTCGGCGAAGAGCTGAGCTTGAAGTTGGCGCCTGCTTCGATCTTCTTAGCCATGTTCGCATCATCGATGAGCTCGTCGTTATCGTCATCTCTGAGTGCAAAGAGCGCTGGTGGCTCCTGAACACCGAGGTGAGCATTGGCGCAAAGCTGTCGAATCACGTCCTGAACGAGTAAACTCGGATCGATGAGTGCCTTGATGGTGGATTGCCCGTAAGTGACAAGGTTGATGCGATTCGCGATCTGTGGCGATGCCAGCTGCGGCGGATCTGGATCAATAGAGCTGTTGGAAGGGCCGCCTCTGCTGGGCACTGGCTCGTTTCCAGACATGGTCAACGGCTGTCTGCACGACTCTAACTTAAAAGCGAAGATGTGGAGTCAGGACTATTGATGGTCGCCGAGAGGTGAATGAGCTGCTTGCAAAGTTGCTCGCAAGGTACGAAATAGGGACCTGCGAGCTGATCGTAGCTGGTGCAGAAGCTGGACGAGGAGTGACAAGAGGGAAGCAATGAAGGTGGAAGAAGAAGAATGACTGTCGAGAAGGATGGTGGTGGCGCGTTCCAAATGGATCAAAGCGGAGGATCGCGAGTTGGATCGGCAAAGTGCGGGCGTCAAATTGGGCGCAATTTGAGATGCATGGACCGACCCCGCCTTGCTATTTCCCTGTTCACCACTTCACCTTCTCGCCTCTGTCTCACATCTCGAGCTTTGGTTGAAAGGCAGGTTAAGTCTCACTCGTTCCACCACAGACAGTGTCGGCAGCACATATGCTGTGTTAGAAATACATTGTCGACGCAACACGGATGGACATTGTTCTTTCGTTAGGATGAAGCAGATGTCGACGTTGCTGCAACGTGGCTCGCCGTTTGCTCTTGCTCTTGCTGCTCTTGCTCTTGCTGCTCTTGCTCTTGCTGCTCTTGCTCTTGCTGCTGTTGTTTTCGCTGCAGCTCCTTGTTCCTCTGATGTTGCAGGATTTTCGAAGGCCATCCTCTTCTCTTGCCACTATTTCGAGCACGACCGGAAAATTTGGCTACATGGATGGGTGGATGGGTGATGCCAAACTCGCGTCGCATGTCGTCAATATCTCTCTCCCAGCACCGCTCCCACTCGATGGAGATGAGCGGTACCGATGTCTTGCCGACTGCCCAAGCCCAAGGAACAAGCGTTTGAAGTGATGCCAAGTCAGCCGACGAAGGTGCACCTTGCGCTGTGGCCGATGTAGCCGAAGCGGAAGAGTTGAGCGCAGCAGAAACAAGCTGTGAAGGTTTTGGCAGCGAGGACAGATTGGAACCGAAGATGCGCAGCGTACCACCAGCAGCAGCAAAGCCAGCGACAGGCATGTTCATGTGTGCCATCTCAAAATACTTGACTACCGTCTCGCCGAGTTGAGTGACTGGCATGCGCAGAAGCAAGTGGTAGAAGTCGTGCGATTCACGATACCTTTGAATGAGGTACTTGTGTTCCGAGGTTGACATGTAGTCCGCCTCGGCACGTCCGTCGGGACCAACGCCATTCTCTTTGAGCCATTCGATCCATTCGCGGCCGAACTTTCCACGCTCTAGACTGGCGAGATAGTCAACATCAACAGTCTCGGAGTTGACAGAAGGTCGTTCGATAAGCAATCTACGTCCTGACTCGGTTGACCGCATCAATTCGAGCAAATGTGCGAGCGACGGCCCTGAAGAGACCTGTGTTAGCATAGAGAGCAAATCTGAGAAAAGATAAGGAGGAATGTGTCAGTTGTCAAGACCAAGACCTTGGCTGGTGCAAGTGACTTTGCTTACCTCCACGAGCAGGGTTGTTAAGCAATCCCAACGCACTACCAGCTGTGAGAAGTGCCCGTCCTAGGAACGTTGTTGGAAGGTACTCTACCTCGTCGATGCGTTGAGCAGACTGAGCTGATTTTGCATCGCTATCAGATCGACGCGATGCAGTAGGTGAGAAGGTACCGAATGTTTTACAGGATGACGTTGCTGTCGCCATTAGCCGTGATGTGACGACATGGCGAGACGGTAATCGGAGCATGGATGTGCTTGCGCCTTGACTTCTGCTTCCGGCTGGAATGAGACTTGACAGCAAGATCGAGCTCATGGTTGAAGATCTGGGAGGAAGCTGTGGAGCGGCATGGCGTAGGAGAGCGAGGCAGAACGGGCTTGATGTGAATGACCATGTTATGGTCAAGAAATTCCCGTCTGGACTCAATCGCACGAAACAAAACCTAAAAAATGTAACCTAACAGGAACAAACTAAGTGGATTGCAGGCAAAGACCCGTGAGGTCCTCGAAGCTCGACAAGGAGGCTCCCAGCCCGCCGGAACAGGGGGCCGGTCGAGCGCAGAAGCGAGCGGCAAGGGAGGGTGTACAGGGAGGGCAATAATCGACGAACCAGGCTGCTAATCGTACGCCTGCCTTTTGGTGGAGATGATGGTAGCGTCTCCGCTCCGCTCTTCACAAAGCGGACTATTTTCGATTGCTGAGTCGAGCCCAGACGCGCACGCCTTCATCACTGGTCACGTGATGTATCCTCCACTTTTGATTCTCGTGAGCCTTTTTTGGTCCTCATTTTCGGCTACTATTTTCCGTCTATCATTTTCTTCTATTCAACGCTTCTTGACGAGACCAACACTTCGCACAGACTGCCTTCATTCTCAAGACAGTACCGTCTCAGCTTCCCACCCTTGGCTCACTTCTCATAGTCAAGATGCCAAGGATCTGATACAATACCATCAATTCGGATCCCATCTCGCGCCCAAGGCGATCGCAATTTCGATCCCAACGATGTACTCAAGGTGGTTGCGGTGGCCACAGGCTCGTCTTGTAGAGCACCTTCTTCTGTTCATCGTCCTAAGCACCGCAGCTTCCGCACAGCAAATTCAAGAGGACACAGCGATGACAGCGACAGACTCGACATCTCTATCTTCGCGAGTCCTCGCGTACCTTGGCCTGACATGGTATTTCCTGATATGGACTGTATGCCTTCTCGGTCTCAGCTTAGCACGTCAGTTCGCCAACTCAGAGTCTCCGAGATCACCGCTATCGTCACCAAGATCCTCTGCGATACTCACGAATGAATCAGAGGACTCGAGCAGCCTTTATTCGCTCATGCGCCGTCAACAGCAAGAAGTTGACTCCCACACAGAGTCTGTACCGGGCGTTTCCATCCTGCGACCACTCAGCGGCCTCGATAGCAATCTGTACTCGAATCTCTCATCCTCTTTCTCTCAGGACTATCCCAGGTCGCGCTTCGAGGTCATCTTGTCGATCCGCGATACTTCGTCGCCAGAGTCTCAAAAAGTGCTCAACGTCGCTCGCATGGTGGTCGCTGCCCACCCTCAGGTTGACGCTCGTATCGTCGTCGGCGATCAGTTCGCCGGCGTCAACCCAAAGATCAACAACCTAGTTCGCTCCTACGCAGCTTCCAAGTACGATATTCTCTGGGTCGTAGATAGCCAGGTGTGGTCACCGTCTGGCGCTCTTGCACGTGCTGTCGACGATCTCTGCGCCGAGCCCGCTTCAAGGCCTCGTCCTTCACCGACATGGCTTCCGCGAAAACCTCACGGTGATCGTGTTGGTCTTCTCCATCACGTACCTTTTGCAGTTTTGCCTAGCACATCGTGGGGCTCAAGAATCGAAAGGGTCTTCCTCTCAACCACACACGCCAAAATGTATCTTGCTCTTAACGCTCTTAGCATTGACTCTTGCGTCATGGGCAAGAGCAACATGTTTCGCAAGTCAGACCTTGCTTGCGTGCCCGATTCGTTCTTCAATGTGTCCCATCAGGGCAGTCAGGGTGAGGAAGGCGCTATTGGCAGTTTTGCCTTTTCGCAGCAGTCTCAGCCCTCTCCACATACTCCAACAAGCCGGACCGCCTCACCATCCGTACAGAACAATGCACGCCAGGGCAACATTCTGAACGAAGGCGATCAGGAGCTGTCGAATGACCAAGTCAAAATGCTGTCTCGACCGTTGGCTCGTTTCTCCATCTATCTAGCCGAGGACAACATGCTTGCGCAGTCGCTCTGGGATCTGCCTCTCAATCTCTCTCATACGCTCTCCTCGTCCGATCTAGCCTACACTTCAGTGGGCGACATTCGAACGTTAGCTGACTACACAAGACGACGCATGCGATGGATCCGCGTGCGCAAGTACATGGTGCTTGCACCGACCCTGCTCGAGCCACTCACCGAGTCGATTCTTTCCGGCATCGTCGGATGGTTTGCGCTTTCTACTCTCCTCCCGCCTGCGTTGTCATCAACTTCAGAGCCTCTGCCCCTCTGGTTCCGAGTGCTCTTCTTCGCTTTGCACTTCGGTGCATGGTTCAGCGTCGACTACACCGTCTTTCAGCGGTTGTCGGTTGCACACGAGTTTCTATCCTGCAATCCTGGCGTGGACAATGCGGATCGGATGAGCATAGTCGAGTTTACCGCGGCCTGGGCGTTTCGTGAAGCTTTAGCGCTTCCTATCTGGGCATGGGCGATCTTGGGAAGCACAGTTTCATGGAGGAACAAGACCTACCGGATTCTCCGAGGTGGTCGAGCTGCCGTCGTTTCAACCTCTACTCCATCATCAAAAGCGGGTGTTAGACGTGCCAAGGCCGGTTTGGCCCACGACGGGGATCTTGACCCGCTTCTGACTTCAAATCACTGAAGTGTTTATGCAGGTTCACATGTACATTCTGATAGGCAGACGAGTTACAGTCACGGGACTAGTTGCAGCATGAAAGAGTTTTTGCATTTGTGGAGTGTGTAGTCTAGAGGAGACGATGCAATGGTGTGTGGATGCCTCTAAGCGGAAGAGGAGGCGAGCATCTTCTCGAGTGTGTCGCACTGCTCGAGAACAGCACGCTTCGAGGTACCGCCCTTGGCATCACGACGCTCAACACTCTGCTCAAAGGACCAGACCTGCATGACGTCGTCTTCGAACTTGTCTGACAGCGACTTGAGGTCTTCCAGCGTCAATTCCGAGAGAATGCATCCCTTTTGCTCGGACAGTCGGACGGCGCTACCGGAAATGTGGTGGGTCTCGCGGAATGGAATGCCTTTCCTGACTAGGTACTCAGCCAAGTCGGTGGCGAGCATGTCGGGCGTCAAGGCTGCCTTCATCTTTTCAGGGAAGATGTTGAGGGTAGAAATGACACCGGTAGCGATCTGAAGGCCGTCCTTGGTGGTGTCGACAGCGTCAAAGAGAGGCTCCTTATCTTCTTGCAAGTCCTTGTTGTAGGTGGAAGGGATCCCCTTGAGCGACATCATGAAGCCGGACATCTGACCAAAGATACGACCCGCCTTTCCTCGAAGCAGTTCCAAGCTGTCCGGGTTCTTCTTCTGGGGCATGATGGAAGAGCCAGTGCTGTAGGCATCGCTGAGCTGCATGAAACCGAATTCGGAGGTAGAGTAGATGATAAAGTCCTCAGCCATCTTGCTAAGATGGACGGCAGTCAAGCTGGCCCACATGAGGTATTCGACAACAAAGTCGCGATCCGAGACGCTGTTCATCGAGTTGGGTCCAACGGTCTGGAATCCAAGGTCGGCGGCGATGGCATCACGGTCGAGACCAGCGAATGGGTTGCCAGCCAGAGGGCCAGAGCCGAGTGGAAGGACCGAGATACGGGGCATGAGATCACGCAACCTGGCCAAGTCGGAAGCGAAGTAGGTTGCGTGGGAAAGGAGGAGATGCGACCATCGGATGGGCTGTGCGCGCTGAAGATGTGTATATCCGGGCATGAGAGCATCGACCTCTTCACTGCCACGAGCGATCATGACCTGAATCAAGTCTTTGAGGTAACCCTCGATAGCCTTGACCTCGTCAATGAGCCAGAGACGCATGTCCGTGGCAACTTGGTCATTCCTGGACCTGCCCGTATGCAGCTTTCCTCCGACGGCGCCGATGAGCTCAGTCAAACGACGCTCGTTGGCGGTGTGAATGTCCTCGTCATCAGGGTGAATTTTGAAAGTGCCGTTCTTCCACTCCTCGCCGACCTTTTCGAGACCAGCGACGATCTTGTCTTTCTCTTGCTCGTTGAGAACACCCGTCTTGACGAGGGCACGGGCGTAGGCTTGCGAACCTCGGATATCTTGAGCGTGCATGCGCTTGTCGTAGGATAGCGACTCGTTGTAAGCGAAGAGAAGGGGGTCATTCTTGCCGGTGAAGCGGCCGCCCCAAAGCTTGCGCTTTGTGAAGTCGTCTGATGTCGAAGCCATTGTTGCAGTGTTACTGTGTGCGTGGTGAAGAAGAAGGTATCAGAATGCTACAAGGCAGCAAGTATCTTTACTTTATGACTCTTCCACGGAATGCGGCGTGAAACGTTAGGTTGGTCCATGCGGAGCCAAGCTTTATCTCCTGTCACACTTTGGCCGTTATCAGGCGGCACTATCGGTCGGCCCCAAGAAGAAGAGTCTGACTCGAGTCGATAAAAGATTAAATTTCTCTGCCTGCGCTCTCTTCTTCTGATTCTTCTTCTTCTTCTGGGGTAAGATCCTTTCGCACGAGAGCAAAGCAAAAGACAAAAGTCAGAGTCCAACTTGTTGTTGTGCAAATATGCCTGCCTATGCAGTTCCTTCTGAAAGTTTGGGGACAGGTCCAAGTAGATAGTCATTCAACTTGTGCAGTAGCATACCTTCCATCTGCTTGGACAACTGATGTCTCATAAGTGTCAAGCTGTACAAAAAACACACAGTGAGCAAGTCTGACACAAGAGCTTTCAATTGAAGTGACTCTCGGAGCCAACTGTCAGGGGTTGCACGCCTGAAACCCGAAATTTGCTGGATGAGCTTGTTCCAGCAAATGCCAGCGAGAGGTGTCAAGTGAGCTCATTCTGTCCAATCTTGGTGAATTGCAACAAGTGACTGTTTTCCAATGGATTTTGGCTGATCACTGTGAACACTCCATTCAGAGGTAGCATGGCATGTTTGGAGTCCTTGGATACTTGAGTTGATATGTGATATGACTATACTAGATGTATGGTATAACTATGCCTGTCTTAGCACAAGTGTTTGTGATGTGTCAACAGTCATATGATGGTACTGGTTGAGGTAGCAGGACTGCAGTGGAGGTGCTGCCTACAGTTGAGGTGCTGTAGTGTCAATTGAGGTGTTGACAATGTCTAGTAGTGGTGATACAACACACATGTGTGAAGTAGTTGCAATGCCCTGCAATTGCAACTGAGACAATACTTAATGAAAAGACTGTGATACTGCACTTATAGCCAGATACAACAAGTGTAAGGTAAAGTAAGATAAGATATAAGTAGAGTGGATGAGCTTCTGCTCTTTCACTGTAACAAAGTGAATGTGTATATATAGGAATGTATAGTGATGGCAGCGACACTGCTTCTTCTGAGCAGTGTAGGCACCTCCTCAACACTGCTCCTTCTCCTCTTGAGCAGTGTGGACACTGCTCTTGCTCCTCCAGACCCTCCTGATCTGTGTGGACACCTCTACAACCTGCATGTGTCCATTTCCCTGTGTGGGCCCTTTGTGACCTGCATGTACTCCTATGCTTGGACCCCTCCCTTGCATACCTCTTTCCATATGTCTCTTGCCACCAGTGATGGCAACAAGCCTTCTACAGCCGTCCCTTCGATCCTATGGGGTCGCTTGACTCTCGATGCATCGATAAGCCCTTTTCACAGTGCACGCGACCCCTGACAGTCGGCTCCGAGAGTCACTGCAATTGAAAGCTCTTGTGTCAGACTTGCTCACTGTGTGTTTTTTGTACAGCTTGACACTTATGAGACATCAGTTGTCCAAGCAGATGGAAGGTATGCTACTGCACAAGTTGAATGACTATCTACTTGGACCTGTCCCCAAACTTTCAGAAGGGAGTGTACAGTAGCAGCTTCTTGGCCATAATTCATGCCTTTGGTTGGAAGCATCCCAGCTTGCAGATGTTTGGCAAGCTTGACTTTGCAGCGTTGCAGGCGTATTCTGCCCAGCATGAGGGTTGTTCTGAAATGGTAGCGCCACCTTCATGATCCATTGTGCTGGGAGGATGCGAGTCTGTCGCCCTGGTGTCATGGAGAGTGTTGAGGTCGAGGATACACAGAAGCCTGCCAAAGTGTTTGGAAAAGTCTGAGCATGACAATGTCAAGTTCCTGCTGCCTTGGCACAGCCGAGCAGTTCAGGAGCTACTTGCAGGACCATGATGCAGTTCTTTCACTCTCAAGCGTTCCAACAGCTAGGGTGAGAAAACAGTCAAGTCGACTGACAGTGAGCAACATACGAAAGTCGTGGAAGAAGGCGGGGCAGGAGAGGCTGAAGAGGGGACCAAAAGGACCTCTGCCCCTTGGCCAACGCAGCGCACAGACTGCTGAATGCGTCACTCATTCTGTCATCCACTTGATCATCATGTATTGACAATACATGTTGCAAATTCGAGGACCATGAAAAGTGAACAAGAGAAGCAAAGCAATCTAAAAATGTCTCAGATGTGCACTGACAATTGTCAGCGAGACAGCTCCATTTGGTGCAGCTTGAAAAACGGGCAGCCATACAGTATCCTTTATCACTCAGCTTGCTGTGAAGAAGGATACTGCACATATGAGAACGGCTTGCTTCGGTGATCAATGCGGAGAGTAGCTAACTTAGCACAGCCCAACTGAAAGTGCTGAAATGTCTAATTCGTGGCATGTTGAGAGTTTGCACTATTTGAGATGGTAGGATCAAGGCTTTGCAAAGAAGAGGGGGAAGAAGCCAAAGCAAGTAGACACCGAGATGGTTGAGATTGTATCCTGCTAGGCATCATAGGGAACCTGTCAGTTCCAATAAAGAATCAAGACAACCGAATGCCTGATGCCCATCTACTGTACGCCTTCATAGAGCCACATGAGAAGCCAAGTTAAGGAGCAAAACTCGACAGCTGGACTGTGACGCCGGGCACTGTTGCATTCTTCATATTGTCCTTGCGGAAGATCTGACGATACAGCGGCTTCTAAACAGTGGGTTGAGGATCGAGATGATGGTGGGTGTTACTAGCCGCGCTACTGCCGTGGCGTGGGAATTCTCGGCAAAGCTCTCTCCCTGCATCCTTTCCGAGTGTAAGCCCACTGGCTCCTTTCTTGGTCTCGACCTTTGCTCTCGTAGCCGCCGTCTCGATGTGTTGTCGAGTCCTTTCGCGAGAGCAAAGCGCACTTGGAAGCTTTCCTTTCTCGAGCTGCCAGAATCGTCCGCCCGGCTTTTGTATCCGACAGTATCCGTCGTCAGTATGAGCGTGAGCATGGACATGAGCGCTGAACAAAAGAGGCAGGATGTGCATGCGACAATGCTTCAGCAGCTGCGCTTGACTCACACAATCGCCTGCTTCTCTGCGGTAACCATGCTAGTGTGAGGAGGAGAGTGTGGTCGAGTGAGAGGAGTGCGCTCTTCGTGCCTGCTTGTAAGATCAAGGCTGAGAACCGGTAAGGCTCGCTGAACTTTTTGTTAGTCTCGAATCACCTTGCATTGCATACTACTGCAGCTCTCCTCTATGGTCCTGACATCCTGAGCCGCAGTCACTACTACTCTTACAGGTACCGTTTGGCTTGCTCCTATCCTTGCTCCTCCTCTTCGCATCTCCCACCTGCAGGCCCTCACCAACTCTCTTCCTCCCCCTCACCTCCCATCACACGCTTCCTCTTTGTCGCCACCATTCCTCAAACGTCATCCTTTTCCTGCTCGCCGTTTTCCTCCACACTCGTTCAGTGGACAGTCGTTTCTCTATCTACGTCTTCTTATCCTGGCAGACGGGTTGGTCTCTCTGGTTAGCACCAAACCGTTTCTGTACGCCGACTCTTCTGCATCTCTTTGGCTCCATCATATCCTTCTCTCGCAGCCACCAACACGCAAGCCTGCATTCGTATTGCTTTGTAGATACTGTCTTACACGCACCTCCTCATTCCAACAGGATCAGCCCACTTGCAACATCACTCCTCCATCCCTACTTTACCATCATCATTGCGACCCTCTTTCATCTTGATCTCGCAGCCGTATGCAAGCCATACACTTTTCTTGATCTCAATCCTCCTCAATCGCTCTCGATACTCCCACGGTCTGTGCTGACTTTTGCTTCATCCTCTTCATCGCTCAGCACCCACCAACGCTTCTCTCCACAACCAGTTAGAACCCCGACCTTCCGTGTTCCGCCAGTACCAGCTTTGCGTCAGCGAAGACTCCGCTCTCAAAAAAAGGCTAGTTGTGCCCCCAGTTGGGCTTTTCTGAAAGCAACAAAGTGAAAGGTTCGAGCTCTTTCTCCCCTCAAGGTAGAGTTCAAGGATTCTTTCCTCAACGACGCCTCCTTGCAGCTTACGTCCGACACATATGCTTAGTTTTGACCGATTCGGGCATTCATAATCTCACTTTCCGTCACCCAAGCTGCAAGCTACCTTTCAGCGTGTATTCCACCCTCCCCTTGAAGGTTCTTGACCGCCAATGATCCTCACCTGAACTATGTCGGATCTTCTCAGCAACATGACGGCAGCGTCCTCGTTCGCCTCGCCTTCGCCGTCAGAAAGCATAGAGCAGATCGACGACCGTATCGACGTTCGTCAAAAGATCTTGCTTCTGCGACAAAAGAAAAAGGACCAGCTCTCTGCTTCCATCAGCTTGAGTCCACACGACTCACACAACGCCAATGCAGACCGACTCACCTGGTTTGGTCTCGATGACCAAGAGCAGCTACCGGCACTACCTTCGCTATCACGATCAGCGGCCCACGCCAGCTCTCGCGCTAGCAACGAGGAGGAGGATGATGATGCCGACAGCACAGTCCTTGGTCACTACGTACACACTCTCCCGCTTCCACCCAGCACCGTTCTGTCAAGAACCACTCGCTCCCAACATCGCGGACCAAAACGGATCTCGAGACATTCGTTTGCTTCCGAAGGAGCATGCAGCAGCTCCCACGAGTCCAGCTCCCAGATAAGCTGCTTACTCGATGATGACACTGACGCTCACAGTCTCCATACCACCACTGCCACAGAATCCTCCTTCGGTCCTCCTTCAAGGCGCGGCTCGAGTGCTCGAGCAAGCTTCGCTTCGCGTCCACGATCTCGTGCTGCCAGTCACAAGGACCTTGCCCTCGGAAATGCCCCTTCTTCAACCACCTCAAAGCCTCTAGGTCCACCGCCCAGTGCACCTCTACCTCCTAGGCCCCTCACTTCGCCCCGAAGCACGCGCAGCCCCTCTGTGAGGAAGGGAGAGTGGTCATCGCGAAGATCCAGTCGCGTCTCTACTGCAACCGCTACCTCCTCACGCTCATCAACCAGTCTTCGCTCAAGCTGGCAGAGTAACAATCCTAGTCTTTCTTCCTCTCACCTCATACCCAGTCCAAGCGAGCGCAGCGACATCTCAGACGAAGAGCTCGATGGCATTCGTACCATAGCCAAGCACTTCCCATCTCCCACTGCCACTGCCATGTCGCTTCCGCCTCCCGTCTCTCGCCTGCTTAATCGCAATGGCTCTCATCCCAGCAGCAAGTCGGCGTTCAATTCATCACACTGTGGCTTTCATTCGCGCCGATCCCGTCCCACCACAAATCGAACCCTCAGTCCTGTCTTGGATAGCCCTATGGACAGGCACTTCGACACGCCCCACCAACGTGCAAGCCATAACAGCGCTGTCAAAGGTGAGGACAGCAGCGACAGTGCACTTTCTGATGTGCTCGACCTCACAGACAACAAGGGGATTCTCATGCTTGGAAAGAGCTTTCAACAAACTACTCTTCAATCCGGAGCTGGCGTGGCGCAAGTTGGGCTCGGCGCAAGGGACTTTTCGCTTTCCAGATTTCGGTCGGAACAGTCGCTGCGTGATCGCTCGCATGAGCACAAGCAACAGCTTGAAGCGCAAACACAGGCCGCGACTTCAGCATCACCCGGTTCGGATCGCCTCGAGATTATGCGAGACGCTCAGAATGAAGCGCAGTTCAAGTCGAACCCAAGATCTCAACCACAAAGGAGGCATCACCAGCGTAGCAGCACTATGACCAAAAGCATGAGCGAGCTTGTGGCCGCTCTTGATCTCGAGGCTAGCGAATGGGGCCAGCGCCTTGGCGAGTCAGACAGCATGGAGTTCACAAACAAACACGTCGATACTGCTCAATTACGAGAGTCGCAACTGCTGGATGCCAGGCCTCCAGCATCTCGAATGGGTCCTGATGCAAGCAACGAGTCCTCACAGCCAGCGCTTCCAGAATCTGATTCGATGCCTGCGTTGAGTGCGTCTGGTTCTCAGGAGCATTCGCTGGACGATTCAAGAGGGCCCATCACGGCCGACTCATCACTCATTCGCTCCGACAGTGCCAAGAGTCTACCTTCGCAATGCCACCATTCCGACACTGCCACTGATGTTGGTGCTAGTGCCGAGTTCCGCTCCATCTACGACGCATATCGACACTCTAGCAGCACTATGGCGTCCCGCTTCACTGCACCTGTGGTTCGCATCGAGGACCCTGAAGGCGACGAAGTCGACGATTCGGAGCTAGAAGAAGAAGCCTCCCCATCGGATGACATGCCCAGGAAGCGCAACAAATCCACTCGAAAGAATTATCTTGGCTTCGAGGAACAGCGAGCTGCCATGCGCACGCGGCCATCTGTTAGTCACCGCGCGAACTCGAGTAGACCGAGTCAAACATTCAAGTCAACATTGAACCCCACTCAGGAGGAGGACATGGCCGCGTCCGCTCCTTCTGCTCCTCCCTCGGTTGCCGCAGTGGCGCCAGCAACAACGACGGAAAGCACCGACCCATACGCTTTCTACGAGTTCTCGCCCAGCCTTCCACCGTTCATGCCAACTGGCTTATCACCGCGCGATCTGACAGGACGCGGCACATGGTCCAGCATCGTTGCTCGTGCTTCGGAAAGTATGCGCTCGCGCCAGCCATCCATTGCTTCGCTCGCATCTGTCTCTACCTCAGCCACCGGTCCGGTCTCGGTGCGTCAGATCCGTGCGACTGCGCGTGCCAAGCAAAAGCAAGTAGAAGCAGCACATCGCGCCAGAGAGCAAATGTCGGATGAGTTCGCTGCCATGAGCTATCGCCCTTTCGCCATTCACGACCATGCCCTGTCCTTCGCAAATCATGCAGGCATGTCGGCCGATCTCCGCGCTTCTGTCTCTACCATGCTCGGTGCCAGCTCTCCTGTCGAAGGTATGGCGTCGGGTCGCAGCTCATCGATGAGCAATCTAGGTTACGCAGACTCGGTGGCTCCCAGCGTTGGCGACTATGGTACGCGCTGGCCAGTAGCAGTTGGTGCTGATCAGGGTGTAGGGCCCGACGATGCTGCTTCCATGTTCACCATGACCCCTTGGTCGTTGTCAAGACGTCCAACGGTACAACAGGCCAAACCCAAGGTCTATGTCGAGTTCGCTATGCAGACATCTCCACAGCCTTCGCCGACCGATTCCAGATTTCCCATCACTGACTCACTCGCACTGGATTGGGATTGTCGGGTCAATCGTGCAGATGCTGAGGTAGGTCGAGACGTTAGACCAGCCTCGGACTACGAACCAGCTCCGAACTCTACCTCTCGGATGGACCTTCTTGGCTTCGACGTGCCGCTGCGTCGTCGCCGTAGCGTTGCCTCTTTGCTCAGCCTGCATGATTTGGACTCAGAGCTGGATCAACCCGGACTGTGGCCCTCAAGGATCCGCGCTCCTCGTCTTTCCTCCATGTCTCGACGTCAAAGTCATGGAGATGGTGTTTTCGCAACAGCCGTTGACAAGACCGTGCATGCCTCCGATGACGGGAGCGACGAAGAATCCGATCTGGACGTCAACGCTGATCTGCAGGACCTCGCCGAGCGCTCGGGCGTGCTGGATGAATCTCGAGGATACAAGCGAAAGCTACACTCAGCTTCCACCAACATCCTTGAAGGCAGCTCTGGAAATGATGCGGCCAGACGACTCATTGCCTCGATCCCTGTGAGATCTCGCCGCATCTCGGCAGCATTGGACCGCATCCGCGCTCAGCGCATCTCTCGTCACGTAGGATGGGGCAGCTCCGACGACGAAGACGATCAGAGAGATGCTCCAACAGTGCTCTCCACACCTCGTAGGACGACAGCTTCAGGACGACCTTCTCTGCCGAGCAGTGCGCCCACCAAGGTTGAGCGCAGCGACAACACACTGCGAAGATCTAAGTCAATGGCAGCGATGGGCACTGTGAAGGTGTCTGGGTCAGCTGGATCTGCTTCGCCTTCCATGCTACGTGTGCGATCACCGAGCCCCGATATAAGCATCCTGACCAACCCGAGCGACGATGAGGAGGTATTGCTGACCGCCGAGGTCGAACCCGATTCTGCCGAACTCTCGCACACGACCGTTTTGGATGAAGAATTCGACATGATGGTTGGTCAGACGATCACATCGCGCTTCTCTAACCCTCCCCATCGCCCAGTCAAGCCCGCAATGCATCGGGCCAGCAGCGAAACAGATGCAACACTCATTCGTCCAGCTTCGCAAACGAATACCTCCGACAATGGTAGCGGCAGCTCGGCGGAGGATGTCAACGAGTCCTTTCCTGAGGCCAGCAAGGATTCACAGCATACCTTGCAGACGCGGACGCGCTCGAGCACTAGCTCTATGGGCAGCGTGATCGAGATCATTCAGGAAGCGGACAAATTGCTGTCCTCTACCGGCCACTCCATCGGACACAGCTCTGGCCACGACACCAACATCAGCGACTCAGGTGGAACAAGTGGACACGATCCTCAGAAGCCCAACCAGGTGCTGGCTGAGATTATTCGACGACGCATGTCGATGAGGCTGCGAGGTCTTCAGACTCCCGTCGCCCTGGCGAGAACACAGTCTTTGCAGTATGAGTTATCAGGTGTTAAGGACACGTCTGCTACTGACCAGAGCAAGGTCGATCAGGTCGCAGATGACGTCCAGTCACCTGACATGCAGGACACGCCGGACACAATGGCGGGTTCCGAAATCTGGAGCAGCTTCCATGCTGATCGATCAAGCACTGCTTCCACTGCGGCCACGTGGTCGTATCGCAGCACTGACGAGACGCTACTGCACGTTCGAACCATCTCGAGCACAGAGGCCAGCCAAGGCAACAAGAAGGTCGCAACAAGCTGCGCTGATGCTGAGCCGCCTGCTTTTGTCGAGGATGTGGTTAATGCTAACATGCAAGGCGAATGCGCCGAATCGCCGACATCCACAGCGTCGTCGAAGGCTGCCGGTGGGGCATCCGGAGCAAGCCCGGCCATTGCCGTGCTACATCGCAAGAGCGGCGGACTGCCCGTTGCGCGAGTTACGCTTCAGCACAAGCCGTCGCGACCGTCACTATCCCTTCCTGCCAAGTCGGAAACCCTGGCCTCTACAACAACATCTGCTCAGCCCAGCTGCAGCGCCATTCCCACACCGAAACCTGCGATGCGCCGATATCAGAGTGTCGCCAGTCTGGAAGCTCGCTTATCTGACGCCGTCATGGATTCGACAGATTTGCCTTCACCCAACGTCGTCTTGCCCAAGAGAGACGTCTCTGCGGTACAGAGCGCCGTGAGAACGGCAAGATATAGCGACGGACATCGGGCTACGACTCCATCCAAAGCCATCCGCAGCGTAGGAGGCGGAGTCACATCTTCCAAGCTTCCGAGTCTCAGAAATGCAGCAAGCACCACTTCGCTGCGGGCAAGAGCCACAGCCGATCAGACGGTGGCAGCTTCTCCGATACGCACAGCTACATCAAATGCTTCAGGCATCCCCCAAAGACATCTACCTACACCCAGAACAAAAGTCCACAGCCGCCTGCCGCCTCCAAGCGGTGTGGTCGTCCACAAGATTTGAGACGTACTTTCGTCAGAGCCACACTCCTCGTAAGATATGGTTTCCTTCACCCACACGTTATTTTGCTTTTTCTACTTGCATTTTCTTCTTTACACTTGATACCCATGTTTGCTTCGTTTTCAATGCCCAATTAGCAGCCTGGACTGCGTTGTACTCTGTCCTGGTCGCTTCAGTGATTACCTCTGTGGCATCGTCTGCAACTTTCAGTAGCCTGTCGGAAAGGTTCGCCGCCGGTTGATCGAGGGCGGAAATTCGGATCAATCTCATCTTCCTAAGCCAAGCGGCTGTGCACGAACCCTGTATCCGGCCTCAAGTGCGACTTCTTGAAGAGCACTCAAGTGTTGTACCATTAACATTCTCTCTCACCGTCATACTCTTCGATCACGATTGCACAAGGTCGACTTTCAGCAAAATCTCATACTGCACGATGAGCGAGTCTGGACCTGGAAGCACATACACGCAGGGATACAGCGAGGCGGTGCTCAAATCTCATTCGTCACGGACCGCTGAGACGTCAGCTGCCTTTCTCTTACCTCATCTTAAACGTGATGGCAAGATTTTGGACGTTGGTTGCGGACCAGGAACGATCACAACCTCTTTAGCTGCCTACGTTCCTGACGGCACTATCATCGGCGTCGATTACTCGGTAGAAGTGGTCGCAAATGCTCGCAAGCGCCTCGACGGACTGCGTGCAAACGCCAAGACTGAGGCCGAGCAAGGCGCAGCCGAACGATGTAGCTTCGAAGTGGCCTCAGTGTTTGAGCTTCCGTATCCCGACGACGCTTTCGACGTCGTCTATTGCCATCAAATGCTGCTACATTTGCCGAATCCCGTCAATGCGCTCAAAGAGATGCGGCGAGTGTGCAAGTCTGGTGGACTGGTGGCCGCTCGCGAAGCCGACTTCACTACCCCTGTCCTCTTTCCCCCGACAGAAACTTTTCGAGTGTGGCTCGAGGCTGCAACAGCAATCTATCGCTCGATAGGTGCCGAGCCAGATGCGGGTCGAAGATTGGTACGCTGGGCTCTGGATGCGGGCTACGCAGCTGGACCAGACCACATTACCTTCTCGTCGAGTAACCAAGCGTACGGCGGTCAGCCACACGCCAAGTTCTGGGGGGAGATGTGGGCACAACGTGTCGCCGCTGAGCAGTGGCAGAAACAGGCTCTTGATACCGGCAAAGTCGAACAGGAAGATGTGAAGGCGATCGAGCAAGACTGGCTCGAGTGGAGCAAATCATCGGACGGCGTTTTCATTATGGTATGCGGCGAAGTTCTCTTCGAAAGTAACGAAGGCGTAATGTAAAGCCATCCTACAGAGCTGTTCGTTTAGATGGTTGTCATGCCCCTTGCATCTACGAGCATCATCATGACGAGTGACAGCCAGAGTGGGCAAGAAGACGATGGACTTCTAACTTGAGACCATGCTCGTAACGTGAACCTGCGGACCGCGGACATGTGTTTCGTGCGGAGAAAATGCTGGAACGGGCGCATTGCAAGCTGAGGATTATGCTGCTTGCTCGTCTTGGAGGGCCAATTTGAGATGCCAAGTCGGAGATCAACTTCCGGAGCATGGCAAGCGGTACTCGCTGTTCAGTGTGGAAAGCAAGCAAAGAAGGTGTTCTTCGCGGTCCGAAGGCGAAGCTTGACACGCAAAAGTAAGACGAATACCTTCATCCTGCTTTCAGAATCATCCATCATCATCATCAAGCCTCCCAATCACTGCCCGATACCGTAACAGATTTGGGGTTCTATCTCTGACTGTTCAGTCCGCTCCTATACGATTCTTCAGGCGTTATGTTTGCTCCTGTTGTTGCTCTTGTCGGCCTGACCGGCTCAGGTATTGTTAGTGGTAAGTCCAGATCAAGGTACAAGGCGGTTGTATGGCCAAGGCAGCATATTGCTGTTTGTACGTAACGTTAATCTCGCCCTCTTCATTCTCCCCTTGATATTCTACAGGTTTGACACTATCCTACCCACTTCTCATCAACACACACTTTATCGATCAGCAAGGAGCCAACGTCTCTCCACCCACGCCCTGGGTAGCCAATCTCGACACTGCCCAAAGTTTGACGCTTTGGGAGCGCGCCTACAGGGCAGGGTTGATGACCATCCCAACCCTTTCCCTGCTCGTCTCTGCTTGCTTGACGACATTCGCACTCACCCATGGCACCAACAACACAAGCTCTCTCGCTCAACACCTAGACGTGAACTGGGAGCTGCGCAAACGGCTGCTGCTGGCTTCGGCAGCTTTGATTTCCAGCGTGCTTCCTTTCACTGTTGTTGCGATCTTGCCTATCAACAAGAAGCTGATGGCGCTCAGAAAAGCTGCTAACAACAAGGAGCCAGTCAACGAGAACGAGGTTGACTCGCTCTTCAAAAAGTGGGCTCGACTTCAAAATGTCCGTGTCACGGCTTCCGTATCAAGCTTTGTTCTTGCGCTGTATTCTTTCATTGCTGTGTAACTAGCTCCTTCAACCCGTCGAGATCCATTGTTGAGATTACAGATCCTCATTGCTCAAGATGAGATGGACTGAATATCGCGTTTGTGGCCGAGCAACCAAGGATATCTTTGAATCAGGGAGTCTTAACCCTTTCCCCGCGCCTAAACCTTGATTTATTTGACTTGCCGATCTTTTCGCCTGCCATCCGGATAGCCGCGTCCCGGAACGTAGTTCTTGACAGCTGCCACTGATAAGATTGGATCACATCCTCACCACCTTGTTCGCTCTCACCTCTCCTCAGCTCATCCATTACCTCCACTCCTGCCTTTGACTAAATATGACTGTTGAAGTATCCGAGACGCAAAGCTCAAAGAGCGACAATGGCACCGTGTGGGGTGAGCTCCTCTTCACTTATTCCGATGACGAACTCGACCACAACCCTGACACCTATCTTAAATTGCAGACGCCGCATCGAGAGCGGCCAAAACGAACTGTGTGGAAGCAGCTACACTCTCTACGCCCTGAGATAGAGTCGCTTCGACCGTGTTCAGACTCAAAAAAGCTTCTTGATGCAAGAACAGGCCTGGCACGACGCGGCTTCGCAGCGATCCCACACCACAGTCATGTGTTCGCGGAACAAGGGATTGATAGTCAGCACGATTACTCGCTATTCATCAAGGAGAACCAAAAGTAAGCTTTTCGACTCTGTCTTTCTCCAGATTCAGACATTGCTCACGACGACATCATCTCTTTAACTTGCTACCGACGCAGGCTCATGAAGCAAATCACAGGTGCCGACGAGATCATCGTCTGGAACACAGTCAAGCGCGATTCCACCTCTTCTACCTCAGCTAGTCTCGCAGACAACTTTGAACGCCAGAGGGGACCCCAGGGCGTTGAGTCCCGCTTCGACAAGCCCATCGAGCCCCCCGCTCTGTTCGCACACATCGATCAAGATCCCTCGTATGGCGCAAAGGTCTGCTCCATGGCTATAGCTGGTACACCATCTCTCCTCCCCGAGTCTTCAACAATTGACCCCTCCGAAGCGATAGAGAAGGATCTGGCGAAAGGCTACTCGAGGACCATGATCATCAATCTTTGGAGGCCAGTAGGAGGCACAGTATATGACAAACCACTCGCGGTTGCAGATTATCGTTCCTTGAGCCAGGCATCACTGTCCCTACATGCAAATCCATTCGGTTGCGGGTACGACATCCATGCGCATGGTAAGCGAATGCCATCCAGCTCGAGACAGGTTCTCAAGCACACGGACTGACGTTTCGACTTTGCTCCAATCTGGACTCACAGCAAAACAAGAATGGCACTTTATCCCACATCAAACCAATGACGAGGTTCTCGTCTTCAAATGCTATGACTCGCTTTCTCTTCGACAGCAAGATCAGCCACCTCTGAATGGCGAAGCTGAAGCCTTATATGGAGCTCACTGCGCCGTCACTCGACTCAAGGGCGACTACCCTGCACCTCCCCCAGATGCGCCGCCGCGAAAGAGCGTCGAGTTTCGATTTGTCGCCGTTTGGCGTTAGTTCACATTTCACCGTGTTCACATGCATTTTTCGATAGCACGACGATAGAGCTTCGTTGGCAATGTGTTATTATAGAATGAGCAACTCAAGCTCGACTGGTTGCTGAGGACCTCGTGCGAGTTGTGAAGTAACTGGTGGCGAGGATAGCTGCACTGATGAACTCCATCATCGTGACGAAGCAAATTTCTTCCGTGACGAACTGCGCAGTTAGGTTGTTGGCGTCATACACCTCTGAGTTGAAGTACTGCATCACATGTGCAAAAAATGTATGCAGTTGTTAGTACAGCTTCCTAGGTCAGAGAACGGCCAAGAAGATTTACTTACGTTTAGATCAGGCACAATCGCTTGCGCAACACCAAATGCACCACGAATTGCCAAGAATGGCCATGTTGCCAGCAGCAGTAGCAGCGTTGCATGGCCAAACCATGGTCTTCGGCGACTCTCTTCGGCGGGAAGCTCTTGGGCCTTCTCGGGCGCGGGAGTATCACTTACTACCTCGACCTGCGTGTTGCTATAGCGGTGGTGTCGATGTTGGTGGATTGTTATCGCAACACAGGCGAGCAACGCCCTGTTGACAGCCAGGAAGATAGCCTGTCCAGCCGCGCGCAACGCTTTGGAGGCATCCAATCTGCTCCTCACCTGACTAGGTGACAATTACTTATCTGTGTAGGCCGCAGAACTGAGTGATCCTCCGGAGATGATGATTGTGTTTGCGCCCACCAAGAGCCAATCGACTATGATGACTGCCTTGAGGGATGAAGACCCTCTGCTGTGCTTCCACTGAAACATCCTTGAAAATCTCTTCCTCCAACCACCGCGTTCTCTACTTGGGTCGTTCGGCTCCAGCCATGAGTGTCCGCCCCAGTGATTGCGCTACCAGGCGATCAGAAAACGTAATGTACAGACGACGAGTGTAAAGTATCCTTCAGCTCCCAAAATGAAATACGCGACAAGGAGATCGATGTTCGCATATCCTACAATGCCAAAGGAAAGGCCACATCCTTGTGAGGCAAGTCGAACGGTAACGTGCAAGAGAAGCACGAGCCAGCGTGACAGCAACGGGACTTTGCGAAGAACGTAAAGGTAGGCGAGGAAGAGGAAGAGGATGAAGTAGAGAATGAGGAATACCAGCGAAGTGCTGGCTAATGGTGATCACATAGCGACGTCGACACCTTGATCTGACTAGGGTGAAGTAGACAGAGACATAGCCAGTTGAATTATAACCTAGCGTTATACCATTGGGCTTATCAGTTTTTGGCACCAGGGTGCTTGATTATATATATGGAATGACGACGTGTTTACGGAGCAAGGTCACATTGTGAAGCTGTGCCAAACCTGTTCCGCTGTTCACGTGTGCCCCTGCCAAGCCAACTCAAGCCTTATCCTGAACAGCAAGCCGAACACACTGCCGAGACAGAGCATCTTCACATTGCATGTTGCAGGAACAGGGCGCTGCCAGGCAGAACGTCAGTCGCTTGGCGGGCGGCCTTGCTACCCGTTCCAACGGAATTGACTTTTTGCCTTTTAGACAAGATCAACGGAGCCGATTTTGTATGACATCTTTGATCCTGTTTCTCGCACGAATTCGCACCAGATTTGAACTCAGCAGGCTTCGATGGCTCGCTTGGGAATCTCATGAGGCCAAGCCCTTCAGTTGAGGATACATCAGAATTTCCAGGATTTATCCGGGAGGCCGATGAAGCGAAGCTCGTGAAAGCACATGCTGCTTATTCATGAGCTTATTCAGACATGTCAAATACATGAAGCTGCCGAAGGGAGCGATCCAATATGATGATATATGCTGACATAAACCTAATCGGGGATCGGGCGGAACCGATCTGTCTAGGGATCGGGTACAACACAGTCCCGTTCGTTGTCAAGCTAGATCATGAAGAAGGATACTCCTACATTCGGCATGTACCTCATAGATGTATATATATCAAGCTGAGAACACTAGGTTCTCACCACGTTCACTTAGTCGATTGAGTATATATGTTTCTGTCTAAAACAGCAGTGACATCGTACTCAGACTCTCCCCGATCGCCAGTTATCGGGACAGAACTTCTTCACATTACAACAGAAGCTTGACATGGCAACAACTCAGCAGCTCTGCAGAAGAGACAACTTAGCAGCTTGACAGAAGATACTCAAATTGTCTGAGGCAGTCTAACATCCCCAGAGATGATGTCAATTTATATATATATATATTCATGTAGCCTTGCTTCCTTTAAGTAATACAGAAGCATTTTCAGTTAGCATACACCTGTTCAAAGGGAGCTTGATCGTAGCCCCGACAAAGTGGTGTTTTCTATTTTTGAACTTCAACTGTATCACCGCTCGCTCTCCAAACGCACCGATCCCAGCCTCGAATCATCCGGCGCCAATGCAGTACTCACAAAATAACTGTTGCGAATGTCAGATCGGCTATCGGCAAACAACATGGTAACCGGTTGGAATGACGCCACGAATTGCGGGGAACGCTCATGCTGTGTGTCAGTGCTCTCCGCACCTTCCTCTTCTCACATCTCTTCATTACCCTTTCCACTTGTCCTCATTTCCTCCAAGACTTCATCACTGGCGATGTCCGATCCAAAGGTAAGTGTGGATCCCTGCGTGGTCTCCCATTCGGTTGACTCTTGACATTGACCTGATGTTGTGCTCTTCCAGTCCGGTTATCTGCGCGAGATCTACGTCGGCGGTCTTAGCAGCACCAAGCCTCAAACCACCGACCTCAGACTCCTTGAGCAGCAAGCCAAGGCCAAGATCCCAGCCGAAGCCTACGCATACGTCGCGGGCAGCGCTTCAACTGAGTCCACCGCTTACGGCAACTTGGATGCTTTCAAGAAATGGCACATCGTTCCTTCGATGCTCCGCGAAGTATCGCTCGCTGAGTTTGACGGCAGCACTCGTCTCTTTGGCCGAGACTACCCTACTCCGGTTGTAGTCGCACCTATTGGTGTGCAAGCGCAGCTGCACCCTGAAGATGCGGATTGTGCTACCGCACGGGTTGCTGCTGAGCTGGAGATCCCGTTCACGCTCTCTTCTGCCACCAGTCGAGCTTTGGAAAACGTATACAAGTATGCTGGATTTGCCAAAGGTACCGAGGAGGACGGCGGAAGTGATGCCTGGTTCCAGCTCTACTGGCCCCAGGATGATGAGTTGACGGAAAGTCTGCTCAGTCGTGCCAAGAAGGCAGGCTACCGAGTCTTGGTAGTTACTCTCGACACTTGGAACTTGGGCTGGAGGCCGAGAGATCTCGACACTGGTACGCCATCCGAAATGAACCCCGTCGAGTTGCGGAGAACAGACCACTGACGATTTCTTGTGATCGTCCTTCGTTTTTACAGCTTACAACCCCTTGCTCACAGGTCAAGGAGTAGCCAATGTCTTCTCCGACCCTGTCTTCATCCGTAAATATTGCGAGGGCAAAGACCCTCGCCGTTCCGACGCAACAAAGGACGACATTACCAAAGCCTCAGTTGCCGCCATTGCTCAACTCTCTCCGGGTGTCTCTCGCACGTGGTCCGACCTCGCTCTGCTCCGCAAACTCTGGGGTTCAGACCCTATCGTCCTCAAAGGCATTCAGTCCGTTCCCGATGCTGCACGAGCCATTGAGGCAGGCATGGATGGTGTCTGGGTCTCCAACCACGGCGGTCGACAGGTCGATGGTGCCGTACCTTCGCTCAACCAGCTACCCGCGATTGCCAATTATATCAACTCGCTGCCACGCAGGCAGGACGAGGAAAAGAAGACGGTCATCTTTGACTCGGGAGTGAGGTGCGGTGCGGACATTATGAAGGCGCTGTGCTTGGGAGCGGACGCGGTGGCTATCGGCAGGCCTTGGTGTTGGGGTCTGGCCGTCAACGGAGAGGATGGCGTCAGAGACGTATTGAAGACGCTCTTGGCGGATTTCGAGTTGAACGCCGGCTTGGCGGGATACCAGTCCGCCAGGGAGCTCAACAAGCAGGCACTCATCAGGGCCGATGGCAAGATTTAAGTCGCACAACCTTGCTATTCATTGGTATACTTTCTGTAAAGCGCTTCGCTTCAGTCAAGCCACTTAGCAGGCCTATTGCGTATGATTGTGTGGCTATGTGAGAAGGGGCTGCAATTGCTTTCCAACATGCAAAAGCAGCTTGTCGCAACCCCACTGTGAGACTAGTGTGATGCCGACGGGCCAGCCGTCGTCTTCAGCGACATCTGCTGGGACCGTCAGCGCCGGCAGCCCTGCCAGACTAGCAGGTACTGTGAGGATATCCTGTACGTACTCTCCTAATCCAGCTCGGGCCACTCCTTGCTCTCCTTTCATCGCCGATGCTAGTGTTGGCGCTGTGTCTGCTGCTGAAGGGTGGATGATCATGTCCACTCTGTCGTCCTTCGCGTCTCTCGCTTTTAAACTTAACTGTGTTGGGTATTGAATACGCAGCACGTCTGAAAAGTCGCTCTGGATCTCAGCTCGGATGCGAGAAGCCTGGAGGAAAAAGTTGTCGAATGCGTCAGCCGTCAATGCGAAGGTGCCGAGCAGGATTCGCTTGCGCACTTCATCTCCGAAACCAGCCGTTCGTGTCGCTGCGTATGCGTGGGATCCTTTGACGGGATGTTTGTGGTAGCCGTATTCTACACCGTCGTATCGCGCGAGGTTGCTGCTTGCTTCGGCGGAGGAGATGATGTAGTATGCACTCAGCGCTGAGGGCGTGCTCGGCAGGCTTACCGAGACTATCTCTGCACCGAGCTTCTCCAGCGCAGAAACAGCTTTTCGGAAAGGTGGCAGGACTCGTGGATGAAGTTCAACGGGGAAATACTCCTTTGGTACTCCCACACGCAGGCCCGTGAGTGGCATGGATGAGTCGCTTGTCGTAGAGGATAGTGTGTCTAGAACCCTCTGCGTTGTTTCGGACGCTTGCTTTCGTGCTTCGATACTAGCGCTGGTTGGATCGCGCCCATCATGGTCTGCAGCAATCACGTCGTACACCACTTCCGCATCTTCCACAGTACTTGCCAACACACCAACTGTATCTAGACTATCAGCATACGAAACAAGTCCCCACCGACTGACCAGTCCGTAACTCGGCTTTAACCCCACCACTCCGCAATAGGCAGCAGGCAACCTCACACTGCCTCCAGTATCACTTCCTAACGCTACCCGAACAAGCCCTGCCCTTACAGCTGCCGCTGAGCCGCCTGAACTACCTCCTGCGACTCTGTCCTCCTCTGCATTCCAATTGTTCCCGTCTGTCCCTGATGAATTCGGTGAGGCAGGATTTCGCACAGCCCCATGAAATGAATGTGTATTCGTGGAGCCCATGCCAAACTCGTCGCAGTTAGTGACATAGCGAAGATCTGCACCTGCCTGCCGAAGTAGGGAGACGGAGGCGGCATCGAACGTGGAGGTATAGTCCTGGAGCATGGCACTGGAACAGGTCGTGGCAGAATCGCGAGTACACAGGTTAGCTTTGATTGCTGCTGTCCATCCCGCAAGCGGGCCTTCTCTATGAGTACTATTAAAGCCTGTGGATGGTTTGAGCTCGCCAATTACGGCATTATACGGATCGAAAGGTCCATCTTGGAGGTCTCTCGTGTTGTTCCGAGCTGGCGAGGATGTTGCAAAGCTTCTTCGGCTTGATCTGTCATCAATGCAGCAAGCGCCGGTGCCAGCGCAAAGATGGGCGCTTTTGCTAGTGCCTTCTCGGAGGCAGCGGAGTGTGAATCTGCGAGACTGAGCTCTCGCTAGAAGGAGCGCCACCATCGGCCTTTTGGTTCGTGCTCGAGCTTGGAAGTGTTGTGGTTTGAGACGAGAAGAAAGTCAAATAAAGATTAAGCTTCAGACATGATTGTGATTTCTCCGGTTGGACCCTGAAGAGCGTGATTGTGGAGGTTTTTCTCTCGTACGATACAATCCAGCTTCACCTTCACTCCAGGCCGTTTTGACCTCTTCTTTCCATAGTGGGTGTTGAGGATTCATCAGTACGATTACGCTCATGCAGCCACCAGTTGGGCGTGTCCCAGTACTGTAACCTTTGCGACCCCTTGGAAACGTTTTTAGCCGAGCCATGCTTCAGCGAGAAAGTGTGGATCGGACAGACGACGCAAGCGTAAGTGGGGCTTCGCCCGCCTTGTTTAGCTAGTTCCTCCTTAATAGAAACTAGCTTCTCACGTGTCATTTTTTTATTGTTCAATATATATTTTCTTATTTTTTTTCTTCTCGTAGTATATATTAGTACTGTTAATTGTCGGTCGCTTGTGTCTGGTTTATTGTTAGTGCAACTCATTGATTAGTCGTTGAACTTTCTTAAACCACTGTCTATAAATATAGATATACACTGTTTTAAGCTTAGCTGCAAGCCGTCTCATCTCTAGATAAGATGTTCTTGCAATTCACCCGATTTTGTATCTGCTTACATTTATGTTATAACGGTTCTATATCTATACTATAGATTTAATAGCTATTTCAATAGTTAACATAAAGAGTAAATAGATAGGGACGACAGTTTATCCCTAGTGTAACTTTTATTTCTTGAGCTATGACCATTCCATTATGAATCACTGGATCATTATATCTTACTTGCGTTTCTGATCGACCTATCAGACTTTCAGTCAAGCAGGCTTATACTATCACGCTTTAATAAACTTTACATAGTTCATTGGTTTCTGACCAATATATGCATACTTTTGAAGGCCTCTGATACTTTATTAGAGGCTACCGTTCCAGTCAAACTGACCACCTGATATTTTCCCATAAAGTGTAGAAATTTACTTAGGAAAATTAGTAAGTTATCAATATTAGGTAAGTCTTTTCTTTAGACTAGTCAAGGTATTTCACTGACGTAGAAAAGCTACTCCCTTGTATACTACACCTAGCTATAGAAGAAACAATATCAAGTTACAGTAAAGCTGCATAGGGTCCGTCGAGATAGGTCGGATTCTCACGAATCTTTCCCCCTCCAAGAACTGTACGGGCGACTTTCATCGCATACAGCTCAAACATTTCAATTAATCAAAACTTACTTTCTGGGGCTCCCATATATTATTTAGTAGTAATTATTTGCGGTAACGATTCATCATCGATTTCATTTTCTCCATTGTTTCACGTCTGCGCGAATGTGCTCTGTTTTATGTAGTCCAAGTACTGTAGACGTTAGCGACCGGAATAAGGGTACGCTCTGCAGCGGGAAAGCTTACCTTGACTGTCAGCCTTGAGAAAGAGGGTCAGGTGATACACTCTGGTTAGTCTCGAAAGATTTGGTCTCCATGGCCATCGTAAAGAGGAGAGGGATGGAATTTAGGGGTCGCTAACGAGAAAAGACGGCTTCCAATGGGATCGGACTAGTATTCGAGGCACCAGGCTGCAGGTTTATCCCTACCAACGTGCCCACGATAGATCTAGCCGAGCTCGCCAACATCTTTCGCTCACTCCGCTGACAATGGTTGACACTCTGCACTCAATGAATAATTTGGAAAGCGCAGGCAGGGAGCCAAGGGAAAGCAGCAAACAGGGTCCCGAGGATCTGAAGAAAGCGAGACATAGCCACCCGATCGGAGCGACAAGCATAGGCAATCAATGCGATTGATTGCAGCGTGTGGCGATACCCTTCCCACACGCTTGACAGGCCCGAGAGAGCCGATCGAGCATCACTTTATGAGAAATGACTGCCGTACCGGCACAACCAAGTGGAAAGAAGCGCCTGTCGATGAGATAGGAGCGTTGATCTGATGGACACGACATTCCCACTCACCTCCTCTCCACGCAGCACCGAGTTCGTGACGAGAAAGGGTGCTCTCTATACAGTATCACAAAAGTGCCGATGTGAGGGAGAGATGCGACCGGGGATTGCAACTCTTAAAGGGGCTGCTTGGCTTGGCTTGACTCGCTTACTTGGCAGGAGAATGGAGAAGGCGCGGCGATCGTGACTTGACACAGATGAAAAGTTGCAGTGATGCAGGATGAGCATGCAGGATGAGCATACAAGGGAATCTGTACATTGGGGATGGGCAGACAACGAACGTTTTTACGTTCTCGACGCGAGATGTCGGTTGCCAGATGTCTTAAATGCTTACTTCTTGCAGTACCGGTACACGGTGGATACGCTTTTACAGGAGGCCAAAAAAAGCGGATGGATATGCTATCTTGACTGATGATGTAAATGGAAATAGCATTCCTCGATGGCGGCGGACCTGGGAGACAAAGAGCCGCTGCGGTTGTAGAAGCGTCTGAAACGTGGTGCAGGATTTTGGGGCGTCGGCAAGCAAACAAAGCAAACAAGCTTGGAGAGACAGAAGAGAGAGAGAGAGAGAGAGCGTGTGTTGTCCGCATGCAACAAGGCTCACTCCAGTTGAAATTTAACGTTTCCTTCTCCATCGAGCCTTGCTCTCATATTGTTTCTAATTCTCCCGGTAGGCTAAAGTTATTGTTGACGGGTTTATAATAGAACAATGGACGGCGAATGAAAAGACCCGATCTTCTTGACGAATTCATGGACACAAAGGCTAGGCGACGGGACCCTGTCTGTAGCTAGCTGAGAGCTGTGAAAAGCCGTGCATGTTTTCGAGGTGATTGCCAACCACGGTTATGCAGACGCTAGACAGGCCTTGTGACACGAGAATGTGGATACGCTGTACCATAATTTACTGCACTGCACTGCCATTCGGTTCCAAGACTGTATTCCACCATGGTGATCAACGTAAAAGTGATGGAACTCGCTTGCGCTGTCGATGAGCATCCTCCCCTGGATGAAGCTCCAAGCACGCTCCAGAGAGTGGCCAAGACTCATGTTTGATGGATCTGGAAAAAATCATAATAGCAATCTACGGCAGGAAGGGGGTCCAGACTGACATGCCCTTTGACTCGGACGATGAAAAGGTCCACTTGACCATCGCAGAGAGGTGTGGCCTTTACCGAGGAAGAGAAGGCAAGGGTCCAACACAGCGGAGGACAGGCTCAAGGCTCAGCAAAGCAGCGATGCTTGTGGAAGGAGGAAGGGGCGACATGCGGAACGGCCAACAGTAGGCACAACAAGGGTCTTGTGTTGGTTTGGACGCTTCGATCTCAGTGGACACATGTGAGCTCAAGAAGTGAGAGACTGCGGCAGACCAACTTGTGCATTCGCTGTACGGCGTGAGCAGCAACGCTTCAGGTTGTGGTGATAGGCGCCCATTTTGAGTGAGGAGCACAAGACGCGCGCGCTACAGTTGCGCCAATCAACAAAGCAAACGGAGGCTGCTCGTGCCAGAGCCTTTTTCTTTTGCTCCAGAAAATCGGGATCCGAGTCTCGATCGGACTCCCAAATGTTAGCCGGGGTTGAGGCGCACAGTCGCGGGCGGGCACTAAGAAAATAAAGAAGAAAAAAAAAAATGGGCGAAAAGAAGGAGACACAAAAAAAAAAAAAAAAAAAAAAAAAAAAAAAAGAAAGAAGGTTGGGTACAGCACTACAGGTCTTCGACCATTGCGTGAGAATTTCAAAATTAATTGCATTTTCCTGTGAATTTCCATCGCACGTCCCACAACTGTGCGCAAGGCGGTACACCTGACTGGGGTGACTGATCTTGTGCTTTTTCGCTGTGTCACGCTCGATTGAGCTGCCAACTCGGCTTTGCGGTTGCCAGGGCGGTTTATCCAGGTCTGCCGATCTTCATGGTTTCAATTCTTGCAAAAATTGACATCTGCCACTCTGTCTTCCGTTGTCTCGTGTCTATTGTCTCTTGCGTCCCTGGTTTTCGATCCCCGCGGCATCTGCCTTTTCTTTCTTGTCTTCAGTCCTCTTCTTCTCTTCAGGATCCCTTCAGGGTTCGTCTCATTTGGCTTGGCCGAGCTAGGCTCTGTCTTTCCTGTCTTTCCTGTCGACTCTGACTGTGACCTTGTGACTCTCTAGCCCGCCTATGCCTTGCTCACGAAGCTCGCCAACTCTGTCTCGGTGTGCCGTGTTTCTGACACTGCTCCTGAATCGCAACTGGACAGTAGTGCCGTACACAACGCCACCGCAATCGAGAGAGTCGGCTTTCTGCCATTTCGCTTTCTTTTCCTCAAGGAAATTTTCTGGCGCTCTCGCCAACGGCTTTGCTTTCTCACTGCAGACCGTGGTGCCCGCCCTTCTCGGGTTGCAAGGGCCCTGTCTGTCCTCGCTCTTTGCACATTCGACGCTATCTAGTGCACCTGTTCCTACCTCATTCCCTCCCCTCTCACTACCACTTCCATTCACCCACTAAACCACAACAGTTTTGTCTAGCATCTACATCACACACATACATACGCACAACCACCACCACCATCACCACCAGCAGCACACAGCCTTCATCACTTCTGGCTGCTTGATGCTCTTTCTACGGCAACTGCACTTTCTCGACTTTCTTCCGCTTTCATCCCGGTTTAGGTCGACGTTGTTGTCATCGCAGTAACGCATATATCTTGTCATCATCAGCCATCTTAACATGAGCAGATAGATACAACATACACATCTATCTTCTATCGCTTCACTACAACCTGGTACTCGTCCAGCGGCCTATATTCCGCACTTTCCTGACAGTACCTTCGTTCATCGACAAGAACGCTCAAACCATAGAGCTTCGCTACACTCGGTCTTGATACTGATCCTATCAACTTCCAGAAAAGTCCTCGCTCTCCAGTAGCTCAGCTTCGGTTCGCGCTTCTGTTTTTACCGTTCTGACAGTCTATATCTCTTTCACGTCACTTAGTATCGTCCCGTAGGCTACGATCATCGACCTCTTCTAGCACTCGAATATTAGACTTCTCACCACTCTGCGATTATCGAGCTGCACTAATCACTTCATCATCCATCACTTCCTTCCAACATCATCTCCGCCTCTTTCTTCCTCCAGACCACTTTCTACATTGGCTTGACCCATACCCGAGACTCTTCTCACCTCTTTCCACTAGCTATTTGTTATTCTTGCTACTTTGCTGTTGCCTCACCTTCCCGAAGTCAAACTTCTGCTTGCACAAAGCACTTTCTCCTTTCATTGGGACACACCAACACGCTCTTCAGCAAACTTTGGTGCAACAAAGCCGGTCAGGTTCTCCAACTTCGCCAGCCCCCCTTCTCCGACGCCTCTGACGTCTCACCCCCATCTGAAGGGCAAGCCGCTTCAGAATCCTCGTCCGTGTATGTCTTTCATCTCGACCGCATCTTCCGCCGCCGCTACCTTTGCTACCAACGAAACACGATCGGCCACTCCTCTTCCACCTACCAACTCGCTTCGTATCCTCATTGTCGACGACAATCATGTCAACCTTTCGGTTCTCAGCATGCTCCTCAAGCGCCGCTTTTGCCATGCCCTAGCGCGTCCGCCCGTCAGCCTTGACAGCGGTCTCAAGGCACTGCAGTTGCTTCGCACCCAGATCTTTGATCTCATCTTCATGGACATCGAGATGCCCTATCTCAACGGTGTTGAGTGCACTCGTCGCATCCGAGCTGGTGAAGATGGTATCCTCGCTGCCAATCGTAATGCACACGTCGTCGCTGTCACCACCAAGGTAGGCGCCGAGCCCGCTTCGCTCTATCGACACGTAGGCATGGACGGCATGATCAGCAAGCCCGTCCGCTTTCAGAATTTCCAACAGTACATCTGCCCTCTTTCCATCGAAGCATTCGAGGCCAAAGGTTGCGTCACTCCAGTGCTTGTTGGCACCGATCATGTCTTGCCCCCGCTTCCTCCCATCGACCTTGAGCATCGGCTCTTCTTTGTGCCCACCGCCAACGGAGGCGTTGTCGTCAAGTCCAAGTCATCTGATCGCGACTGCAGCTCACCTGAGCCTGAATATTCGGGCGCCAATCAGTTCGCGGCTATGCTCAAGGCGCAAACGTCCAAGTCGCTGCGTGACCGCAAGGTACTCTCAATCTCGCGCTCCACCACGCTTTCTGAACCACGCAGGTCGTCGTTCAACTTGCCTAGGTCCGAGCATCTTGGAGCAATGCATTCCAGTGTGAAGTCCAGCGCCGACGTTCCGGCAGATGCTGTAGCTTGTAGCCGCGTCGAGCGCGGAGTCCAGACTAGCGAGCTTCGTGATTTCCGCGATAGCTTCCAGGACTTTGCGCTCACGTTTCAGTCACCGACACTCTCTTTTGAGGGTCTCGTCGATCGCGAAACGCGCGAACGCGAACGTGATGGCAAGGTTGGAAGGTGTGCACCTACTCCAGTCAGGCCCGTGCCGATTCATCGTATCAGTTCGCCTGCGTATTTGCTGGACGCCTCGCCCATCAGCCGCGTTTGTGCCGAACCAGCAATGAGCTCCAATCCGGAGCTTGTGCCCAGTCACGCTGTGCGTCCTGACATTCGTCCGTTGCCGCTCAAGCGACCTCGACGCAATGACTCGGACGGTTCGGCATCCGGTCCTACTGAATGCACTTACGGCGCTGAACACACCGCCTCGTCGTCCTCGGCTGGGTCTATCACGCTGGCCTTGTCGGACTACACGTCCATCACTCAACGCTCTACCTCTCTCGAGCTGCTGAGCAGCTTCAGCAGTCATCGCACTACGAGCCCGTCATCTTCGGTCACCACGCCAGTGTCCTCTCCTGCTGACATGGAATATCTGAGCGATGGCAAGGTCGACGATGAGATGCACAAGGCAGTCTTCAGTCCTTGTACGGATGATATGTTGCTGCCACGCGTGCCTGGTCTTGGATACTTGAATGCGACTAGCCTCTCCTCGTTTCCGCCTCTGTCAAGGCAATTTATGTCGCTTCAAAACAGTCCGGGCATCCTGATCTGCGATGCTGATGGCGAGGCCGACGATAGCAAGTCGGCTTTTCGAGGCGACATCTGTCCAGGCATGGAGACACTTGATCTGGACCAACATTCGCAAACTCACTAGTCGCGCGCCTGGCTGCTGACTATCCGTGTTCATTCGCGCTTTGGGCATAAAACAAGGTCACACATCTATTCACTTCATCAGCTTCAGCTCTACAGGTCCTTTCTTGTTGGGACCTTCAAGAACTGCTGCAACAAGTACGGCCAACATTAGCATAGGGTTGCAAAACCAACAAGCAAAGCTGCGAGAGACCATTTTCCAGCTTTACATACACGCCAAGCCTCAAAATAGTTAGCACACTCTAATCAGTCTCTGTCTCACATCTCTCGCTCTCTCGTCAGCACACTCTTGAACCTCTATATACCCCTCTGCTCTGGGCTCTTTCTCTACTTTGTCACGCTGGAACCGATCTCTTCTCTCTTGCTCTCGCACTCTTCTGGATCACATCTTTTCATTGTCATTGGGTTTTATCATGGTCTCCTCGGGTCTTCTTTTCATTTTTACCATTCTTCCTGTATCTAGGTCTTCACTTGCGGGTTCACTTCGACATGACAAACACTTGCTTTTCTTCCTCTGTACTCAAAACAACCTGAAGTCTGAATGAAGAAAGCCTTTGTGCTATTTGACCATTGAGAGAGGAACGCAGACACACTTGTGATCTTTATGGTATAAATTGCTTACAAATGATTACAGCAACACTCTAGCAGCGTACAAGAGACACACACATACACACACACAAACTGACACGCGCAATTTCGAGAATTTCACACACACGCCCCTAAAGTCGATGCGCCCCTCCTCTCTGGTAAATTCAGCAGATTCCACACTGCCTTTGGCTCCCCTCTTGGCCGAGCGCACGGGCGTGTGTTGCTGCTTGCGCTGGCCAGTGAACAATCACAGCGCAAGCGTTGAACTGTGCTTTGTCTGTGTGTTTCTTTCTCTCGGCTGGAGTGTGTAAGAGAGTGAGTTGCGCACCGGCGACGCAGCTCAAATTTCAAACACCAGCTTGAGCCGTCATCACTTGATCCGCCCCTATCCCTACTTTCGACACTGATCATCTCAAGCCCTTCCATCACGACTACGCTCTTGACGACCTTTCCTTACGACAACCACCAAAGACACTCCCTCCTCACAAACTCATACACAATGGTGAGTTGCAGAAGCTCCTTCCCTTGCTTCTTGAGCGGGAACACCACCCCAGGTCACCGCCAGACACACCGTGAAGTGACGGTCCGAGGAGAGAGATACCGCTGCAAAGTCGCGGGCAATGAGCACTATGTTGTTCGATTATCTAAGAAGCATGGCTATCGACCAGCCGTCCCGACTCTGCCCTGGCAGCGGAATGCGGAGCGCTCACAAGGAAAGAAAGGGTTTCGCGAGCCAAGCAGCAATTTTATCTGGTCATGATGCTTGAATCTATCGAGGCTGCTTCGTTCCTTGTCTCGATCGCACGCTTGTAGCGACTCTTGCTGACTCTCTTTTGCTTCCTTAATGTTCTTCTGTTCCCATTCCATTCGCCTATTCGTGCACCGTCACTGCGGGGCCGACTGCACTGCTGTCCACCTCAACGAAACACTCACGCTCAATCTTGTGTGTCCGTACGTCTGATCCATAGGACCGCATCAAGGAGGTAAGTACCGCCATTTGCTCAGACAAGTAGCCACTTTCGGTTAGAATCAGCTTGCTGAAAAGGTTCGCAGCCAACTGATCACTTGCCTCGGATCTGTACACTACCTATCCTTCCATGATCACAGAAACTGAACTCGCTCCGTGTAGAGGCCGACGCAGCAAGCGAGCGTGCTGACGAGCTTGCAGCCAAGAACAAGCAACTCGAGCAGGAGCTCCTCACCAAGGACCAGGAGATCGCCTCATTGCAGCACAAGCTCAGCGTCGCGGAGGAAGACCTTGACAAGCTTGAGGGCAAGCTTCACGAGCACAAGGCCGTTCGCGAGGAGCACGAGTCCAACGCAACCAACTCAGAATCGCTTCAACGCAAGGTCGACTTGCTTGAGTCTGAGCTCGACACTGCTGAGAAGAACCTTCGCGAAACCACCGAGAAGTGCGTACCTTTGCAGTCTGGAATAGCACGCATTCTGCTCGAAATACTGACTAATCTCTCCGTTGTCTTTCATTTCTGTCCATGTTTAATCACACAGGTTGCGACAGGTCGACGTTAAGGCCGAGCACTTTGAGCGACAGGTGGCAACACTCGAACGCGAGGTTGCTCAGTGGGAGAAGAAGTACGAGGAGGCCGAAGAGCGATACCGAACCTCGAAAGCAGAGCTCGACGAGGTGGTCGCACAGATGGAGAGTCTCTAGGTCGTTGCCAGAGTCGAAGCTGACGATTGCGGGCTACGTTGCAACGGTGCAGGTCTTGTCTCAGAGGATGCAATTTGTGGTCAGAGCGAGGGAGATGACGAAGAGCAGACGCTCGAGGATGCAGTGGAGAAATTGGGTCGAGAGAACGAGCGGGTTCCGCTTGCGGCAAGTGTCCGTGTGACAGGCATGGCTCGCAGCCTGTCGCAACGTACACTTGCTTTGATAGCACCTCCTGTGCAAGAGCTCTTGGTGACACTTGTTGGCATATGGGCTCAGATGCTGCTAGTATTGCTTGCGTCTGGCGCTCACAGAGTGTCTGCAAGCGATTCTAACGCCGGCGAGTCGGCTGCCGATGAGTATCTCGACGCAGAAGAGGAACTCGCGCATAGTGTCGATAGTCGATAGTCAGGTGCCTCGCAGTTAGCCTCAAGCCTGTTGTTGACTTTGAAACGCTATATCCTCTCTCAGCCCCCCCATGCAACGCTTCAAATGCGTCATTCTTCCCACGCTTCCGCCACTCGCCCTCTCCCGCTGCCACTTGACAGCCAACGGCTTCACTGTCTAGCTTTTCATGACTCTCCCAGCATTGATCTAGAGTAAATAAAATTGTGTTTCGCTTTCAATACGTTTGTTTTGCGAGGGAACATTGTCTTGGGACAGCACAGCATGTGTGTTGCTGCTGCTCTCTTAAATGAACTCAACAGAAGTGAAGGCGAGCTGAGACCAACATTGCAGGACGCTTGGAGACGAGTTTTGGGCACGTGACCAGATTGAAGCGAGGCGCGAGCAACGCACGCCGATACACTCAAATTTCGCTGTGAGAGTGTGGAGTGCGCATTATTTTTGTTTTGTTTTGGCTTCGGCGCCCTTTTCTGGCTGTCAACGCGAACAACAGCATAACGCGGCGAATGTTCATCGACGTTCACAGTGACACAGTGACACAGAGAGTGTTACTTTCATCAAACTCAAAGCCGTCGGTCATCATTCCTTCTCCATTTTATCCATCTCGCTGCTGAACAGGCGCTTGCCTTCCCCCACGCACTCACATCACCCGCTTTCGCAGCGCCGCCATCGGTTGACTATTGCAAGGACACGCCCACACCTTTCTTCGAGATTAGAACATCATAGGGATCAGTCACAATGTCAAGCATTCCAGTACCACAAACGGCCAAACGTCAGCGCACGGCGGCGACTATACCAGGTGGTATTGGTGCAGGCCCTAGTAAGCTGGGAGAGCCTGCTGCTACTCGTAATGTTGCAGCAACACGATCTGTCAGTACAGCAGACAGTGGCCGCTTTGTCCCCTCCAGACGCACTGCCACCACCACATCAGCTGGTCTCACCATGTCACGAGCACCCATGACGAATACCACCAATCGACCTTCGGCTGGCGTTGGTGCCACAACACGCTCTATCAGTGCAACCAAGGTCGCAGCCGGTGCTGCCCTTGCTGGAGGCGCGGCGGTCCGAAGAGGAGTTACAAGCGTCACACGTCTTCGACCTGGTACGAATGCCGCCAACGCTGCTGCTGCCGCTGCTTCACGAGCTAGTAACGGAAGTGCCACCTCCACTGCCTCCGGCGACGTTGACCCTTCCCGAATGGATGCTATGGAATCGCGCCTCGCCTCCATGGCCGAACTCTTTGAGCTCGAGCGCCAAAAGACAGAGGAGAAATGGAACAAAGAGCGCTTCGATCGCCTCGCACAGGAAGACAAGGTCCGCCAGCTCGAAGAAGATCTCATCGAACAACGCAAGATCGCCCAATCGAAGCAGGAAGAGATCAAGCGTCGACGTACGTTGGCCGACGACGAATTGCTTCAACTCACAGCCAAATGCAACCGCGAAAAGCGTTTGCTCGAGACAGAGCTCGAGCAGGAGCGAGAGACTGTCGCAGCACTCAAAGCCACCCTCAGCCAGCAAAGCGCGAGTCACTTGACCATGGAAAGCACCAACACAGCGCTGCGCTCTCAAGTTCAGGTGCTCCAGGACGAGATTGAGGCACTCCGTGCGAAGATCTCGAGTATGGACAGGGACGTTGCTAAGACCAAGGAGGCCAACTTGCACCTCGAGAGCGAGCTGCGTGAAGCAGAGTCGTTGAGACGCAAGCTGCACAACGAAGTGCAAGAGCTGCGAGGAAACATCAGAGTCTTCTGCCGTGTGCGTCCTCCTTCGAACAACGATGCCAGCAACGGCACTGAGGCTCTCGCCACCATTCGCTTCCCGAACGAACGTGAAGCAACTCAGATCGAGCTACTCGCAGCTGGCGAGTCGGCAACAGGAACCGTCACAATGCGCAACCACCTCTTCACTTTCGATCGAGTCTTCCAGCCCACCGCATCGCAGGCGGATGTGTTCGAAGAGATCGCCCATCTTACACAATCGGTGCTCGATGGTTACAACACATCGATCTTCGCTTATGGTCAAACCGGTTCCGGTAAGACACACACACTCGAGGGTGCGGCAGACTCGATCACCAACCTGGCTTCTGACCCCTCTGCCGACGCCAGTGCCGGTCTGATCCCACGGGCTGTCCAAATGCTCTGGTCCACCGCTGAAAGCCTCAAAGACAAAGGCTGGAAGTACGACTTCGAGGGCTCCATGCTCGAAATCTACCTCGACAACATCAATGATCTTCTCGGCAAAGCCGAAGTCGACAAGGCCAAACACGAGATCAAACACGATAAAGGACGCACCACTGTCTCTGACACCGTCGTTATTCCTCTCGACTCTCCTGCTCAAGTCTTTGCATTGCTCGAAAAAGCCAAGAAGCGTCGCCAGGTCGCAGCTACACTGATGAACGAGCGTTCTTCCCGTTCGCATTCCGTCTTCATGCTTCGAGTGCGAGGTCAAAATGCAACGACGATGGAAGCATGCGACGCCGTCCTCTCCCTCGTCGATCTCGCGGGTTCCGAACGCCTCGCCAACTCTGGAAGCGACAAAGACCCCATCCGTCTCAAGGAAGCTCAGTCAATCAACAAATCCCTCTCCTCTCTCGCAGATGTCATCTCGGCATTGGGTCAGAACAAAGGGTCGACAAACCACGTACCTTACCGTAACTCAACACTGACTTGGCTGTTGAAGAACAGTCTAGGTGGAAACTCGAAGACATTGATGTTGTTGGCTTTGAGTCCGATGGCAGCACACATGAACGAGAGTTTGTGCTCGTTGAGGTTTGCGACTAAAGTCAACTCGACAACAATCGGGACAGCGAAGGCGGTCAAGTCTATTGCCAATTAGAAGGGGTAGAGTACGGAGGAGGAAGTTATTGATTTGTTTTCGTCTTTGATGTATACCTTTCTGCTTTGTCTCAGTTTCAGCGCCAGGACGCTTGCTTATCTCATTACAGTATTGCTTTACCCACAATGTGCGGCTCGGGACATCATGAACGCGAGGATGCGTGTGAGCAATGTGAGCAATGAATGAGTGTGGCGTACAATGCAAATGCAAACGTGGTCAGCCAAAGACACGAAGTCCAGCAAGATCTGCCTCCTCTGCCTCCTTGTCCTTGTCCATTTCAGCCTCGTCTTCCCCATTCGCCTCCCTAGCAACACCCATCGAACTACTCGCCAACTGCCTGAACAATCTCTCGATCTGTTCTTGACCCCACTTAACCCTTTCGGGGATAGGAGGCATGAAGTTAACAATCTTCTCGTTGACCTCGTATCGCAATTTCCTTCCCTTAGATGCCCTTGTGTCGACAGTCGCCTTCTTCTTCTTGCCTCCGTTCAACCCTGAGAGCATCATTGCAGCTGTCGCTCCCGCACCATCGCCATTGGTGATGCCTACACCGGATCGGCGCTCAATCAATTCCTTAAGCAAAGCAGAGTAGAAATCGGAATCGTCGAACACTTCAGAGTCCTTGACCTCCTCTTCGATCGGTGTGTAGGCTTGGCCAAGCTTGGCGGATGCTGGTGAGTCTGCAGAGCGAAGGACACGGGTTCGTGCAATAAGTCGAGAGAGACCATCGCCAGCAAGAGCTGCGTCGATTTGAGCCGATGGTGGTTGGTTGACGGCACGGAGTTGGGTGAACTTGTTGCCATTTGATGCTGCGGCGGCGGCAGAAGTCACTTTGAGACTCCACTTGTCTAACACTGCTCTCCTTTGCACGTCCGCTACTGATGAGAATGTGGCGACATCATTCAGTGTCGCATCAATTTGATCATGCTTTACGATCTCGGCCCATGTCTGCTTAGCCTCCTCTTCGTCTTCCGGAACAGTGACGTCAAAGTCACGCTTTCTCTTCCTTGTCGCTGGGGTTTCGATCGTCCCTTTGCCTTCGTCTGTGGACCTTGAAAGAGTATTCAGTCTTGTTCGTAGGGAAAATAGCGTCTCTGACAATTCCAACAGCTGCTCGAGTACAGTGATTACCGGCTCGGCAGTGGTGATGCTGATGGCGGATGTGTAGACCTCAGGGTCGGGAAGACGGTTAACCTCGCGCAGTACGCTTTGTGCCTTGATACGAGTCTCGAGCGCACGCTCAAATGTCTTGATCTGCTTGCGTACTTGGCGACCCTTTTCAGCGTCTTCAAGTTGCCTTGCTTTCAGCGCTTTGGCTTGTGACGCTGACTGGGCGATCTGCGCTGCGATGCTGTTTGATGTGGATACTGCTACCTTATCTGTCTCGGAGCTTGAAGATGCTTCGCTATCTGATTCGTTTTCGTCGGCGAATTGAACCTGCTTTCTTCGACTTACACCTTCTCCTTCCTCGTCGTCTTCTTCTGAGTGTTGCTCCTCGTCTTCAGAGTCGTCTGCTCCGTCATCATCATCTTCTTCGTCTTCATCGGCATAGAGCTCAGCACGACTGCTTTTGACGCCCTGATACCTTGGGTCGTTGACCTTGTCGCTTTCGCTCAACGCCGCCTTCTTTCGCATCTCACTTGTCCCTACGTCGGCATAGTGTGCGCGTGGGTTCGTGTACTCTTCATCCGACTCCTTCGCATCTTCCTCCTCATCATGGTCGTCGTTGGAACCGGAACTGCTGGCATTGCCGTTGGTCAGGCTGGAAGGCCCAGGCTGGTCGGCATCGGGAGCCTCGGGGTCAAAGTCGACAGGTGCTGCGTTGGTGAGCGTGCCTAGCAGCGAAGCTAGGCGATTGGTTTTAGGCGGCATTATGTGTGGGTGTCCACGACTTTGTTCGTCCGACTGTCGAGAGCCAGGATGACAGTGCCTTACGCTATGTATAGATGGTAACTGTCGAGGATGAAGGTGGTCAGGGTTTGACAGAAGAATTGATGTCGTTGCTCCACAAACTGAAAAATTGCTCAGTTGCACACGGCGTTCTTGAACCAGAAAGTCAAAAGATTTCAGGAATTCTGCGCCAAAACAAAAATGGCTTACGTAATCCTGATTCATTTCTATCCTCTTTCCGCAATATCTGAGATTTTGGCGCTTCGGTGTGTGTGTTCTGTAACAGCTTCGCGTCGCATAGACCACCACCATCTCATCGCAGATCAACACTTTCGAGACGATCTCGTCACCATCAACGAGAGCTTCGCTGGTATAGCAGAAGTATAACGGCGAACCAAGTCTTGTTCAGGTCATACCGCCATCATGTCGTTCGGTGGAGGAGTATTCTCCTTTGGATCGTCCAACAACAACAGTACCAACAACTCGAACGGCGCTGCTCCTGATAACAAGCCTTTCTCTTTCGGAGGTGAGTTTGGCTCTCTAGATGCTCATGCATGACGTGGGTACATCTGCTTACGCCTTGTCTCTATATTTGCTCATGGGTTCTGTCATGACAGGCGCAACCAACTCTGGCGGTTCATTGTTTGGCTCAACTCCCGCAGCTAGCGGTGCTATCAACCCATCCATTGCCGCACCTGCTTCTGGCGGAGGCCTCTCCGGATCCAGCAACACAGGATCATCGACTGGCGGTGCTGCAGCAGCCAAGCCTGCCACAGGTGAATTCTCGTTCGGCGGTGCAGCCTCGACCTCAACACCCGCAGCCAATACATCTACACCCGCCACGTCTACAGGAGGCTTCAGTTTCGGCGCTCCAGCAGCTTTCAAGCCCGCTGATAACAATTCTACCTCTTCTCCAGCCCCAGGAGGCTTCTCTTTCGGCGACACAGCAGGTGCAAAGCCTGCAGCGACAGGTGGATTCTCATTCAGCGGAAGCGGTACAACACCGGCTGGATCCACTTCTACGGCTGCTGCCGGCGCTAGCGCCCCAGCAAGCGGTGCTGGCGGTGGATTGAGCGGGTTTGGGTCATTCACGCTTGGCGGATCTACCATATCTTCCACACCTGTTGCTGGAGCTGCTTCTACACCGCCTGCGGGTGGCTCTCTCTTCGGTGGTGCTTCCACCGCAGCCAAGCCAGCTACCGGAGGCTTCTCGTTTGGCGGTTCCACTGCCACACCGAATTCTTCGGCACCAGCAACATCTGCTCCAGCAGCAGCACCAGCTGCCTCATCCGGTGGCTTTACCTTCGGCAACTCTTCCAGCACCGCTGCTTCTTCCGCTGCTACTTCCTCCACCCCCGCAGCTGCGGCTGCACCTGCCAAACCAGCACTAGGCGGCTTCTCCTTTGGCGGCAACACAAGCAACACCACTTCGACTCCTGCCAGCTCGGCAGCAGACGCATCGAAACCTGCTGCTGCACCGGCTCCTGCTGCAGGCGGCTTCTCATTTGAAAAGCCGGCCATTCCGGCAACCTCAACAGCTACTCCGGCACCTTCTACTGTTGCACCAGCTGCCGCAGCTCCTGCCCCAGCCGCTGGTGGATTCTCATTTGGAAAAGCAGCTGCCACGAGCACACCGGCTACCACTTCAGCTCCAGCTGCTCCCGCCGCTGCCAAGCCCGCCGGAGAATTCTCTTTCGGCGGCGCCCCTGCTGCCGCTACAACCACATCCAAACCGGCCGAAAGGGCTTCCAACACTGCTCCTGGCGCTACCACCGCTCCCACAGGTGCTGCCTCAGTCGGCCCAGTCCCCACGCCCTCCCTTTTGCGCGGTAAATCGATGGATGAAATCCTCAATCGCTGGTCTTCTTCGCTCGACTTTTCCATCCGCGAATTCTCCCGTCAAGCAGCAGAGGTGGCCGCATGGGACAAAGTGCTTCTCCGGGGTGGAGATGAGATTTCGTCCCTTCTTTCAGCTCTCACCCTTGCAGAAGAGAAGCAGCGATCCATTGATTCGACGCTGGACTACCTGGAATCGTCCCAAAAGGACCTCTCTTATCTCGTTGGAGAGTACGAATCTCAAATCGACTCTCTACTGCCCAACGTCGAAGCAGGCAACCTCACTAGTGCAGATGTTGAAAGGGAACGCAGCTATGCTTTAGCCGAGAAGCTTAATGGGCAGCTGGACGATGTGAGTAAGAACTTGAGCGCGATGATTACCGAGTTGAATACTACAAATGGTGCTACCGCTGCGAATGGTGCAGCAAGCGGAGGAGCAGGAGAAGGAGGATTGGAAAACATGCTGGCAGAGAGAGATGGTAGCATTGCTCAGATCGTAGCCATCTTGAATGCTCATTTGGGCAGCTTGAAGTGGATCGACTCAAGCGCTTGTGCTTTGAGGGGGAGGTTGGAGGGCTTGCGAAGAGGACAAGTGTAATCATAGCTCACATGATTGTTACAAACTCCTTTTCTACAATACAGACCATCACGATGTTCATGTCTTTTGTGGTTGGTTCTGTTTGTGATATCAACTCAGAATGAGTACGAGTTAGCAGAACGAGTTGCGCGGCGGTCTGGTGCCGGTGCCATCGAGTGTTGGCTCGACACCGTCTCTGTTCGCTGTGAAGATTCAAGATGCTAAGAGAGACTTTGAATGTCTTACTACGCTGGATTACAGCTGCTCAGATAAGACTACACAAGCCACACCCCCACAAAGCGTTCGATCGCGTCCAAAGCAATGCAAACGATTTCCAAAAATGAGGGTATAGGTAGAACCACTGCCAGAAATGTGGGTATATTCTAAGTCTGCGAAAACAAGTCCAACGGCTGCAGCGGGGCCAACGCCAACGACAATCTGAACTGCGAATCCTTGCTCCCCTTAGCACTCTCCTTCATGCCAGCATTATTCTCCTTATCCTCATCAATGGAGAAACATCCAATTTGGTGCTCGGGCGAGAAAGGTCGACTGAGGCAAACCATTCCCTCATCTGCACCCTTGCCCGCGGCATCGTTCACCATGGTAGCCGCGGTCCCTGTCCCACTCGATTGTGAGCTGAAGCTGTCGTTGGACGAGATACTGGATGAATGACCTATTCCATCGTCCTGCCCCGCCTCTCTTCTACCAGATCTGTTGGGTCGGGGAGGTGAAATCCTGCGCGTAGTGGTAAAGGGATCGATGACAGTCTCCTGTGTGGGTGTTCGTTCTCCACTCCCCTCTTTTACGTGCTTTCGAGCCTGATCTGCATGCTGCGCTTCACGCGAATCAGCCAGAACAAGGTCCACTTCCACTTCCATCCTCTCACCCCTCATGATTGTTCCACGCTTCAAGCGGGGCTCTTCCTCTTCCTCCACCCAATCCCATTTGGTGGCAGAAAGATCAGGTTGAGCAATCACACTTTCGTCAGCCCGACGCTCTTCTTCACCATCGATGACTTTCCATCCCTCCTCTTCGCCCACCCTTCTAATCAAGGTACGTCGGTGCAGCGAGGCAGCAGATGAGCGCATACTATCACTCCTTGCATCAGCCCCGCCTTGCATATGTGATGATCGACGTTTGAGCATGTACTGCTGCGAGCCTCGCTTGCGAAATGACGCACGCTTCTGGGGAGCGGCTCCATTGGCATCAGACAGCGCAAGGACGCGTTGTACACTTGCTCGTCTCGCGTTTCGTACGGCCCTCTCTTCACTATCTTCGTCGATGGTAGATGTGCTTACAGTAGGGTAAATAAGACTGGGCAGGGGACCGCTACTGAACCCGGCGTTGAGCTCAGACCAGCTCTGCCGACTCCAGTTCTGGGTGTCGTCAGGATCTTTGCTAATGCTGGTCTCCGCCTCAACAGTGTCAACCTGAGCGTCTTTGACCAGGCTGAGCGGAGCAATGCTGGATTGTGCCGGGGGAGCAAGAGTGAGTCGGGAAGGTCGCGGTGGGGAAGAGCCACTAGACTTTGTTGTCGAGGTTCGTTCCGGGGCTGACGACTGGATGGCAGCTTGAGCAAACGGCTGAGGAGTCGAGAAGATCTTGGGAAGAGGCGCAGCCCTTGGCTGGGAGAAGGGCAACCTCTCGCTCGCTGGAAGATCGATGCTGAGGGGCGTCGTCACGTTTGCCCTCGATTCTGACGCGTTGGACAGGATTGGCTCTGATCCGCGTCGTTCGCCAACGAATGTGCGGACCTCTGGCATCGGTGTACCTCGTACACTTGTCCTTCTGGCCAATACGGTAAAAGGTGCAGCTCGAGTGGAAGCTTGGAAGATGGTCTTCCGCGAAGTCTTTGCGCTGCTTGTTGTGTCAACCGAAGGTCTGGCTGCACCTTGTTCGCGGAACTCATGGTTGATCTGGGCTAGCTTGGCAGCTCGCTTCCTCTCTTTGGCCTCAGCTTTCTTTTGCGTCTTTTGGGCCTTGAGATCGTGTTGCTTGACGAGCTTGTCGACGCGTTCCAGCTCCTTGATAAGCGCGAGCTCCTCCTTTGTTTTTGCCTTAATCTCTTTCTTGGTCAACATCCTCGAAGTGGAGGTCGGCGTGACAGGTGGAGAAGGAAGGCCGGTCGTCCTTCCAAAGATGCTTCGGGAGGGTGGCGCGCTGACTGACCCGCCATGATGACTTGAGAAAAGCAAGCCATCATGTTGCGATCCCGGAGTGGTGAGCGTGAAAGGTGGAGGCTCTTCCACGTATACCTGCTGCTGTTCGACGTTCGCCCGGGCCGAGTCCAAGCTCTTCCTCCCAAACAGCATCGGAAAGGACGACTTTTTACTCCTCTTACCCATCGTCGAACCCTTGGAGAGACTCGAACTAGCCGACGACGAAGGCGAAGTGAGAGAAGTTGCCATCGTACTTGTCGGTGAGATGGGCGAGCTGCCAAGACTCGGCAGGCTACCACTGCGGCTCATTCCCTCGATCTGGTCGGCATCAAACTGGATCAATGGGGCAGGCCTACCTTTCGACGCAAAGCCGGCAATACTACTCTTCTTGTTCGACCTACGGTCGTCAGCGTTGCTTCCTTCGCGAAGGACATAGCTGCGACGCTTGTGAGCTGGGATGGAGATCTGGACGAGCTGTTTCTGTCCCTCTTCTTCGCAAGTGGTGACAATGACGTCGGGTATAGAGAAGTGGGAGCGTGTGCGACAGTGCTTGCCTGAGGCAGAAGGTAGGATGACGTCGGTCTGGATTTTGGCTAGAGCTGGCCAGTTAGCGCCGACGAACTTGTGTTTTGTTGAGGCTGCATCTGCAGGGTGAACAAAGACTTGAAGTGGGAGGGAGTCTGGGCGTGTTGGGCGGGATTGTTGTTGCTCGTCTAGGTCTGAAGACTGCTGCATGGCGTCAGAGATGGACGACTCGGGGTAGTGGTAATGAACAGCACCGACAACTGGACCAGCTTGGCTGGCTGCTTGACGGGTGTTGGGCACGATTCGAGGGTCGTTTAGTGAGGTAGGTGCGTTGCGAGGTGTTGACTGTTCTGCTGAGCTTGGGTATGTGTTGGATGCATATGCTCTATGGTCTCGTTCTGAAGCAGATGATGAGCTTGTGGATTTGCCAGGAGACTTGCCAAGACGGAAGAGTGAAAGCTTGGACTTCTTTGGTGGCTGCTCTCGTAGCGAGACGACCATGTTGTCGAGATGATCCTATAGTGGGTGGGAGTAGGGAGGTGGATGTCTAAGAACAGTAGAGGATGGTGGCCATACTAGATGCTGCTAGCAGTGACAGCGTGAGCCAGACGGAGTTGCTTTGCAGTGATTGATGAAGGTTGCAAGAGACGATGGTGGCTGTAGTTGGTTGTCAAGATCGAGGCAGAAGCATGCTAGATCCAGGTTTGCTCGTGTCGCGTGGGTGTGTGGGTGTGAAGTGTCAACGAGGCTACGCATGAGATGGGGATGAGAAAGGTAAGCAGGATCGTTGTGGCGTCCTTGGTATCCGTGTCTGTTTCAGTTGGAAAGTCTCAATTGGGGAAAAGGAGGGAGGAGCGGTGGCTTGAATGAGGAAAGGGAGAAACGAGAGAGAGAAACGAGATTCGGCAGGGAACTAAGCCATGTGCCTGAGAAAAAGTGAATCGCACGGGTCCCGATGACTGGCGATCGGTGAGAGTCGGAGCGCGATGTCACTGCTGTTTTAGGACAAAAACGTGTATACTCAATTGACTGAGAAAAGGAATGTGGCGGGAGCCTCGAGCTCCCCGCATGATATATACAAACTGGGTGGCACTTGCCGAACGTGGGTACATCCTACTTAATGACGAGGTCTGACAACGAGTGGGACTAGGTTGTACCCGATCCTCGATTTTCGATCAGATCGCCCTTTGCCCGATCCCTCTTGTAGCTGCTTACGTCACTCCATATCATCACACTGGATCGTTTCTTTCAGTAGGGCCATGATGCAAGGGGCTCTTGCTCATATGAGGTTTAAGCGCTGAAAAAGTGCGGGACAGGAGAAATGTCGATCATTTCTCAGGGTTCATACCCTCTTCTGCTACTGCACACTGATCAAGACAGACACGCAGAGACAGAGACACAGAGAGACGGCCATTGTTCTCACTCTCACTGCTAACTATCCTTTCGGCACGCATCCGACTCAGAGGGAAAGAGCCAAGAGAAGCGGCTGCTAACTTAACATATGCAAGATCCATGCTGACTCGATTCCTTCGGATCTTCCGTCGGCGCTGTCAAAATGCAAAACAAGAGCAACCTGCAGCTCAGAGATGGCCTAGAGAGCAGCAAAGGGTCGCGGGGTCAGGTGACCAGCCTGAAACCTGCAGTTGGCTCGAGCGACAGGAGGGGACTTGCGCCAACGACGGGGATAGTCGATCTCCTACTGCCCTCCTGGGATCTCCTCTCTCTTGCTTGTTCCAAGCTTTTGTCGGCTTTGGAGGTGGTCTGTGAAGTTATGCTGCTTTGCCTTGGTCGGATGTGTGCCGATGAAAAGAACAAGATGCTCGACCGCGTTCACACGACCAGAGACTTCCTTTTCACTGCTGACGCAGGGCTTCCGAGACTGCAGCTCCTCTGTATACTTTATTCAAGCAAGTCTTACAGAAAGAAAGCTTCTCTGCATGTCGCTTCATCAAATCTCGCGCCAGCAGGAGAGCTTGCGAGGTCCAGGCGTCTTTGCATTACAGTATTCTCCCTCACTGTCACGGTGACCTTGAATGAGAGAGAACACTTGCTTTCCACCAAACGCCAAACAGCCTTCACAAATGTGCACGGCTGCTATAAAGAACCGACAACGTCTTGGCAAACAGAGAGAACCGCATGCACGGCATGAGAGCGAGCAATTCTAGCACCATTTCAAGCGTCTCGCTTTGCACTTGTCGTGCAGCAGATCACAGCACCTGCCTGCATCGCCTTCGACGCGAGATGCTGCTGTCCAGAAGCAAACACATGCACCGCTTTACACCCTCGAGACCGCAAATCTCAATCCTGCCTTTCTCTTGGTTTGAAGTTGGATCGGTGACAGCCTCTCCCGATCTGTTCTGATCCGATGTTGCATCACCTTGCATACTCCTTGAAGTCATCGTCGATACAGACTTTGTCGCAACAACTATCCGGCAGACGGTACAAGTTGCAACATGTACTCCTACACCAAGCTGGCATGACCTTATCAGCAAGGGAAAGCCGTTCTTCATGTCCGGCATTCTACGGACACCGCCGGTCAAAGCATCAACGCGGACGCGGAATGTCATCTCCTTGCCGACATCGCCATCCGCATGGCTGGTTTAGACAGCGGCGCAAATCTTCTCAGACGTCAAGATTGCAGGGTCCGAAGCTTTGAGGTACACTTGCCCACCGAAATCGCCGAGAATGTAGGCTTGCTTTCTTGGAAGATCGCATGAGAATCTCAGTCAGAACCATGCGGACAGCATCTAGGGTTCTCCTTACCCCACTTGGCTCTCACATTTGTGCGCCACAACCACCTTGCCTGACGTCTCTTCAGGGCACGAGCACATCGACCGGCTTTCAAAGCTCGGTGTTCAGCAAATGTCAGACGTGGGCTGCACGCAAAGCAAGTATTCTCGATAATGCAACTCGTAGCTTTCCGGTCCTCAAATGATGCCAAGTCCTTGCACTGCCCCTGCATGTCCCAGTGCCATCCACAGGGTAGACGCACGAAAGACACAAGGCTTGGCCATTTCGTCGTTCCACTAGCTCGTAGTACGCTCATCCCCATCCTTCACCCTCAATCATTCAACATACAATTCGACCCTCTGCAACAATGCGAGTCCTCATCAGCGATCAAGTTGTCTTGTTCAACGCTTATGGCTTACCCAAACGCTTGCCGTTCCTTCTCGGCCTCTCCCTGACAACCATTTGGTTACCACTCCTTGTCCCAGGCTTTCTCGTCCTAGCACCCTTGGCCAAGTGACCATAGATCGATCTCGGATGCATGTTACTCTTACTCTTACCACGACCACCACCGTGAGGGTGATCGCAAGCATTCATTGCCACACCACGAACCTTGGGTCTCCTACCCAACCATCGACTTCTACCTGCCTTACCAAGCCTTTTGTGCTGGTGATCTTTGTTGCTGACAGTCCCAATCGCAGCACAGCAAGTGGACGGGATAAGACGCACCTCTCCCGACTGCAAGCGAACTTGAGCAAGAGAGTCACCTCCACCGCTGCGATCGGAGAAAGCAACAAGCTGACCGAAAGTGCCAGCCGAACGAACCATCTTGGCCGGTCCAACAGGGTTCATCGTGATCGAGTGGATAGTGGTACCGATGGGAATCAGCTTGAGAGGGAGGAAGTTGCCCGGTCGAATGGCTTGTGTACGGAAGATACCCAGATCGAGCGAGGAGCCGCTGCTACCGCTTGAGCTAGCAGTCGAAGAAGCCGTAGAGGGGGCAGAAGTAGCAGCTGTCTGAGGTGCAGCAGGGTCAGTCGAAAGTCCCCGACCATCTGCTGAAACAACCTCATCAACAATCTTGCTCGATTTTGCTATACCATGGTCCGTGACACCTGTTCGGTACGACTGCACTGTATCGCCAGCTCTCAAGCCGTCAGGTGCGAGAATGTAGCTCTTGAGCTTGGTCCTTTTGTGTTTGATCAAGGCGATATGCGCACTGCGTCCGGGGTCATACTCAATCCTCAACACTACCTGTTCTCCAGCCTCCCATCGGTAAAAGTCCACCAGACGAATTCTGCGCTTATGTCCACCACCCCTACCACGGACAGTTACATGTCCATGGTGATTTCTACCTGCCGTACTGCGCTTGGCGATCGTCAGAGAGTGTTCAGGCTTGCCCTTGTGCAGGTGCTCGTTCAGCGGTTGCCTCAACCACCTGATCGAACGAGTGATCGGCTTGTACGTCTTGAACTGTCGGTCCTTCCTCACGAAAGGCGAGGATTCAGTGGTAGAGACACCGAGACGTTCAGAGACGGAAGATGTAGCAATGCGACGCTTGGCAGTCTTGCGCTGAAGCTTGATGGCTGTCCTACGTTCTTTTCGTGTGAGTTTGGCTGGTGCTGCTGATGATCTGGATCCCGATGAAGGAGGAAGAAGCGGTGCCGTGGTGATTTGTGTGGTCGACGAGACGGCATGAAGGCGTCGGTATCTGATCGATGAGGTGCGAAGCGATGCCTGCACTGCCGCTGTGATGCGAGATGATGAAGGTGTAAAGGCGAGTGAAGAGCTCGAGCTAGAGCTTGCTCGAGCCACCGCCTGCAACGAGGCACGGCTAAGCGCAGAGACAACCATGGAGACCATGACGACGTCCGTGTATGCTCTTGACGGATGTGCGGTCAAGAGGTAAGGACGAAAGTGGTACAGGTCGAAATGATGGCGATGAGAGAGTCGAGATACTGCGATGACACAGCAAAAGCCTCAGGATTGGCTCTTACGAAAAAATCCGATTCTTCCCAACGTCTGGTTCGCGTCACGTGCCCTCACTCAACCTTCTCGCAATGCTGCTTAGGTTTGGTCACGTAAGCTCAGAGCGGTCTAACAATAAAGAACGGTGGCCTTAAGCCTCACAGGGTCCGGCCCGTCTTCGATCCGCTTCACACTGAAAGAAACGTTACAAATACATTGCAGAGTCATGGCTGCAAGGAGCTCTTGACTCGCGAGAGATCTACTTCCTGCTCTTCTTCTTGGACGAAGCGGCAGCAGCACTAGAAAATGCTGCGCGTTTCCCACCGCCGTTCTCTTTGCCATTCTTGCGAGCCATCATCTCTGCCTGAATGCGGTCAAACTCTTCGTCAGTCGGACTCTTGCCCTTGACGCCGGCTTTGGCTTCCATCCTTGCAATCATCTCGTCGAATTGTGTACTACGCTTCTGATTTTTGCGCTGAATGAGAGCAGAGAGACCCGCCAGATCGTCATCGTCGTCCGCCTTAGCTTTCGATTTCGAGCCTTCACCCTTTGACCCGTCCTTGCCGTCAGCTTTCGACTTGGATCCTTTCGCAGGCTTTCCTTTGCCCTTTCCTGAGCCGAAGAGGTCGTCCCAAACACCAAGCGCCTTTGCAAGCTTCTCGGCCTCAGCAGCCTCGCCTTCCGCCTTCTGTCGCAAAGCCTTTCGACCAGATTCGTCCTTTTTACTGCGCTTCCACCTGGATGTCTCCTTGATCTCGCCTCCCTTGACAGCGTCGTCGATGATGGTGATGAATCTGCTCTCGTCTGTGAGGAACTCGCAGCATGGTACGCGCTCAAAAATGCCTTCGAGGTCACCATCTGTCTCTTCGTATGCTTCCAGGATGTCCTGCTTCTCTTCGTCCGAGTTCTGATATTTCTTCTTGAACTCATCCAACGTCTGACGAGAGACCTCACCAGTCCAGAGTTCCTTGAAGTACTCGTTCCAGTCAAAATCGGCATCTCCTTCGCCGAACATTAACTCCTTTGTCGAGCCTGTGTTGTCGAATTTGCGGCGTCGTACCTCGTCAGAGAGTACAGCATAAGCGAAGCCGATCTTCTGGAACTGCTGGATAGCATCTTCGGCTCCTCCTGGTGCAGAATTGGAGGGTGCAGAATTGGAGAGCACCTTGTCTGGGTGGAACTTGAGCGCAAGCCTGCAATCGCGAAAGAGTTGAGAAGGTAAAACTGTCAGTAAGTGCTCCGTTATGCGTTGAATTGTGATAGGAATTCCGAGACTTACTTCTTGTACGCCTTCTTAATCTCCTCTGGTCTTGCTTGTTTGGCTACTCCGAGTGTGCCATAGAGATCGACGTTGCCGTCAGGGAAGAACTGAAGTCCGGGGTCTTCCTCATCCATCGTTGCGAGTTACGAGCTTGGCTTTGCGGCAACCGCCCTTTGGGTGTCGAGCTTAGGTTAGAAGTAGATGAAGTGTGAAGAGAAGGTGACGTTGAGACAGCCGGAGGTTGGTAAGAGGATGAGGTGCGGAAGGTAGAGAAGGTGTGCGGAATCAAAACCTCAACCAAAGTGTCGGACTCGCGCTTAAATTTGGCTGAGCACCATGGACGCGTAAATTGCACACGCGTGCTTTCCGCAAGAGAGCAACACTCGCACGGCCTCTAACAGAAGTCTTCCCCTCACCAGATTGCGCAGCTCAGCCTGTTCGATGACGACGGCGACGGCGACGGCTTCTTCGTCAAGACGATCAGCAACGAACATGGCCTGTTTCTCTCCCGCAAAGGAAGAGAAGAATAGTGCACACAGCCCCTACAAATGTGTTGCAGGTCACAGCGAAACGGCGCGAAACTCTGCATATCAAGGATGCCGTTCGCACACGTCAGCTCGCCCTTGAGCGTCTTTAGCCTGCGCACAGCATGCGGGCGGATCTACCTGGCACTCTTCCTACTCCGCTGCTACAGTGCCTTCTTTGGCTACGGCTACATCCATCCCGATGAATGGATGCAATCAGGCGAGCCTTACTTTGGCTTCACGCTTCCCAGCATCGATACAAGGGTACCCTGGGAATGGTGGCCCAACAATGCCCTGCGCTCCATCTCGGCTCTCCAAATACAGTATCTCGGTGTCGGAGGGGTCAAAGTTCTAATAAAGAAGCTTCGTGCACCTACTGGATATGACCTCTTCCTCGTACAACGACTCAGCTCAATGCTCTGGACAGTCTATACCGACATCCTAGTGACGTTCGTTTTTCCTCCCAAAACCGCTCGGTACATACTTTGTCTCTTTGGCATCTCCACCGCAGCGACAACCTTCCTGGTACGGCCTTTCAGCAACTCCATCGAAGCGCACCAACTGGTGCTTTGCTTCTTGCAGGTCGTCATCTTCTACCGGAACCGCACCTGGTACAGGCAAGGCGGCTTGACTGGATGGCACTGGGGCGTCCTCACCGGTCTTGTTGCTGCAGATGGCTTCTTCTCCCGCTTCACCTTCACGATCTTTGCCTTGCCATTGGGTGCCTTTTTCGGACTCAACCACATCCGCATCGCTGCTGAGGGGTACATACGACCAGCATTAAGGTCTATGGCTGTCGCGATCGCATCCCTCCTGTTCTTTGCGTATCAGCACGTCGATTCAGAGACCCGCTTCTACACACAGGGAGGTCAAAATAATGGGATCCAGGTGGCAACGCTCTGGGGGACGAGATGGATAATTCCCCCAATCAATGCGCTGCTGTACAATCTCAAGACTGAGAACGTGGCTCAGCATGGACTTCATCCGAGATGGTTGCATGCGGTCGTGAACTTGCCGATGATGATCGGCGTTGCAAATATCATTGTGCTCTTCATCCATGGGCTGCACTTTGTGCGTGGCGTGCTGTCAGATTCAGCTAAGGTCTCGCCTATAAGTAAGACTGACGTTGCGTCATCGTCAAAAGGAGATGAAGATCGCGCTGCGCGTGACACCACGACGAAAGAGGAAGAAGACGAGCGTCGGGCCGTCGAAGAGTCCATCAAGACTGCCACGGCAGAGTGCAAGCCAGCGACAGAGGCATCAACAGAGCCTGAAGCCAGCTCCAGCAAGGCAGCAACGATGTCGGCATCAGACCCTGCAACCGCCGAAGCGACAGAAGAAGAAGTAGAATACGTAGACATCGAGCCTGTCGCTGTTGGCCTCTCCTTCGCCATCATCATCTTCTCCCTTCTCGTCCTCTCTATCTCACCCCACCAAGAAGCTCGCTTCCTCCTTCCTCTCGCCTTTCCCTCAACCGTCATCTTCGCCTATGCCCTTCAACACCCCTACTTCACTCTCCGCCCGAAATTCACTGGCATCCTCTTATCGCTCCACGTCATCCAACACGTCCTTCAACTAGTCCTCTTCTCGTTCCTCCACCAGGCTGGTCTCTTACCCGCCCTATTCTCCATCGACCGCTCCATCTCTCGCCTGCCCACCGATGGGTATCCTCTCTTCGATCGATACGAACATCATCTTCTCTATCGTACATTCTCTGTTCCCTTCCACTTCATCCCGAGCAAAGGCAGAGGAATGTACCCCAGGGTGGAAGACTACGACTCGTCAAACAGCCCAGCTTATGTTATGAGGATGGCGAGCATAGCGTGCAACCACACGACGCTGTACGCGCCAGCTTGGGTGGTTCCGGATCTGAATTCACAGGCGATATGGGAAGGGCGAGTGGAATTGTGGAGCATAGGCAAGTTTGGGTGGCATGTCGACATGGATCATCTGCCAGAGACTTGGGAAGCGGTGAAGGAGGTTGGGTGGAAAGAGGCTTTCGCAATACAGAAGCTGGAGGTTAGATGCAAATCGTACCCTGAGGCAGAGGGAGGGACGAGAGAAGATGACCAGGTGATAAAGAAGCAGATGAAGGAAGATCCTCAGCAGCAACAGCCGCACGAGGAGGAAGAGCGGCTACATATAGATCTGTAGACTCCATTCACTCAGTCAACGACAGAATCTTTCAGAACAAACCGTGTGATGATGAGAGGCTTGTGCAAATTGGACAATTTTAATTGCTTGCTAAGACAGGAGATCACAACGTCACGCTTCATTTGACCCGCAGTCCTTCAAGCGGACTCCACCTCCTCACTCTTTCTTCTGCTACTCTCCCACTGCTCCAATCTCGCTCATGAGCCGACATTCAATCCCAAACCAACCTCCCATTCAAATCAACGCTTGCCTAAGCAGTCGGCGCCTTTGCACTTGCCACATTCGCTGAGGAGGGCTGTGGCCTCCTAGCGGCCTCCTTTTGCTTCACAGCTTCCAAAGCCTGTTGTCTTCTGTGGTTGGCCAACCTTTCCGCCTGCAATCGTTCGGCTTCTTCCTTAGCTGCTTTCTTAGCCTGATTTTTGTTTGCGTTTGAACGCTGTTTTTTGGTCTCCACTCCTGCTCCAACGACATTGGTGTTGCTGTTGTTCTTAGACTTGCTGGAGGCGGAAGCAACTGCCCACCCATTGGCAGCAGGGTTGCTCTTGGTGATGCTATTGTTGGAGGAGGGAAGACGCTTAAAAGAAGATGTGGGTGCATCGTCAGGGAGCGCAGCGAAGGGGTTGTTGCTGGCAATCGAAGCCTTGATTCCGTTTGAGGCTCCATTGGGCTTGTTAGAGGAAGCTCCGTTGAGTTTAGCACCGTTAGCAGAGGAAGAAGGACCACTACGAACACTGGACCATCCTTCGTCGCGTTCCTTCTGCGACAATTTGGGCTTAGAAGCCTCGACCTCGGGAGCAGGAATACGTGCAAACGAGTCGTATCCAGCAGGAAGAGGGTCCACTTGATCATCCCTCATATCACCCAAGCTTGCAGTGAAAGTGGTCTGTATCGCATCGGATTTCGCTCGAATAGCAGTGTCGTTGATCCCCTTCTCGGCTTCTTCCACGACAACAGCTGCGTAGCTCTCCCCATCCTCTTTCTTGACTGTCTTGTTCTTCTTCTTGTTCTTCTTCGATGCAATAGCAGGAGCAGGAGTAGGTCCGGGTTCAGGCTCCTTGACCAGCTCCGGTTTCTTTTCTGGCGCAGACGCAGGTGCAGATGCGGCGTCTTTGATCTTCTTGTTCTTATTCTTCTTACTCGACTTGGTAGCGGTGGCTATTGACTCCTGAACCTCCTTTTTGGCTGACTGCGCCTTGCCGTTGTTACGAACAAAGACGTGGATCGCAAGACCGGCGGCAAGGCCCAAAGCGAAGATCTTGGCCGAATCCATCTTGGCTGCTCCTCAAAGACGGGATTGGGGTTCAGATTGGTGGTGATAAGAGAGCGGAGGGAGAAGAAGATGGCGTGGAACGGTGCTTTGCGTGCGTTGGTCGGCCGCTGCCTGACGTGGAAGCTGCGCGAAAGTGTACCGGGTCGACCGAAATGAAGCGAGCGCGGATGAGGTTTGCCTTGATGGTGGGTGGGATGCACACTACTGGCTGATCTGGATTATGACTTGGCAGCGAAGGAGGTCGGTGCGCCAAGAAGAAACGTCGCTCTTGCTCACAAGAGCGTCCGTGGTCTCTACTTTGTTGACCTGTGCGCAACTCAAAACAGTGGGGTCTCGCAGATCGGCTTAATTGACTTGTAGATCTCTCCTCTTCTCTGCCTCGGCTGTACCTTTCTGCATGTTGCCTATTTTCTCGCCGCTTTCGGCGTCTTTGTTTCTCGCCCGGCAATCCCGTTTTAGCAGAGATCTTCTGTGTTATGCCGCCTTTTTTGTTGGAAATGTAGAAATTGGAAGCCAAGCGACACTATGACACAGAGTTGCGCCTTCCGCCGAGCTTTTAGGACCACACAAAACCATCTCCAGAGCAAAGGCATTCAACAGTCTTTCCATCCAGCACTGAAGGACCGTAATCCGAACAAACTTCATAACCTCGTCCCACCAACCTCTACTGTAGCCCAAACACAGCGAACGACATCAAGATGGTCCGAGTAATCAGCCCCACAGCAGTCACCCTGCTCCTATGCATCATCGCAATGCTCTCCGCGCAAGTCATTGCGCAAAGCAGCGGCTCCTCTTCATCCTCAGGATCTTCATCACCCACTTCATCTTCCAACTCGACCTCATCTTCCACTTCGTCGTCACAACGATCCACCGATGCAGTTGCGACGCTGGGTACTCTTCTCACTTTCTCCTTCGGCTCTGTCAATACTGCTACCTCCACCACCGCTTCCAATTCCACATCAGTGACCTCGACCTCCTCCTCTTCGATGTCAACGAGCTCGTCCACAAGCTCATCATCTTCCATGACAAGCAGCTCAATGGCTCCCAGTGCAACCAGCTCTAGAGCTCCCAACGCAGCATCAGCACAGATGGGATTGGATTGGATGCATGGTCATGTTGTCTTGCCAAGTGCGACACTGCTTGTGGTGCTGGTCAGCAGCATTTGCTTCCTTCTCTAAAATTCCACTACTCGCGCAATACACATCGATAATGGAACCTTTCGCGCACACTTCGCAATGCAATCGCAATGCAATCACAATAGAATCATTTCAATCTTTCCATCTTCATTTCTTCCTCCAATCTCAAAGGCTCACTTGTGTTGATCAGCTCTTGAGCTGTTCCAAAAGCTCCTTCGCCTCATAATATTCCGGCTCTTGATCCCACGAACTCCTCGTCTTGGCCAAGAACGTCCTGACTAGACTTCTAGCTTGGAATCTTGGCTCTGGAGCGTCTCCTCCTTCCTTATCCGCTTCCTCGTCCGGATTCTCGCTGAGATCGAGCAGAGCATCTACCAGATTCCTCAAGTCGTGCAGCAGACTCACGAAGACCTTCTTGTCCGTGTTGATATCTAGACCGCCTTCTGCGTTGACAGCAGAGTTGAATGCTGAGTTGTATCCATTCAGCAATGCGTGCTGGACTGCTCGCCTTCGTTCGCCGTTCCACAGCAGGAGGCGGGAGTAGAGCTTCCAGATACCCACGCTGGATGAAATGCGTGCGAGAAGTGTCTCGTCGAACAACTTGCGTACGGCCGCATACAGGCCGAGGCCCGAGTTGGAGTCTACTTTGGGTGCAAATGCTGCTTTCGAGTCGCCGAGACCTTCAGCTTCTTGTTGAGCCTTGGGCTGTTCATAGGCTTCGACTTGGGCTACGGTCTGCTGCTCCAATTCGGCTTTAGGAATGCGCGTGACGGCATCAACAAGTCGAGCCAAGACAGGGAGATCAACCGTTTTTGCCCGTTCAGCATCGTTACTCTTGTTCCTCGTTTGGACTTCTGTCACCCGCACCATGGCACGTGTGGCTTCGAGAAGGTACCCGACGTCAATACAGACGATCATGTAGTTGTACCACACTCGCCAGTTGTCGTGCGCAAATCGCAAGGATTGTTGCAGTGATCGATGAGCGAGGAGCTTCAGGGAGTAAGCTGCGGTTGCGCTTGCATTGTTTCGGTGGGTAGTGGGAACTTCACCCGGGTTCGGAAGACCTGTTTCTGTCGCCGTAGTGTCGCTCTCCGCTCCAGACTCTGAAGATGAAACTTCAACACCAGAATCTGATCGCGAACTGCCACTCCAGTCGCTCAGCCCTCCGTCCTCACCGTCGTCATCGTAGCTGTTTCGAGGTTGACCCCAAACACGGTCAGCCTCTTTTTCAGCCTCCAGGATATCTGGCAATCCTCCCTGGGCACCCATCCTCTCAATCCCAACAGCATCCCTTCCACCTTCTGCACCCTCCACCATCCTCAAATAGCAACTCGCCAAGTTGTTCCAACTCTCCATATCTTCATCATCCAACGCCGTGCACCTCCTAAAGCACTGCGCTGCCTCTTTCCACTTCTCCAACCTCATATAACAGCATCCTAGAATGAACCAGGATCGTGTGAACAGCGGATTGATCTTGAGTGCATATTTGAGCCATTTTGCGGCCTGGGCAAAGTCCGAAGCCGTAAAATGCACTCCACCCAAACTGCGAGCCGCTCGGGCCGAAGATGAAGCAGATACCTGCCATGCTTTCGAGTAGTGCGCCAAGGCAGAAGCTGGCTCTAAGTCTCCGAGAAGACACCAGAGTTTGGCCTCCCTAGCACGATCCATCCGTTTATACATAACTTGCTGAGCTTCAGTTCCACCAACATCCCCACCTTTGCGACGACGAACAGAAACTTCGACATCAGCTTCGACTTTCTTCCCCGCCAACAACTCTTTCACCACTTCCACTCCCTCCTCTTGTCTCCCGAGCATACCGAGACACTGCACGACCTCTTCCCACATTTCAATCCTTTCAAAAATCTTCAATGCCGACCTAGTCACACCGATAGAGGCATACCTTCGAGCTAGCTCGGCTTGCATCTCCCACTTCGGCGGCAAGTCTAGCGCGTGGAAGAACTTCAACCTTTCCTGTACGGATGAATCGTTGGTTGGCATCTGATCGATCAATGCCTGCAGCTGTAAGACGGATCGTTCAACCGTACGTGTGCGTGCGGATTCGAGACGGGCTCGGAGAACAAGAGACATGGTGTGAACCATCCAGTTGCGAGGATGCGTGATGACACGAGAGATGAAAATCTGCATCTGGTTTGCGATGAGTCCGTGGGCTGCTTGCATGTTGCGGATGTTCAAGCAGAGGGCGAGCAAGGTGCATTGATCCAAGGCTGCAAGGGGCGGTTGCGAGTTGGGGTCGAGTTGGAGCAGATCGTCGTCCTCACCATTGCCAGTTGAGGTTGAGGATCCGCTGGCTGTTGTGCAAGTGAACTTGGTCTGTTCAAGCAGAGTATCGTCGTTGAGAGTGAAGGTGGAAGGCATACCAGCGACTTGATCTTCAGGGTTGGCCTTTGCTGCAAAGCCCGTCTCCAGTTCTGCCTCTTTTTGCTTCTCTTCCACTTTCTCCTCTCCCCCCTTCTCCTCTCCCCCCTTCTCCTCTCCCCCCTTCTCCTCTCCCCCCTTCTCCTCTCCCTCCTTCTCCTCTGCTTCATCCTCCTTCCCACCATCAGCAACCACGCTCGTAGCCAGCAGCACAAGCTGCGTCTTGTCCTCCTTCTGGAACTTCGTTCTCTTACCCAAAGCACCAGACATTCTGTACCTGAGCCCATTCTCTTTCGCTGCGTCAACAAACGTCTCTGATGCCTCCCTATCGCTGCCGAGTCTCTGCAGAGCAATTCCGCGCTCCAAAATCAACCTGGATGCTAGAGACGCCCACTCACTCTTCTCCTCGCCCTCCTTTGGCTTGGTCGCAGCCGCACGCACGACAAGTACATCCCTGAGCTTATTGAAGGGATCGAAAACCTTCTTCCCAAACGCGACCGGCTCGTCCAGCACATGACTATGCACCGTAAAGGCGCGCAGTCTCCACCACGGCAGTGTTTCAATGCCCTCTGCTACCTCCTCTACGCTGACGAGGGCCTCGATGAGCAATTTGGAGAAGACAAGGAAGAAAGGCACTTGGCAAAGATGGTAGGCGGGTTCACCTTTGAATGCGAGCGCCTCGAGGGATGAACTGTGAATCAACTTTTTCGTTTCGGCGTTGGCTTTCTCCTCGGCCTCGGCGTCGATAGGTCTTGGAGGGAAAGCATCTGGTGCAGCATTGCGAAGCAGCGATAGAGGATCGAGTGAATCGGGTAGTTCGGGTCCAGTCCAGTTTATCTGAATGAAGGCATGTAGCGCACTGATGGCGACACAAAGAGCTTCGTAGGTCTTCTCTACGCTAGACACTTCCGCCTGAACGGTAGCGGTGACCTGCTTCTGCAGGGCGGCCAAGTCGAGGTTTTTGTTGCTATCACTGCCAACCACTTGCCCCAACTGAACTCCGATAGGCTTGAACAATCGACCAGCCAGATCTGAGGTGAGCTGAGCAGCAAAATCGCCCTCGATCGTCTTGCCGACAAAGTCCGGAACTTTGCTCTTCTGCTCGTCGTCCAGATTAGCTAGTGTGTTCGTGATCAGGTTCCACTGGAAATGATCCGGACTAGCATCACCGACCTCCATCGCTAACCCAGCTCTTATAGCTGCTTCCTTCCTCACCGCCAAAGCTGCGGGCTGACGAGAGGCAGCCCGTAGCGCACGATACATAGCATCTAGATCCGGGAAAGTCGGCACGTACGCATCGAAATTAGGCACGTTTGCTTCGTCCTCATTCAAGTCCTCCTCTTCCTCTGCCCCTTCCGCACCACTTGTCGCCTCATCCTGACCTTGAAGCTGGAAACTCGAACGAGGGCTGAGCCAGCCTACGGCGCCAAGGTCAACAGAGCTGGTTTTCGATTCGGAGATGTTGTCGCTTTCGAGCAGGATCGCTGCTAGGAGTAGATCAGCTAATTCTCTCGTCACGATTTGCTGAGTGTCGTTGCCTGATGGTGTTTGAGAGAGTCGGTCCTTAGCCCATAGCGCAACAAGAGAGGATAGAGCGGGTTCAGCCTCCCTTGCATCTCCCACGACCTGCCTTGGTGGGAACAGCGCAACGTTTAACCTCTCGTTGACCCCCCCGCTTTCTTCATGGATCTCCTGAGGCAGTGTGTTCTCCACATCAATCACACCGAACAGCTCTGCACCGTGCAGTTCCGCCCACTCTTTCCATCCTTCCTCTCCCCTCTGCTCTCCTGTTCCTCCTACTAGCACCACCTTCTTCTTAGATGTGTAGGCATTGACAGTCTTATACACTTCGTCATCTTCTAATATAAGGTTTTCCTCTGCTATCAACGCTGTTTGCAACGCCAATACCAGCTCGGGAAGTTTGTCAACAAGACAGCCTTGTCTTGATGCTGAGATGACGGGAATGTATCTTCGCTGCGTATGCACGTTCCTGTCCAGCTGCTGCTGCAAGTACGCAAAAGCGATCGCTGCTACTGCCTGATCAAGTGTCGGAGTGTGGGAAGTGGTGACGTAGACGGCATCTTCGTTATCAATCCCACTTGAAGCTAGGAGAGACTTGGTTTGTCGAAGGAAATGGTTGAGAGGCGTATGTGGTAGCGGGTGGGTAAAACGGTTTGCAGGGACCGCTCCGACGCCGCTCATCTTTGCTTCCTTTAACGTAGATTGGTGGCTGTGATGATGGTTGACCAAGGTGAAGGTAGATGGACCGGACCGTTCACAAGATCGAGAACAAGTCAAGCACTTCTTAGCTTTTTACTCCACTTTGAAAGAAATATATATATATATATATATATATATATGTACAGACAGCAGACCGTACAAACCTTGAAAAAAGGGTTCTCGCAAAAGCAAAAATCTGGAATTCTTCGCGCTTCCACATCCCGACTTCCACGTCCCGACTTCCGGCTATTCACTCTCGCACACGAGCTTCTGAGGATTATATCTGGGAACAGCAAACACAAGACCCTGGAAGACGAGTACGAGCGACAATGTAATGCTATTGAATCGCATTGCTGTATCTGAGGTTACTGACCCATACGGGCAGCCTTGAATCGGCTCACTTTCTTCGGTTTGGGGGCATCTTCTGCCTCTTCCCCACCTCCTACTGCAGTACCACCTTCCCCGCTGAGCGCCTTCTTGATCTCCTGTCTCCTCGGCACAACAGGCGGTGGCGCAACTCCCTGTTCCACCATCTCCTTAGCCTTCTTGCTCTCGTTCAACCTATTCGCATCTTCCGGATGCTCTCGTTTCCACTGTAGTCGCTCCAGCCGGCCCCTCATGACCATTTCCGCCTTTTCATCATCTTCATCGCTTTCCGCTCCTTCCAAATCTACAGGTCCTGACGTCTTGCCTTCCACCAAGTCCCCATGCTTGGGGAAGCGAACAGGAGCTAGTTGAGGAATGATCATCATTGGTGTTCCTCCACCACCCTCCTCTTGAGCCGAGGAACCCATGCCGTCCATGCTGAAAGCAGCGCTATTTGACGCGCCGAGATTCTTTGCTGAAGAGAGCATTTCTTCTAACTTCGAAGAGTCGCCGCCGCGTGGGGTGGGAGCCATAGCCTGCTGTTTGAGTGAAGCCTTGAAGCGTGAAATCCGAGAGCCTGACCCAGCTGAGGTGGTGGCGTTGCCTTGATACTCCGGATCTTCCATGGCTGCGTCGAGAGGGACCAAGTCCATCTGGTAATCATCTTCCTCTCCTTTTTCCTCTCCTTCTTCTTCCTCCCTTTCTCCACCTGCTGAGCGGGCAGCATTCACCATCTGCGCCCTCAAATCATCACTTCCAACCGCACCTGCACGCATCGCCAATCCCATTGCGGCAAGCTTCGCCTTTGCCTCCTCATACTCCCTCATCAACCCTGGGTTCCCGGCCAATCCTTCCACATCGCCCATCCTCGGTGCTAGCGCCATGAGATCTTCCGGATCATAATCGAAATCATCATCTTCATCCTCATCAAAATCAAAATCATCTTCGTCGACATCCCAATCTTCATACTCATCATCGTCGAAGTCATCAGCTTCGTCATTATCATGCTCATCATCCAATCCACGACTCTCTTTCGCAGCAGCAGATTTACGAGACCGCCCCGAAAGGTACTCGTCAAAGTACGCATCCTCTTCATCCGTGTCGGCACCTTCACCTTCGATCTTTGGTTCTTCTTGTTCTTCGTCCAGCTCGCCTTCTTCTGGGTTGTGGTTGTCTAGTTCTGCTAAGGGGTTGATCTCCATTCCTTCATCCTGCTCCTCTTCTTCGTCTGCATGGGAAGATCCAGCAGGAAGACCAAAACGAACACGACCGGGCCGAGGCACATCGTCTCCCTCTATAGGTCTAGCTAACTTTACTGACCCCTTCTCGGCCACATCCTCTGGATCAGCGGAGGTGGGTGTCTGACCTTGCTGCCTAGCCGCCATCTTCTCAGCATAAGACTTACTCGGTCTGGCATGAGGCACAGCAGCAGGCAATCCCATCTCCTCCCTGCGCCGACTCAATTTGTCATCCCCTAACGAAGCTCTATCTAACGCTGACATGCCCAAAGACTGCGTCGGCGGAGCAGCTGCAGCTCCCGCTGCTTTCCTCGGCACCTGCATGTTTGACACGAATTTGGTCTCCTTCTTCGCCATCGCCGGTTTCTGGTTGAGGAAGCCAGCTTTGAAAGCACTGAACTTGGCCTGATTAGCCTTGACCTGATCCGCAACTTCCTTCCCCCTCCCCTTCTCGGCATTACTTCGAGGTCGTTCCATCACACTATGCCCCAATGCCGGCTTCTCAGCTAGCCTTTCCAACCTTTCCCTCTCCCTGTCCTCTTCTTCCCTTTTCGCCCTGGCAGCGGCAGCTTCTGGTGTAGAAAGCCGTTTGTCCTCCTCATGAGCTTCTTGCATCTTCTTCAGCACGTCCGACGGCGGTGCACTTGGATGCCCTTCCACAACATCCGGACCAAGCAACTTGACAATGCGTTCAGCTTCCTCTTCCACGCCTACATCGTCTTTGTGTCGCTTCTCTGCCGTACCTGAACCTGAGTCTGCTCTTTCCAGCGCTGACACTGTCTCGTTTGGCTGCTGCTGCTGCGAGGTGGAAGGCTCGTTGTAATTCTCCTTGACCCGAATACTCGACCGTAACGCACGCTGCAGTGGTGTGAGCCCGGACCCGGCCGCAACTTCCGGATGGGCGCGTTCGGGACTCTTAATCCGGACACTCTTCTTCGTAGGTGTGCTTGTTCCACTTGTCACCGGGCTCGAGTTCGCATCTGTAATCCGACTGAGTAGTGAAGATCCAGCAGTGCTGCTAACCCGACTCAGCGGTGTAGGAGTATGACTTCTTGAAGGTCGTCCCGGTTCCGCAGACTTGGGCTTTTCTTCCTTCTCCAGGTCTTCCCACGAATAAGAGCTCTTGATGGCACCTGGACTGGACGGATTCAAATTCAAGAACCCATGACGGATGCCCGAAGATCCGAAAGACGGTCGCTGAACAATGTCAGGCCGTGCTGCACTAGGCTTTAGCGCCGACTTGGGCGGCGGCGGTCTAGTTGCAGATACGATCTCCGGCAGGGCTTTGGTCTTGAGTACATCCTCTGGCGATGGTGGTGGACTGGGCGTGCGTGTACGCAGGACAACACGAGTCTCGTCCTCTACAGAGGGCTCAGCTTCCGGCAGAGTCGGAGCTGAGGAAGAAGAAGCAGAAGGCATCTCCTCAACCCCCTCTTCCGCGTCCGATTCCTCATTCTGTTCTTCCTCTTCCAACTTAGTCAATGTGTCCTCTAACCATCGTTTCCGCTGACCCTTATCTGCCGCCTCTGATCGCACAAATGGCTGCATATACGCCTTCTTCTGCCTCGTTGCTTCCTCTTCCGAGATCTCCTCCACTGGCTCGTAGAATGGCAGACCTTCCTCGTTCAATGCCTGATTATCCTCGTTTAGCAAATGCATGTCTTTCGCCGCCGCCGCTGTTCCCTCAGCGCTAACACTCTTCACTGCATCCTTTCCCAACTTCTCACGCAGCTCCCGCGCAGCAGCCAAAAACTTCGCCCTCCTACTCTGCAACTGCATCTGGGCATCCTTATACCCCATCCTAACATACTTTACTTCCACCGTCCGACTCGGCTCCACCAACTTCACTTGCACCCTCAGCCCCTCGCCCTCCTTCGCTTTCGGACTCTTCGTCAACATCGGCAGACCTTCATCCTCAATCTTCAACTGATCTTCCAACGACAACCCATCATCATTACTCTGTCTCACCCAAAGCTTCTCCTCGCTAGCATCACCACTAAACACCACCCTAGCAGGCCAAAAAGCTAGCGGACCAAGAGGCTGCAATGTTCGTGTTGCTTCTTCTGTTGTAGTCTTTCCCGCATGGAGTTGGTGAGAGACTGAGAGGTTGTCGAGTTGAAGACAAATCCGATCGATGTTTGAGGCAGCTCGTTCCAGTCTAGCGAGTAGAGACTGTGAGTTGGTGGAGGTGGTAGAGGAAGAGGAGGAGGAGGAGTTCTTGAGTCGGTCATAGTGAGCTTGGAGGAGGGCTTGGGCTGTTTCGGAGATTTCGGACGGGTCGGAGGGGAGAGTGGATGGTGTTGCGCCTGGTAATGTGCGGAATGATGAGGAGGCTGCAGAAGAGCCAAGGTTGGCTGGCAGTGAAGGCTGCATTGTCTTAGTGCTTCCGTTGGTGTTTGTACGTTCCCGCTGCGTGATGATCCAAGGGAAGAGTCCGAGTGTGATGGAAAGCTATCCGTCGAGCATACCAAAACGAAAGATCAAGAAGACGAAATGCTAGATTACCGTTGTATTCCCGCTCCTTCGAGTCCCCTTGCTTTGAGAGCCGGTGCGTTTTTCCACAGCTTGAACGGTGAGGCAGTCTGATCCGATACAATCCCGCAAACTAGGCCGCCGAAAGGAGTCTTATCGCCTTTACGTGAGATGCGGCAGCGGATACCGTTGAGTGGTAGTGGTAGTGATGATGTCGGAAAAGGATTCAGAATGCTTGGGTAGTGTGACCTCGTACCGTCACATTGAGCGTTGTGCCAATTTGCAGTCTTTTTTTTTTCGCTGTTGAAGTGGAGGAAAAAGAAAGGCAAAAACCGGAACGAAGACAGAGAAAAGGCGGGGAAATCACAAACCTGGCCGCTTCCGAAGAGGCTGCTTGGCTAGGCTAGGGCTGACTTTGCAATTTTCAGTACACCAAAAAGTGTTCCCACCAAAAAGGTTAAATACAGTAAATGCTGAGAAAAAAGAGGACCAGGAAAGGTAAAAAAACCCTTTTTTGGAGTGATGAGCAGGCAATCAAAGGTCATGCTGATATCAAGTGACACCACATCACGACGTGAGAAGAAATGGATGCATTCGAATCAACTTGGATGGAGACTTGGTACAAATGAGGATGAAAACATAGGAACACATTGTGAGAATGATGATGATGGTAATGATGAACATGATGTTGATGATGAACATGATGCGAACTACGAAAGGTGGAAACTAGTGGAGCCTTCCTTCATAGCTGTGTGCAGTCGCTCGCGCATCTTGTCGCGAGAAGAGTAGTTGGGCATCTTGAGGTAGTTGACGCACGTCATGACACTTGGTAGGTAGTCATCGGGCGTCAAGGGTGCCTCATGTGGACGCTTGACAATCGTCAGCTGAGGATGCAAGCCCGAGAAGCCGCCGATGGGCAACTTGGGCGAACCAGTGAGCCATTGCAGGAACTCACGACGCTGGCTCACATCAAACGATGCCATGATGGCAACAATGTCGCGGAACGTTGGCGATTCGGCGTTGAGTCCGTGGTCAGGCTTGACACTTGCCAACAGCGTCAACTCGCTCCAGTCTTCCTCTGTATTGCCGAAAAGCATCGCCAGCTCATCCGCCGTGAAGCTCGACATGGCCGAGATCGGGAAGATCAGGTTAAAACCTTGGCGGAATGCTCGTACAGCGGGGCGGATGCCACGCTGCAAGGTCATGTCTAGCACCTCGGAGATGTATTGCTCGACGGTGGTACCTGTCACGTTTTCGTCGCGTCCGCCAGCATGAAGCTCGATTGACTCATAGCCTGGGAGTGTAAAGTCAAGACCTAGCGACTCGATCTCGTCCGACGGCATCTTGCGCATCGATTCTAGCGAGCGAGCCAAGGTGGCGTCGACAGCCGCAAGCGTGGCCAGCGTCGGAGCAACATGCTGGTTGAGCACGGCTCGCATGAAGACAGGCGAGAAGTCGCAGTCGATAATGCGCGAGTCGAGCAGCGCCTTGGCCACGAATTGACCCAGAATGCGGAATGCATGGAGTCGCTTTGGCGTCGATCCAGAACCCGAGCTGATGTCGTCAACAGTGATCGCAGTTTCAGCCGACCTGCCCTCAGCTGACACGGCACTTGTGTCCTGAGTAAGTGGAGCAGGGAAGAGGCCGAGTGGGCTGAACACGTACTGGCTACCGTCTTCGTTCGAGCCACCAGCACGACTGTCGCGCCAGAGCTTTAGATCCCTGCGTGCGAACTCCTTCGACACGAGCGAGTAGAATTCGAGGGTGGGTCCCAGACCTGTACCCACCTCTTCGAAGTACTCGACCTCCAGCACCGACGAGTTGGAGCCGTAAAGATCGAAAACCTTGAATGCAGAAGCGAGCAGGTTGGCTCGCGAGATGCGCACCTTTTGTCGCTGCAATCGACCGAGGAAGCCGAACGAGTCATCCAAGCGTGAGGAAGAGCTGCTGCCGGGATCCTGATTGCGGCTGTGCAGTGTCTGCCATCGCGTGAGCAGGCGCGCGTAGCCAAACGACGTCGACTGCAAGAAGGCGAAGCGCGCCTCAAAGGGGAACAGGAACGGGAAGTGCTTGGGCAGGTCGGTCGACCATGCTGGCAAGCACCCAGATGCCACGATCATGGGCTCTTCCAGCTGTCGGTTGAGCTTGGCAGTGAGCTTGTTGTTCACAAAGGCAGACTCGGCCAGAGCAGATGTCGGCGTTGCCGTGATAGCCTTGTCACCAGCACGCGACACCTCTCGCCATTCCATGTTGAGCGAATGCAACACGGCAAGCAGCTGGAGCAACTTGGCATAGGGTGCATCCTCCTTGATCGAAGCAGGAAGCTCGATGGCTGCACTCTCAACCGAAGTAGGTTCGGGAGTTGACTCGGCGGCTGGCTTGGCATCTGATCCAGACACCTTCTTGTACTTCACTGTGTAAACATTGCTCCAGATATGCCTGCTTCCACCGTACATAGACGAGCTGAGAGTAGCTCCGGTGGAAGATGAGCTGTGACCTTGCTCTCGTGCCTGTACAGTCTCGAAGCGGTGGACAGCACCATAGATGGTGGTGTCGAGCGTGAGCTTTTCCGATCCAAGCGAGAATTCCAGGTGCCAGTCCGTCGGTTTCTTCTGCAAAGCCGAAGCATAAGAAGAAGTCTTAGCAGGACTAGCAGTGGAAGATGAAGAGCCCGATGCAACAGCAGCAGCGGCAGTGCCAGAAGCAGCGGTGGCCGTGGAAGAGCTCTCAGCAGACTTAGGAGTACCTGAACCATTGCCAGGCGTAGGAATGCGCGTGCCTTCCGGCGTCTTGGCTACAATCCTACCGCCTTCCTTCTCAATATCGAGGTTGATGGTCTTGTCGGCAGCGTCAGCGCCGTTGGAAGCATCAGCCGAGCCGTTAGCACCGTCTGCTGGGATCTCGCTCTGCAGGATCTCTTCGTCAAAGCCTTCCTCGTTTGTGAAGCCTTCATCGTCGTCAAACTCGGCACCGTGGAGTAAGCCTTCCATGAGCGAGCGTGCAAGTGCCTCGTCGGATCGTTGGTCGTCGTCATTGCAGTTGCTGTTGCCATTAGCAGTTGTGTCCTTGGTCTTGGCTTCACCGTCTGTGCCGGCAGCCGATGGAGCATCGTCGCTGCCGCCGAAGAGGTGATGAGCAGGGGCGCGAGCATCCTCACGGGCTTCGTCTTCGCGAGAGGTGGCCTCACGGCTCTTGCCAGCCTGGGCGGAGCCAGATGCGGATTCGCCGGAATTTGCATCTTTCTTGACCTCACCGCTCTGCTCGTCCTTCTTGCCGGCGTTTGCATCCATAGCAGTGGCGCTGGTCGAAGTGCCCGCTTGGCCTACGGCAGTCTCCTTGCTGCTGCCAGCACCAGCTGTCTTGCTGCCGCTGTCACTGCCACTGCTGCCACCTAGCTCGGGGAAGCCGCCAGATCCGGTGGCTGCTGCGAAGGCAGCCAAGACGGAAGAGAGTCGCGAAGAAGCAGAAGAGCCAGCTGTAGCACCTGGTCCCGAGCCTGAGCCGGATGCAGCCGAGGATACAGCAATCTTGGGTCGAAGGTAATCGCTAAGAGATCTGAATGTGGCCACAGCATGAATGGTGACGATGATGTTGTTGCAGCTGCGTGGAATGTCGGTGGCGTCCTCTGCCTGAAGTCGCACGCGCAACTGACGCCCAAGCATAGCACTAGGGCTCTTGCGCACTTCATCAGTGCCTCCACTGAGCGCCGTGGTGATCTCGACGTTCTCCAAGCGGCTCAGAGCCTCTTGCAGCCTGCGGACCAGAACTGTAGCACCGCTGTGGCCTGAGTTGGCGTCCGTGTCCATCAATGCTTCGATCAGCAGTGTGCGGCGGCGCTCGAGTGGAATGCGACCCTCGTTGCTGGTAGCAAAGGAGTAGAGCGCTTCAACAAGTCCGGAACGCAGCAGCTCAAAGCTCGAGATAGGGTCCTCGGTACGCGAAAAAAGCGAAGTGACCTGTTGGAAAACATTGTTGGCATCCGACTCTCGGCCCTCGGCAGCAGCATCGGTGAGACGTTGAACGAGATCCTTGATGTGATCGAGTGCCTGTGCTGCGCTCTGAGCACCCTCCGAAGACTTGGCCTCGGCAGTGAACTTGTCACGAAGAACACGAGCACGCCAGATGCTGGCATCGGTAGCATCGGCGGAGCTCTGTGCGTTGAAGCCAGAAGGGAGAGCGGACGAAGAAGAGACGCGGTTGCCCAACGCGTCCACGAGCGTGGCAGCCTGGCCAGAACCGGAAGCAGCAGCAATAAGACGAGCCAGACCAGAGCTAGAAGACATGCCGATGCCTGCACTGTCGAAAGCTGCATCGACTCCCGAAGAGCCAGACCGCGGCAGACTGAGTGGCTGCGCGCTCGAGCCTCGTTCAGCATCAGTCGAGGTACCTGCTGGCTTGTCGGTGCTGGACGCACGGTCGGACGGAGTCTGAGAAGCAATGTCGTCGATCTCCCACATGACACCTTCACGGCGAAGGAGCGCCGTGTAGAGCGAGGGAAGCTTCTCCGTCAGCAACTCGACGATCTGCAAGGCACCGTTGACGAGGATTGGGTGGTCTCGAGACGAGAGGATAGCGGCTAAGAAGCTGGCGAGGGGCACATTGTCGAGCGCCTCTCCGAGCGATTCAGGGTCGACGAAGCTAATGATCTTGAGGATGCCGTTGATCGCCTTGTGACGGACATGAAGGGCAACGCTGGCAGCGTACACCTCGACTAGAGTCGGCAGAACCAGGTGGGTGAAGCGCTTCACGAGAACAGTGCGGCTGTGCAGCATCTCGATGCGCTTGGCTTGGGCTGCTTCGCGTGCTACCTCTTTGTCCGACTTGGTCCGTGTTACCTTGCTGCGCGTAGAGCTGGAGCGCGAGGAGGAGGGACGCGATGCTTCGGTGGTTGTAGCGAGGCTGGTGTCCTTGCCTGCAGACGCGCTCGTGGCGTCAGACGTGCTCTTCTCGCCATCAGCTTGTGTCCAAGCGCCAGGTACCGACTTGGAAGCGCTGGAAGGAGACGCTAGCTTTGCGGTGCGTTTGAGGTACGCTTTCTCAGTGTATGCACGCGGGTCAAAGACACCGTCGCGAGGCAACGGCGGCAGAAGCTCACCCACGAGCGACAGCGCTTCCTGAATCTGCTCCTTGGGTCGTTGAGCCAAGTTCTGTAGCACGGCCATGTCCGCAACAGCAACAGTGGAGCCGGCGGCATCTGCTGCACCTGCGTCAGGGACGACAGCAACTGCAGCGGTTTCAGCGGCACTGTTAGGGCCCGAAGCTTGCTCCGACTCGAGCTTGATGCCGTGAGGTCGAGTTGCATCGGCCTTCTCCTTGGCGGTGGCAGTGTCGGTGGGTGCGGGTGAGCCGGTGAGCAGGTGGTATAGGGTTTCAACGATGTTATTCTCGAGCAGCACGACTGCGAGACGTGGGCTGCTGCGACAAGCGGTACCGAGTGCCTTGAGCACGTCCGTGTAGACGCTGGCACCGAGCGTTGTGTTGGAGCTTGTGGCCGAGGAAGCGGGCAGGAGCAGGTTGTTGAGGGCAGCAAGAAGCTCGCCAGTCAATAGCTGTTCGAGCAGCTCAGGATGGAGACGGTAGCTCTCTACGACACGAACGACGCACTTGCACGCTGACTCCACCAGGCGCTGATCGCTGTAGGTGAGGACGTTCTGGATGATGGGCAGGACGTCACGGACCATACTGAGCGATTCGGGCGTGAGCTTGCGGCAGCAGTGGGCAGCAGCCGTCATAGCAGTGCGCTGGATGTGGATGTTGAAGAAGTCCAGGTACTGCAAGATGGCAGATAGACCCCCTTCCTTGACGATGGAGCTAGGGTAGTCCTGCGAGACCTTCTCAAGGGTCTGCAACACCTGTTCGGCCAAGTCGATGAAAGTGATCTCCATGAGCTTCGAGTTGAGCACAGGAATCGCACCGTTAGCTACGACGCTGTGCGCAGCATATGGCATGGCCTCGATGAGGTTGGCCAAGCATCGACAGGCCAGGAGCATCTTTTCGCCATTGTCTTCCGTGTCGGCCGCAGCGGCCGCAGCAAGTACAGCCCTCATCTCGTCGTCCAGGTCATCGTCGACTGACTCGATCTTGGAAGAAGACTTGCCTCCGAGATCGTTGCGCTCTGGTTTGGGTCCGCCGAGGATGTAGACGAGCTCCTTGACGAACGAGTCGGTTGGGAAGTAGCCAGCTAGCGTGTCTTCAGTACTAACGCTAAGCAACTCGGACAGGTCTTGGAGTGTCACCATCTGGACTGTGGGATCAGACTCTTTGCGCAAGGATGAGAGAAGGCTGCGGAACCGGCTGGACAAGCCAGACATGTAGCCAGCCATGGCTCGCAAGTTAAGGCCAAAGACGCCAGCGCCATGGTCGCTATCATCGCCATCGTCATCGTCGTCGTCATCTTCATCGTCGAACGCGCCGAGACCACCTTCCCCACGCGAAGGCATACCTTCGTCGTGGTCATCTTCATTGCTGTGGTCATCGTCATCATCGTGCTCGTCGTCGTCGTGATCCAAGTCGTGATTGTCGGGCAAGTCATCCATATGCTCGTCCTGATGCAAATGTGCATCGCCTTGATCGATTGCTAGGTCTTCTGGCTCTTCGACTAGGCCGACATGCGAGGACTCGCACCTAGCCGCAGTGTCTTTGTTGGAAGCATCAGGGCTGAGGTCCGACATCTGCACATCATCGTCCTCGTTAGAGCCAGCTTCATCCGAGCACTCGAGCTGGTGAGCTGCGCTGCTTCGAGACGAGCGTGTGGAGCCGCTAGTGGAAGCGCGCTTAGATTTCGGTGAGGGTCTGGATTTGGTCGACGAGGATCGGGCCGAGCCGCGAGCGTCGGCTGCATTGGGGTTGGCGCCGGTCATCTTGGAGGTGGAAGAGGGCGACTCGTCTGCGGTGTTGCCGCGCGAACGAAGCGAATAAGGCGAGGTGGAGGAAGAGGAAGAAGAAACGCGGCGCGTTTGCTTGGTAAAGGCGGAAGCCTGAGAGTCGGTCTTCTGACGCTTATTGCTGGGCTCGCTCGTGGTTGTTCGGGATGGGGCCACTTTCTTGGACGGGGTGCTTGTGGAGGCTTTGCGCTTTCTACAATATTGAGAAACGAAACAACAAGGCAAGGAAAGAGAGATAAGTGAATGTGGAGATGGTTGGTATACGAGCAAGGACGAGATGGGCATATAGCAGCGATGCAGAAAAACTTACCCTTTAGCCGAAGCCGAAGTAGATGCGGTAGATGCTGCTGGGTCAGGCACGACAATAGCCTTTCCTTTTCCTTTTTGACCAGCGGTAGCCTTGGACGAGGAGCCAGAAGCGAGAGCAGCGCCAGCCCGGGAAGGGGTGGACTGAGGAGATGGCGGCAAGGTGGAAGATCGTGCAGCCGGAGATGCACCGGGTGAGGCGATGGACTTGCGGCTGGCGGAAGAAGGGTTAGAGGAGGCTGATGCAGATACGGCGGTGGCTGGAGTCACAGGAGCCGAGAGCTGATCTGAGGTGGAGAAAGAGGCTTCGCTACGAGAGTCCGAAAGGTCGTCGGTGACGGTCGTGGGAGCAGCGGAGAGTCGGCGGCTTCTGCGAAGAGGTGTGGCAGTGGCAGCAGCGGCTGCGTTGGAGCGATGGGAGGTGGGAGCGGAAACAGAAGGAGTGGCAGCAGCTATTCCGGAAGAAGAGACGTCAGTTGTGGAATTGGCAGTAGCTGCTGGAGATCGATTTGATGAGCGAGCGTTGGAGGGGGAGCTGGAGCTGGAGCTGGAGCTAGGCTTGGTACGGCTGCGATTGCTAGGCATCGAGAATCCGTGAAGCCAAGCAAGAGGAAAGCTCGAGTTCAGCAGGACAAGGCTGATGTCGAAAGACTCGTGCAATCTGGATCGCAAAGTGGCTAGCTGCTTCTAAGCTGATAGGCCGGACGCACGATTGACTAGGGGGGACAGAAGCTGAGCAGAGAGAGAGAGAGGGGGGGGGGGGGGGACTTGCAAAGCTTGAGTTCAGAATCGTTACGCTTGTCGGAGAGATGAAGAAAGATCGATTAGAGTGTCGTTATGGTTTTTGGGCAGGCATGAGATGCGGTGACAATGGCAAGTTGAGCATCAGCCCTGATTGAGGTTGACGTAACAAGAGATGCGAGATGTTGATCGAAATGCTGATGCAAGAAACCAGTGTCGACTGTAAGATAGGCTGAAGATGCTAAATGTTGGTAGTAGCGAGAAGGAAAGCGAGGATGAGGTTGAATGTCGGATGCTTGTCCAGGATCTTGATCCCGCTGAGCTCTTTCCGATTGGAAGCTGAAAAAGACGAAGACGAAACACACAGCTTGTGCGTTTCCCCTTTTCTTTGAGTCAACTAATGTGTGTGTGTGTGTGTGTGTGTGTGTGTGGGTGGGTTTATTCGAGAGGCGAACGGGGGAAACAATGCAACAAAGGCTTGAAGTTGCTGCTGGTGGGTGATCATGAAAAGGAACCAAGCTTTTGTTAACAGCGTCGGCGAGGGGCGTCGGCACGCAACCGTTGCGTTGCGAATGGAAAGCGAGAAATGCAGATTTTGTGATTTCAAGCCGCAGGAAATCGAAAGGTGAAAGGGCGAGGAGAAAAAAGCAAGGCAGCAGAGCGCAGTCTCAGCAAAGAGAGAGAGACACACACACATGAGAGGAAACACGCGTGATGAGCCAAGCTACAAGGCAGGCACTTTCGAAGTGGAGTGAAATCGAAGTGGTCCGAGAGCTTTGGCAGAGACACTCAGCAGCTGCTTTCTCAGGGATCACTGAAGGAATCGCAGTTCGAGATGGCTGAGTTGTCGATTTCTATGTGATCTCTCAAGGCAGGCGGTCTTTTGTGCGCGGGCCCTTCCTTTTCTACAGTCACAGAAATTCTCATCAGTCACAAAATCACAGAATTACACAGTCATGCTCGGAAATCGCCCGATAGCGAGTCTCGTAAAAACCACAGCTTTCTCGCCGCAGTCGGCTATAACGGTAACAGTGCCAATATCGGAAGAGACCTTTCCTTACTCATTTGCAAGTGAAGAAGTTCATCCTGATGATCTGAAAGGCGCAAGGTGCTTGAGTAAACCTTTGGTCTTGAGCAGCCACTTCTTCACCGGAAGAGTTGCCGGTTATCCGCGCCCGATCAGCTCGTTGCTGCGGCGCTCAATAGTAATTCATGTCGATTTTTCTATTCTCAGCGCATCGCTGACCAAAAGGGTTCAACTGCCAACTCGCATAGAAAGGCTTGCCCGTTCAAATGTGGCTTGAGCTCCTATCCCTGTCGAGATTGCTCGACTCGCCTGCCTCAGACGATGCTGCAATCACAACTCATTCTCCACAGAGAATCAAGCAACGAACAAGGCTTGGTGGTCACAGATAAGGGGAATGCTAGAATGGGTACAAATACAAGAGATGCAGTGAAAGTCGCGACCATGGTGTGGATGTGGGCTATTGCGTCGAGACAAGGGAATCAAGAGCGTCGAGAGTTAGTATTAGTCCAGGGGATAACGATTCCTTGCGACTGCCATCACTGCCATCGAGGGAAGAAACAAGTATGACCCGCTGTTCGTATCAGAAGTGTTAGTTTCATCGAGCCCAAGGCGCCAGGGCTTGCCGGCTAGCGAGTCCTATTGTACCGCCAATCTCTTGGAGGGACGCCAACGACCATCAGGCGCAAATTACACGAGTACCATCATGCGAGCGGTCAACCCGTGTTCCACCTTTGTAGCAAGTGATAGCATTAGCGGTCCGTAGAGACTTACTGTGTAGTAGCCGACTTGCGCAGGGGACACTCTAGGCATCGCCGGCAAGAAGACGGAGAGCCAACTCTTCTTCCTGCTCGAGCTTGCTCTTATTGGTAGCAGGGGCTTGCTTCGTTGGCTTGTCGGTCCTGCGACGCTTGGAAGCCGGGGCTTGACGTGATACCTCTTCGTCGTCGCTGCTGTCCTTCTCCTCCTCCTCCTCTTCTTCAGACGAGATTTCAAAGTCAGGTGTCTCGTAGCCATCGGATCGGTTGTCGATGGGAGCAAGTACCGCTCTGCCACCCTCGCCATCACCATCGCTGTCATCCTCCTCCTCCTCCTCGTCATCCAGATCGTCGCCTCGCTCAGGCGCTTTCTCGCGCTCCTTTTGACGTCGACGCTTCTCGCGACGCTTCTCCTTAGCCAGCTCCTTGTCCTTGATATCCGCCTCCTGCATACGTTCGCACTCCTCTTCCGCCCACCGCTGTGCCTGTGTCTTGGCATCACCCTGTTTCTTGAATGCCTCTTCATCCTGCAACTCGTACAGAGCATGTGCTTCGCCGTCCTTGTCGAAGATGAGCTTCTCACCGATACCACGCTTGCCGGCAAGCGCGAGCGCTTTCTTGCTTTGACCCATGGCAAGCTTTCTCTTGGAAAGATTCTCGCTGGCATCTGCTTTGGCTTGCTCCATAGTGATGGGGACATCGTCTCCGCCTATACCGTAGGCATCCATGTCATCCTCAAGGGTGTGATCAGCTCGCTTGAGTGTGAGGAAGTCATCTCCTGTATCAGCGGCAGCTTTGAATCCAGCTTTGGCAGCAGCGCCGGACTTGGAGACGCGCAATCTAGCAGCTCCGTCACTGTCTTCATCGTCAGAGCTCGAGTCGACTTCCGAATCCGAAGTGTCACTGCCGACAAGGCGGTCTTCCTTGCGCCGTGCCGAAGAACGACCGTATCGCGTCTCCTCAGCATCGTCACGCTCGCCATCTAAAGAGACATCCGAATCAGTTCGAGACCTACTTGCATCCGAGTCATCTTCGCTGCTCTCCGCAGAAGAGGCGTCGTCGGCGATGAGCTTGGCGTAATGCTCGCTAAGAATGTCTTGGTTCTTGCGCTCGAACATGCGATCATACTTGGTTCGAACCTTGCCATTCTTGTCTGCTGGGCCCTCATCGTCCTCGTCATCAGAGCCACCATCGCCTTGCTTGTCGTTGTTCTGTTGAGCGGCCTTGTACGCTGCAGCTTTCTTCGCTTTGGCGGCTTCCTTGACAAATTTGACCTTGGGCGCACCTGGAAGACCAAGGGCGGCAGCAAAGGACTGAAGAGGAAGAGCAGTAACATCAAAGATGTCCTTGTTCTTCTGCAAGTGGATCGATCGCACGTACGAAACGAATGCCTTTTGGGCGAGGTGCTTGATCTGTGCTTCCTGGAATGCGAAAGCCTGTAGCTGGTTCTGGATACTCTGCGTCTTGCTCTCCTTGGGTTTGATGCGACCAATGGGGATGTTCTTGGTGGCGAGAGCCTCGAGCACGCCCTTCTCTTCGCTCGGGAGCACCAAGAGCAGGCTATTACCCTTGGCAGTGTAGCGTGCTGTTCGACCGACACGATGGATATACGTATCGACGTCCTCCGGCACATCCAGCTGAATGACCCAGTCGACGGCGGGGAAGTCAAGACCTCGTGCAGCAATGTCGGTGGCGAAGAGAAGCGCATGCTGCGTCTTGGTGAACTGCGTGAAGATCTGCAGACGCTTGGCTTGCTTCTGCTTGCCGTGCAAAGCCATCAGACTGACACCTGGACGCAGCTTGCAGAATGTCTCGTGAACGAACTGCACCTGACGACATGAAGACATGAAGACGAGCGCCTTGCACTTTGTGTGAGTTCGAATGAATGAGAAGAGCAAGTCGAGCTTCTTTTCCAAGTCGACAAGCATGTAATGCTGTTCCAAGCCTTTCGGTGTAGATACCTCCTTCTCCGCATCACCGACGGCGAAATACTCTGCATCTTGCAGTGACAGTCTTGCAAGGTCCTTGACTCGTTTTGTCTGTGTTGCAGAGAAGAGCATGGTCTGTCGGTCGCGAGGAAGGTTCTCAACGATGGCATTGAGCGTTCGCGAGAAACCCATGTCAAGGATACGATCCGCCTCGTCGAGCACCAGCATCTGCAGGTTGGAAGTGTCGAAACCGAGTGTCTGGTCCATGTGCTGCAGGAGACGACCTGGGGTGGCCACGAGGATGTTCACTCGTGACAAGCGGTCCTTTTCTTGCTTGACGTCCTTGCCACCGATGACCAGTCCGGCAGAGAATGTGTGGTAGGGACCAATCTTGCGGAGAACCTCAAAGATCTGGATAGCAAGTTCTCGTGTTGGTGAGATCACAAGAGCTCCCAGACCATCAGAAGGTCCCCACTTTCTGCGGTAGAGAATTTCGAGAACGGGTATTAAGAATGCAAGGGTCTTGCCGGAGCCAGTTCTTGCTGCACCGAGGATATCCTTGCCCTTGAGCGATAGAGGAAGTGACTTGGCCTGAATGCCAGTCATGTCGGTATAGCCGGCCTTCTTGAGACCTCGTCGTGTTCGGTCGGACAAGGGCAGCTGATTAAACTGCTTCAAGTCTGATGGCTCGACAAAGTTGTTGGCGCCCTGCTCGAGCCGTGTGATCTCGGCATCCTCGATCTGCCTCTTGAGCTTACGAGCATTTTTAGAGCGTGACTTGAGGTGTGGGGCTGGTCCTCCCTTCTTCCTCTTGGTGGAGTCTTCTGCTGCCGATGAGGGAGGCATCCTGATGTGAAAGTCTAATGTGGAAGGGACCGGGTCTAGTGAGAGCTTCGTATGTCGGTGTTGTTGTGCCTGTATCGACCTGTGTTGTCTCAGCACGAGAGACTATGTGCTTGAGTGAGCCTTGCAAACATGGTCCAGCTATGTTGAATGCGCTCGCTAGCTATGCTGTAGCAGGAAAGCAAAGCTTGCTGATTGTGCTTAAGATGGTGGTCAAGGGGAGAAGAGCAAAGTGTTTCCTCGCTGGTGGAAATTAGCCGGCCCAAAAGTTTCGCCTTCAGATCTACTTTTTTTGAGGAGAAAAAAAAAAAGAAAAAAAAAGGACAACAGCAGCACACGAGAATGTAAAATTCCAAAGCAGAGGACAAGAACACGTGACTTGTACTTCCGAGTTCCGAATCAAGGTTGCACATTCAGAAGTCTCTCTTTCATACCTTCTCTAATCACTATCGTCACATTCTCCTCTTCAACAATCCTCACCCTTGCTTATCGCCTTCGATGACGGATCTGTAGAATTCAGCGCTTATGTAGGCCAATTGGGTTATCTGTCAGTTCCCAGGCAAGTAATCGGCACTGTGACGAACGTTACAGCCTCACTAGCCGCCATGGCTCGTTGGCGTAGCTCGTTGGCGTTGCTGAGCAGCCTGGAGTCACAACCTCTGTCCCACAGATCAGTGAAATTACCTGACTTCCTAGCTCCTGCCCTTGTTCAATCTTCAAACCCCACATTCCGCCGTCACAATGCCTCCATCGCGCAGGCCGATTTCGAGGAACCAGCATTCGACTCTTCAGCTCGATCGGCTGGCTCATCCTCAAGCGCAGCCTCTAGAAGGACCGGTAAAACCAAACCACGCCGTCCTCTAACTAAGCACACTAAAGTCAGCTTTAGCTCCTACTTTGATCCAGATCTCCCAGACAGATCTTCACCCACCAACTGTTCAGCGGTCTCAACTTCGTCCTTTATCGATGCCGAAACAGCCTACATCGAAGCTCGACTCAGTGCAGCAAACGATGAGGCCCAGATCGTCGCAGTGGCAAAACAGCTCCTTTACAGTCCAGCCTTGAAAGCTGAGCGATGGTGGGTCAACAGTCCGGCCTCTCGCCACGAACAGAATGCATCTGATCCACCGCTAGTCCTTCACGAGCACTATCTCGTATCTCTTTTGAAGTCGGCCTTTGCAGCGACTCGGCGGAGCGGAAAGAACGATGTAGCCGCCATGGATGCTCTGACTGCTGGGAGGCTTCGTAGGATATCAGTTCTTGTGCCCTGTGACGCCCTCCGGGCCCGCTTTCTCGCCAAACTCACTCTCAAGGCCAGCTCAAAGGCTGCCACTGGCGTATTGGAAGAAATCTTACGCATCCTGGAACGACAGATGATAGCTAGCTTGCCTTGTTCCATTTCCTGCGCCGAGACGATCGCCTCACTGTCGCAGTTGATACTGCTTCTCATGCAGGCCTTTTCCCATGCAGGCAAACTAGACCGCGTCCGAGCCTGCTTCGACGTTCTTCATGAACACTCTTTGTCTCCGACCGTCTTTCACTACCAGCTCCAGCTCATCGCTCTTCTCCGCGAGCGAGCCTCACAGCCGCCAAGCAGAGATCTAGCGAACTTCGGAACACAATCACGGCAGATTCAGGCTGACATTTTGCAGATCAAAGCATCCATGGACGCCAACGGCATCCCGATCGACGAAAGTTTCCTCGCTACCATAGTGTCCGGCTTGAGTGCTCCCCTGCGTAGCCCGCGATCAACACACACCTCGGCGCAACATGCTCTTGAAGTGCTTCAGCTCGTTCGCATCGTCTTCAAGCAATTCACCGGTTTGGGAGAAGGCAAGTCGTTCCATGAGCTGCCTCGGGTTGCATCGGCATTGATCAAAGCCGAAATAGACGCTCTCAGACCCACACAAAGGACCGGGTCTGCCGCGTTTACTACATTGCTTGACCGGATCCACACCCTGATTACGCAGCTTTACCCAGGCTCCATGAAGAAAACCAAGTGCCGAAGCGAGGCCCAGCTCGCAGCTCTGACTCTTCGCCTGCGCCTCTTGTCCACTGTCGGCGATTTCCCTGCCGCCCTCGCCCTACTCAAGCACATATTCCGTCTCCAACCCAACCCACACCCTCAGGCAGGCATGCTTAACAACGAGCTGATCCTCAAGCAAAGAAGTAGCGTCATCCATATCTTCTCTACCGCTCTACAACAGCGTGCTACCATCGAGGGCCAAGATTCAGCTTACGAAGTGCTCAAGCTCGCCTTCTCCAGCGAGTGGTTCGATAAGGTGTGGAGCGGGGTGATTATACCCTCTAACCCAGAGGCAGGGTATGACAAGAAAGCGTTCGATGGTGAGGTAACAGTGTTGAGGCTGTGGAGAAGATGGATTCGAGCATGGGACAGTGATGTTTTGGCTCAGGGTAGCTGGCAGGCGGTCAAAGAAGAAGAGGAGGAGGAAAAGAAGTTGGAGAGGTACGAGACGTTTGTTGGCAGATACCGGTGGCAGACTCTCAAGCGAGGTTTGATTTTGCTCAACGACACATTGGATCAACTCGAAGCACGACCAGTTCTCTCTTCCATCAGCCCTGCTGCTGCTGCTGGAGACGAGGAAGCGTCGCCAAGTCAATCCAAATTTGGCTCACTATTCTGCGACCCAGCACTACTCGACATCATCGTCAAAATCACTCTGCGCGGAGGCCGACTACCAGGCGACGAAACCATGTCAACCCACGTCGATCGGCGACTTTCCCTCATGATCCGCACGCTAACTCGCACTCGCGTACCAGCTCGAATTTGGAAGCTCGTCGAATCATCCATGCTTCGTCATCTCGCTCTTATCGACCGAACCATTCTCCCTACAGAATCTGTTCGACGAGCTATGGACGAGATCGATCTCCACAAGCGTCGAGCTCTATTGAGGAACAAACCGCTGATGGAAGCCGTGCGTGATGCTCAACAGCAGCAAACAGGAGCCAGTGACGGTGAAGAGGAGGAATACGCCTTGGAAACAGGTTCAGTTTTCGTTCTTAGACAAATACTCAACCAACGAGCAGCACAGAAAAAAGCATCTGCTGCTGCTGCTGAATACAGACCTTTATTCACATGATCCACACTCCACAGACAGCAATACATTCAATCAGATGCTTCTGTTTCCAATTCCTTCCTTAGATTATAGACAGGGGTGGTTACAACTCAACATGAGCGACGCTAGCCACCTTACTAGCAATCGACTGAGCCGCATCCTTCGCATCCTCCACGTAATCCTCTAGCGTCTCAGGCGTAGGCGAAGCTCCGACAGCCGAAGCAACTGATCTGCCAGCCTTGCTGGCGATAGAAGAAGCAGAACTAGCTGCTGAGCCGTAAATCACTCCTGCTGATCCATAAATGACGCTTGCGGAGTCTTGAAGATCCTCTACACGGTCAGCGAAGGTGGAGGGGGAGGAAGAGGCGCCGACTGCAGAAGCGGCTGATCGGGAAGCTGCGGAGGCGAGAGAAGATGCTGATGATGCACCTGATGCGGCGGCCGAATTTACAAACTTGGACGCGGCTGAGGCGAGGGAAGAGGCAGAGGAAACACCCGAAGCCGCAGCTGAGCCAGCCGACTTGGACACGACCGAAGCAAGCGTGGATGCGGTAGACGTCCCTTCTGCAGCGGCCGAGCCAACCGATCGGGACGCAACCGAAGCCAAAGAGGAGGCTGATGAAGCACCAGGAGCGGCAGCTGAGCTGACGGACTTGGACACCACAGATGCTGCCGACGATGCGGACGAAGCACCAGATTGGGCGGCTAAGCTGGCAGACGCGTATACAACCGATGCAGCGGACGAAGCTGAAGAAGCACCTGCGCCCACAACGTCACCAGCAGACTTGGACGCAACCGAAGCAAGCGAAGAAGCAGAAGAGGTGGCTGCTTGAGCAACACCTCCCATTTTACCAGCAGCGGCATTGACGTTGTCCTTCACCACCTCTGTGTAGTCCTCCAGCGTCTCGGGAGTAGGAGAAGCACCGAGGGCAGAAGCGGCACTGCGACTTGCTTTGCTAGCAGCTGCATCGGTGGCTTTACCGGTAGCAGCTTGGACGTTGGCAGCGAAACCACTGGCTGCATCGGCGACAGCAGCTGAAGCTCTAGCCACAGCAGGAGTGGAAGAGCTACTGACAGCCGATGCAATACTGCTGCTAGCCTATGAGGCTACAGAAGAAACGGAGCTTCTAGCAGCAGCCACATTCGCGTTGAGACTGTTGATGTAGTCGTCAAAGGACGAACCAGAACCAGTGCCCGAAGCAAGGTACGACTTGGCTCTAACCACATATCCCTCCGAAGCAGGTTCACCAAGTCCCAACTTGGACCTAGCAGCACCAACAGCACCGAGCATACCAGCAGCGGCATCAGTGCTAATACGACTAGCCTGCTCAGCCAACCTATCAGTAACATCCGAGATCTTGGCAGCGACATCTTCACCACCGAGCTGAGCAAGCGAAGTATCGCAGTACGCGATCAACTCCTTCCTTGCCGCTTTGTGCAGTTTGTCGGTCCAATTGCGGAGTGAGTCGATCTCCTTCTGCATGTCGGGAGCCTCCTTTCGCAGATCCACAGCACCAGAAGCAGTGCTGACAGCCTTCTTGTTGCTCTGCACCGCCGCAAGCTCCTCGGCAAACATCGAGGCGCGCTTACGGACACCGAGGTCCCAGCCTTGCCACTCATCCATAGTCGCAGAGAACTTGGCATCGCGCATGATGTCGTCGTAGGCCTCCTTGGCAGCAGCGGCATAGCGACGCACTTCAGCGCTGCTAGTCTCGATCGCCTGCCTCTCTTGCTGGAGCAGCTCCTCGTAGAAGGCAGAAATCTGAGCCTTGGTATCCAGAGTAGCTTGGTCAAACTTGGCGATCTGCTGATCAACGAGCTTGTTACCTGCAGCAAGCTTCTGCTTGAGCTCAGCGTTAGAGTCGGAGGGCTTGACAGCAAGTTTGCGCAAGCCACGCTCAACACGGTTAAGGATGAGAGCAACAGTGTCTTCGGCGAAAGCCTCGTTGATCAGGCCGAATCGGTCGGGCAAGTCAGCAAGACGCTTGTTGCGAAGATCGGCAATTCGGTCGACGGCGAGCTTGTACTCCTTTTCGATGAGGTCAGTCATGCCATTCTCCCAGACTTGGAGAAGATCCTTGGTCTTTCCTTCTTCAGCATCGAGTTGAGCAACCTTGACTGGATCAGTCTCTTTGCCGGTAGCACTGTCGACGACAGCATCTTTGGCTTGCTTGACACGATCGAGTAGGGAAGGATCGATTTGAGCCTTGATCGCATCTTGTTCCGCCTTCTTGACCGACACTTTAGCGTGCTTATCAGCCTCTTTAGCTGCCTGCTTCATCTCGCTCTGGGCTATCTTGATGGCATCAGAGCCGAGGTAGTGAGCCTTGCGTTGGTACACCTTAGCGATAAGACGATCGAGCTGAGGTCGGACGTAGAGACTGTAGAATCTGCGCACGGCGGGGCCGACGTGATTGACAAAGAAGCTGTAGACCTGCTTGATGGCGTGTACGACACGGGGGTGGACCTTGTCCATGTAGAAGGCATACGAGATGGAAGGAGACTGCAGACTGTACTGGTAGGCGCGGTCGACATAGGGAGAGACGTCGCGCTGGTAGATATCGTGGTAGGGCTTGACAGCCTTGTGAGCCGTATTGATGTGAGGCTGGACGTTGCGCGTGTGATACGAGTGAGCCTGCTGGACGTAAGGGTCGATTTGCTTGCGTGCCTTCTTGAGAGCACGACGACGCGCAGGATCAATGCGCTTCTTCCAGATGAGGCGACCTCGCTTGTCAGCCTCACGGTAGATGGGACGAGCTACCTTGTTAGCACGCTTGACCCATGGCGTTGCAGCCTGGATGACGGGGCGAGTGTACGGTTCCGCTTTCTTTCGCGCCAGGCGAATATAAGGAGTGACGATGGGAGCGAGTTGGTGGTGAGCCTGTGCCAAGTTGCGACAGACAGGTCGCGGATCCTTGGCTGAGTAGTCGAAAGCAAAGGGTCGCGAAGGGCAAGTCCATAATGCGGCGAAGATGAGGTAGAAGATGGTGGCGCGAGTACCAAAGGAGATGAGCCAGCCAGAGAAGCCTCGGGATTGCTTAGGCTTCGCAGTGGCATACCTCTGCTGCTTGCGAGTTGACAGCGGTCCTGGCTTGTCATCCAGAGGGAACTTGACGGGCGGAGTGGGGATGGAAGCCCGGTCACTGGCACCGGGCTTGACCTGACCCTGTCTGGCTGACATGGATGCCAGAGGTGGGGTGGTGTTGATCCGAGAGAGTGGGATTAAAGGAGATGCGAGGTGATCAGACGCGCAAGCAATGACAGGGTCTTAAAGAGCGACAACGATGGATGGATGGATGGAAGGAAGAGGGAAGGAAGGCAGGGCAAGGATCCCAAGCTCTTAAGCGGAGAGAACAAGAGACACGGACGATTTCAGCACTATGAGTGCTGTTTGCGTGTGTGTCTGTCTGTCTATGTGGTCCGCGCGTCTCCACCGAAAGAGAAGCCAAGAAGCCAAGGTCCTTTTCTTCAGTCACCTGCCTTTCTTTCCTCTTTCTTTGCTGCCTTTTTTGAGCTCAAGAAACTACGTCACCGGTCTATCGGCCACGTTAAAAAAAGCTCATTTTCAAGAGTGTTAGACTTGATTTGATGACAGAGCAGTTGATTTTCGTTCGCAAAAAGGTTGGAAATGGAAATAAAAATGGAAATGCAGGGTTCTGTTGTGTCTCTCTACGCGCAGCTCTGAAGATCTGTTTTCTAAAGCTCTTTTTGGACGCTTTTTCTGTTTCGACGTCTTCCTTCTCATCTGCTTCTGCGCCGCTTCTCTGCGCAGCTCTTCAATTTTCAATTTTTTTTTTTTTTTTTTTTCTTTTTCTCCCGCTCTCTCAGCTTTGACTTGACTATTTTCTTTTTTCTTTTTTCTTTTTTCTTTTTTCTTTTTTCCTTTTTCTTTTTTCCTTTTTCTTTTTCTTTTTCTTTTTCTTTCCCTGTATCGGGCTGCTGCCTCGTGACATCTGCCGCCGCTGCCGCCGTCTGCAGAAGAGAGCGCTTCAACCATCTCAACTTTTCTTTTATCCACCACTCATCCCTACCTCGGGAAGCTTCGCAATACCCTTGAAGGCCTCGCTTGCTCCATCTAAACACCGGGCTAACCTATCAGCCTTCTCTTCCAGGGAACTTGAACGGTCGCCATCTACTTCGACAAGAGGCTCACACGACATTCGCACCTTCGTTGACCTTACCCCACGCTGACTTACAGACAGACATCGCATGTTAACCTCCTTCAACTGACCTCGGAGTTCACTCGTAGACAGAAAGCTTTCCGTGCCACATTGACTCGTCAGTTGGCTGCCGCAATGTTAACGGCGGCAGCTGTACCTCCACTCAGCAATGGGGTCGCTGCTACCTCGGCAGCACCTAGTCCACTGCGCAGCAGCCCACGCAAGAGAGTCAAGTCTTCTGTCAATCGCTTGACAACAACACAGGCGAAGCAGGGGCCTGAGCCTAAGAAGCAGCGAGCTGAACCTGTCGACGAATCCGAGCTAGACTGCGCTGCCTGCCCTGCATCTGGACAACCTACTCCCACCCCTGGCAAAGGCGCCGCCTCCGATCGAGAGACCTGGATCTGCTGCACTCAATGCAACACATGGTTCCACTGCATCTGCATTGGTCTCGAGAATCCCGAGGACTACAACAAATGGTACTGCCAGCCATGCATCGCTCGCTCCCAAGAAGCTTTCGAATCCGGCACCAGCTCATCTCGTCCTCCCTTGGCCAACGTTACTCGCCCACCCAGACGCAAGTCGGAACGCGCCAAGCTTGAAGTCGACTATGCTGCCATTCAAGAGGGCATTCCTGCCGATCCACTCGGTCGTTGGAAGAATTTTCTCAATATCTACGACTTTGAACCCGACCGCTTCCGCAGAATGGAAGGTCACCAATGGACCATCGATTGGCTACTACACGACGAAACCGCCTTGCGAGAACCAGTGCTTGTTCCGGCACCGCAGCAATCAGATGCCTCAGCTCAAGCGGATGATGATGATGTAGTGAAGGAAGAAGAGAATGCAACAGTAAATGTGCATACTAAGAAGCAGGCAAAGAGCAAAAACAAATCTAAAGGCAAGCAGTCGCGACTGAAACCAAGAGCAACCTCGATCCCAGGCATGATCGTACCACCGCCAGAAATGAGCATCTTAGATGTAGCAGACGTGATCGGTCATGACACACCCGTCCAAGTCATCGATGTCGCCTCACAATCATCGTCCAAGACCTCATGGACCATCTCGGAATGGGCCGAGTACTTTGACACGCCCAAGGAAAAGAAGAAAAAGACGCTCAATGTCATTTCACTCGAAGTGACAGGAACGGCGATGCAGTCCTTTGTCGAGGCACCACAACTCGTTCGCGACCTTGACTGGGTCACACGCGACTGGCCCCAAGAGCGACGCGATCCGACTGTGCCCGACAACAGCTGGCCCAAGGTACAGCGCTACGTGCTCATGGGTGTCGAAGGTGCCTACTCAGACTGGCATATCGACTTCGCTGGCAGCAGTGTCTACTATCATGTGATCTGGGGTCAGAAGACCTTCCTTTTTGCTCCGCCCACGGCACGAAATCTCGCTGCATACAAGGCTTGGTGTAGCAGCACACGACAGGACTTTGACTGGCTTGGCGATCATCTGCACAGCTTGACGCGTGTCGACATTCGACCGGGCGAGACCATGTTGATTCCCTCAGGATGGTTGCATTGCGTCTACACGCCCAAGAACACTTTGGTGGTAGGAGGCAACTTCTTGACCGACTGGAACGTGGCCACGCAGTGGAAGCTTGTCGAGATCGAAGAGGCAACCAAAGTGCCCAAGAAGTTTCGTTTCCCGCATCTCAAGCGTCTTAGCTGGTTCGTCGCCAAGGGATGGCTCGACCGACTGGAGCCTGTCGACTCTATCGAGCTTCCCTCCGAGAAAGACACTGATGGCGCAAATCAAATTGCAATCAACTACAGTGACTTGATCGACATCGTGCCGCCAATCAAGGCTCTCAAGAACATCGAGCTGGTCCATCAAACTCTATGCGACGATCTTGAGCTGATTCAAGATGCCATGGTCGCAGAGACCGGAGACGAGAGAACACTGAAGCAGCAAAAGGCAGCACGAGAGGCTATCCCAACTCACTACGTTGGCAACCTTGCAAAAGCAGAAGCCATGCTCGACTCTTTGCAGGAGTGTCTCAAGAAGGCAAACTTTTTAGCTGATGGTGTGCAGGCAGAACGAGAAAGACAGAGAATGAAGGCGGAGAAAGTAGGGAATGGTGGGGTGAAGAAAGGGCGCGCTCATCGACGGGGATCGTAGTTGTCGGTGCAGCAAGTGCATTACGAACAACACGAGGCACAGCGATACATCGGGCTGAAGGGCTGGCCGCCGGCTTAGAGGAAGGACCGTTATCACGGATCGAGGAGGACCGAAGAGATAAAATTAGCCTCAGCCATCGCCCTCATCGTGCTCGACCTTTATCTCTTCCACCCCACGTCTCGATACTTGACATCACAAGGCCGGACTTCACAGTCTAGCTCTCATGCGTGTCGAGCCCCGGATCCTGCCTTTCTGCTTCCGATCCGTCATCAGCAATGCAAACGATAAGGTCCTCCGCGCCTCTTCATCCCCACCTCGGCAGTGACACTCATCTTCCCCGCTTGTGTTTCTGCATGCCCACTCTTATGCCATCTGACGTGCATGTCAATGCTTGACTTGATGCGCATGGTAGCTGATCTCGGAGACTTTGTGTACGTCTAAGCTGATCAAAGCAATCGCATCCCATCTTGCATCCGCGCATTTTTATCAGAGTCTCAGGCGACAGGACCTCATCTTTGTTTGTGTATCTGTCAAGCCTCTTGCTTACATGTACGATCGTGCTTGTGAAATTTGATATTCCATCTCGTCACCAGAAATTCTGTGACAGTCTTGGTCAACTCTTGGATAGAAGTGTCGTTTCGGTTACCATGTCACAGTGACGAGGTAGGTTGCTGTTGCACGAAAGGCATGAAATCCTTATCTGTGGACCCTGACGAAGCGCTGACCGGCGGTTGAGTGTGGTTCGTACGACAAGATCGAATCAGCTCGGGACTGATGATGAAGCAAGTCTCGAGCTGGTTCTCCGCAACCGTGGCTAGACCTTGGTTGCCAGGCAAGCCATGTCCACTCAGCTGGGCCTTAGGGGGTTAAAAACAGGTCAAAAAGAGAGCTAAAGTGGGAAAGGAAAATGGTGGACGAGATAAGAGGAAATGACGCGTTCTGATTGGCTGGTATGCTGGTTCTTATCACAAAATCCGGACAATTTTGCTATTGCAGATACTCCTCCCACTCTCAACGGCTGCCTGCCAAGATGCAGCGAGCCTCCTTTGCGTCGTCAGGTGCGTAAGGTTGAAAGATAAGGAGGCAGCACATTTCCACCTCGCTCTTGTCGTCCTTCGCTTGCGTCGACACAATCAAATCATGGGCCGGGTTGGCTTCACTTTCAAACAAAGTTTCGCTCCCCTCTTTCTCTTTGGTCTCTTACACCTACTTCTGTTCGACACATCAAACACACCCCAGCAACAGCGGCCAAGTTGGCTGTGTGTGAGATTGACATAAGAGGAAGAAGCGACAAAGTTGACCGAACTCGGCTCGACTCTGTGCAAGTGATAGCAGCATCGCTTTCCTCTGTGTAATCTATCTCGTTTCTCATTCCTTCTCGAGCCCCCACAGCAATCAGCAATCTTTTCTCTTTGTTCTGTTCAAAGTCAGCCCGCAATCTTCCATCCTCCGTCCTCCATCCTTCGCTCTCCGCTGTGCCCTGAAAAGTGCCTGTCTAAGTCCTGTTGGAAGCCGTTTTGATTCGAGTCAGCTGGATCATTCGCGTGCAGCAAAGATACTTATACAAAAGGCCTTTCCCCCCCCTCCGCTCCCCGCCTAGACCGTTTTCAGATCCGTCCCCACCTTCATCACCGCCCCTCCTTCTCTCATCTCCTCTCATTCACGCCCATCCGCCCTTCCTGGAATCGCTCGCCACTGAGCTTTAATAGCGCCAGCTATTCCATCTCGCCTTCGCCTCATCAAGCATACAGCGAGCATCCGGGCATACACGTCACGCCTCGTTAACCCCCTTCCCAGGCCGCGCCAGGTACTAGGTATAAACACACAAGATGGTCAACATCACATACGGCGTGCTTCAATCGCCAGACGGCACCACCCTTGGCTCGTCCAGCATCGCCAATGGTACCGATATCATCGTCACCTATGGCCCTGGCGGCGAGAGCGTTGCCTCCTATAACCCAGGCGACATCTCGTGGGTGCTCACCTGCACTGCGCTTGTTTGGATCATGATTCCCGGCCTTGGTTACCTCTACTCGGGTCTTGCACGAAGAAAGAACGCTCTTCACCTCCTTCTCCTTACACTAGCTGCTCTCGCCGTTGTCTCGTTCCAGTGGTTCTTCTGGGGCTACTCGCTCGCCTTTTCCCAGACTTCTGGCGCTTTCCTCGGCAACCTTCGCAACTTTGGCTACATGGGTGTGTTGGAGAACCCCGTTTCTCAGGCATACAACAAGGTGCCCGAGATCGTCTACTCGGTGTACCAGTGCATGTTTGCCAATTTGGTCCCCGCCATTGCCATCGGTGCCGCGTGTGAGCGTGGTCGCGTCTGGCCTTTCCTCGTCTTCACCTTCATCTGGACCACCCTCGTCTACGATGTCGTCGCATGCTGGATCTGGAACCCGACCGGTTGGGCATTCAAGTGGGGTGTTCTCGACTACGCTGGTGGTGGACCTGTCGAGATCAACTCGGGTATCACTGGTCTCGTCATCTCGTACTACCTTGGCCCCCGTACCGGTTACGGTACTGAGCGATTGCTGTTCAAGCCTCACAACGTTTCTTACATCTTCCTCGGCACCGTCTTCCTCTGGTTCGGATGGCTCGGTTTCAACGGCGGCTCCACCTTCGCTGCCAACCTCCGCGCCGCTATGGCTATCAGCACTACCAACATCGCTGCTTCGTCGGCTGGTTTGACTTGGATGTTCCTTGATTTCCGACTGGAGCGCAAGTGGTCCGTCGTTGGCTTCTGCACCGGTGCCATCGCTGGTCTCGTCGCCATCACTCCTGCCGCTGGTTTTGTGGGTATGCCCGCTGCCCTGCTTGTCGGTGTCGTTTCGGCCACCGTTTCCAACTTTGCCACCGTTCTCAAGGGTCCCATGCGTGTCGATGATGTCATGGACATTTTCTCAGTTCACGCTCTCGCCGGTATTGTCGGAACTTTGCTCACCGGTATCTTCACTCAGGCTTCGGTCGCCAACAATGACGGAAACACTGTCATCGCCGGTGGCTGGCTCGATGGCAACTGGATTCAGCCTGCTTACCAGTTGGCTTACTGTGTCGCCGTTACCGCATGGTGTGGTGGTGTTACGTTTGCCATCATGTTTGTTGTTGACCACACGCCTTTCATCGGTCCCTTCCGTTCGTCCGAGATGGGCGAGGTGGTCGGTATGGATGAAGACCAGTGTGGTGAATGGGCTTACGACTATGCCTTCATCAACAGGGATCTGGAGGGCAACTATCAGCCCACTCACGGTCAGACATTGGATATGCACGAGAAGGTGCCCCGTGCTTACGACGATGGATCGTTGAGGACAGACACTAGCAGCTCAGATACTGCTAATCAGGCTTCAGGCACTGCCAATGCTGCTCCAGCGCAAGAGTGTACAGCATTGCCAGAAAAGAAGGGTGATTCCGAGGTTGCTCCTCAGACTGTTACCACTCACCAGCACTCATGATCGCTTGCTTGCTTGAGCAGCGATTGCTCAGCTTATACTATACTTGTATATTCGGACTTACATTCATATAGGGTACTGCCTCTAATCATTAGTCACTTTTTTTCATCACATCTCTTCTCGCCTGATCTGGCCTTTGTATGAATTCATATCGAGGCTCACAACCGGTGAAGAAGGTGTACTTAATTCGCAAACAAGCAGTCGGGGTGGAAGAGGGCAGAAGGAGCAAGAGTGACTTGTTCTGCAGTGCACACCATGCTTGATTTGTTTGTCCGTGCATTAGCAGGAGGGCGAATCCAAGCGAGACGCCAGTTCTGAACTTGCCTGTGGCAATCCGCCTTGGCTCTGTTCCTCAGCAGGAATCCTCTGCAAGCTCGGCGAGCAGTTTATCTGGTTGAAGCATGATAGCCCAAAGCCACTATGGAAACGGCCACCGAGTCGTGCCAACTTGCTCTGAACCACCAAAGAAACGGTCGACTTTAGGCGAGAAAGGATTGCAAATCGGATCTGCAAGTTGCTGCAGCTCAGAAGAAAGATCTCACCTCGCTTGTCTGTTGGTGACCATCATCACACCTTCTTCTTCTGTTCTTTCTTAGGCCTCCCTTCTCTCTCCTCAACCAATCATGGCTGTTTATTGTCTCGTCATTCGCTTCTCACGCTGGGCGTTACCGACTCTTTTAGCCAATGAAATGTGTCCCGTGACAGCCATCACGTCGACGCGACCTGTCTCCGCTACACAGAAACAACCATGTCTCAGTGTTGGATGGCGACGATCATACAAACAGCTTCATCTTGATCCTCTTCATGTTCTTGCCTCCCTATGCGCCACTACGCCCAGGAACTTCACAGCACAGGCCGTCAGATCACGAGGTTGGTGGGTCTTTACGCGCGACTGCCCATCGTCGCCGTCATTGCAGGCTCGCGACTGTGTTCCTGAGCATCGTCCTAGTTCAGCTTGGGCTCCGTTGGCGCTGTTTGGGGCCGCTGTTTCTGCCGATGCCGTCCATGTGTGTTCAGGTCGCAGAGCTATTGTGACCTTATGAAGTCACGCCCATTGCAGCCGACTGCATGCATCTACCGAATGATCTCACGTCGTTCGCATCGACTCATCTCATCTCGGTGCCTGTTCTTGATCGTCTTCGCCTCATTTGACTCTCTCAGTCCTGCTTTTCTGGTCTTCCAAAGTAACACTTGTGCGATTCCGATATCAGCAAAGCCGCAAGCATCCGTTTCCACCCCTTTTGCGAGGCTAGGCCTTCATGCTCGCTAGCCTCTATTCCCGCTTAGAAGTATTGGGCCATCCTAACCGGTGCGGTTGCAACACAGAGAGGCCTAAGTCCGATCTAGCAAACCCACTTGATATTCAACCCGAACCACCGACTGGCACCTTTCCCAGCAACAGCCGTCGCATCAACACCACTCGGCTTTATCATCTGACGCCTTCACCAGGCGGTCATGGAACAATAGCTCACATTATGCCCAGAACCCCTTTCGCTAAAACGTGCCGCCGGATGTTGCATACTTTCATCTTCTTGCATTCCTCCGCTCTTTCTTCAAAGAAAGATTGAGAGCTCCTTTGCCTTGGTTCATACCCGCGTCCATCCGACAACGGATACTTTTTCGCCCATGAACAAGGGCCTTTCGAACAGTTCATCAGTCTGCGTCGATCTCATCTCTTCCGGAAGTTCGGCTCAACAAGACACTTTGCTCGAATAAGCATGGTCATGCTCAAAACTTCCATCCATCTTCTGCCATCCAGCCGTACATAGTATTTGCACTGCAGAGCGGCTCAGTAGGCTTTGCTACTCTTCTCTGCAAGCGTTCAGCATAACACAGAATTCTATCACATGTTCCAAAGTGGTCATCCTCATAGTCTTGACCTTCCGACGTCGAACCAAACAACAGTATCAGGCCTCATCACACTCCAGCTATCAGCTCCGAAGCTGTCAATATCATCGGAGCCGTTGGCAACATCTCTCGTCCCTCTTCCCTAAACTACCGGAGGTCGCCCTCCTGGTCGGCTGCTCTTTCCGGCAGCCCTCGTACGCCAGCCTCCGGTCCAGAACTCAGCCATGAAGTAGTCAATATGTCGACATCGGATCCAACGCTGACACAAATGAACCATGGTACGTTGCTGGGCGGACCCCACAGCGCAAGAGGGCGCTCGGCTCATTCTTGGCCATATGCAGGGATCAACCGTCAAAGGAATCAGGGTGACCATCGAAGCGATAGCGATCGCAGGTGGAGTTCAGATGAAGTGAGCAGGTCAAACCTTGACAGCTACGGCCTTGCTGGTTGCCACAGGCCAACATCAAGCAATCTCTCCCGGCACCAGCAGACTTTGTCTACGACAGGTGCGCGAAGAAAGGCCAGCTTGCAACATGAGCCAGATCTTGCACGAGCACTAAGACAGTCACAGCCTTCCGATACGCTTCACTTCGGCAGCCTGAGCCCAGCAGCAGATGTGAGATGCTTGTCTGGAAGTCCCATACGTGCGTTTCCGAACAGTCCTCTGGTCCTTGACGCCGACGACTGGAGCTTTCTAAGTCCTTATCTGCAGAGCTCCCCCGATAGTTGGGCGAGGTTGCCACGAAGCCCCTTGACAGGCCGTGGACTAAGCTCAAGTGGCGCCTATCATGATCATACCACTCGCAGTCCACTCTCTCAAGCCTCCGGAGTTGACAGCTGGCAGGTGCAAAATGCAGAGGAGGGTTCGACGCATCAGCTCTTGACTCCCATCACCGCTCATCCTGGTTCAGCTGGCTTAGATACCATCATCGAAGGCGCCTCAGTCGATCATGACGTCTCCCTGGCGGACGCCAGCGCCTTCGTCTTCGACCGATACCGCTTCTCAAGTGTCTCGACGAGGTCAGAGCCGATAGGCATCAGTCCATGCAGCAGTCCCGTCCCGGCAACGCAGTCGGGTGTGTTGACTGGTAGGACCTCGAGAGCGTCGTCTGCCTACAGTGATGCAAGCTCGCATGGGATCGCTGGCGGCTTTAGGCCTAAGCCACTCATTCTTCGGCATCACTCTCGCTCTACTGACCCGACCGCGCGAGCATCTTCACGCCTTTCGCATTCTACCTCTGTCCCCATGTTGATGCTGGAAACGACGCCGACAGAAAGCAGTCCAAGATTCGACCGGCCGGACACATCTAGATCTGAGACAGCTGGTTCGCCTTCCTTGGGACGCGACTATCTGACTCCTACCCTTACTTCCAACCCGACCCTCGGCGATGCTATTGTCTCAGCTCCACCTGAGGTCAGCAGAAGAGATTGGCAGGCTGAGAGACTGGATCCGAGCCAGGTAATATCGCCCAGGACAACCCACACACAAGCGAATCTTGCAACAAAAGGGCCTCGTACCTCACGACAAGCAGATTGCAACGAGTCCGAGAGTGTCACTCCGCGTAAACGTGAACCTGCAACCATCAATGTGTCTGGCCCATCCAGCTTTACTTCCATCATAGTCCAAGACGATAATTTTGCTGACCAGTCGCGGGAAGAGTTGCCTCTGCCGAGCCTCGAAGGAAGCTCACCTCTGTCACCGGCAAAAGCCCTGGGAAACACAACATCTTGCAAGAGTCAAAGCTCTTCAGATGCGGATCCTGATCAAAGTCTTCGATCTGAGTCATTGTCACCTCCACGCTCCGCAGCTTCAGCAGAGACATGTTCGAGTGGCACCGTCGAGCTTGTCCCTTGGCAGGTCGCTACGACAGACTCGGTTGGCCCACGAAGGTCTGAAGAGATCTTCCGCCCGCTCAGCATGGCCATGAGTATGAGCAGAAGCGGTGCTGGCTCGTCCAGGGATACTATCACATCACGTACCGCGCGTCAAACAGCAGCAGCTGCTGAAGCTGGATCGTACCGAACTACTTTCCAGATGCCTGGCACGCCTCTCAAGGGTGGCACGGATTTCATCTGGGGCAGAGCTGAATACGAGGCAAGAAGCAGTCGCGAAACAGCCGGATCGAATGCAGCAACAGGTTCGAGAAGGCCTAGTCACGTCGGCCTCGGCTTCTCTGTTCCTCGACCGAGTATTAGCTTGCAACAGAACAGCAGCCCATATCTTGATGCCGATCCGAACGTTAGAGGCGAGCAAATACACTCTGACAGGAAGTCCAGCCAGGCAATGGACAGTAGAGAGAGGTTTACACGCGGCTACAGAATCTCGAGCCCACCCGGAGCCATGAAGCGTCTGCTCTTCGAATTAGAGCATGGATCGAAGGATAGCCAGCTAGCGCGAGCAGCTCAACCGCAAGATCCGTCCAGCCACGAAGCTTCCAACGCCCCTAGCACAGAGGTTGCTGATGCTACTGGTGCACATCATCAGCGCAGCGCCACACTCAGTAGCATCTCCATCTTACCTCGGACTTCTTCGATACGTCGTCGTCATCAGAGTATCGATGTTGACGGAAGACAAAGGAGCACGCAGGCTAGCGATCTTGGTGCTGTGTCCGGTCTCGACATACTGAGCGAAGGCCCTGGAGCACGAAGCATAAGCTCAAATGCAGCTCAGCAGCCCAAGGCGAAAGACGAGCACTCGCACCGCGCTGAAGACGAAGCCGACGTTTCCGATTCGATGCCAGCAAGGATCGCCAAGCGGGCGATCTACAACTCGGGTCTAAGGGTTACACTTCAGCTCTACACAGCTGTTCACCAAGCCCTCTTCTTCGCTTTCGAGTCACCATACCTATGGACTAGTATCAGCCCAGCACTGCCTCTGGTCGCCGCAGCCCTCTTCCTCGTCCTCGATACGCTCATTGTCCGGATGTACATGCTTAGAGGCGAGCAGAAAAAACTCTTCATCTCCTTCATCGCGGTGCTGACCTTGGCTATGGCCTACTGCAGTGCCATGTGTGCATTCAAGATTGTTCTGCTAACCAGAACAGCCGACCTTGGAGCATCGTCGCCAGGCATCCACTTTCATCGCGGACGCAGCCAGGATGGAAATGCATTCCAGCAGGTTTTGCGAGACATGCCCCTGTCTGCCGTTCTCTTCCTGCTCGGCGTAGAAAGCATGCTTCTGAGTCTGCCTTTGCTTGCGGCGATGATATTATCTCACAGTCGGCCTCGAAAACAGCATCCAAATTAATTTCCACTCTTGCGCACAAGAGCGGGAATCATGTCGGTGCAAGAACGTCATTTCCATTGCACTCATATACCTTCTACCAAGATACCCTTCCCTCCCATACTACACTCCTTTTCTCTGCTTTTCGTGTAATCAACTGACTCTTCATGTCTACTCAGGCCTTAATGTCGGTAGGACGATGCAGCTGCTTGCCAAGCATGTCGAGTCTGGCAGACAGCAATTTTAAAGCGTGTTAGACTCTCGGGTATCGTTCGTTCGTCACGTGCAGGAAAACGGTTGCCTCTGCCGAAACACGCGTATTTTGGCGGGCGAGAAGTGTTGGTCTTTTTCTGCCGCCTTTCGCACAGATTCAGCTCCGGCAAGGTTCAACACGTCACATGCCGTCTTCCTCAGCTCTGCCTCTCTCTCCCAGCAGGGCACAAATGAATGAGCGAGGCTTCGCAACGTAGATCCAAGCATTGACCATCTGCTCTGTCTTCACCATCATCGGATCGCACTATAGACGACTTCAAGCATACCCCCGGATTCCTACCCAATATATCCTTCCTCTGGGATACACGATATACTTCGACCCCCTGGCTTCGATCCTGAACGCACTTTCGTTCCTCTGGAATACCACGCACTTTGACTGGCTTCGACACTTCATAAAACTGCATATTTCAGTAGAACTCGAATTGCGCTGCAGCTGCACAAACATCGTGTAGGTGTATGCATGCAACGCTAGGTCTGCACCCACTCATGTCACCTGCAGTCACGCGGGCCACAGCAGCATCCGCGACCACCATCACAACCACTCATATCAGATCCTCGCCCATCGACACAGAGTTCAACCTGGAAGACCGACGCTCTTTATCATCCGCGGCTGTACGGGAGCCTTTCGTACCGAAACGCAAGCTGACGAAAACAGCTCCTTACACCTATCTCGTATCTGAGGCTACTGCGAGTGCGGACTCGTTACCGACCGTGGGAGTGAGCAAGAGGCACAGCGTTCTGGTGACTGGAGATCAGCTTGGCCTATCTGTACCTGCGAGATCAGCCTCAGCATTGGAAAAAACTTCCCACGCTTCGCCGTTCACGTCAGCTGCTCGTCACCAACTGAGCCAGGCCACGGTCACATCACCTCAGAGACCAGCAAGAACTACCTGATCAACGCCTCGCACGCTCGCACCGCCTCTCACAGAAAGAGGACCTTTCAGCACACCTATCTCTGCCGCCACTACTCCTCTGCTCCAGACACGATCGACCTTCGCACCGTCTGCTCAGGATCAGCAACCGCAGGCGAGACCTCGCTCGCACACGCCAACCACCATGACAGCTCGCACAACCACCCCAACTGCGGCACCTTTGACGCCTAAGATCAAAGCGCCTGTCTCAGCCGACGTTGCTGCTCGCATCCGATCGCCGAAGAAGCATGCGTCCACCTCAGCACTTCGAGCAGCCGCTTCGCACGATCAGCAGCGTATGGCCGCGTCATTCACTCGAACAGCACACCCGTTACAACAATTCATTCGTGAACCAGAGCGAGTACTTGATGCGGCATCCCACGCTCACTCCTCTTCCAATTGGCTACCCGATACCAATATTGATTCTAGCGCCATTGAAGCGGACAATGCGGCAGGAGATAGCTCCTTTGTATACAATGCAGACGACACTCCCTCGTCTCCTTCGAATGCAGAGACTGTGCAGGTGCACGTCCGTCTTCGACCACCGAAACCCAACGAACCATGTGCTTGGGTCCCCAACATTCACTCTTCCACTATCTCCCTCGATCCTTCTCTTTCTGCTACTCGCACTTCCTCTGTTGGTCCTTTCACATTCGACTCCATCCAGACCGGATCCTCGAATCGACCCGTCTACATCACTGTAGCGCGCCCGCTCATCCGAGCCGCACTGGACGGCTACGATGCTGTCGTCTTCGCTTATGGCCAAACAGCCTCCGGCAAAACCTTCACCTTGTCCGGAGACGAAAAAGGCGAGGAAGCGGGTATCATCCCCCGTGCAGTCCGCGACATTTTCCGCGGCATCAAACAGTCTTCCGCTCGTCGAGAGTATCTCCTTCGCGCAAGCTACCTCGAAATCTGGAATGAAGTCGTGAAAGACCTCCTTGAGCCCTCCAACATCCCCCAAGTCCGCGACGACAAAAGAAAACGTGGTGGAAAAGGAACCACAGTCCAACCACTCCGAGAAGAAATCGTCACCAGCCCCTCCCAAGTTCGCGAACTCCTCTCTCGAGGCCAAGCAAACCGTCACGTCGGAGCTACGGACTGGAACGAACGTTCCTCCCGCTCGCACACCTGTTTTAAGATCACGATCGAATCCTGGGACAGAAACACACCCGCCGACGTGGGGAAGAAAGTCACCGTTTCCGAGCTCTGCCTGATCGACCTTGCCGGTTCGGAAAAGTACATCTCTCAGGGTGGGGAGAGGAGAACGGAAGGTTCGCACATTAATAAATCGCTTCTTACTCTCGGTAAAGTGATCTATGCGCTCTCGGAACGCAATTCTGGAACTCACATTCCTTATCGAGATAGCAAACTCACCAGGATTCTGCAGAACTCTTTATCGGGCAATGCGAGGGTTGCGGTCGTATGCACGCTCAACCCGACCCCGAATGCTGTGGAGGAAAGCTTGTCGACGCTGAACTTTGCAAAGAGGATCAAGAAAGTCGGCTTGAACGCGAAGAAGAACGAATTCGGCGTAGGAGGCGAAATCGGCGCTGAGGCACAAGCACTCATCCTTCGATACCAGACTGAAGCAAATGCCTTGCGAAAGATGGTCCTCGACTTGCAACAGAAGAAAGTAGAGGAGACTTTAGGGGAGGAGAGAATACGAGAGCTACAGGAGAGACTCGAAATTATTGGATCGCTCGTCGTCCGTGGAGGTAGAACACACGATGGAGAAGAAGCCTCTGATGAAGAAGGGACTGGACTTTGCATTCCTTCCTCTTCCGCCCTGACAGCGAGCAGTTCTAGGTCCACCAGCAACAGCTCTTATGCTCGACCAGTGTCCCCAACCAAGCCTTCTCTCACGCTATCCGATCCGCCGCACGTACTTGCAGAGAAACTTTTCCTCGCCAACCGCCGCATCGCATCGCTTACAGCTGAACTGGCGTCTCGACCACCCATCCCTCCTTCATCCACGGACCAAACCACACTCATCGCCTCTCTCCAACAAGAAGTGAAAGAATTAGAAATGGTTTGCGAGGCACAAGCAACCGACGCCCCACCCAAGATCCGCGAAGATGTCGAACGAGAATTCACCGACAGACTCACCGCGATGCAGCGACGGATCGAAGAAAAAGATGAATTCATACTCGAACTTCAAACCGAAGCAGAACGCCTGAGAAAGGTAAATGGAAAATTGATGGAACTAGCTCACAGTCAGACCCGGAATATGATGGAGAACTTGGCCTCGCCAGTAAGAACCTCTTTCAAACAAACTGATCTTGACACACCTAGAAGGAGGTTGATCGGTGAAGCGAGTCAGAAAAAGGCTAGACCGATTAGTATGTTGGATCCTCCCACGACCCTCGTTTTCCCTATTGGGGGAGAAGGAAGGGGAGAGCGAGGAAAGAAAACGGATGGGAGAAGTAACGACTATACGCTGTTGAAGGAGGGAACAGAGGAAATGGAGGAAGAATTGCTGTTGAAAAGTGCTACTATTTCTGCTTCCGAGACTTTTGCCGCCCTGCCAACTTTCACCATGGAGAGGCAAAATGTTGCAATGGAGATCGTTCAGGAGGTCGACTAGCGCTTTTCTTCTCGCAATGCATGTTGATATCCTTGCTTCAAATCTGAACATAATCAAAAACTCTTGATTTGATTGAGTACTCCTCATGTTCATCTCGCCCAATCCTAAGGGGGTATCAAACTTTTCCCCTAGTTTTAACTGTCATCGAAGCTCTCTCTTCTCCACGACTGGCACTGCTAGTCGGCTCTGTCCACAGAGCGAGCCATATTGCAGCTGGACCAAAAAGTCTGGATCTAATGTGTTGAGGAGAAGTAAAAACAATAACATAAAAGACTTTAGGAAGTGACTAGTCTGGGATTCGAACCCAGGAATCCTGGTGTGCGCTTAGAAAACTGCAGCTTTGCAGTTGGTTCCTAAAACCAGTGTGTTAGGCCACTTCACCAACCAGCCAATTACCTTCGATATAGGCTCTTGTATTATACATATACCCTCACCGATCTCAAGAAGGTAAGGACCTCCACGTTACTGCCTCCGCATCCGGGATTTAAAGCACGAGCCAACCTTGTTTTTGTAGGTTTCTTACTTCGAGCAACAAAAAAAGCTAAAAGCTCCGGTGGCTGAGGGCTTTAGGTCTAGGCCAACATCTATTTCCCCTCAAGCTCCATCATATGCATCCGTGAGACGACGGCGAACAAAAAATTACCAAAACTCTCCGACAAGTAAAGGTCTGGCCTCTTGATCGTCCATCAAAGACTTAGCAGTTGTTCGCATCCGTGAAGCTGAATAGACGGCGAACAAACAAAGCACCAAAGTCTTCGACGTAGACGAGGTCCAGACGTTCACCTAAGCCACACCTGATAGCTTATTCAGCATCACCTCCCACACGGACTTCGAGCGGCGCATCAATACCAGTCGCCGCCATCACCATCAAGCAGAGGACTCTGGGTGGGATCGTAGGCTATCCGAACAAAGCTTTCCTTGTCACACACATCTTCCCTGCAGAAGCTAGCGAGGTGACGACGACAACGAAAGCGGATTCTTTTCCTGCCATCACAAACAAACTCAAGCTGCTCTGCTAACACGGTACGAAAGCGGTTGCACTTCTTGAAATTAACAGAGTCTGCACCACGGTAGAAGTCGTCTCATCCAAAGTAAGACGAAACAGATTCGGGGTGTCGATTTGCTGCGTAGTCGATCTCTGGTTGGTTTGACGACGATCAGCTGCCTTGATCGATCAGGTCAGCCCTCGAAGTCCGGGGCTTGCCAACGTTAGCAACACCGTAACGAATTAGGCTGTCGCAGATCACAAAGTTCCGCACGACATCACATATTGCCGAACAAGAAGGAGCTATCTATCAGGCTAGCATCAACTCCATTCGCATCCCCGAACCCTTCACTCAAAGGATCGCGCAACAATGTACCACAGCATTCTAACAGCAGCCTTCATCCTCTCCCTACTCATCATCCTCTACCGCAACCGCTCCCTCCTACCCCATTCCCTCACATCCCGTCTCCCAGCCTCACTCCAACCTCCACCACCCTCCGCGTCTCTTCCCTATGCAACCTCTCCCCCATCATCCGGCCTATTCTCCCGCTTATTCGGCTCGCTCTCCCCAACCGCACGCCGCTATATGCCAGTGCCTGGATTCGACTGGTCCAGCAACACTGCAAACGGTCTTTCATCCACTCTATTCGACATTTCAGCTAACATCGCCGATGGAGATTCCCGCTCTGGGCTAGACCCAAGTGGAGCACAAGATATTCAAACAATCATGCAGACTCAGGGTGTTAGCTTCGATCAGGCAAGGTTGATAAGGCATAAACAGATTTTGGTGAAGAACAATATAGACCCTCAAACGGGGTTGCCATTGGATAGTAAGGCGGTGATGAGTTTAGGCGGGAGGGTGCCGGGAAGTTCGAGAGATGGGTGAGAGGGGTAGTTTTGTTTCGCGGCTTGCTAATGATATGGATTGAACCAAGAATGAGAATGTATTTCTGTGTGTCTGAGTTGCGGCATATAGCCACACAGGTCATCTGAAAGAGTCAAGTTCAGAGGGACACGATACATAGCGACGCTAGCCATGTGTGACACTCGTCTCCGTTTTCCGATGGGGTTGGAAAGATCGGTTGTTCTGAAATTTGCCTGCGAATGCTATGAAAAGGGAGGAAAGTACAAATACTGCGAGAATGTGTATCTGCTCACACATGGCTAGTATCGCTATGTATCGTGTCCCTCTGAACTTGACTCTTTCAGATGGCCTGTCTGGCTATATGCTCCTCGCTTCCCCCCCCCCCCCCCAGCTGCAAAAGTATAACCCCTAGCCACTTATCCCATTGCAACCACGGTCAATGGCTGAGTCATTTTGATCAGCATATCTGATGCTGTGCTGAGCTGGCGAGAATGTTGAGCTCTTCGGCTGTTCCAAAGCAAATAAGTCAGAGAACAACGCCTGAGACAGCACAAGAAGGCAGCGCATGGGCCAGAATCGACAGAAACTTGGCTGAGTTCTATCCAGCTTCGAAGGTGTATATACATGGATGGCATTTGCAAGCAGCGCATACCCCCCAACACCTCCTTATCCTCACTCCCCTCTGCTTCTGTCGCCCGTCTGTCTTACTCTGCAACAATGGCATCGGTCACTCTTTCCAACTATGCTCGTACCGAAAGGGCTACCAATCGAGGACCCGACGTTTACCCTTTCTGGGACGCTGACTTGAACAATCTCTACAGCAGGCTGATCCCCCCTGCAGACTCCAATCTCATCAACACCTCGTATGTTCCACCTCAAGGGACAGCCTTGCACAACTGTTGGATTTACACTGCTGTCTCCACCTTTGCCGAGCCTCACACCATCTGGCCGTTTGAAAACACAACCACCCTTGATCGTGATGGGATCCCTACCGACATTGGCTGGCTTGAGCCAGAAGATCTTGGCGATCAAGTGGTAGAAGTCTTGGGAGCGGACAATCCAACCACAAGGCCCGATACGCCCCCTCCAGCGAAACTCCTGTCTCGGCCTGAGATGACAGGGATCAGAACACGCAAGTATCGCATCAAAACCACGGCCAAGTTCAAGGATATTGCCCGCTTTTGGAGGCATTGTGCCAACATCACATACAATGCTGCTGCAACTAGGCTCAATGCAATCAACCACAACTCTCTCCTCCCACACGTGTATGAACTCTACCAGCAGCTGAGAGACAACCGATCACCCTTTGTCAACAGGCGTCCCCATCTCCTCAAGTGTCCTGTCAGCATACGACAAGCTGCAATTGACAAGGCTCTTGCAGCTCAAAAAGCCTTTCTCACCACTTACTGGAATAAGAATCCGCCTCGTGGACCAATACCAACCCTTTTGCACTGTTCAAAGGCTAAAGACAGGCAAAACGGCTTTTCGATCTTCCTTTCACCCAGCAGCAGTACAATCGTTTTTGATGAGGGGGCTGCTGTCAAAGCGCCACGTACAGTGTCATCTGTTGATGTTCACACCTTCTCGCAATCAGCATACGAAGATGGGAGTCTTGGTGCCCCGAAGCTGAGGATCGCACCCAAGACTGTCAAGCGCTGCAGCGGTGGCCAGGACAATACCCTTGGTTGTGAGGAGGAAACCTGGGTTAAGATCTGCCTGCGCAGCCAAAGAGGATGCCACTTCCTCAAGGACCATTGCAAGGCCGTTTCACAATCACGTACAACCAAGCTCAAAGCTGGTCACAAGTGGGGCATCCAGCTGGACCAATATGGCGATTGGTACTTCCTTCTTAGCTACAACGTGCCGACATCTGTTGTTCCACAAGAGCAATCTCTGAAGCAGGCCATTGTTGTCAAGTCTGTCGATCCTGGCGTCAGGACTCCGTTTGCTGTGTATTCCTCTGACGGCTGCATGCTCGATGTAGGCTCTCAAGACAATGGTATCCGCTTGGAGCAACTCCGCCGCTGTAACGACACGATCCAGAGCTGTCATCATCGGAAACGTCAACCACATCATCAACAGCCGCTGCCACCGCCGCAAACGACTTCTGATCCTCAATCGTCTCAGCAAGCCCAATCTCAGCCGCAGGAAACCCGCCAACGCCGTCCAGCCCTGCCATTTGCCTTGTCATCTGTGCAACGCCGCAAGCTTCAAAAGCGCTCAAAGAAGGTCCACAAAAAGCTGCAGCAGCTTATCAATGATCTACATTGCCAGATGGCAAACTATCTAGCAACCTCATCTGACATTGTGGTCATGCCAAGGATGGAGGTTCGCAAGATGATACAAAGGAAGAATGGGAACTTGCACCGAAACACCCGTCGGAGGCTGCTGGGTTGGGGACACTGCAACTTCATTAACCGTTTGCTGGTTAAATGCCACGACGTTGCTCACAATCTGCGCTATCTGCACAAACGTGGGCGGCCAACAGTGCTTCTTATACAACCAGAAGCATATACATCAAAGACCTGCTCTCAGTGTGGCAATCTCAACCAAAGACTAGGTGCAAGTAAACAATTCCGATGCCCAACCTGCCTCTACTCGGCAGATCGTGACCACAACGGCGCTTTCAATATGCTTATCAAGGCTATCCGTAGGACTCCTTTATCTTCGATGTAGCATTGCATAGCATTATCATGGGGCCCTGGGCATGGGGTCCTGCCCCCCCCCCCCTGGGGGTTAAGCGCGGGACAGACACGTTTGGCGTGTCTGATCTGAATCTCTGCGAAAATGCCGTTATAAGGATATGAAAACTGGAAGGCCAAAGTAGAGGTCATGGAAGACAAGCTGTTCGACGTCGACCTAGAGTCTATGACTCTCTTTCCTTGTTTCTGGAAGGGTGTCGCACTGAAAGTTGTTCGCGCCACTTGGTTCTATTCAAGTCTCACGGATTCCTCGTACGTCCCCATCAGCTGGGACGACGCTCTGTCTCGCGATCTGGACAATGCTTACTCTCAAGCTCAACTCTGGCTGCATTCCACAGAGGACAATGAGAATGACGGTCCGGAAGTTGAAGAGGAGACAGACAAGTCTAATCTCTACGCACTTCCCAGCATGAAGGACAAAGGTTGTGTTTCTTTTCAAGACGCCGAGGTCGGTCTAATCTTCTCCCAGGACCTGCGCGGACGCTTCTTGTCGGTCGTCGGTGGATCCATCGTCGTCAGAGGCTTCTACCGGGCTGAAAAGATTGCAGAGAAGAAATCCTTCAGCCCCCTTTTCAATATCTCCCTGCCCTGGGCTGGCGATGATGAGAAAGATGGCGCTTCACGAAGCAAAGGCTTGTCCAGGTACACCGAAGCTCAAAGAAAGGGTTCCAGCGCCGGAGCTCAATCTGCATCCAAACGCGAAGGTGCAGCACAGACTGCCTCCAAGCCGCCATCCGGTGGAGGTGCCGACGGATCGAATCAGGCGGATCCGTCGACGAATGGAGACAAGGATGAGCGAAGGTCTTTTGCCGCAAAACTTATACCGTCCAGCGATGCCGCACTCAGACCTGTCGTAACGCTCAAAAAGCTGTTCGGATTTGACGAGAATGAAGCGGCAGATGAGGAGAAGCGGAAAGTCAAGCAGCAAATGACTGAAGATGAGCTTGACCGACAGAGACGTTCCGAGAATGATCTTGACTTGTTACCGGACGACCGCAAGGATGAGCCTCCGGAGCTCGTTTTCGCCATCCACGGTATGGGACAACAGCTCACGGAGGATTTCGAGGCTCTTGACTTCATTTATGACGTCGAACATCTTCGCAATCTTGCCAGCGGGAATAGCAGCGATCCTGCCATTCGCCGCTTATCACGAGGTCGCCGTGCCCAATTCCTCCCCATCTGCTGGCGCAGGCATATGGAGTTCGACGTCAGGCCCGAAGGCAACGACAACTTCTACACGCTAGACGATATCACCAATAGCGCTGCGATTCCGTTAGTCCGGAATGTCATCACCAAGGTTGTCCTCGACGTACCCATCTATCTCTCACGTCATCGCCAGAAGATGATCAATTCAGTCAGGTCTGAATTGAACCGGACATACCGCCTTTTCTGCAGGCGGAACCCAGACTTTGAGCGTCTGGGCGGCCGTGTGTCAATCATTGGTCACTCCTTGGGCTCAGCGCTAGCAGCCGATATCTTGTCAGCACAGCCCTCCAAGGTGGCTCCCCTCGCACAACATGCAGATCGAGACCTACGTCGCAACGATTGCCTTCACTTCAATACCAAGAATCTCTTCTTGATAGGCTCTCCTTTAGCCTTCTTTTTCCACCTTGACGGTGGCCAACTCATTGCGAGGAGTGGGACCGACCGTCATCCTTATTGTGAAGTCGATTCGGACGCCGTCCACCCCGAGTCGGGCCGTTATGGCTGCCTTGCTGCCGAGAACGTTTACAACTGTTTCAATCCGAACGACCCTGTGGCGTTCCAGCTGGCTCCAACAGTCGACTCAGGCTATGCGAAGCTCGTGAAACCCATCTCAATCGAGAACGCCACGGAGGCTTTGCTTCACAGCTTGGCTCTGCCCCGCATCAGTGTCAGTCGCATCTTCGAAAAGTATAAGGATCACCCTTTCCAGGGTGTCGGCAAGATCATTAGACAGGCTAAAATACTTGAAAACGACCGAGGAGCCCTTCCAGCTGACATATCCCGTGATGAGAAGGAGCAGGTTAAAGACAGAGAGATAGGCCAACGAGTCGTCGAGGACTCTGACTACATCGACACTGTTCGCAAGTGGCAGCACCTCCAGGAGGAATCCTCTCACTCGTCTCAAGTTCCTTCACCAAAGGCTCGTCAGATTCAGACGGAGTCTGGGGCCCGGAAAAAGTTGCTTCAGCCTGAAGCAGCCATTCATGCTGCAGCCCTAAGTGAGGAGTCGGTCGAAGAGGGATTCGATCTGGACTCGCTCGAGCGTGGCGAACGTCGCTTCCCTGCTCTCAATCCTCATGGCTGTATCGACTACCATCTTTTGGCGAGCATCAGTCTCAGTGGATACCTCGACATGTTTGGAGCCCACCTTGCGTATTGGACGCATCGAGACTTCGCAGTGTTCGCACTGACGCAGCTTTTCATGGACTTCACAAAGAAGGATGAGCTCACGCTTGTGCCCGAGCTGCAAGCCGTACAGAGAGGCGACAGTGACGGTGACGAGGCAGAAGGAGAAGAAGAGGAAGAAGACGACGACGACGCGGAAGACGACGACGATGGTGACGATGATGCAGAATGAATGCATAAAGTGTTTTAGAGATCGAACTTGGACAGTGTATGATACGTCAGGCAACCATAGACATGGAAACCATGTATTAAAAAGACATGTGAAGTGCGTGTGATGTCCGTCTTGCTGATGATGTCTTGTAGAGTGAGCCTTCAATCAGTCGGTCAAAGAGCTGATATACACGAGCAGCGCTGCATAGCGCAGAAAAGTGTGAGTATTCAAGTGGACTCGTCCGTGGTGTCAGAGTAACGTTGAATCAAGGCATCCCGTTGCCTGACGGAGAAGCAGAGACAGGCGAAACAGACAGCAGACCGAGGACTCATGTCTTTTCAGTGACGTGATGTGGGGACATCAGAATGTCGCATGCTGAAGCTCGACAACAACCTGTCGAAGTTAGCTGAGTCGAGCGGGCATAGAACGGTGACAGACATGTTCCCCTAACTCGCGGACATCGGCGACAGTTTGAGAGCACACGTCGCAGGTGCTTTCAAGAGGTTCGGCGCTGCCGGCAGTAGTTGCTGCGCTTCATGTGCCTCGCAGCGTTATCAGATGTCCGTAACCGACGCTGCGACGGATACGCCCGACAGCTTATACTTAACGATGGTATTCAAGACAAAGTTTTTTGCCAACGTTCGAGAGTCTACCGAAAGTTCGTTCTCACGCACAGTTGCCGACGGCTGCAATCTCACCGTCAAACTTCACTCTGAAATCACACAGCTACGATGGTGGTTTGAGAAAGTGATTGGATACGTTTGTGCCGTACAAGAGCGAAAGCACATGGCAATCATCGTCTTCTGTGTTGAGGAATGCACAAGCGAGGAGCGACAGAGTAGATAGCGATCGTTAATTGATATCAAGAGTAAGTAGGTATATATATCTTTCCTGATAGTGAAATCACATGACCTCCTTTCATCGCTCTAACATGTCCGCCAACCTCGCTCACCGTCGCCACTCATCACCACCCACCAACGCTCATCAACGTTCATCATTGCCCACCAACGCCCCTTTACCCCTATCACGACAGTGCGCAATCCTACGTGTCATCTCATTTCACACACACGGACTAGCCATGAGTAGAGACATATATATGTAGCATTGCTTTGTACTTAGGCTTTCCTAATTATGACGATCTTGCTATCTACTTGCCGCCCTTGCTTGTGCATTCCTCAACGCTGATGACCAGTGTGTGCGTGTGTGGGATGAAGTGATTTAGGGGCTTGCGTGGTAGCACAATAGGAATAGGAGGCTGTTGATGTGGATCTGAGCAACCGTGGTGGGTGATGATGCATGACGACGGTGAGCGAGGTTGGCGTAGATGTTAGAGCGAAGAGAAGAGGTCATGTGATTTCACTTTCTGCTGGCAAACCCAGCCTTGAAGCCAACCAAGTCCGCAGCGGTCGCCGTTCCTGCTTTCTGGTCCTGCAAAGGCAAGACATTCCTACGCGACTTGACTTCTTCGTGAGCCTTTTGCAAGCTCTGCTTGATGTCTACCACCTCCTCTGCCTTCTTCGCCAGCAACTGCATCCTCGCTACAGCCTTTGCAGCACTGAGAACCTTGTTCCACCTTCTCTTGGCGTCTGACTGCCTTCTTCGTGTGTCTCTTGCGTGATGTTGAAGGTCGAGATCGAAGATGAGTCGGCCAAGCTCGGCGTCGGAGCGTGCGAGGCCTTGAAGGAGCAGGCTGATGTACTGCTTTTGGTGCGTCAGGTCAGCGTGAAGGTCCATCTCGCGATTGAGCTTGAGCTTGAGATACTTGATCTGGAGAATGAGACCCTTGCATTCGGCTTGGTGCATCTTCCTAGCTGCGATAAGCGACGGCTCTTCAGCGTATGGTGGAGGAGCAGAGCTTGTCCTGGATCGCTCGAGCTCGTCGAGCTTGGTCTTGATGCGATCCACCTCCTGCGTCTTGGACTTGAGCTGATCCACAAGGCTTCTGACCTGGACCATGAATTCGGCATGCTCTCGGTCCTTTGCAGCTCCGTCCAATGCAAGCTGCTGACGAGCCTCCTCGCGCTCTGCTCGGGGTATGCTGGTGAACATGCTAGGACGAATGCATGCCAGTCAGTGAGCAACGCTACTGCTTGAGCCAGTACTCGACCGCGCCTTGCCTCGTCGACTGTGCGAGCTTCTACTGCTGTGCACACGTGCAAGCCAAGCTTTCCTACCTTGAGAATCAGACTCAGTAGGAGAACTAGACCTGGGCACACAAAGTCAAAGCAAAGGATAGAGCGAAACTATGTAAGCTCTAGTTCGATCTCACATTGTCGCCACCTTCGCTCACTCGGATCCACATCGTGTTGGCCCAGGCCGACTGTCGCGATAGGCGTCGTGTCACGCCTGGGTACTCTCTCGCGCGAATACTAGCCGCACGAGAATGCTCAATCGATATCCTCTCGCGCGAATACTCGTCGCGCAGGAAAGTTCGATACCTTGCATAAAGTTCGATACCTATCTTGCAAATCTTTGCTCATACGATCTTGCTTGTACGGAAGTTAGTACTTAAATCAGCTTTCATCTAGATCTCCTCTTTCCTGCAATGCATCAACTTACACCATTACATCGCGCATACAGCTTGCGCACGTAATAACGTAACACGTCGGCATACCGGCTACACGATACGCGAGGAGGAGAAGATAGTTGCCCCGTTATGTTTCAACCCTGTCCACAGGGTAGCATACCTCTGTGTCGTACACGCATACACAGAGTGCTGGGGAGATACACATATATACTAGTTATCGCCTTGTACATAGTTCTGAAACATCATTGCAATCGCTACTTGTGATCACCACTATTTGCTGCACGTTCTACAACAGATAGGATACCTAAAATTGCTGAAGATTACGATCCAGTGAGACGCAGAAGGATGACGCAGAGCCAATCTGATCGGAGATCAGGCAGAGCCGATCCGGTTAGATGACCGATCTGATCAGAGATCGAGCCGAGCCAATCTCACCAGAGATCGGGTGCAACACAGTCCCGCTTGTTGTCATGATAGATCATTAAGTAGGAGTACTCCCACCTTTGGCAGCTGCCACGCTAATGTATATATATCAAGCTGAGAGCACTAGGCTCTCACCACATTCTGATAGTCAATTGAGTATATTTGTTTCTGTCTATAACTAGCAGTGACATCGTACTCAGACTCTACCTAATTGCCAGTTATCAGGACCCAAACTTTAACAGGTTATGAACCCAATCAGCCAATACACTACAGTACAATATCAACATGTCGAACCCTGACTACTCATCATATGAACACTACATCGAGTTGATCAAGGACCTCCTCCCTCGTCTTCCAGACATGGTACAAAACCATTATTGTAGATTAATCAATGACAATACCTATGGTACACCAAAAGAACCAAAGGTTGGACTGGTCTTCAAGTACACCAGAAGGACAAATGTTAAGCAAGTAGTGACACCCCTCACCATCATGATCGAGTGTGTTGCCACACTCTACCATGCAATGCATGATCTTGGCCCCTTCCGTAGCCGCTTCGAGCTCGAATAGTGAATGAGAGCATGTGTGACCTCGTTCATTGCCAACAAAAAGAAGGATGCAACCCGCATCCTCCACTTCATGACTGAGGATCCAAGGTACCTAGAAGTGGAAGCTGCTGCTCTGGAAGAGGAGCTCAATGCGGAATCGTCCGAGGGGGAAATGTCATACAGGACTCAAAAACGGACAAGGCCTCTGATGTAGCGCAAACGTTGACCACAACGAGCAAGCTCGGTGTCGCTCCGACCACAAGAGAGTTCATATTTGATCCAACTGCTGCAGCAGATGATGGTCTCATCATCACTGGTCCGAGTTTTGTCGATGCTGCGGCTGCTCATTGTGGACTCCCCACCTCATTGTCAACTGCCTCCCATCCCACTAGCGTAGACGTGAGTTTCAACATCAAGATCGATGACGAGCAACCTCTTCCCAAGCCACCGGAAGGCAAACCCATTGACGTTTCGGAAGCACTCACGACAGATGGCGACAAACCCAACGCCGGCGACTACAATTGCATCGAGGATACGTACGATACAAGCAAGTCCATGACGAGCAAAGCGCTTCGCAGCGCTCATGAGGTGTATGGCGACGGCGAGATGGATCACCACCTCTACACTGACGTCGCCACCATGGACAAGCCCTGTTTCCAAGCGATCATCGGAGGAGTCATCAAGACCTTTGAACAACAGATCCATCACAGTGAGAATCAGCTCCGCCTCACTGCTGAAGGCAAACCCATTGGCGCTTGGCAAGTCTCCTCAACCTCGTCTGAGACGCCGCGTCCAGTAACTCGTTGCATCGCAACTATGGATATGGCTGCGGCAGTGCCGCCACCAGAGCTGCGCAGGACGATCCTACGGGCCTTCACCACCAAGCGCTCGCTGCAGCTTCACTCGTCTGCTATCGGTTTCATCACTTCGACACTTGCACAACACGGCCTTCTAGATCAGCCACTTGAATGGGAGGAAGCCACTGATGCGCTCGCGCAGGGCATAGTTGATGGACAGTTGGACGTAGATCCGCACTCTTCTCGAGGATCAACTCGTGGTGGCAGTCAGAATGTAGACAATGACCAAGACACGGGACCATCAGATATAGCCACGGCAGCAGCGCTCGAGAAGGTCTACTCCAGACTCGTCGTAGCAAGCTCAGCAAGTGATAGTGATTCATCTGAGTCGGACTACAACGACATTGAGACTCCTGATGCTGAGGCTGCTGACCAGTACCAAAAGGTTGCCAAAGACTTTGCTTTGTGTGGTTTCTGTTTGCTCAGTGTTGTCATGAGCATTAATGGTCAGTGGAAGCTCCTTGACCTTCTTCCCATGTTTGACCCTCCCTGTTCCGACACCACTGCAACCACCGCCGGGGCTCAGTCGCTTGGTATCTTGGTTAAGATGCCTACTGGTGATGCCGTTGCTATTGCCAAGGAGACCTGCAAGATGCTCTGGCACCGTGCTCACTTGATTGCAATGACTGGGGACAATGTCAACAACGCTCCCCCACCCGAGAAGGACGACAAGCAGTATATCGCTGCCAAGGGTGCCTCCAACGCTATTCTCAAGCTACAGAACCCGGCCGCGTCGCTTCAAACAAACCCTGGATTCTTTTCGGACCTCACACTCAGGAAGACCATTCAATCCGTATCCAGCGGTGGACTTGTAGACATCTACCACCATCGTCACCATTCACTTTCATACACAACTCGAAGGATGTCAGCAGCGCCACCTGGCCGCGTTCAACTGGCGCTCGATCTCAATCCGGCTTTGCACAGCTCTGTGGTCCCCGGCACATCCTTACTCATCAACCCGGAGCAGCAAGAGCAAGATGCTGTAGAAGAGCACCTTGGCTCATCAGCACATGCCTCGCAGGAGGAGGAACCAATGTACGTTACCATTGACCATGTCTCAGAACCTCTCATCAGCGTTTTTGTCTTGCTTGCGACCACCACAATTGGCAGTGAACAAGTGCGCCAAGGCATTGTAGGCGAGGATGGCATCAAGCCATATGAAGTGCTTGCACTCTTCATCTCTCTCATCAAGAAGCTGGTCAAGTGGCAATTGACACATGATGACAACCCACCGACCAGCAAGGATCGTGATGCATTTCTCAAACTGCAAAACGTGTACAGAACGAGGACGCTGCAAGACTTCGCGCAGTTCAAGCAGCTTGTTGGAGAGACCTGCAAGTCGGCCGGTGTAGAAGGCAAGATTACTGATGATAAGATCGAAGTGCCTGTCAAGCATGCAGGATACCTCAAGCCAATTCGTGGATGCAGCAAGAAGCGTTGCCCCAGCACCCAAGTGTTCACAGTCAGCAGCCACCACCTTGGCCACATTCAACCAGCGCTCAATTCCAATCTGGCTTTGTATGGCACCGTGGTCCCTGGCATATCTTCACTTGAATGAACCTCCACATGCAGTGATATTTGGAGCCGCAACTGCATAGGCCACAAAGCATCTGCTACAGCCAACAGAAGGAATCAGTCCGGAGACGACATGCACTCCATTTGTATGCTGCCCCTTTGCCGTGCAGTAGTCCGCTCAGCTCTGCGGAGCTCTTCTGCCACTCAGCGCTCTCTCCTCGTTGCTCCTTCTTCTCCCCGGCGACCTGTCTCCGCTGTCACCTGCAAGCTTCTTCGCATTCCCACACCACTTCGACCGCCCTCTAACAGCACTCGTCAAATCTCGTACAGTCACACAAATCGGATCGAAATGGCCACTCAAGGCTCAGCTCCTGCATGGAAGCCTCCCAAGTTGTGCAGTGCTCAGCGCGAGTCCAATCACAAGACAGGTGCCAAGGGAGAGCCAATGACACCTCTCCCCTCTGCCACCCTCGTTGTTCTTTGTCCACAACCAGCAAAGAAAGCAGGTGGCGAGCTTCAATATGATACTGTCATGCTGCAACATTCAGCAAGAGATGGCTCAAGCTTTTGATCTGCTGTCATATTCCCAGGAGGCGCACTCGATCTTATAGACAAAGCAGATGGCGGCAACAAAGGTCCTAATGCAACAGGCGAACTATCACGGAAACGCAGCGTGCACTCCTCACGGCGAAGACAGCAGCTTCTCAACTGCCTATCTAAACAGAGTGCTGACATTGCGCAGCTCCGCACCCTTGCATGGGCTGGAGCTCCGGATGAGCTGCAACCCATGATATGGCAGCTGCTCCTTGGCCACCTTTCCACATCCGCTTCTCGTCCCTTTGGCACAGGCAATGGCTTCAAGGTTGCTACAATTGGCGCTTGCAATGTTTCATCACTAGCAGCTTCAACTGCTCCACTCACTGCCACAGGAGCTCTTCCGCCAATCACCTCAATCGATGTTGGCTTCCTCATTGACTGGAACAAAGATGCCAAGATCACTCCTCTCCAGCCTGCCGCCTTCAAGGCAATCCTAGACGGTGCATCGTCAGACAATGGATCCATCGAGTGCTCTGGTATAATCGGCCTTTCACGCCTCTTCAGCAGAAGCTACCTGTTTGTCATCACCAGCTCAATGGGTCAAAGAGATCGAAAAGCGTGCCCCGCATCACATGAACATCGACAAACTCAAGGTGTGCGGTCACGAGTGGTGGTCCGCCTCAGGCATGCAGGTCAGGCTTCATGCGCACTCACGTCTGTATCTACACTACCAATTCGAAGGGTCTCATCACTAAGTATCGATGGAGCATACTGGATCGAGAGGGGGTGCTGAAGATTACGATCCAGTGAGACGCAGAAGGATGATGCAGAGCCAATCTGATCGGAGATCAGGCAGAGCCGATCCGGTTAGATGACCGATCTGATCAGAGATTGAGCCAAGCCGATCTCACCAGAGATTGAGCCAAGCCGATCTCACCAGAGATTGGGTGCAACACAGTCCTGCTCGTTGTCAGGCTGGATCATTAAGTATAGCAACTCCCACATTTGGCATGTGCCACCCATATGTATATATATCAAGCTGGGAGCACTAGGCTCTCGCCAGGTTCACTAGTCAATTGAGTATACATGTTTCTGTCTAAACCAGCAGTGACATCGTACTTAGACTGTCCCCGATCGCCAGTTATCGGGACCCAAAACGTCTTTACTTTTCCACAAATATAACTATGAACCTATATCTAGAATGTGCAAGCCTTTACGCCTCTGCCGCTACTGCGCGAAGGGGGGGGGGGGGGGAGTCTAGGATCAAAAGGAACGTTAATAAGGGTGCTTCTTCTTCTACACCAACCTTCGTCGATTCTCCACTCTCCTTCCCCTGAAGCGCTACTTGCTGCCTCTGGAACGTCTGGTACCGCAGCAGACCTTGAGAACCTTCTTCTCCCGACCACTGAGGGACGTTTGAATGGGTGCAGGTTGAATACTGGCCCTCCAACATTCTCTGAGGAAGGGCTGTTGGAGGAGATGGAGGAGGATCTGTGACGGATAAATGCTAGATCGTCTTGAGATCCTCTTCTCCAAGATCCGAAACGAAGGTGGATGAGCTCTCCTGATCCATCAAAAGCGAAACCATCGTGTCGAATAGGGTAACCACTTGTAAAAGGGTCCACCCCTATCCAAGAGGCGTCCTGGATATCGAAGTCTTCCTCGATCTCGTCTGCACGGGAATTCTCCCGAGAATGATCCTGAGGAGTGGTAGGCATCATCCTCGCTGCTCCCTCTGTTGAAAACGACCCCGCTGCAGCAGCAGAAGAACGTCTTCGACCCATAGACCAAACTTCCGCAGCGTTTTGTCTTGTTCTCCTCATCGATGCGGCTCTGCCCAACGACGAAGTTCCTAGCACCTGAGCTAATGCTGGATTGGCTAAGATTCTTGGTCTTCTTCCTTTTATCCTCCCGAAACTTCCAAATTTGGAAGAGAAAGAAGGGCGGGAAGCAAGGCCTTCGGCATCACTTGCTTGCCTACTCCCCCCATCGACAGGGAAGCCGGAGTATGTGGATTCGGCATATCGACCATCCTCGCTTGTGGCATCTACGAACATGTGTTCCAGCCACAGACCCTCCTCGACCGGAGGTGCGGAAGAGGAGGAGGCAGAGGGAGAGGAAGAAAACACTTTCGGCCAAGTCATTTGGTGTTGTCTTGGACGATGGTTTATGCTGCTCTGCCAAGAAGCACGAGAAGATGCTTGTTCGAGGGTTTCTTCCCATTCGTTTTCCTCTGCTCGGAACAAAGAGGCTCCTTTGAGAGAGGCGGACGAGGAAGAGGAGAAGATGGATCGGACCGATTCTCGGGAGGTTGCTTTGAATCTTCTTCCATAATACCCACTCTTCCTACCCGTAGAAAAGGAGGAGGTGGACAGCTCGTTCTGACCACCCATCTCAGGGGATGTTGCAGGTGTACTCCCATTCTGAGAAGTGGAGAAGGTAGACTTGAACGAGGACACCGAAAGCGGAGGCGAGAGAGGCGGGTTGGTACGAAGGTCCGAAAACCTCTCCACGAGTGTCTCTACCTCTTCCTCATGAGCACTGTTGTGATACTTGCTCGGAGCAGCGCGAGGGAACGTCCCAAACTTCTGCCCCTGATCTGAAGCCATGGGAGGTGAGTGGGCAGGCTCGTGAGAGAAAGGTATGATCTTCATCAAAATCCTCGACCTCCTCTTCATCGATCCTTTATTGCTTGAAGAGTTGGATCGAATCGATCCATCGTCATACGCCTGACCAGAGCTTATTCTCGTGCGGGTGACTTCGCCGACCAACTCTGTACTTGACTGAGACATTTTCTACTCCACCACAACAGGAAAATTCCATATCAGGTCAGTAACTATTCCACACAAAAAGAGATGAAAGGGGAAGGGGAGAGGTACGTACCCGTTTCGCTTAGCACCAGGAGGAGAAAGGATTGTGATTGGTTCAGGTAGCGAAAGTGTTGATTTCTCACTTTCCATAGAAACCTTGTTCCTTGTCAACTGCGAGCTTCCCCTAGGAGGAATCTTTGCACCGTCGAAAGCCGGTGTTGAGTGAGGCGCAGATGATTCTTCTTCTGAACTAGCCAACAGCTCTCGAATATCTTCTCCGGTTTCACCCACTACACATTCGCACTCGGCTTGATACGTCGATCCGGAGTCGGGGTAGACTAGAAGTGTACTACGGGAAAAGTGCGTTTTAGAGTAATGCAAGTCGTCAAACCTCGAACTCTCTCCACTGTTGGAATAGAAGAGGCAGCTGTGGAGGTGTATGCGCGTCTGAACCCAGGTCGTGTTGGAAACCCAGAGCTGATCGGTGATGCGGGGAGAGATGTAGTCCAAGCAACAGGAGAGGTGTGCTTTGTGTTGATGGGATGGTTAGTGTTGGAACTCAACCTAAGTAAACGGGAGTCGAGGGGAACTGTGAGAGATTGTTTGGATGAAGAGGCTTGCTGGAAGTAGGTTGCGTTGTCTTCGCTTGTGCGAGTGATACTAGGTAGTGGTAAGGAGAGGATGGAAATGTGGGACATGATGGTCGGAAGACAAGGACGACAAGCTTTGGGCAGGCTGAAAGATGTTGGTAGGTTTAGGATGTAGGACGGGGGAAAAGGACTCCGAATCGAGGAGAATGAGAAACATGGTGGGTCTTTTTATGAGGATCGAAGGATGGGAGGATGCTATGCAAGATAGGTACTGCGCAGGGCCTGAACTAAGGCGATGTCAAAAGCAGGTACAGCGAAGGTGCCGCGAGTCAGAGAGAGGTTCAGGAACACGGAAGGTGATCCTTTGTATGCCACACTACTTTTGCAGAGACGAGGCGAGGGGATGCAAACAAATCCACGTCCATCACATAGAGAGAGAAAAAATATTGTCAGGCGGCCTACCATTCGAAAGGCTCATTCCACATGGGAGCGAAGCTAGAAAGCCGACCAAATACCCTCCCTCCGAGGAAGCAGAGGAGGTAGGGAGAGTATCGCAGGCCCGAAAACTGGACCAAGCAAGCGAGGCACGCACACTTGTTTGTTTCGGCGTGTCCAATGGTCCAGACGCAGTCCAAGTCAGGGGCATCGGTCAGGCTAATCTCAAGCTTCTGGATGCCATACTCAGGCTGCACTACGTGGTGACAACTGTACAAGCAAGGGTGAATGATGCTGAATTCGTCTTTGTCTCTCTCACAAACGGGGAAGCGGAATTGAAGCAAAAGATTGAGGTGGCGACCCGGCGTCTCCATTCGCACAGGCGATTGGCCGGCGTGAGAAGTCCTCTCTCTCACCAGAACCCAAAAAAAAAATTGGCATTTTAATTTCCGCCGCACTCTTGGACACCTCGATCGAGCAGAAACAAAGTAATTGTTGCGATTCACAGATGCTCATCGCTCATCGACTGTCGATCCCACTCAAGTCCCTTTCCTCCTCATCAAACTTGATGCTTGCAAGCCCCAAGTAAGAATCCGTCTTCACTCTCTCCATTTTCCGCTGTTCAACTCCGAGCTACCTTACAAACACCTTGGCCCAAGTGATAAGGTCGAGATCTTTGTCTTGTTGGGTTCCGCCCGGAAATCGAGGTCGGACCCAAAGCTGTTACTCGGATGACCACATCGGTCAACTCTGAAATCCGAGCGGAACAAGCTGCAACCATTGTTCCCGGGACGAAAGCAAGTGACAATGAAAGTCACGGCGAGGGGAACAAAGAATAGCCGGGGACAGGGGGATGCTTTGATAGACAGGCAAGTTTTCTAGGCCACCCAGGGTATAATGTTCCGGAGAAGAGGTTCCAGGCTGACACACCAGCAAGATGCCAGAATGTAGTGACATCGGATTGTGGCTTGAGGAGTCAAGGATAAATTTGTCAAAACCTTGTGTTCAACATTTGGAGTTGAGCATGTGAAGCATTTGTGGCTGTAGAAAGGAGGCGTACTATGTTTATCGTGGTCAATCTAGATTCACAAACATGCACGAGAGACATAAAGGTCGAGCTGAGTTGGGGGCTGTGATGATATGGTCCGAAAAGTGTGCATTTGACCGATAAGTCGAGACTCAACCTGACAGTATGTGATGCGAAACCAGCACCACGAGCACACAGTGAAGCAGCCTTGATGCTGAGCTTTAAAGGACAACTGAAGCCAAGGTGAGAAGGTGCGATGTGTGGGGAGCAGCAGCGTGGTGGTGGTGGTGGTGGGAGGAGGAGGTGGTGGTGGTGGGGAGTGCAAGTGCATGACCTTCCCGATGCGGAAGATGTTACTTCTGCCAGCCAAACGTCGGACTGTCAAAAAGCGCAGACTGGGAAGAAAATCAGAGCGCTTCTCTTCAGGCCTGCTTGAAGGGGACAGCGAAAATTCTGACAAAAACTGAAGAAAAACCCTGCACAAATCAACTGCAGATCATGTTCGATGATATTTCACCGACTCTTTGTATCTCTAGTCTGGACTCACTCAGCAGCCATCACATGCCCATCGCCCTCGGTCTCTTGCAGGAATTGGTGTCTAGACCTCAACGCTTCCCTATCCTATCGCTTAGATAGCTCTTCCGGCGATTTGGCCATGCACTTCGCTGGCGAGACCGCCGACTTCGCTTAGCGCGCGGCCTGCTCCTGTCTCGTCAGCCCTAGTGCTTCTCGCTTATTCATTGTATAACGATTCCCGACTTCTGGAACGCCGTTATCTAAACAAAGTCTAGATTTTCTTTCGCCATCCTTCACTCAAGATGTAGCTCGATCCTTCAAGCAGCCAAGTTTCGGACCGGAAGCGGTGCGCATAAAGAGGTGCCCGGCCCCGAGCAACAACTCACCAGTGTTGTGTGACTAACTTCGAAAATGTGGCACAGGGTTCTACTGTATTACTGTAATGTGAGTACATCAGGGTCCCGTGCTTTCTGCTTGTCAAAGCTGAACCCTGCGTAGGTTGTAAGGGCCGTATGTTCGCGTTCCCGTGTGTTCCTTCTGACATAGCCTGGTTCTGGGCTTGGCAGGAACCAACTTCTACCCGTTATCGCTGTCGTTGTACGAATGCGGCATCGGCTTTCCAACGCATCCCAAAAAGTTGGTAATGAGTCCGACCATGATCCAAAAGAATGGATTCAAAAGCCAAGGTGGAAAAGCAACAAGATCGACCCGTGGATGTAGCGATCTGTACGGCAGCCCCGCGGAACTGCACCTCGAGCCAACCACCCGGAGTGATGATGGTGGTGGTGTTCGTCAGGCGACAATCCATGCAATGAAGAGGAATGGGTGGGAGCCCTTGTTTCATGCAGTCACAAATCAAAGCCAAATACACAGTGCTACAGAGAGACAGATGCAAGATCTTCATAAACGATCGGACAGCATGTCTCCTGACCCGATTGGCTCCTGTCCCAGCCACACGCGCCTCGTGCACACTCGCATTGAAACTCAATCCGCCCCAACTATCCCCTCCCCCCTTTTCCCTCTCTCTTCCTTCCGCTGCATAAAGTTCATGGCGAGCGTCACTTCCGATCCCAATCGTCTGCACCGTCCGACTGTCCGACCGAAATCCGAGTTTCGCTCCTCCTTTTCGGGTTTCCGCCTGCTTTTTGATGCCTCAATTCTCACTGTGCGTCTTTAATTAACCACGTTTGATCGTGTATTCCGCGGTTCTTACCTTCTCTCGCTACCAACAACTCCCACCCTTCCGCATAGATATGTCCATTATTGTGGCTTGCTGGATCTTGGTTCCTGACACAAACAGACGGCTGGAACGCTTATGTATGGACTCGGATAATCGGATAAACGTTGCAAATATCAGATCAGCCACAATCATGCTAGACGTCCGCTGCGATGCATTTTCCACACGGCTCACAGTTGTTCTCTTTTCCTATATTCCGTTGTGTTCGCTCGCTTCCACTATTCTCGGCATCTACCTATTGGGCTATCTGGGACTATTTGCTCTTGGCATCGGTGTGGAAAAGAGAGTTCGACCTCAGCAGGGGATTTTTCAGGAACGAACAAGTTGTTCCTCAGGCCAAGCAGGAGTTGGGGAGGGTACGTGCGCTCAATGTGCCTCCTGCCTAGCTTTTACCCGCTCCCTTCTGCTCGCAGCTGTTCAACCGCTCTCCCCTGAAAGATGCTTGCCCAGTTACTTATTGCCTTCGAGTTCCAGTCAGATGCGGTCTCTGTAGCGCGACCGACAAGCAGCAGATGGTTGACCAGACGCAGAAGTGAGCCAAGGACAGCCTGTGTCCGGCCTCTCCTCACACCAACCGGTCGACATCGGAACCGAATGAATGCTCTGCAACTCTCCAGTCCAAAAGGAATCAAGCCTTGATTCGCTGAACGAGGTGCTATTTCAGCCTGATCCCCAGTCCACATCGAAAGCATTTCCATCCGTACATCCACCAACTAGCACCACTTTTAGTTTCACCTGTGCTCCTACCTGCATCGGAGAATCACATCAAACTATCCAAATTCACATTTTAGGCCGTTGATGACAGGAGGAGGTGGGTGGTGAAAGAATATATCACAGCTGTCAAATAGAACTCCTCAGAATTGCGAAAGGTGTGGCGCATGAACGCAACTTCTAGGCTTCCCAGGACAGGTTGGAGCGGAGCATATAACGAATTGCATGCTCGATCGTCGGCACTTGTTAAAGATAGGCTTGTCATAGCTTTTTTCAACCTTTCCTCCCTTCGATGATCTTGGTAATGTGAAGGAAGAGTGGGAGTAGTGGTAGGCACTGAGAATCTCGAGATCGAGGAAGGGTGACTGCTTTGCAACGTCACTCACTCTTGCCCGTGTTCGCGTACCACGGCATGGAGCTGTCCATGATCCGTGAAGGTAAGAGCAAATGGTACAGCGCTAATTCAAACTGTCATATCACGGATAATGCGTCGCTTCTTACCGTGTCCAGCGGACACGAACTATATTGCTTCCCGTAACCCTTCCTTGATTGAAGCCACCACCACGTCATACAACCCAAATACTTGGTAACCTAGAGATCGAAACCAGTGTAAGCGACTCTGACACGAAGAAGTGCTCACAGAACAGAGCAACCAATGAAGCTGCATTCAGAACTTGTGCTACCGAGTCACCCAGGCCAACAATATACTCTATCTTGCTTCCCTAGAGACTGCAATGGCAACGGAAGAACCCTTCCACAAACAGCTCTGAAGCCTCAGCCTGGTCAACAGGGTCCCATCCGGTCTCGGACACTGGCTTCCTGACGTCACCAGCGGATAAAATCACAACATGGTCCCTTTCCTGTCGTCTGGTGATGCACCCTGAAGTATCACCCCTGGCTACTCCTCTGCATCGAACAACACCCACTCTTATCGTATGTAGAGTTGGTGTTATGATCCAAGCTGACTTTTGTTTGAGAGCTGAGTTGACACGGAGTATCGACGGACACCGGCAAGCGCTTCTCAAGGCGACTCTCAACTCCGTTACAAGCAGTGATACAAAGGTTGCCGCCCTGATTAGTGTCGCATGTTCTACTGACACAGGTGAAGGAAAACATTGCGGGGACACTGGCCCCATATTCAAGTCTTTTATGGTACATGGCAAGATCTGCTTTCAGCCATGTTTCGAAGAGGCGCCTTCGAGCTGACGATAGTCTCGTGCGACACACGGCTCACTCAAGTTCCCGAGAGAAGAGCTGGGGGCGACATTTGCTCTCACAGCCCGGCTCTAGAAGCGATTTCGATCCACAAGGGAGCGCACATCCTCAACCGCTTCAGCAGATGAAACGACAAGACTGCGGTGCAGCATCTGATGGCGAGCACGAGCCGAGTCGACAAATGTCGCTCAAATCGCGTTTGTCACCTTCAAGCGATCTCACAACTGCAAATTGGCTCTAAAACGCGCCTGGCTCGCGTCGCGAAAATGAGCGCGGCTCCAAAGGGCAAACGAGCTGGAGTCGCGGTCAGGTGTTGTTTCTATTCTACTCGACTCGACTCGCAAGTCGCGGTCTGCTGCCGCGTTTTTGAGTGCTGCAAGTTGGCTGCTGTTTGCTCAATTTACACGAAAGCACAACACGCCAAAAGCGCGTTTTGTTGGCTGCTGAGCAACAGCGCAAAAGAGTCAACTTCTCACAGCGTGGAGAAAGTTGTTTCTTCGCGCTCGCAGCAGCTGTTGCTTTCCTGCTCTTCATCATCTGCTCCATCTCTCAGCTTATCTTCCCGATAGACAGAATCACTCCATCACCACATCCATTCGCCACCATTAGAGCTTCGAGCATCACGAAACCAAACCCAGACATCCAGATAGCCAGAGGAACTGCTCCATGCATATCAACATCGAAGGCAGGAGCGCAACTGTCCTCGACCGGAAGTAGGCCATAGCTGCCTTCATATGCCCCTTTCACACACACCCAACTACATAGCTCGCAGCCATGTCATCCAAAGCCAAGAAGCTGAACGCCCTCGCGGCGCTCAAGGCTAAGCGCGATGGCCTTGCACCCACAGTACGTACCCCCACCAGACTCACGGCATACTTGAGCCCATGATCATGGACGCTGACCACCCATGTGCTCACCCTTCCAAACCGCTGCAGAATGCTACCTCTGCAGACCGCTCAGATGACGACGATGCCATCTATGACCAAGTCTCCGAAGACGAGTATCGATCCATCCTCCGAGGACGCATCATGGACGACGACTTTATCGAAGACGATGACGGCTCAGGTTACGTCGACCACGGTCAGGACGAGTGGGACAACCGAGTACGAGGAGATGACGACGAGGACCAAGACACCGAAAATGAACAGGAATACTTTGAGCGTACAGGCAAGCGCAAGCCGAAGAAGGGTACCAAGGCACGTTCCAAGCTCAAAGGGGCTCATGCCTCTTCTTCAGCATACCAGAAGTCAAGCCTCACAGCCGCGTTCAGCAAGCAACGCAAGGCTGGTCCCAGCGGTCTTTCCAATGACCTCGCCGCAAGTCGTGCTCGAGATGCGCAGAGATTGCGTTCGGCTGCACTCGACGTCTACCGTCCTTCCGTCAGCAAAGAGAAGGAGGACGACTTCATGGCCAACCTCATGGGTAACCTCGATGAGTTTGGTGCTCAGGCTTCTACCTCGTCCCACGATCCAGCAAGTCCCTCTCCCGCCAACCGTCTCTCATCCTCACTTTCAAAAAAGCGCAAGCAAAACGAAGAGAGCGCCTTCTCTCGTTTCCGTGCTTCTGGTTCGATGGGCGCCAGCAACGGCTTCACCAGCCCTTCCTCTGGTGCTCTAACCAGCGACTCTGCACACCCGTCCAGCGACAATGCCGAGCCTCGCGTACACGTCAGCGGAAGCGACACACCGCCTTGGGGTCCAAACCTTGGTTCCGACCCCGTCTTTGAACTTGATGATGACCTGCCCACATCTAACAAGAAGCTTCGTGGTCCCAAAGGTCTGCCGAGTCGCATTGGCAGTCTCGGTCTCGGCGACGCAGATGCAGACGTCTTTATCAGTCATCCTTCCAAGCGAGCCGCTGGTTTGAGCAACGACGCTCTTGCCTTCAGTGATGACGAAAACGAAGATCTTGCAGTGCGACGTGTTGAGGTCGGCTCGTTGCCTGCCGAGTCGGTCGATGCTCGCGGGCAGGCGTCTCGCCCCAAGCCAGCTGCAACAGCTGCTCTGTCGACACCGCGACCGGCCAAGCTCGAAGCTGATAACAAGACACCCTCGGCATCCTCTTCTTCCGCTACCCCGATTGCTGCGGTGAAGAAGCAAGACACGACTCCCGCCAGCCGAAGCAGCTGGCAAAAGGTGCACACTGATCTAATGAAGAATGTCGAGCCAGCAACACCTACACCTGCTGCTGCCAACGGCGCGATCAAGACCGCAACCGGGAACACGACCCCTTCAGCAGGCAAATTCAAGGCTTTTGAGCAAGACAAGTCGCTCTTCTTCTACTGGCTCGACTATCTCGAGGGCGAGAACGGCGTCGTCTACCTCGTCGGCAAGGTCAAAGACAAGGATTCGGGACGCTACGTCTCCTGCTGCTTGACAGTGAACGGCATCGAGCGATGCATCTTCCTCCTCCCCCGCAGCAAACAGTTTGAGGATGGTCACGAAACCGACCGCGTCGTCGGTGAAGACGAGATCTATGACGAGTTCGAAGACCTCTCTGCCAAGCACGGCATCAAACGATTCCTCTCCAAGTGGGTCACTCGCAAGTACGCCTTCGAGCAAGCCGGTGTCCCCGCCGAGTCCAACTATATGAAGATTCGCTATGGCTTTGACGAACCTCAACTCCCCTTTGACTTCAAAGGCCGAACCTTCAGCAAAGCTTTCGGCACCAACACCTCTCCGTTCGAGCTGCTGGTGGTCAAGCGTCGCATCTTCGGTCCTAGCTGGCTCAAGATCCAAAACGCAAGCATTGCTGAAGGCTCAACACCCATCTCGTGGTGTAAGATGGAAGTCTCGATCGACGATCCTAAGGACATCTCACCCATTTCGGATGCTGATACGACTTCGCCGCGTGAGACTCCGCCTCTCACCCTCATGTCGCTTGCTATTCGAACGGTCGTCAACCATAAGGAGAACAAGCAAGAGCTCGTCGCTGTCAGCGCGAGAACATGGACCGATCACCAGATTAAAGATCCCACTCCCCCGGAGCAGTTGCCTTGCTCGGTCTTTACTGCGGTTCGTCCACTCGGTAACATGTTTCCTCCTGGATTTGAAGCGGAAACGCGCAAGAGAAAGATCAAGATCCACACACTCAAGTACGAGCGTATGCTTCTCAACGCGCTTCTTGCTCAGATTCACAATGCCGATCCGGACGTGATCGTGGGGCACGAGTTCAACGGTGTATCCCTCGACGTCCTCTTGCATCGCATGAAGGATCTGCGTGCCGAGCATTGGTCTCGATTTGGTCGATTCCGTCGACCTAAATGGCCCAAGTTGAAGCAAGGGATGAACTTGAAAATCCTCGCTGGTCGACTCGTTTGCGATCTTGCTTCGGACAACGGAAAGTCGATGATCACATCCACCACCTGGTCTTTAACCGAAATGTGCGGAACCCATCTCAAGATTCAACGTGAAGACATCAACCCCGAAGAAACCGCTTCCTTCTTTGACTCTCTCGCCCCCTCACCCGAGCGATTGCTAACATTCGTATGTCACTGCGAAGTGGATGCGTTCTTCCAGATGGCCATCGCGGCCAAAGTTCAGATCTTGCCCCTTACCAAGCAGCTGACCAATCTGGCGGGTAATAGTTGGAATAAGACGCTGAACGGAGGTCGTGCAGAGCGAAACGAGTACATTCTGCTCCACGATTTCCATCGTCAAAAGTACATCTGCCCTGATAAGATCTCAGCTTGGGAGAAGAAACAGATTCAGCAAGCGGCGGAACTCAAAGCCAAAGCGAAAGCTAAGAACGCAGGTGGCGTCAATAATGCTGCTGCATCGGCGGTGTCAAGTAAGAAGGACAAGTTCAAAGGTGGTTTGGTGTTTGAACCCAAACGTGGGTTGTGGGACAAGTACATCTTGGTGATGGACTTTAACTCCCTTTACCCTTCGATCATTCAAGAGTTCAATATCGATTTCACTACTGTTGAACGTCCGCCTACTCAAGGACTCGAGGACGAAGGCATTTCCACCTCCTCCACCGCCGCTGCTACTGGAGAGGATGGATCCGACAGCACTTTTCCTACCGCCGCCGCTGTAGATGTGGAAAAAATCCCCGACATCCCCTCATCCGACGTCGACCAAGGCGTTCTTCCCCGCATCATCGCCCAACTCGTCGCCCGTCGTCGCCAAGTCAAATCTCTCATGAAAGACAAATCCGCAACCGCATCTCAACTTATGCAGTGGAACATCAAACAGCTGGCTCTAAAACTCACCGCCAACTCGATGTACGGTTGTCTCGGATTCGAAAACTCCCGATTCTACGCCCGTCCACTCGCCGCCCTCACCACGTTCAAAGGTCGTGAGATCCTCGCCGCCACCAAAGATCTCGCCGAGTCGATGCTGCTAGACGTGATCTATGGTGACACGGATAGTGTGATGATCAACACCAATGCTACCGAGTACAAAGAGGCGTTGAGGATTGGGCAGGAGTTTAAGAAGAGTGTAAATGAGAGATATAGGTTGTTGGAGATCGATATTGATGGTGTCTTCGAGAGGATGTTGTTGCTGCAGAAGAAAAAGTATGCGGCGGTGTTGGTGGATGAAGATGGAAAGAGGACGACAGAGATCAAGGGTTTGGATATGAAGAGGAGAGAGTACTGCGCGTTGAGTAAGAACGTTTCGAACTATGTGCTGGATCAGATTCTGTCGGGACAGCCGACAGAGATTGTGGTGGAACATATTCACGAGTATCTTTCGGCGATGTCGACCAAGATCAAGACTGGAGAAGTTGCGCTGGATGACTTGATTATCTACAAGAGGCTGGGTAAGAATCCGGAGGACTACCCAGACGTAAAGTCTCAACCGCACGTCCAGGTGGCGTTGAGGATGAAACAACGTGGTGGTAGTGCAAGGATGGGGGATGTGATTCCTTACATCTTCTGTTTGGGTGAAGACGGTAGTTCGTCCAGTAAGACAGCTCAAGCCGAACGCGCACATCATCCAGACGAACTCAGGAGGAAGGATAGCGAACTCAAGGTCGACTACGAACACTATCTCGCCCTTCAACTCCTCCCACCTGTGGAAAGGTTGTGTGAGAGTATCGAAGGTACCGACCGATCGAGATTGGCGGAATGTTTGGGATTGGATCCTACCAAGTATTCGCATTCCACCACTTCCTCTGCTGGTGCTGGAGTAGGAGGGGGAGAGAGAGAATTCGCAACCCTCGACTCGCAAATCCCTGACCAAGTCAGATTCGCTCAATGCGAACCACTTACTCTCACCTGCCCCTCCTGTCGCCAACGCTCCACCTTCCTCGGCCCTGCACACCGTCCCACCTCAACCACCCCCCGCATCCTCACGGACGCTACCAACACTAAGGAAGAAACCCGCAACGCAATCTCCACCAGCGGCATCCGCTGCACAAACGCCACCTGCTCCCTTCCCCTCCCCCTCGCCACAGTCACTATTCAACTCGAACTATCCATCCGCACCCACATCTCCCGCTACTACGCCGGGTGGACGGAATGTTCCGACCGCAACTGCGCCTCCCGAACACGTATGGCTTCCGTCTACGCTAAACGTTGTCTCGCAGTACACGACTCGAAATCAGCCGCCTTACTAGACGCAACTTCCAACACTGGCTCGCACCTCGCTTGTCGTGGAAGAGTAGAGCCTGTGTATAAGGATAAGCAGCTCTATGACCAGTTGGTTTACCTCGAGAGTCTTTTTGATGTGGGGAGGATAAAAGAAAAGGTTGGCGGGGGAGGTGGAGGAGTGACAGCGAGTGCGAAGGCATGGCAGGATGAAGTAACAGCAGTATTAGACGTGAACAAGAGAGAACTAGAGATGTTGCATAAGACGGTGGACAAGTATCTGGCGAGAAATGGTAGAAGGTATGTAAAGTTGAACGAGTTGTTTAGGTTTATGAAGGTGTAAGGATCGCTTCTTGTATAGTTTGGATTTGAAGCTCAATCTCAGTATCACACGTTCACTACAGCACCAAGTCTGTGCACAATCAGTCTATCGTGATTCGAGCCTCATCCGTCCATTACTCTGCGTGAAGCTATTAGCGACGAAAAAGCGAGGAACGAAGAAGCAAAAGGGTCAGCTACTGCTTGCAGATCTGAGGCATTGACGATTCTCTCTTCTCTCTCCTCTCCCTAGCTCGGCCAAGAATCGACTAAGGGTGTATAGCCCAATGTTGAGGAATGGCGGTTGGACTCTTTGTAAATCAGTGTAACTATGACTAAATGTAAACTCGTTGACTCCTTGCCCCAACGGTGGATTGGTAGATCCTAGATGATGAGGCTCTGAGTGATAATGGGATATTATCATCATTTGAGTGTCCTTGACCATCTGTGCTTTTTGCTTGCTTTTTGCTTCGCTTTAGTTGGGTGATGGTGCTTGATGAGAAGAGGAGAGAGAGAAGCTGTTGATCGGCGAAACACTTACAATTCCTGGATAGCATCTGCGACGTCAACTATGCTGAACACCAGCCTCTGCAGAACGCCGCTACAACATCAGCTGAGCCAGAAGCTGCGAAATGCTGATGAGTTGATATGTAGAGGCGAGATCCATAGAAGGAGACGTCGTAGATGGCGAGGGGAAGGAGGAGAGATAAAGAGCAAGGGACGGAAAAGTGAACAGCTGAGGTTTGGAAGAAACTTGGCTGGAGCAGAATGCCAAAAAAAAAAAAATTGGAGCTGGGGCATCACGTGATGCTACCATCGCCGATCTTCTGCCCCCCCCATGTCGACAGCCCACTCCTATCTCATTTCCTCCTTTTGTAGACTGACCATCAATTAGCTTGCTTACCCTTGACAAGCGCGAGGGAGGAGCCGTACTCTGGTCGAAGTGTCGATTGGATTGCAGTGATGGTGTCAGGAGGATTGCAGTGCCCGATTCGATAAATCGATGCCGCACAAGCGCTAGAGGGCGGGATCGGGACCTCGATTAACATATCACAAGCCAACGAAAGGAAAAAGTGAGATAGCCGGAATCGCTCGGACTTGTTATCGGGATTTTTTGGGAGGAGCTGATCCAACTTTATCAAGAATCGAAGCGCCAACCACCCGTTAAGGGTAAGGAGCGCGGGCAATAATTTCACGTTTCCGCGTCTCAAAAAAGCGACTTTTTTTTTTTTCTTCGCCCGTTGGCTGCCGACTTTCTTCTCACGCGGCCGTGCATTGGTCTCTGACTCGGCAACATTCACTCCATCTCCTCATCACCCTCACCCCTTGCTTCCTCGTTTTCACACCACCAACCTTCACCCACCCCTTCCTATCATCTCACCGCCGAAATGTCGCCACCTCCAGGAATGAAGCGTGAATCAGCCCAAGCCCGACTTCTCGGCTCGGGTCTATCCGGCATTGCTGAACTACTCGTCTTCCACCCTGTCGACACAGTCGCCAAAAGACTGATGTCTAATAAAACCACCGGTTTATCTATGACTCAAATCGTATTCAAAGACAAAGCTTCCGCCAACGTCTCCACCAAATTCCTCTCCCTCTTCCCCGGTCTAGGCTATGCTGCAGGATACAAAGTGCTTCAACGAATCTACAAGTTCGGTGGTCAACCTTACTTTAACGATTACCTTACCTCGAACCACAAAAAGTCATTCGATAACTTGTTCGGTGAACGAGCAGGAAAGAGTATCATGTCTGCTACCGCTGGCTCGCTTACTGGTATTGGAGAAATCGTACTTCTACCCCTAGACGTACTCAAGATTAAGAGGCAGACCAACCCCGAGGCATTCCGATCCAGGGGTTTCTTGCGCATCCTTGCCGACGAAAACGTAAACCTTTACCGCGGATGGGGTTGGACTGCAGCCCGAAACGCTCCAGGCTCATTCGCACTGTTCGGCGGAAGTGCATTCACAAAAGAGTACATTTTCGGGTTGAAAAACTACTCGGATGCCACCTGGACCCAAAACTTCTTCGCTTCCATCGGCGGTTCAGTCGCTTCCATCACCGTAGCCGCCCCGCTTGATGTGGTAAAGACCAGAATACAGAATGCTAACTTCGAAAGCAAGGTAGGAGGTGTGCAAATCATCAAGGAGATGGTAAAGAATGAAGGTTTCAGTGCGTTTTTCAAGGGTTTGACACCAAAAGTGTTGGTTGTGGGACCAAAGTTGGTGTTCAGTTTCACCATCGCTCAGAGTTTGATTCCGTTCTTTGGCAAGTACGTCTAAGGAGCAGCTGAAAGGAGAGATTGACGGGAGAAGTGGGGAGGAGGGCATAGATCGAGAGAGATGGACGATCATCACAAAAGGCGCAGCGAGCAGTTGACGCCAACACGCCATGTATATACAGACACGAGTTACGATACGATCGCACGCAACGTTTTTTCAACCACCATTCCATACCAAATCAGACCTACGGCAGGGCAAGCACAACACACCATGTCAAAGCGTTGTCAGCTTCCGAAGATGGCGTGACAACTCTCACACTCAGACATGGCTGTGACGTTGGATCATCTGACTCGACACGAATCAACTCGACATGGATCAACTCGGCACAAACCACAAGCACGCCCACCATCTGAGTCAGAAGCTAAACATTAACAGCGCAAAACAAGGAGTCCCATCAAAGCTCCAAGTGCTCGGCAATACGCGGTGCCTCCTTCTTGCCTCCGTCACCGCCTTCTTCTCGCTCTTTGGCATCGTAGAACCGCTTCACCCGTTCACTCAAACTGTCACCCACCTTTTCCATTCTCAATGGACGAGGTTGTTTCCCTGCTGCACCTTTGCCTTGCTTTACCTTGCCCGATCCCTTGCTCTCTTTAGCGCCATTGACACCGGCCATGAGCTTGTTGTACATTTTGGCAAGTTCGTCTGGTGTCTCACCCTTGCCTTTCCCCTTCTTTTGCTTCTCCTTTTGTTTCTCCTTCTTTTGCTTCCCCTCCTCTCCGTCTTCAGCGTCTGACGATCCGTACTGTTGCAGCATCTTCGAACTGAGCATCTTTGAAATCTGTTCGGCCAACTTTGATTCCAAGCTTGCACCTTCTTCACCACGAAGGACGGAGGGCAAATCTTCCAAATCCAGCTGAATCTCTAACGCTTCCTCTTCCTCCCCATCTCCGGACTCGTTAGTGGTATCATCCGAGCGCTTCTTGCCGCCTTCTCGCCTCCGAACTTCTTTCGCGTCTGGAGTAGTCGCGGAATCGGAAGAGGCGACGACTTTGTTCACCTGCACTCTCCCCTCATCCATACTAACCTCCACCATTATCTCGGCCTCCTCTTCCCCTCCCACCTCCAACCCCTCTTCACCCTGATACTCACGGAACGACGCACCATGCCCACCCAGAGCCTCATCGAAGAAATCATCATGTACACTTCCATATCTCGACAGATCCCCAAATGTATGCGACGTCGAACTTGCCTCTTCCGCACTACTCGTCTCTTTTCGCTCCCCCTCCCCCTCCCCATCCCCCTGCTCTTGACTCTTACTAGCCTCCTTTGCATCAATCTCGCCGAGGGCCGGTTGAACTTTCTTTGGATCCCCCAAAGTCGCACCCCCAAACGAATCCTCTACGACCCTATGACACTCTATGGGTAACGGCTTGTCTTCTGTCTCGCTCCCAAACGCCGGATCTACGCATAACCTGGGAGTCTCGATAACCAACACATAATTGCAAATGGTAGTCTCTTTAAACATTACAATCCTATCCTCGAGTGGTTTGCGGCTGGAACAATGGAATTGAACTTCAACAGTACGCGGTTGATGGTTCATATCGCACATCGTTCCATTTGTCCATCGCTGCGTTAGATGCCTGTGCCTCTGCGATTCGCCGCCGCTGCTCATGGCGGAGGAAGACTCAATCGCGCTATCTGAGTGTTTGAACTGAGACAGAGCTTTTTCCTCAGCAGCGAAGAGCTCTTCCTCGTCCCAATCGCCAAATTGCACTTCTTCCACGAGATCCAATCCTGCTGAGTTGACTAGTGACCCCATTCCCCCCCGGTTGGCAGAGTTAGAAGATGATACGGCTGATACACCTTTCGACTCTTCCAAAGCCGGCTGCTGCTGATGAGTGGGGTTCTCATCAACAATCTCTTCGCTCTGCGGCGTCCATCTCCCAAGAATGAAAGCAGGATACTCGGGATCAGCAACAGGATGAACAAAGCTGTTCACCTTTTCCGCTGCTTCTAGCGCTGCTTTCTTCCCCGCCTCTCCTCCACCTGCTTTCTTGAACGCTTTATGCGCCGCACTCTGCGGTCCCAATCTCCGGAACTGGCGGATCTCTTTTCCGTGGCAGAAGCTGTAGGTGAACCAATCTGTCGTATGATAGAGACACACTTTCTTCAGCGGATCCAATAGCGCTTGTGCGTTCCGGATGAGTTGCTGCTTCGACCGCGGCGAAGTCGGTGCTCCACGACGTTGTTTGACAGCAGGAGTGTAAGTGAAGTCCGGTATAGAGCAGAGTTGCAATTCAGTCGGTGAACTTCGCTGGAGCGACCAAAACAACGTGCGTGAATTCCCTTCTTGCGTGTAGGAAGGGTTTGAATCGGAGTTGCCCGGTACAGAGAGTGAATGCCAAGTCTCGCGATTGAACAAGCTGGATGAGGAGGAGGAAGAAGCTTCCTGCTGCTCCAAGATCCTCACCGCATCAGTACGTTTAATTGGTAAGGTGGAGGTATCTTTGAGTAGACCGCCCAAGCGTACTTGGAATGCAGGCTTGGCGAAAACATCTTGTGGGAATCCTGTCGAGGTTGAAATGGCTGCGTCAACTGTGTAGGCTTGGAGATAGAGGAGGCTGAGGAGGAAGACGATAGATCTTGGGTTGGCTGGTGCCAGAGACGTCAACATGACTTGCTGTAGGCGATGTGGTGGGCGTGATGGTGATGTGAGAAGCTTTGAAGGAGAATTAAAGATCTAGGTGCAAGCACAAGCCGAGCATCTGATGAGGTGGAAGCAAGTGCATCGCCCTTTTCTCGCACGGAAGAAATCACTCCCAAAATGACACTGCGATAAATGTTAAGTCTTGAGCGAAACGCGGCACTAGAGCACACGAGAGACACGGCACAGCACACAGGGCACAGGGCAGATATGACAACGGGAAACAGGCTGTGTCGGTTAGGGGAGTCACATCCATCATCACGACGACATCCTCCTTTCACCTCGTCGCATCTGCATCGGCACGACGCACGCGGCAGCATCTTTCGCACCTCCTCTACGCCAGCTTTGGCATCCAGTGTACTGCTCTCGGCAACGACGACGAAATCGTGACAATACAAGCGACGACACAGGTTACAAAGCCCATGCTAGGATCCCGATTGAAAATCGAAAGGCTCGGTACTAGCACTGACATAGTATCCTAGAAACATCAGTGCGCTTCTACCACTGCGCTACCCTCGCTCAACATGAGCGCAAATCAAAATGACGATCTGAACCCGTTCCAGATTCCCGACGACGAGAATGGCGCTTCCAAAGCGGCGGCCGATGCCACCAACCAGGCTTTGGCTGCATCTTCGCACTCATCCGTACGCAACGCCATAGATGGCGATGCGAATAGAGTCCCAGAAGATGACGATGGTCAAGGATGGGGAAGCTCTTCCTCTCGAGCGCTGATGGACGCTGCTGCTGGTAATTCATCCTCCACTTCAGCCGGAGGCGCAGGCGCAGCCGGTAACACCTCTTCACCTTCCATGCATCGAGCCACCTTCGCCTCCCCTCCCTCTGTAATCGAGATTGTAGATGCGCAGAAGTCCGGCGATGGCGGTTCCTCATTCATCGTCTATGTCATCCGCAACGCTTCAACAGAAGCCATACGTCGATACTCTGAATTCGAAGCATTACGTGAAGCGCTCATCCGTTTGCATCCTACCATCATCATCGCTCCTATTCCTTCGAAACATACACTGTCCGACTACGCTGCTAAACAGAGCAAAGCCAAAGAAGACGCTACCATCATTGCGCGTCGTAAACGCATGCTTCAGAGCTTCCTCCGTCGATGCGACAACCATCCCAAGCTGCGAGGAGACGAAGTGCTGCAGAAGTTCCTCGACGGAAGGTATCACTGGAACGACATTACCGCCAGTTCGCCAATGGTGCATTTGTCCAAGAACAACCTCCGTGCTCCGGTACAGAATCCTGCCGATCCACACGCTAGTCCAGCATACGCGCACCTCCCGCTGCCTTCGTCGGTGTCGTCACTACGACAGCCGAATCAGAGGTTTATTGATTCTGAAGCGTTTACGAATCGTTTTGCGAACCACCTTTCGGGTAGTATGGAGAAAGTGAATCGGAGGTTGATGCGGAGATGGACGGAAGCGTCTACGGATTATGCTGAGTTGGGGGCAATTTTGAATGGCTTTTCGCTCACAGAAAGTGGCCAGTTGGCCACGGCGATTGAAAGAACAGGACAGGCGGCGGACGCGGCGTACATTGCAACGGGTCAAATGCTCAGAACGTGGGAAGAGAAGTTTACGGAACCTTTGCACGAGTATACTCAATTTGCGGCGATTCTGCAGAAGGTGTTGAAGTGGAGACATTTGAAGCATTTGCAGTATGAATTGGCACAGGATGCATTGGAGGCGAAAAAGACTCAACTTGAGGAGCTGGAGAGGGTGGAGAATGAAGCAAAGAGATTGGATGAGGCTTTGGAGAGAGGTGGGGCCGGGTTGTTGAGCAATAATGGGAGGGTGAGTGGTGGGGGGATTGATGCGAACGGGATAAGGGATGGAGTCGGGTCTGGGTTCCGACCTTGTTCCTCCGTCTATGGTCGGGCTAGTGATCAGGAGCCCGACTCGACGAGCAACAGTAAAGCCACCGACGCTAACCCCTCCTCCAATACGACAGACGCCAGCGCTCGATCTCGAGCAACCTCGCCCCCAGCATCACCCTCCAAACGTTCTTCTTCCCGCAGCACCGGCTACGGTCTCCTCGGCGCAATCACTCACACATTCCAATCAGTCATGGATGTAGACCGCGATGCATCCCGTCGATCCAACATCTCCAAATTGCGTGAAGAAATCGCTCTCCTCCAAGAAGGTCTCGCCCTCACATCGAACGATTTACACTATGCCACAACAGCGATTCAAGCAGATCTGGATAGGTTTCAAAGACAAAAGGTGAGCGACTTCAGGGAGATGATGTTGGACTTTGCCAAGATGCATAAAGAGTTTGCTCAGGCGAATTTGGATAATTGGAAAGAAGCGAAGAGGGAGATGAATAGTGTGGAAAGACCGATGGGGATGCCGGAGAGTAGTTTGGGGAGGAGAGAGAGGGAAGGGGTTACTACCCCCGGTGGTTCTGGCGGGGCAGGAAGGAGGAGAAGTTGAGGATGGGATCAGGGTTTGGATGTGAACTAATGATTGCACTGTTTATTCAAGATTGTATAATGCTATGTTGCGATGTGTGATGGTGTGAGGATAGTGGTATTGAGATTGAGTGATGGGAGGGTGGTGAGGGAGAGGTGTTCCTGGATCGTGACCAAGCACCGTTTCTTGGCGAAAAGGCGACTTGATCAGTTGGTGGTTCTACGGTGAAAAGAGATGCGCAACAAGCGGCTTTTGCACGTCGTCCCCGATTCGCCACCGTACAAGCTACCTCTCGTCTCCGCACCCTCACATCGAGCGAAAGAGAGAAGAAAAGCAAGGGTCCTTCGTGCTCAACCTCGCCAAGCTCCCGTTGCAGTTGAAGCATGTGATGTCTCAACATTGAAGTATGCGACTGCTCGGAGTATGCAACTTCTACGCCGAACTCACATCTAGACACCAACCTCGCTCACTCGGGCTTTGTCACGCCCGGGTACTCTCTCGTGCGAATACTAGCCGCACAAGAATGATCGAGCGATATCTTCTCGCGCGAATACACATCGCACAGGAAAGTTCGATACCGATCTTGCAAATCTTGCTTCTACGTCCTTGCTTGTACGGAAACTAGTACTTAAACTAGCTTCCAACTAGATCTCCTTCCTGAAATCCATCTAATACACCATTACACCGCGCATACAGCTTGCGCACGTAATAACGTAACAGGCTTGGTGCATTGCCCGGGCCGACTGCCGAGCATCAGGACACCGGCTATCTAGGCCGGTGTCCTTTCTCCATTGTTTCACAACCATGCTTCGGCCTCACTACCCGAGCATCATACACGCATGCGAAAGGTATCATGACATATATAAAGCACTCGAATCATCCTGTACTTAGCATGCATTCTTTATCGCAATTGATGCTTGTGATCATTGACTTTCGACGCACGCTCTTCAACTGTTGCAGTCGGTCATCGTTCCTAAGCGAGCCCAAACACGGGGAAACAGCAGCCTTGACCCCGAACCCCGCTCTTCTTTTCTTCCATTTGCAACCCACACCCATCATTACTGAATACAGTAGCACAGTCGGCAATTGGTATTGGTGTTGTGCTCGCGCCTGAGTGATTGAGGGATGGGTGGCAAACAGTTGAAGAGCGTCGTTCTAAGTCAATCAAATTGTGTGTCAAGGTGGATGATCACAGGTATTGATTGCGATAATATGACATGCTAAGTACAGGATGATTTGAGTGCTTTATATAAGTCATGATACCTCTCACATATGTGTATGATGCTCAGGCAGTGAATCCAAAGCATGATTGTGAAACTATGGAGGAAGGACACCAGATATCATTTGACTGGTGTCTTGATACTCGGCAATTGGCCTGGGCAATGCACTAAGTCTGAGTGAGCAAGGTTGGTGATTGGATGTGAGCTCGGCAAAGACTGTATGCTCTGATCAACCACATGCATCTACACCGAGACATCACATGCTTTAACTCAAACAATGGGAGCCGGCTAATGCGAAAGTCTGTCGGCAAAAGAGAAGCGGCGAATGAAAGTCATGGCGTTTTGATAGGCTTCTGTGTCAACCTTGTTACAAGGCAACCGAATGCAGTTGTGCGCAGTGAGCCTCCCACGCCCACCACAAGTCATAACTTTGATGCTTCGATGGGTTGGTGCGGTTTGATCTCGAATGCACACAGAAGCCCAAGAGGGTACGACATTCTCATCGTGTGTCCGATCGTAAGGTCGAGGAAAACATATATACACAATCGATCCTCGTCTCCTTCTCTATGCCTCCCCATCAAATAAACCCACCCCATTCCCCCTTCGAGATATAAAATGCGAATGCGTTTCGCCTCCATCCTCATCGCCGCAATGGCTACAGCCACCACCCTCACCCCAGCCCCCGCTGCTGCTGCTTCACCTGGTTCAGCAGCTGCAGGGGCATGCTCGGATCTAACCCGCACCCTTACCTCTTCCTCCCCTATCCTCCTTACCCCCACCACCAACGCCACCTCTTACTCCAACGCAAAACAAGGCGGCTACAACCCCCTAAACAACAAACTTTCACCGACATGCATCATCCAGCCCACCACCACTTCTGATGTAGCCTCTGCCATGAAGGCTATCTATCGCAACAATGCGAACTATGCGGTTCGAGCCGGTGGTCATACTGGTATGGCTGGTTGGGACAGCGTCCAAGGTGGAGTTCTGATCGACTTTAGCAACATGCGAAACTACGAATACAGCAAAGAGAGGCGAAGCGTGACAGTACAGCCGGGATTGAGGTGGGGAGAGGTGAATGAAATGAGTGAGCCTTTTGGTGTAGCACCGATGGGTGGCAGGGTGTATCATGTGGGGACAGGCTTGATTTTGGGAGGTGGGCTGAGTTTGTTGTCTCCGCAATATGGGTATGCTTGTGATGGACTTCTCTCTGCGGAGGTAGTGATGGTTGATGGAAGCGTTATGAAGATGGATGCGAAATCTGATCCAGAGTTGTTGCGTGCCATTAAGGGTGGTGGAGCGAGGTTTGGGATTGTGACCAAGTACGAGTTGAAAGCGTTCCCTACTGGAACGAAGGATGAAAAGAACTGGTACGGTGGTAGTATCACCGCTCTCACCCCGACCGGAATCGTACAGATGATTCAGGCTACCGAACAGTTCACCCTCACTCCTGACGATCCTAAAGCTACAGTCCTCACCAATCTCGGAATGCTCAAACAGCAGGGCGTCCCACTGTACCTCGGAAACACATTCCTCTTCTACCGTGGCACTCAATCAGAGTTTGAGGCAGCGTTCAAAGACTTCCTCTCCATCCCCGGCCTCATCCCAGACCTCAAACCCCTATCCTACGTTGAAGCAGCCAACGCAACCCCTCTTGGATGGAAAGATACGCAGGCATACAAATGGATTGGTGGTTCTCTCTACCCCCAGCCCTCTTCCACCCCACCACCCCCGGTCTCTTCCCTCCCCATCATCGGACAACTCCTGAACAACACCCTCCCCAACCCCTTCCTCCCCACTAGCTGGCTCACCACCTGGGCAAACACCCTTACCCTTATCACCAAACACGAACCCATCCTCGCGTCCAGTTTCTGGTCCTTGACCCCAGTCAAAACTACCCAGATTAACGCAGGATATGCCAATGGAGGAAACGCCCTTTCCCCTCCTCCCCAGGGTGGGAGCTATATGCATTATTTGTTCAGCCAAATTTTGGCCGAAGGTACGGATAGCTTCCCAGCGGACTTTGAAGCGGATAGGCAGAGGTGGATCAAGGATAATCCGAGTAGTAAAGGTCTACCGCTGTTTCTGAACGAGGTCGATGCGGAACAGAAGACGTTGCAGAGTTATGGTTGGTATGAACAGCTCAAGAAGGTGTATAAGAAAGTTGATCCTAAAGGGTTCAGTGTTAAGCATCAGGCCGGTCCCACTTTCTAACTCTGGCGAGAGCTTGTTGTGTAGTAATGGAATAATGCTTGTTATGTTATACAAATGTGTGCTTTGAGAAGGGGGTTCATGAGATGGTGCCAAGTACAAGATCGACAAATGAATCTTTTGCATCGGCAATGGTATTGTGGCGGCGATAGAGGGTGAATGCTCCTCGGATGATGTCTTGTATTGCTTTTTCTTGCTCCGTCCGTGTTGCGGGGTCTAGGTTGGTTGTGGTTGAGTTTCGGATAACCACGCCGTTGGATCCAACAACAGTCCCTACCTCATCCTCCTCATCTGCTTCTGCTTCATCTTCGTCCGAGAAACCGGCCCAAAAATCATTCGCATCAATAATGTACTCTGCTCCCCCCTCCTCCCCTTCCTCTCCTTCCTGCTCTTGCTCTGGATCTGTCGAAATAGCCCTCTGTTTCCCCTTTCCCATCCCCTTCCCCCTCGCCCGCATACACCCCTCCGTCCACCCATGCAATCCTTCTCTAGCCTCATCCCACTCTTCCACTCTGAAAAGGTTATCCAATTTCACCCTCACCCCGTCCTTCCCCTCGTCGCCATCTAGGACTAGCATCAAACATAGCCACCCTAAACTACCACCACATCTCTTGTTCGGAAACCTAACAACTACCCTGCCCGCTCCTTCCCCCGTTCCGTGCCAATCTTCCTTACACCAAATCCCAAAATCCTCCACCTTCACCGGATCCTCCTCGCCGCGCAACGCAACTTGCATTGCCGTCATGCGCTCGAAGAAAAAGGCCACACTCGTCCGGTTAACATCTACACTGCTCGCATTCGGTACAAGCTCTACGGGGGGTCTGGAGAGATAGGAGGTAAAAGCGTGCTGGGAAGCAATCCTTTCGTCATGGGTCGCAGAGAGGTAAGCAGGAGAGGGAAAGCCGCCGGATAAAACGGATCGTTCGACTAGGTCGTATGCCAAAGGTGGGATCGAGGGGAGGGATAACATTTGATGTCGCATGCGGAGGTCTGGCGAGAGTTGGGCGAGAGTGAGGGTGGGGGGAGTGCTGATTAGGAGCGAGAATAGGAGCTGACGGAGGGATGTGAGGATCGAAGCGGCTGAGGTGTTGGAGGTGGTGGTGGTGTGAGCGGGGTGAGGATGGTCTTGTTGCATCGGTGAGGTCGATGGAGCGGGGATGTAGGTTCGTGGAGGTGATGGTGGAGGTTGTTGAGTAGATTGAGGTTGAGGTTGCGGGGCTTTGATTGCCTCGGGAGGGTCTAGCTTTGACCTTGGGAGCTGGATTCTTGGCATTGTTGCGAACCTACAAGTGAGTATCGAGGGAGGTGGAGGATGATGATGACGAGCAAGAAGAATGGCGCCAAAAACAAGAGTTGGTGATATAGTGTCGGGTCTCGGACACTGACTTCAATGCATTCGCGATCAGGCACGTGACCGATACAAGTGTCACCCAGCGGGAGCGCATTTTAGTGCACGCTCGCTCAAAATCTCTCTTCCTTTACGACCATCATCTCTCTCTCTCCGCGCTGGCCTCAGGCAGCGCTTTTTGTCTCATCCACCACACCCAGCCACTTCTTTGTTACTTTGTTCTCACGCGCGTTCCGCCTCGCTCTCACACGACGCTCGACCATCTGTGGCCCTTACGGTCACGGCTGGGAGCTCGCAAGCGACTCACCCGAGTTAGGTAATCAATTCTCTTTCCCATCTCTGACATCGTGTACCAGTTAAGTGACCAGCGAAGACGTTGATCAACACGTCAAAGAAAAAGAAAAAAAAAGACCGATTTCTTCGCGGCTTATTCGCCGAAAACAGCTTGCTGAGTTCCCTGCGGTGTGTCACTTTTGACTCCACACCATCATCACCGCCGTATCTTCGCTCTATCAGCTCTTACAACTCAACGTGCAGCTCAGCACCGCCTATTCAACAGGTTCCCCTCGGTTCTAAATTCGAGAATGTTTGGCTAGACGATGTCTCAAGACACCACGGAACAAGAACCGCCCCGTGGCTCCGACGGGCGGCGGAGAAGACCAACACCCCCAACTTCACTCCCAGACCATTTCACACGCAAAGGCTACCTCAGCGTCTCCGATCTGGTCGGTCCCTCCTGGTGCGAGTACAGCTATCAATACGGTATCCTTTCCCTTTCCCATCTTCCACCCTCTCAACGACCCGCTACCATCACCACCACCGAAGGCACAACACTCGCCGCACAACCTGAATTAGTCCAACAAAAGGATAAAACCCTCACCGCCGGAAAAGCTGTTCATGCAGTGCTCGAGAAAGAAGTTGCACCCGTACAGATATATGTTGAGACAGAGACTAGAGAGGATAGTTGGGCGTTGAGGTTGTTGAATCTTTGGTGCGATGTGGTGGGGTTGTTGAGGTTAGAACCGGGCAGCAAAGGGAAGGGAAGAGGGGGAATGGGGGTGAATTGTGTGAGGGAAGTGCCGGTGTACGGTTGGATAAAGGGGGTGCTTGTTATGGGAGTGATTGATGAGATCGAGAAGAGGAGGGTTGATGTTGGAGATGGTGGGAAGAAGGAGAAGAGAGTTTGGGCGAGTCAAGAGCAATGGAAGAAGGATCAATTGCGTAAAGCCGCCAGCACAAGCCCAAAGAAGGGCGGTGGTGCAGATGCAAAGAAGAACGCTACAAAGCCGTTGACCGCATTCTTTGGTTCTTCCCAACTACAACCAGAACAACCGAGCAAAACCACCGAGGAAAAACAGCCGAAGCAAGGCTGGGGCTACTTCTTATCAGATACCAAAACAAGGATCTCATCCTGGCTTCCCGCAGAAGAAGATCAATTTAGCGCTCGGATGCAGTGCATGACGTACAAGCGGCTGTTTGATGGGTTGTGTTTCGGTGCGATTTCCTCTTCCCCCACCTCTACTATCTCCGCCTCGGTAAGCGCGAGTACGAGCACCTTTCATCGGAACACAACCCCTATGGATTGGCGTGCAACGTTCGGCTCTCTCGATCTTGACCCGCATCGGCCGCTATCAAGTGTCTTTCTACGCGATGCAATACCGTTGTGTGGAAGCTGGGGTACGGATTTAGCTCTTTGGATAGCGAAAAGGGATGCAGATGTGTGCACGCTAGATCACATCAGGTTACTATTGGAGAGCGGGTTGAGGGAGTTGGTTGCTGATGCGCGGCGAGGACAGTGCTTGGGGGAAGGAGAGGGAGCGGGTGTGATTCAGGATAGTTTGGCGTTGACTTATCGTAGACAATCTCAGAGAAGGAGGCGGAAGAGGAAGAAAGCTGTTTCCACCACAAACTCAGTTGAAGAAGGGGAGGCGGATGGGTTACGGCAAACAACACTACCAACCACCACTACGAACGAAACGGCACAAGAGGTAGAGGCTGCGGTTGAGCCAGCACCACCACCAGAACAAGAAGCTCGAAAATCAATCGACGCTATAGAAGGACATCACGATGCCTCCGCCGCAATCGAGCAAGCTTTATCTGCTCTTCCCTGTACACCTAAGAAGCCTTCCCTCTCTCAAACCTCCCAAGAATCACCCACCTCTCCTACTTCTCCCCAGCCAGGAGAGGAGGGAAAGGGGGAGGAGAAGACGAACATCATCGGCTTAGTCATATTTCCCTACGACCCCCAAACACTCGACGGCTATCTAAGCAAGATGATAGCGATGTGGAAAGGCGAGCGTTCGCTGGTGGGTGTGAGTGTAGACCAAACGAAAAGATGTTGGACTTGTGAATGGATGGATGGTTGTGAATGGCGCACATCTCAGTCTTTGCAACATCAGAATGCGGCTCAGCAAAAAGCTTTGGCTCAGATACAGCTCACCCCTGCACCCGCTGCTAAGCTAAGCGAAGCCGGCGAATACGCAACACTAAAGGCTATGTCAGGTGAAGAAGAGAAGGAGGGAGAGGAAGAATTCTGGTCAAATCTCGATCTTGATTCGATCACGGTCAAAGATTCGGCTGGGAATGTACTTGATTGGTGATTGAGTGTATTTGTATTGAACAAGGTTATATTTCGCTGTGAGGCGACTGTGTGAGGTGTGCTAAGGTGTGCGAGAAGAGGAGAGGATGGGTTCAGCAGGATCCCAAGGTCCCGAGATCTCCATCTTCCAGCCCTGGGCGTATTTGATCCAGTATGGACAGACGACCGATACGAATCCCACGACAAGATTCGTCCATGCTACTACTACCCCTACCCACCGCTTTTCTCCAACCTTTAAAAATAATAAGGATGCTGTTGTAGCCATCGTTACCAGATACAACAAGGAGAACCTCCCAACCCCTCCCCACGACCCCTTTGGCGCAGAAGAGGAGTTTGTGGGGGCGAAAAGCACGATAGCCAGCGTCAAAAGAGTAAACGTCTCCGTGTTCGAGTTCAACCGAGAAGCAAGCACAACAGAAGCGGAAATAGCAGCGTTGAACGAGAGCGTATCTGACAACTTTTTTCCACCTTGTTGAGGTGAAGGAGAAGTGTAGTCAGCCAATGCGAGGTGCAGAAAGAATAGGACTGTAGATAAAGCCCATATGCTATCTGAGGTGGTTGATTCGGTGAGCGTTCGGAGGACCGGTGAGACTGCAAGAAGGACGAGGCCCATGATGAGTTTGGTTAGGGCTGTGCTGACTGTTTTGCTCCTTCCTCCTCTTCCCTTTCTTCCCTCTCTGTCTTCATTCTTCCCTTTCTCCAGCAGGGAGGAAAGCAGAGCGGAAAGCAGCGAAACGCTGAGAATAACCAGCAACAACATTTCCGAATCCAGCGTTCCTAGATGCAGATGCACAAACAGCAATGCGAATAGCACTACGCTTAAGAACCTTGCTGAAAGCCGCAACGATGCTATCATTAGCTCTCCGAGGCTCGGGAGGATGATTTGAGAGTTGGTCCGAAGATCAGAAAGGAATGACGCCGGCACATGGTTGTCCGGAAACGGCTGTTTGCGCCAGAGCACTTTTTCGAATTCCACCTCTGCATCCTTCGCCTTGCCTACTTTGATCGACATCTTGAGGAGCAAATTATCATCCGCCACCAGAGATGCCAGCTTTCCCACCACGCTTCCTAGCAAACACTACTTTATCCTGATCTTTCTTCCCTCCACTCCTCGCTTGCTTTGCCGAAGATGGACTTGATTGTCTCTGTTGCTTGCGCGCACCTTGAAGCGTACCAGGTTTGACGAAACCTTTAAGCTCGTCTGCTTCGGAAGAGTTGGAAGCTGAGTCAAAGTCCGGTTCTAATCCTTCTCCTTCGTCTGTCCTCGATCTCTTCTTCGATGAACCTGGCTCTGTGTCGTCTGGATCTTCTTCTTTGTTCTTGCCGAGTTTGCCAAAGGTCTGCCTACTATCCCCTTTCCCAGCGACCGAAGTAGGTTGATCACGAGTAATGAGCCAAGCGTCAAACCCAGCCTGCTGGGAGATTTCTGGCCCCGTAGTCTCTTTCTTCTTCTCCTTACTTCCAGTTGCTTTTGCACGAAGCCTCGCTATCGCAGCAGGAGACAAACTCCACTGTTCCTCTACTGCCCCTTCAGTGGCGCCAAATGGCGCTGGTGAGCCCGATGCAGAAGCGGCTAGGGAAGGAGAAGCGAGAGGTGTATGTGACGTAGAAGCTGCCGTGTTGGATGCGGTGGAATTTGAGGCTTTAGTAGGGGTGGAAGAGGGAGAAGCACGTTGCATAAACTTCAACGCATTGACACGACCACTCAAGCTAGTCACTGTAGCTGATCTACCTGGCGGTGCAGAAACCATGATCCCCCTTTTCCTTCCTCTGGCGGGTGTAGTTGATGGTGGTAAGAAGATCGCACTCCGAAGGGTGGTGGGTGAAGGAAATCTTCAGTTTTGTTTATCGGATTTCGGATTTCGGCTCTCGGCTCTTATTCACACTTCTCAGAAAAGTCACCAAAAGAAAAACAAATGCAGAAAAACTGTGGTACTAGAATTCATCATCATCATCATCATCACCGATAAACTCATCATTCTCACCAGGATTCGCCCTCTGAACTCTTGTCGGATTGACCAACGACAGTGTTCTTTGCGAGCCTCCAACTTTTCTATTGTCGCCTGAGATACTAGCTAGATCCTCGGAGCTAGGTCCTGCGCCGGAACTACTACTCGCTACACCACCTCTACTTCTTGATCCTGACGAGGGCGAAGAAGGAATCATTTGCGATTGCGTCCGTTGTGAGACACTGGGTAAGCTAGGACCTAGACCTACGACGGTTCTGCGCCCTGTGCGCGAGTTGACGGCGGAAGGAGCGGCTAGGAGTGATCGATACTTGTGTCGCTCTTCTCGGAGGGCTTGTTGGGTGCTTTCTAGTTTACGTCGCAATTGGTGGATTTCGAACGCTGAGCTGCTAAATGAGGCGGTAGCAGCGGAAGCAGCGGAAGGGAAGGAGAGGGAAGAGGTGAGGATGAGCTTTGTGCTGATTTCCAAAGCAGCTGCTTGGGAAAGTCGGTGTAGCTTGAGCTCAACAGGATCGGATTCGGGGTTGAGGAAAAGTTTGACGGCGCCCCAGGAAGAGGGGTCTTTGGTGCGAATACCGCCAAAGAGGATGCTTTTGCGGTCATAGGCGGATTTGATGCGCTTGGTGAAGGATTTGATGTCGCTTCGAGTGGGATAAGTAGCTTTGCTCGTCGATACGCTGGGACGGCCAAGTAGATCCTGAAGAACCTGAGTGTCAAGTGAGGTGCTCCACCAGCCTTTCTCGCAGCCTACCGTAACGGTCCATGTTCCTGTAATACTTGCTACTCTCTCGCCATTGGTATCGTCATGGTATGTCTTGTGGGACGATAAGATGGATTCTTCTTCCTCATCGTCCTCGTCATTCGCCGGACTGGATTCCCTTCTCGCATCGCCTGGTCCTGGTGTTTCGTACACTGAGGCTACGACAAAGCGTGGTATCACGGCTTCATCTGTCTGTATGATGGCGGTCAAGCCATCAAGCATGCGGAACGGCTCGTTCATCCTTCCATACGACAGTAAGGACGTCTACCGGCGGGTGTGAATCATTGTTGTTCCGTGGTGGTGTGCGCAGCCGCGCCAACAGACAGCTGCTTAATCACGGCCCTGTGAAGCGCTTCAAGGCTGAAGTTCCAGTTTGACTGCCAGAGAATGGGCCGTCGAAGGAGCCAAGTGATGATGAGGATGTGACAGTCAAGGACAAAGTGTTACCGAAGCGGAAATGAGCATGAGGATAAACACTGTCAAGACCAACACTTCCGAGTTCCGAATCCTTATTTCTTCCGAAAGATTAGCTCCATGCCCCCTCCTCACCTTCCATCTCATCACGACCAACCTCAACGCCGCATCTCATCTTCTGACGGTTCATCCATATTGATCCATCACCCTCACTTTAAGCCGCTACGATGTCCATCGACAGCCACAATTACGCCTTTGAATATCAGATGCAGGAGTTTCTGCTCGACCGTCCCGACATGTTTGTCAAGTCCAAGCTAGCGTGCTTCAATCGTTGCAATGCATGTGGCTGGCATTTTGTGTAGGGTTGCACCAATATTCATAACCTTGAAACTGTTGGAACATAAGAAGATTGGCAAGGTCGATCTCAAAGCGACACTTGCCGAAATGAGAAGATGATGGTGGCAAGGTGGGAAAGGAGTAAGGAGCAAACAAAGCCAATTGAGTGGGTTGGGACGCGTGTTGGTCCAGCTCAGATGCGCATGCCTCGTCACGTGCATCAACCTTGAAACTGTTAGAGCGTAACATGACCCCGACCGAAACTCGGAAATTAGAGCTGAGATGAACTGAACTGAATGCGCACACACCATCAAAGCTCAGTTTGGATTCATCAACATCACCATAACCACCACCACAACACGGTTTCTCTTGCCACAGTCTTACATCTACACAATATTGGCTAGCATTTAGTGTGCTTGGGCTTCACCGTTCCATCATGTCGTCTTCACCACCCTCGCATCTGCCAAGCTCCAGCAGCAGCATGTAAGTGATTGCGTGCCTGAAACCTGAGTTTGATGATCCTGGTTGATCTCGGTGAGATCTATCGAGTAAGCTCTTTCCAAACTGCTTTTGTGAGAAGAACCAGAAGGTTTGATTCTGGTAGGTTTCAGCTGACCGCCTTGAACACTCCATTCAGAGGCTATGTGGCACGTCTAAAGAACTTGCTTAGGAATGCTATAAGATGCAGCCTCCCGTATCAGCATGAGTGTTTGTAGTGCTGCTTGTTGCTTGATGGTATTTGTTAGTATCTTGACCACAATAAGGTTATTGCCTGCAGATGAGAGAGGTACTGGACCGCAGGTGTTATACACTGCCTTCAGTGAGTGACTGGACTGCAAGTGTTGATAACACCACCTACAGTGAGAGACTGGACTGCAAGTGTTAAAGAACACCGCCTACAGTTGACATCCAACAGTGATACAACACACACATTTGAGATGTTGTTGCAAAGCCCTGCTATTGTAATGATATGTAACTAAGAGTCAAGTATAGAGTAAGTAAAGTATAGAGTAGAGTGGATGAGGATCCACTTGTATACTAGGGTGAAATGAGAGTATTTATGTGTTTGTTTGTGTCATAGGGTCTGTGCAGAGGATTGGGTCTGCGCAAAAAGATTCGAAATGAGACATAGGGTGCCTTGTGCGCACAAAATGTGAAATCAACTGCATCACAGGTTTCTGGTTGATTTCACCAAATGCGCCACAAGAAGATCCTTTTGATGCATAACAGGTCGGACATTCACATGGAGGTAAGGGGATAGTCATACAGATGGTTACCATCACTAGGAGGCAAGAGAGACATATTGGAGGAGATCACATGCAAAGAAGGGGACCGAGCTTAGAAGCACAAGGTTGGTTACCACACAAGGGGGATGTCAGCGGTCGCACGCCTGGAACCCGAAATCTATTGTAAAGGCCAACTAGAATCAACCTTGACAAAATCTATTGTAAAAGCCTTCTATGATCTTTCTTGCTGGAATAGATTGTAACTATGATTTAGTACAGATTCTGACTAACTGCTGTGGACACTCTGTCCAGAGGTAGTGCAGCACAATCAAGGTCCTAGAGAACCTCCTTGGACCACACCAAGTGTGTGGCAATAGTGTCTATCTTGACATGAGTTTCTGTAGTGCTGACAGTTGCACGATTGAGCTGATTGATTGAAACTGGACCGCAGTGGACAACTGCCTTTGGTATGAGGTCGACAGATCTGGACCACAGTATGAGACTGCCTTTGGTATCAATCAATATCTGGACTGCAGTAAGGTACTGCCTATGGATGACATCAAGTAGCAGTGAGACAACACACGTGCTATGATAGAAGCAATGGCCTGCAATTGCAACTATTGACGGAACAACTAAATATATGATAAGATATAGCTAGTTAAGTGTAGAGTGGATGAGGATCCACTTGACTACTATGACAAAAAGAGTGTGTGGTTATATAGACATTCTCACAGTGTCGCCTGCAACACTGCTCCTGCTCCCTTCAGGGAGTGTGGTTCTCCTTCGGCCCTACTCCTGCTCCTCCTGCTCCTTGTCCCATACACCTCTTGTCTGTGTCCCAGTCCCTCGTACTCCTTGCCTCTGAGCTAGCATGAGGACGAGCAGCCTCATTAGGTCCTAGGGGTTCCCCCTCACTCCATCTGAGTGCTGACCTCCTTGTGTCCATCATTCCATCAAGACTCTCCCACTCTTCATTGCTGGTGCGACAACCCTCTTACGCTGATGTCTTCTTCATATAGGGGTTTCCCCCACCTCATCTGAGGGGCAAGATCCCCCTTTGCTTATTCCCTCGTGAGATTGGTGATAGCTCCAACCTTTAACTGGTTTCCCTCAAGATCTGTCGTATGGCCTTGCTACTACTGATCCTGTCAAACTCTGCCGTAAGATCTCTATCCTACTGATCCCGACAAATTCTGTCATAGAGCCTTGATCCTGTCAGCGGTTGTGCACCTGAAACCCGAAATCTGTGGTAAAAGTCAATTACAATTAATCTTGGCGAGATCTATTGTAAAAGCCTTCTATTATTATTCTTGCTGGAATCTGCCATAGAAGCCTTCTAAGACCTTTCTTGCTCAAATAGGTTGTAACTAAAGGTTATCACAGATTTTGACTAACCGCTGTGGACACTCTGTCCAGAGGTAGCTCGGCACAATCAATGTCCAATAGTTTCCTAAGATGGCACCAAGGTCTGGTGTGAATGCATTTGTCTCAACACAAGTGTCCAGTGTGTTGATAGTTTGATTGAGTTGAGGGATCCCCGGACCACAGTGGACAACTGCCTTTGGTATAAGATCGAGAGAGCTGAACTGCAGTATGAAACCGCCTTTGGTGTTGATCAATATCTGGACTGCAGAAAGTACTGCCTTCAGATGGTGTCAAGAAGCGGTGATACAACACATGCGCTATGATAGAAGCAATGCTCTGCAATTGCAACTGTTGACAAAAACTACTAAGTATACTTATGTGAAAGTTATAACTAGTAATGGGTAAAGTAGAGTGGATGGATCCACTCAACTGCTACAATGAAGAGCATATGTGTGTTATATAGATGTTCTTGCAGTGTTGCTGGCAACACTGCTCTTGCTCTACAAGGCCTCCTCTAACACTGCTCCTCCTCCTATCATTTTTCCTACTGATCCTGTCTACCTTGCGACGTCCCCCTTCCCTTTTAGCACTGTTTCCCCTGCTCCCTGCAGATGGGGAGACCTCGTGCTGTTTCATCCTTGATAGGGGCCACTCCCACTTCATCTGAGTGGCAAATCACACCCTCCTTCATCTCGTCCATCCTCTTGCGCCAGGTTCATCGTCATGTAGGGCCCCTGCTTCATCAAAGCGGCGGACCCCATGTCATCACCATATGTCCCATCGCGAGATCTGTGGGAGAGGCATCCTCAACCAGGTTTTCTGTGAGATCTGTTGTACAGTCATGCTACTACTGATCCCAGCAGGTTTTGTTGTAAGATCCCACTCATACTGATTTGGATGAATTCTGTCATAGAACCTCAATACTACCAATCTCGATGAACTCTGTCATAACCCTTTGTTTTGCCCAATCCTGTGATTCCTGTGCATGGTCTCTCCTCATATGATTTCAGTTCTTCCTGCTTCCTGTGCATCCGGTCCCATGACAGATCCTACCAATCTCGACAAACTCGGTCGGAACTCTCCAATCACCCAATCCCATGATTCCTGCGCATGTCTCTTCTCATACAAACCCAGTTCTTCTGCGCATCCGGTCCTATGACAGGGGATATGCTCACCACCGCATGAAGTTAGTCACTAGGAAGACCGCATGGACGGGGAGCAGGACAATAAGGTCAGCCAAGCGATCAGGGGATTCACAAGATAAGGACCAGAGGATGGTCACGGTTTAGGAGGAGGGAGAGCTGTGTTGAGGAGACTGGGGAATAACCCAGGAGGAGGAAGAGCAGTGTCAAAGAGGTTGACACACATCTCCAGGAGAAGAGGAGCAAGGAGACGGGGGGCAGTGTCGAACGGACCAACACACTGTCCAGGCAGAGGAAGAGCAGTGTTGTAGAGGTCAACACACAGCTCAAGGAGAGGAGGAGCAGTGACAAAGGAGGTTGATAACACTCCTCAGGAGGAGCAAGAGCGGTGTCGCAGGCAACACCAAACAAACACATAATTACTCTCATTCCACCATAGCATATGAGTGGATCCTCATCCACTCTACTCTATACTTTCTTACTCTTTACTTAGTTATGTATCATTGCAATAGCAGGGTTCTTGCAATAACATCTCGAGCACATGTGTTGCATCACCGTCGGACATCAACTGTAGGCAGTGTTCTCTAACACTTGTGGTCCAGTCTCTCACTGTAGGCGGTGTATGACACCCGCAGTCCAGTATCTCTTTCATCTGCAGGTGAAAACCTCATTATGGTCCAGACCCTATCAAATACCAACAAACAACGAGCAGCACTACAAACACTTGTGCTGATATGGAAGGCTACACCTTATAGTGTTCCCAACCTAAGTCACTGGACGTGCCACATAGTCTCTGAATGGAGTGTTCAAGGCAGTCAGCCAAAACCTACCAGAATCAAGTCTCCTGGTCCTTCTCATCAAAACAGTTTGGAAAGAGTTCACTCGGACAACCTCACCGAGATCAACTCGGATCATCAAACTCAGGTTTCAGGTGCGCGACCGCTTACATTCTGCATCTCTTACTGCCATTGATGGGGTGGAATGACACTGTCCTGCTGGATGAACATCTCTCAAGTAGATAGCTTCAACATTTGTGTTGTCGGAAGAGTCTCTGTGTGTGTGCCCATTTGTAGGATCTTCTACAATAGCAATGGCGAGAGGGATGATGTTGAGTGAGCTATTGGGGGGATTTGTAGAAAAGGTCGGTGTGGGATAGGACAAGTTTGTGCATTACATAGCGCAAGCATTTGGATTAGGTGGTTAAGGTGGTAAGTCTGCATGGCGATGGCGCAGATCAGACCCTGGGGATGGGTTAGACAATGAGAGGTGGTTGGGGTGTCGACAAGCGTAGGCAAGAGGACAAAGTGCCCTGACTTGTACGAGCTCACAGATTCTTTGTTCAGGGTATGAAAGTCTTTGCACAGCAGCACACACCCACATTGAAAGAGTGGCAAAACAAACTTGATTATTACAAGACAGAATCTCTTCTAGCCCATCCTTCTCCCCCCTCTAGTAGGCATATTCGAAATAAGGATTCTCCCAATCAGTCCAATCCTCCAATATCGCCTTTTTCTTGATCTCCTCTACCTCCTGCTTACTCTTTCCCTCGCTTTCCCTTCTCTGCCTCCTTGTCTTATTCTGCCACCATAAGCCTGCATCCAGTATAACCGTCAACGCGATCGTAATCGCCATACAGGTAATGATCGCAACAAATGTAGTTCTGTAATGAATCGGTGCCTCGCTCGCCAGTGTCAAATACGGTGCGACAATATTGCCCACATTATACCCAGCAAAAACGATGGCTGAAGTTATGCTCTGCTTTGTTGCACCCGCCACGTTTGCTGTGCTTAGACTTAGCATCAGAACGAATGGTGCTCCGAAGATGGGTAGGAGATAGTAGCCAGCGAGAGGGATAGCTCGGTTTGTCCAGTCTCCTTTGCAAACCATTGCTGCTCCCACTATCACCGGCAAACAGGTGAGAATGAGTAAGACGGACCGGGTGTTTCGGGTCTTAAGAACGATGAGAGTGGAAATATAGATCGAAACGCAAGTTGTAGCTCCACCAGGAGTTTGCAGGATAATGGAACGAAGAGAAGTATAGCCGAAAGACTTGATGATGTAAGCACCGAAAGCGGTAACTCCACCGTTGCAAATGTAAATGGAGATGGCTTGGAGGAAGAATATGTATAGTTTGTAGTCGAGGAACGCTTCTTTGACTTGCGAGATGTTCCAATGTTCTCGGATACCGGAGGTGGAGGCGGAGATGTTGAGCGATGCTAAATTATCCTTCAACCCCGCTGTGGGTAGGGGTGCTGATGGTGTTTCGTGGTGGCAAGAATCGTCTTGGAGGGGATCTGCTTTGTGTTGGTCGTCAACAGAAGAAGCTCTTGCAATGGTGGACTGGTCATCATCTTCTGCTTCGCCTGTGATATTGGATCGGAGTCGTCCGACAGCAAGACTTTTCTCTTCAGGTGAGAACTTGTTGTACCCCAGGATCCTAAGCAAAGCGTCACCTACGGGAGATGAGGGTAGCAACAACAACATCACGCCACCAAACAGAATCGTCAATGACCCAGCGAAGAGGAACATATATTTCCAAGCATGCAACTTTGCCCCCGCTTGGCTCCCCGCCTTTCCTAACCCATAATTCACCAACCCCGAAAAAATGGAAAACAAGCCTATGGCACTATACCATATCCCCAACCTCAACGGTTGTTCGGATCTCTTGTACCAGCTTCTCGTAAGTAGAATAAAACCAGGCGAGACGGCACTTTCAATACTACCGAGGAAGAAGCGCTGAGCTATCAATCCTCGCCAACTACCAATCGCAGGAGTCAAAATCACAATAACACCCCAAAGAATAATCGCACAACCCAAGAAAAGATTCGGTCGGAATCGTTGAACGAGCAAGGCCATGGGCAAGGCAGCTACGAGGTAGCCCCAGTAGAAAGCGGAGGTGGCGGTGGAGTATCGTTGCAACGAGGTCTTGCGTGGGGGCCCTGGGTGGACGACGGAGAGGTCGAGGTCGGTTAGGATGCCGAAGATGGACGCGGAGCCGAGGATGGCTTTGTCATAAAATTGCAGACCGTAGGCGAAGGTCATTAGGGGCATGAGGAGGAGGTCTATTTTCCATAAGAGACGGCGCTCGGAAACGGCGGTGGTGGACGCCATCGTGGGCAACTCGATGAGCGGATGGGGATGTGGTGGTGAGGCGAGATGGTGGGAAGACCACACATCAGTAAGCTTTCAGGTATCGCGGCGAAGAAGAGTTCGGTGACACGCGGGGTAAGCGCAACTCGATCCATCATCCAGACGATCTTGTTCGCTTCTAGCATTTCATGCCGCCGAGTCACGACGACAGAGGCGAAGTTTTCTTTGAGTGAGGAACAACATCGGCCAGCAAATGGTGCAACAAATGTCCGTTTGAGCAGCCGTCAACATCACCGGCAAACCTTTGTACTCGCAGTACACGGGCAAGAACGGAGCTTTCCGTCAAGATTCCGGATTTCTTCGGTGTTATGCGCTGTCCAGTATGAGATCTTTTGGCACACGACGGATAGATAAGCGATAATCGGACCGTTTTTGTCCTGCCTTGTTCAAGACCTTCTTCACTTGCGACCTCTGTCGGTCTCTTGCTTGCGAGAGTTTGCGCCATCTATCCTTGCTAGATGGAGGGAAAGGGGAAAGCTTTTCGAGAGATAAACTTTCCTATAAGTTGGAAAAGTGTGACACATGACGGCGTAACACAGCGTTGAATCCCGACAAGTGGAGTAAAAGCGCATCTTCGAGTCAGCCGAGCCTTGTTGGACTTGTGGTTCTCCAGAGATGAGCTGTTCAACAAGGGTTTCGCTGAACCACATCAATCTTTCACACAACCAGCAGAAGGCGAAGGTGTTACCATGGCAGCACCAATACGAAGCTCTCTGCCGAGCAGAGGCTTAGCTGCTGCCACAGAACTAGCAACAGACACACGGCCTTCGTTGCAACACATCCCTCGCACGGCCATTCCTGTCACCTCTCGACACCTCCAAACCACCACTCGACCAACTCTTCGCACTCATAGCCGCAGGCCAGCCCTGCTCTTACCTTTCGGTACAAGCCATAGACTCTTCTCAACGACGACTCTCTGCCTTGGAGCAGCAGAAAAACAAGCCTGCCACCACTCACCTCGTCCAATCCTCTCCTCACTCCCCGACAAAGTCGACGTAAATGTAGGCCCCGCCGGTCGCCTCTCCAAAGTAATGCAACCCCGTCGAGGATGCAAAATAACAACCCGCGTCGGATCCAGCTATGCCGGCACACACACCTTTTCCTGGATCTCTCCCCCCTCTAATGTCCTTATCGTCAAAAAAGCTCGTGATACACGCGCAACAAAAGCTATGTCCCGCATCATCTCCCACATTCGACAAAGCTATCCTTCGCTCAACATAATCCTAGAACGCTCTGTGATCGATTCCAACGATGGTCACCTCGCTTCAACCTATCCGGAACTCATAGCGGCGGATCCGAGCGAGAAGGAATTGCTAGCGCAAAAGACCGATTTTGTGATCACGTTGGGCGGGGATGGATCGATATTACATGTCTCGAGTCTGTTCGATAGAGATGCAGTTCCACCAGTCCTAAGTTTCTCGATGGGAACGTTGGGGTTCTTGCTTCCGTACGATATCAGTTCGTACAGAGAGGCGGTGAAGGATACGGTAGAGGGGAACATAAGCTTGTTGCTCAGGATGAGGTTGAGACAGACGAGTCATAGGGCTGGAGGGGAGGCCTTTTGTCAAATCCAAGACAAGATGGAAGGTGTTGGATGCTACGATGTTCATCTCATGAACGAAGTTACGCTGCATAGAGGCCGAGAGCCGCATATGACCAAAATCGATGCGTTTGTCGATAGACAGCATCTAACGCAAGCGATATCGGATGGATTAATCATTGCAACTCCAACAGGGTCGACGGCATACTCGCTTTCGGCGGGTGGACCGATCGTGCATCCAAGCGTACAATGTTTGGTCTTAACACCGATCTGTCCGAGGAGTTTGAGCTTTAGGACGGTCTTGTTGCCGAGTGATTCGGTTGTTCAGCTCAAAGTAAGCACTTGACCGTTTCCCGCCGCCACTTGACCTTGCATCGTCGTAACTGACTCTTTTCTATCGTGGCTTGAATGGGCAATGTAGATATCGGAAGACTCGCGTTCACCAGCCGAATTAACCGTAGACGGTCGAGTGAGCAAACTCTTACAACCCGGAGAATACCTTGAGGTCTCAATGAGTCCTTTTCCTATCCCTTGTGTCAGTCGTAAGGCTTCTTCTGATCACTCGAGCTCTCCTTCGCTTACCACGAGTCCGGCAGCGGGCGGTGGGATTGGAGAAAAAATCTCGGACAGGGAGCAAGATGACTGGGTACGAGATATCAATACGTTGCTCAAGTTCAATGCTAGTTTTGGAGGCAGAGGGACGCTGAGCGGTAATGGCGGGTTTGAGGAGGAAGATTAGGTCTGAGTAAGGAAGGCAAATTGGATCTAATCGACACAGTAGCTGCGGCTGCATTGCATGAGGAGAGGGGGGTTTTAGGGGAGAGGGGAAGCCAATCAGATTAGATAGGCCAACTCTAGACTGTGCGTGTGTGAGGTAGAAGTGTGTGGAATGAGCCGCGGGAGTTGAGAGCCGAATTGTGCCGAGTTCCGGAAGGGCTGCGCAGAGAGCTTGAGGTGGAGGTTTTGCAAGCTTTAATTTCGCTTCTTCTGGCGTGATCGGCATGCTTCTCACCACACACCACCATCATCTTCACCCTATTCACACCGAGTATCCGCAAAGATGGCGGTTAAAGGTAGGTGTCAGCCTCGTTGCTTCTTCTTCCAAGCCATCTGCTCTCGTTCCGACTGACCCTCTCACACCTCCCCTCTTCATGCCGGTACTGCAGGAGGCGGTAACGCGAAAAAAGAATCAGGCAAAGCCAAAAAAGCAGCCAACGAAGATAAAAAAGCCACTCAAGCCGCCGCCCAAGCCGAAGCAGCCGAAGCAGCTCGATGGGAAGACCCGGCAGGCTCCAAAGGCAAATCCGCCGCCGAAAAGAAAGCCGAGAAAGCAGCCGAAGCAGCTCGCAAAGCCGAAGACAAGAAACGTCTTGAAGCAGAAGACGAAGCTTGCCTCCCTACCGCTCCTGTCAAATCAGCCAAAAAGGGTAAAGGTGCTCCCAAGAAGTCTGCGCTCAAATCGGGCGCTCCTACCGGTATCGATGGTGCCATCGCATCTTTCTCGGCCGACAACTTGGATGATGCACTGGATGCGATGAGTTTGGTGAACGAGAAAACGGATAAGGCAGGGAAGGGCACAGCAGCAAGTCAGATTGAAAGACATCCAGAGAGGAGGTTCAAGGCTGCATTCGAGGCGTATAAGGAAAGAGAGTTGCCGAGGGTGAAGGAGGAACATAAAGGGCTGAGATTGCAGCAGTATCATGATTTGCTGTACAAGCAGTTTCAGAAGCATCCGGATAATCCGTTTAATCAGCTGAGTCTCGCTTATGATGCGACCAAGGAGGAGAAGCTGGCTGCGCTGGAGATGAAGAGAGGGGAGAAGGAGAAGAGGTTGAGGGACAACTAAGCGTCGGAGCTTTGGATGGAGGCCAACTGCTGACAGGCTTGCTGTTCTTCGGTTGGAAACCAAGAATCTAATTGACTAGGTTGCGGATGTTCTGTGCTCGAGTGCAAGACAGATCATGTCAGAGTGTGAGCTGGTGGATCGGAGCGACTATGCTGAAGATTCGCACTTGAAGATTGCTTTGGGTGTTGGAGTCGCCACCTTGAGACGCAGCCAAGGTGGGGCTCTGTGAAGTGGAGGGGAAAAAACGCCGCACAAACCAGGCAGAATAAACCAAGCAGAATAATCACGCAACAGCTCAGTCTTCTCTCTTTGATTTCTTCGCTTTTCTCCTCAGCGCTTCATCGCGAAGCAACACTGCTTTCTTGCTCACCATCACCATCACCACCCGAAAACTCTGGTTGCCCAATATGTCAGCCCGCACTGTACCCCGAATCGCAGCTCGTACTGCACCACGCACCCTCGCGCTCACCTCGACGCTTCCTCGCTTTGCCCTCGCTTCAGCCACGACAGGTTGCCTCCATCTTGCCCTTGCCTCAACCCTTCCCGTTCCCCGATTATTCTCTTCTACTCGCCTCGGTCTATCGAAAGACGCAACGTGGCGATCCAAAGGAGTAGTAAAATACTCTGAACTTAAACCTGAAACTTGCTCCCCTTCTGGCGAGATAACGATCATCGACGTTCGAGAAGCCAACGAAGTAGCCCAAGGAATCATCCCTTCCGCTGTCAACGTTCCCCTTTCTCAGTTTCAAAAAGCTTTTACTGGTTCAGGTGGAGACTTTGTCAGAGAGTATGCTTTCAACCGACCTAAATACGACGATAAGATCATCTTCTATTGCAGATCAGGCAAGAGAAGTCAACAGGCATCAGAGTTTGCGCAGAAGCAGGGATGGTGGAATGTAAGGAATTACGAGGGGAGCTGGTTGGATTGGGTTCAACAAGAGGAGGCTCGGGGACAGGCTAGTAAGATTAAGGAGGATGAGGATTGAAGATCGGGTCGCACTATAAGAACAAGGGATGCAATTACAGTCTAAGCTTTGCGATCTATCTCAAAAGTGATCCTGTGCTGCTGTGCTGCTATGCTGCTATGTGGTCCTGTGCACAGCTGTTGCGGGCCCCTTGGCGTCGGACAGTGTAAAATGTTGTCGAGACGCGCTTTTTGAGAAACTCGATTGGTTGCTGGGTGTGAACAGGCAAGTTGTCGGAAGAACTCTGATCGTAGATCTACAGCCTGCGTTTGGCCGACGGATAAATGTATGCCACTCGTTCTTCTTCACTGCGGCAGCGCACCCACAAAACCGAGCTTAGCATGTGTTGTTACATCTGAAATTCGAGTCGATGCCATCTTGGGATGAATGTATTGCGTTGCATCCTTCTTTCTCTCCCCAAGTGCTTTTGGTATGCGCGTTCAGGCAGCGGTAGCCATCTCCCGCGCCTGCTGTCGCACTCTTCGTTCATAGGCCGTAGCATCCTTTTGAAACATGGTGAATGCTTCGCTCTGAGCGGGATCGTGTGGGTTTGGATCGTTGAGCAAGTCCTGAATGCCCAACAAGATCTGCTTGATCGTGATAGCTGGTTTCCAACCCTTGTCTTCGTCGAGGATGGAAAGACAGACGGTGCCAGAGGGGAAGACGTTAGGGTGAAAGAGCGGAGGAGTGAACTTGCACTTGGGTGGTTTGGAGGGGTATTCTTCTGGGAAGATCATGCGGAGTTTGTACAGTCCGCCTTCCCATGGTGTCTGTTCAGGGCGAAGCGGTGCATGCGATAAGGAAGTGGACGGAGAGGGAGAGTGTGTCAGCGAGATCTTGAAACGAGGACTAGAGGAGAGCGGGAAGGGGCAGATGCTTGCATTTGCCTTGCCAGGAATGCCGACTTCCCAGTTCATGAGGTCGAGCGAGCCATCAGATGCTTTGGCTGGACGTGCGTAGAACCCCTGTGCGATCCGAGACAAGAGGGGAGGTGAGCATGGAAGCAAGGGGTGGAGTGTCAGCGAATGCGTGCAAGGTAAAAAGCGACGGCGGAAAGAGTGGTGGTGTGGAGCGTTGACGTACGAATGGATGGTCTTTGCGCCACTGCTTACGCTCTTCGGCTAGGCGGTTCCTGCAGATGCCCGCCATGTTTGTTGTTGTTGATGTGTGCGGAGATAGGACCGCAGCTAGAGGTGGAGGAGAGGTTCGAGTTTGGGCCGAGGAATACGGACAAGGGAATACAGCTGCTAGCCCGCTGGCGCGGTGATGATCGGAGCGTGGTTTGTGCTACGCTATCGAGTGCGGGTATGCAGATGCGGAACCAAGTGGAGGGCACTGATGCAATGCGGTGGAGCGACGAGGCACTGAGGGGGGAAGGGGTGGTGAGGGTCCGAACTTGACCTCCTCGAATGCGGAAGGGTGTCGAGGGAGAAGAGGTGGTGGAAAAGGGAGATGGTTATGGTGTTGTGTGGAGAAGAAAGCGGAGGAAGGACAGCAAGGTGAACGGCTAAAATAATCAATCGCAAGAAAGCAACAAACCAAGACACGCTTGTTTCCAGAAGCTCGGCACTCGGAACTTAACAAAGCATTCAGTGCCGGTGATTTTCTTCACAGATCCGTGTGTGTGGCTCGAAAAGCCTAACAGCGGAGACGTCATTTTCGAGGGCAATCCTCACAAGCGTTGCTTAACAGAGCAAACCAAGCTGGTGAATTTGGAATCCAAACTGTGACGAGTAGCGAATACAAGACGATTGTATTCAACGACGCACGTTGGGTCGAAAGGCTTGAGATGCATTCTAAACGGCACTTGAAAGTCGAGAATAGAGTCGCTTGCTGAGCTTTGTTTTTTGAAAATGGAAGCTACACCGACCCACATTTTGTATTCAATTCTCCTCGAAAGCAAAGGCAGAGAAGCTGTCGTAAACGCGTCTGACAGTGCGAGAGTGTGGGCTAAGCAGGTGCGTCCAAAGCCGGGACTCGCTCTTTGTGCCACAGTCAACCGCAGCGGCTCACAGTGTCTCCGCTGCTCCATCTCGCATTCGTGCCCATTCCCCCCCTCTCCCCCCTTTTGGCCCTTTCGACCAGCGATGAAATGGGAACAAGGTCGATGTACAAGCATAGTGAACTAGCTTCCATAATGAGGCGTTGCTGCTGTGTGCTGCTGCTTTTTGTGCTCCACTCTGTGTTCCACTCTGAAAATAATGCGCTCTGCAACGGCATTATTTTCATTTCTAAAGCTTGGCTAGACCCACTTTGCTTGGCTCAGGCAAGCGACACTTTGCACACTCTCTTGCTCGTCCTCGTCCCATCTTTGAACGCAATCTTGCTCGCTCATTCATTCCTTCCAACTCACATCAAATCACATGGCCCCATCCCCATCCCCATCGATCTCACCGACTTCTTTCTGCCCTCGGAAACGCAAGTCGTTTTTCACCTGTACAAACCTCGCTCCATCGACACTCGTGCGACTATCTCGGGACGATCCATCATATCTTCGATACCACATCTGCACTACATCTTCATCAAGCTGCCACCAACTTCATACACCGGTAGCATCCATAGTTGGCTGCTCTACTGTACAGTACTGGATCTGTGCCTCCTTCATCGTCAAGACAGTCTGCAAGAGTGCCCCCATCTCCACTTGGGTCACTTCCCCTTTAGAGATAGGGTCATTTCTTTGTCGCCTTTTCTTCCCGCAAACACATCGCGCACTTTCCACCGCCTCGTTCGCTTCGGCACCCTATCCGCTTCTTCCATCTCGCGTGCGGTGCTCTCCTCACCGCCTCAATGGCCACCATCGTACCACGGGCCAAGAAGCAGAGGACAATACCTGACCAGCTTATCGGCCTCGCTCCTTTGTCCTTACAAGGCGCCGATCCACTACCATCACCAACCCATCATCACGCTATGCTAGCACATCAACAACATCCTATACCCCCATCATCCCATCAACAGCAATATCCCTACACCACCAACAACGCCGCCTCCACTTCCACCCACAACAACATGTCGGCTGCAGGTGGCAGTCGGCCCATCAAACCCGCATCAGGCTTTCAAAAGGTCAAAGAACTCATTGGCGGAAAGGTAGGTCCGCAGTTGGCTCCAATCTCTTTCCGCTTGCTGCCTTGCTTCTCACTCACCTCGCCACACTCTTTGTCTCTTTCCCTTCGCCGCACTGCAGATCCAGGAAGTCTTTGTCATCGATGACGATACACCACCGCCATTCAACCCGCTCAGCGTACAAGCCGCTCGTGATCCGCATCTCCTCAATAACTATGCACACGCCGCCAATGGTCACCGTGCTGCTCCCGCACCCTACACCTCCACACTCCCCGGCTACGCTGCCGATCCACGATACGATGCCACTGCACAACTGGCCAAGGGTAAACGGAAAGCACAAGATGGCCGCGCTACGAATGCGCATGCAGGTCCTTCCGCTTCTCATCTCGACATGTTGCCTCATGATGCCGACCTCATAGCTCCAGCACCGCATGCCGGCCTTGACGGAATCCCAGCCCAAGTTCCCGTCCAGAAGCGACGAAAACGCAGCCACCCTGTCAAGCCGGACGATAACCTTGTGGCGGGAGGTGCAGGAGCATATGATCCAAACGATGCCGCCACAGCAGCACATCTTGCCGCATCAGGTGCAGCAGGTCTGGTATCTGCCAAACGGCCTGCACCTGAAATGGCACAGCCGAGGGTGGCGCCCAACTATCGAGGTGGCTATCCAGCAGGCACAGGTGCACTCGACTATGTTGCACGCTACGATCCAGCTGCTGCCTTTGCACAAGCGCATCACGGCTACGAAGGCACCGCCAGCACACGAGACTCTTACGCCAGCTCAGCATCCTACGTTGCAGCAGCAGCAGCCAACAATGGTCCTGTCGATGACGATCAAGGCCATTTCATTGTCAACCAGGGTGACTACGTCACGAGTCGATACAAGATCTTGCGGCTCTTGGGTCAAGGAACATTCGGCAAAGTGGTGGAATGCTACGACAAGAAGCTACGCAAGTATGTGGCGATCAAGATCATTCGAGCGGTGCAAAAGTATCGCGATGCGAGTCAGATCGAGATTCGAGTCCTGCGGACACTGCGCGAGAACGATCCAGGCAACGAGAACAAGTGTATTCACTTGTTGGAGACGTTCAACTTCAAAAACCACGTCTGCATTGTTTCCGAGCTGTTGGGCAAGAGCGTATTCGACTTTTTGAAGGAGAACAAGTTTCAGCCTTTCCCGCCATTGCATATATGGAAATTTGCCAAACAGCTCATGCAGAGTGTTGCTTTCTTGCATCGACTCAACTTGGTTCACACGGATCTTAAACCGGAAAACATCTTGCTTGTCAGTAGCGAGCATTCCATCGTGGCGACATCAAGGAGGCAGAATGCCAAACGCAAACATGTTTTGCACAATACCGAGATTCGACTGATCGACTTTGGATCGGCGACCTTCAACGACGAGTTTCATTCTTCCGTCGTTTCCACTAGACACTATCGTGCGCCGGAGATCATCTTGTCGATGGGTTGGTCCTTCCCGTGCGACGTATGGTCCATTGGATGCATCCTAGTCGAGTTCTTCACCGGCGATGCCCTCTTTCAGACCCACGACAATCTCGAACATCTAGCAATGATGGAAGCGGTACTCGGTAAAATGCCGGATGACTATAGGAGAAAAGCGGAAACGTACAAACCCGAGTACTTCAAGCACGGTGCACTCAAGTATCCGGTCCCGGAAACTAGCAAGGATAGTAGGAAATATGTTAGGCAGATGAAGAAGTTGCAGGATCTGATCAATGGGCCGACAGCACAACAGGGGCAGTATGCGAAACATCACTCGAGGTTTCTGCATCTGCTAAGGCAGTTGTTGGAGTTCGATGCTAGCAAGAGGATCAAGGTTGCGGATGCGTTGAAGCATCCTTATTTTGAGCTGGAGGAGGCGGATTTCCCTCCCGTCTAAGGTGAATACAACAGATAGCGAAGTAGAGGCATCGGAATGTACTGTACCTGACGCCAGCAATGGACGGAGCAGTGGAAGCACACAGACACGCCTCGGTGGTAGCAATCTCACTTCCCCGCGCTGTAATCTCGGTCAATGTACTTGTATCTCATGATCAGAAAAGCATATCTCCCCTTTCCCTACCTCCTTATTCTATCCACGCCGATTTGGAACTGTAGTCGATGGCTCGTGAGCAAAGAGTTGGTCTGGTGTGAGTATTGGTGCGGGGTGCAAGTGAAGCTGTGCGGAAACCGAGATTTATGCATGTCTGCGTGCGTGCGTGTGCGTTGCCACAGCCGAATCTCAAAGTGTTGGTCTCTGAAAGGAGCGGAGTAAAGTTGGTTCCGCTTACTCTGTAGTTCTTGTTTCCACATCCTTTCTTTGCTTTCACCACCACTTTGCCACTCTTCACTTCGTCGTAATCAGGCTCTTCGTTTGGTTGGCAGTAGAGCACACGAGGAAGACCCAACGCAACTCGTTATCTCCCGCACCCTTACCAAGGCTTTGTTCACAACGTCAACCATCCCGAAACGACACTTTGCACAACTTTCCGCGATTCAGCCTCCACTGCACTCACACTCGACTCCCAACCCAACCTCGGTGACAGTTTACCTCGATAGCTAAGCCACCTCCTCGACCACAGAGGAGAGGCAGGGTGGAAAGATGGATCCAGCATTCTCTCTAGCAGACGAACTAAACTTTCACGCTGGCAACTCCACCGATTTTGATGAATCAGAACTTCAGTTCCATCCGCACTCCACCCTCAACTCGACGCTCGGCGATGAGTTTGATCAGCTGCACCACCAACAGAGCGAATACGAAGATCCCTCCACCACAACACAAGGAGTGGGTGGGTTGAGTTTGGATGCTCAACTTGACTCCCTTCACCTCCACCCCGATCAACCTTGTTTGAGTTCTGATCTTGCAACGGAGCTAGACCCTCACTCGATCGAAGCTTCTAGCTCAGGAACGCGTACACCAGCTTCTTCTAGACAGGTAGGATCGGAAATATCGCATCTAGCAACAACACAGACGCAGGAGGTGGCGGAGAGCATAGCTGCCACATCATCTTTTCTTTCTCGTCTTAGCGGAGCAGGAGGGGTGGGAGAAGATACAGCAAAGCTAGAGGAAGGTGCATCAAGGTACCTAACACTTATCTCGCAATATACAGCAGAGAGGGAAGCACAGGTGAGAGAGCTTAGAGAGTTGGATAGAAAAGTTTCCCGATTGCTCTCCTACCCCTCTTCTGGAATGTCGAGCAGCTTTAGTAACGACACTCTTCTTTCGCTGAGTACAAGTGGGATGGAACTGCCGGACTTGATAGAAGACGAAAGCTCTTCTTTACCTTCTTCTCCCACCTCTCCCATCTCATCAACCAAATCAAGAGGACATAGAGCAACAGCATCAGTAGAAAGCGATTCGACCATCACCGACCTAACCCCCCTAACCGTTCCCACCGATAAACCTTTGTTGGAAGGAGGCCTGTTTGCTCCACTATACACCTCAACAACCACCCTACTCACTTCCTTAACAACGCTGCACGAACACACACAGATTACAAAAAGCAGCAGTGCTGATGCAGCAAGAAAGCTTAAGACTCTAAAAGGCCTCATCAGTCAGTGGAAGATGGAACAAGAAAGTGTGGAGGCTAGTGAAGAATGGATTTCCCACCACAGCGAGAAAGGGTTAGGGAATGCAGGGGAGGGGAGAAGGGAGAGCGAGTGGGTGGAAAGAGAGGTGCAAGATGTAAAGAGGTTGATAGAAGGATTTGAAGGTCAGGCTTTAGGATTGTTGACCCCTGTTAGCATAGCCAGTTGATTCCGCCTTTTGCACACAGACACCGCAATTGCATTCACAATCAGAGCTTTTCTCTTGCCGGCCACACACACAGAATGGAGCATCGAAGGCTGAGGATTCCAGATGAGAAGACTCGATCAAGCGAAGGGTAGGTTTACTTCTTGGAAAAGTAATACATCAAAACATCCAGCAATGCCTTATTCTCCCCTCCTTCTCCACCGTTCAACCCTAGTGCGGTGAAGATTCGATCATGACTACCCTCCACGCCTTCCTTTCTCAAATTGTCGTTGAGAGATTTGAGCATTGTAGTAGTAACCAGCCTCAAATCCGTGGACTGCGCTTTGAGGGCCGTTCTGGCTATCTCGCTAAGCCGAGGCAGGAAGTCCTCGAGTAGAAGCTCGGATGGTAGCCGCAATAAAATGGGCGTCAAACCACTCCTAAGCACTGCTGCAGTTACCGCTGTCGAGGTTGCGGTTGAGAGATAGGATGTGGAAGAAGATAGAAGTAGGTCGAACCCGAGTACAGGGTCGCATACAGTGGCCCAACTTTTAAGGATTGTTTCATGCCCTTGTATCGCCGCTTTTCTCGCAACTATTGCACTGCTTGACCCGCCACCACCAGCGGTGCTAGTGGAGGAAAGAGTAGAGATGCATTCCAGTGTGAGTTCAACCACTTCTCTTTCCTTCCCAGTTACACCGAAGAGTGGGAATTGGTACTCGACCATTCGATGTAACACCACTTGTGCACTCATCTGCAACTCCGCTCGCACTACATTATCACCACCACCCTCAGTGGGCTTAAGATACTTCTTCAGCCCGTCCAAGAGAGCGCTGAACAGGCCGCCTTCGAGCCAAGCTTCGATGTCCGAGCTGAATCCTTCACCTTCTTTGTCCGATGTGCGATTTGCAGAGTTGCTCAGCGGACCAGGACGTAAGACCGTTTCATCTCCCTCCTCGCCCCCGTCTGAGGTAGGGGCGGTGGGAGAGACTTTGATCTCCGCACTTAGCCGCGCTAGTCGTCGGAAGACGCCAAGATCAGCGGTGGAGGAAGTGAGGGCGGTGATCCAGGACCAGACTTCTGGTTTTGCTTTTGCTGGTGAAGGCGAGGCTGTATGTGTTGCTTCTAGTCTCTTTCCTCGATTGTCCAGCACACTGTGACCCGTTCCAGTCCCATTCGATAGATGCCTCGATTGAGGCTGTCGTGAAGGCGTAGACGCAAGCAAACGACTCGAAGCAGATCTAGGAAACGGCTGCATCCCACCAGCGCTGGTGGGTGAAGGGGAATGCATCATCGACACGGGTCTCGGCAGCCCCGACCTCCGTACAGCACTAGACGGAGTGTTGGAGTTGTTGCTGGATCCACTCGACGTCGATACCGTTCTATCAGTCTTGGGCTGTTGCGGGGTTGCACTTTCGAGTGCTTTTAATGCATTTTGTCGCTCCACTAGCACCGATTGCGTCTTCGCGCTCCGAGTATTGACACCGGCGGAAGAAGGAATCTTGAAAGGGGAATTGAAGTTCATCCCCATCAGATCCATTGATGCATCTTCGGGTGCTGTTAGCTGCACTGTGTCATCCTCGCCGTTGGCCGATGAATGGAAACGCGGTTGCTGGGTGGCATCAGCAGTATCGTCGTCGTCCTGAATACCGTCTAGGCTGAGGTCGTCCAGATCAGCGTCGAGGGTCGAGCTGGGGGCACGGTGCGTCCGTTGTGGTGTGACTGATGACGCTTGATGACGTGCAGAAGATGCCGAACCATAACCGTGGGAGGACAAGGAAGATGACGATACAGCACGATTCCGGGCAGAGGCAATAGGGCGAGGGCTGAGTCCGGGCGATCGAGTTCGCAACGACGACGCTTCAAAGCTGGGTTGGGAGAGGTTGCTGTTGGCCCGAGCTTGCGGTGTGTCGTGCACTGACGGTGCGGGAGAAGGACTGGTGGGTAAGGGCAAAGCAACGGCTGTCTCGATGCGTTGATGCGCAGTCGGACTGACTAGCACTGACAGCTCAGTTGAGAGTTTGAGATGGCTAGATTGCTGTAAACGATGTCTTGCTGGCATGAAGCCAGTGCTTTTCTTGTGTGTAGCGACTGGTGTGGCATATTCCTCTAGCGGTGCCCCGGGGTGGTGGTGGTGATGCTGGGAGTGTTGCTGCTGCCGCTGCTGTTCAGCCAACGCAACACGAGCAGCCTCCACTCTTGCTTCGTGCGCAGCTGCAGCTTCCTCAGCCTTCCTCCTATCTTGCTCCTGCTTCTCTTGGGCAGCTTTGAGAGCAGCTGCCTTCTTTGCCTGCATCAACGCCATCGACGCTCCACCAGGTCTTGCCCTTGCTGGTCCTACAGTCGCCTTCGGCCTGACCTCAGCGACAATCTCAGATTCTACATCGGGAGGCGCCATCGCAGCAACCTGCTTCTTGGTGGCTGGATCCAGCGAATTGAGGATCGTGTTGGCCTGGTCCGGCCAGTAGCGATGGAAGATCCAAAATGCTTCCCTGCTCTTGGTCCTTGCTCCTGGGTTTGAATCGCTGACGCCTTTCCTCAAGCACTTGTCTAGCAGATCCAATCCACCATGCGACTCGACGGCATGCTTGCGGTGCGGTGCATGATGTGTCAACAATGTGCAGAGGTGCTCTGCAGCTGCAGTACGTGTTGCAACGTTCTTATCCTGTGTGCCTTGCCAGATGAGTTGTAGGAACAGCGGTCGGAAGCTGACATTGACCATGATTGCTGCCGCAGCCTGCTGCGTCGCATTGGCGACAAGCTTCTTCGTGAACCCAGCCATGGCAGTGAGATTGATGAGAAAGCCTTCGACGCAGGGACCGAGATCATCACCGAGCTCGATAGCTAGCTCTTGCGCCAGGTGAACAGCGTGCATCGAAAGCGTTGTTCGCAGACTTGCGACACACTTCAAAATGCCCTCCTGAACAGTCTTGAGTTGACCTACGAAGAATGGCTCGCCAAACTGACGATGTGCGCCCGAAACGATGAGACCACGGATCTTGATCATGGACTGTTCTCGATTGAGCCAGTTGTGTTCGGATTCCCTGTTCTCGAAGAAAGGCATCATCGTTGCGAATGTCCGTTCGAGGTCGGAGCGGGAAGCGATATAGACTGGTCGAATGTCGTCTGCTGCTGCGGTGGCTGCTGCAGAAGCTGAAGCCGTTGGCGCCGCTGCTGGTGCATCGCGAGCTGTACCTGTTGACGGTGCTGGTCTGGACGATGACGATGGTGTGTCGGCCTCGCCGTAGGAGGAGGCAAAGTGATTGCGAGAGGTAAGAACAGATGATGTGGGTGCTGGCGGGCTGAGTACAGATGCGGGTGTTACTGCTGCTGAGGGTACACCTAGAACTTCACGCAAGATCCCATCGGCAGTCTGCTTGCGAACCGCTTTCTTTTCGAGCTCCTTCTTGAGATCTGCTTTCGCTGCTGGCGCTGCGCTGCTGAAGAGAGCCACAAGTGTCGATCGTGCAGCCTCTCTGACCGTTGCATCGGCATCTGAAAGCAAGTCCACCATGGTCAGGAGAAGCGGTCTGACAGGATACTTTTCGCAATTCTCTCGCAAGATTGGCATCAGCAAGACGGTCTGTTCTCTGATCCTGGCAAACTTGGCCGCCAGTCCCGCTTCACGCAGTGTTCTTTCGAAGATGCCGAGCGGTGTCTCTGTCTCTTTGCCTTTTCCGGTTGTCATGAGGTGACCCGAGCTTATAGCGTAGGCAGCATTTCCGATCTCGATCAGTGCTGTTCGTGCAGCCTCGCGGATCCGTTCCTTCTGATCGCCTAGCTTCTCGATGACGGGCGAGGTGATCGAGTTGACGAGCATGCGAACGTTGTGGTTAAGGATTGAGTGGGATTCGGATCCGTCGCCCGAGTAGATCATTGACGCATAGGTCGGGATAAACGAGAGCGAGGCTGTGCTGAGTGCCTGGTTAGCATGCTTGAGAGCCACCTTGACGGCCGAGGTGACCGTATCTGCTTCGACGACATAGCCGGCTAATTCCAGTTGTGACTGCAGAGACTTCAACGCAGCGACGCGTTTGTCGACCTCGATGTTGGACTCTATGCGTTGTGCGAGCTCATAGATGGCGTCTGCATCGGCCATGGTTGCAGATAGGTGGAGATAGGAAAAGGATCCGGTAGGCTGCAATGGTGTTGGAGAAGAAAGGGCCGACATCGGCAAAAAGGGCTTCAAAGTTGCTCCACGTTCTGCTTAAATGTTTCTTGCTGCCCAGTCGACGCTCTGGCTGTTCCTTTGCCAAGTGTTGGTCTGACGCTCTCCTTTGCTCCGCTTATCAACGCTAACTGCGACGCGTCGCGTCTCGTCTCGTCTCCTCACAGAAGCTCGAATTTCTCTAATGTCGTTTCCTACGACGTAACACGCTCAATTTTTTTGCACAGTCATGCCTCCACTTGTTCTGCATGCAACACCTTCTCGCGGCTGAGTTATCATTCTGACCGTTCTCGCCAAGCAATGTTTTCTTCTCAACAACGTCCGAGCGCACCATATACCCACCCCCCTTACTCGCGGATGCACCATCATGTCGAGGCGGCGCAGGGAGCAACAAAGCGTCAGCCCTCCTGCTGATCACGAAGAGGAGCTCATCGAGAATCACACACTAGACGACGAACTTGCGCACGAACTCGAGGAGGAACGGCAGAAGATCCTTGCCGCCGCTGGCCATCAAAATGGAGCGCAAGCCGAAGCTGTCAACGAGCAGCAGGAAGATCAAGGCGACGATGGGGAGATGGCTGACGAGCAGGATGCCGACGACGAAGACGATCTGGACGCTGAGATAGTTGAAGAGGAAGACAACTCAGAGGACGAATGGCAGCCGCCAGAACCTGCATCGCGACGCTCAGCTAGGCGGAGCAAACGCCTTCGGCATCAATCGAGCTCAGAAGACGGCGATGATGGCGCCCTGGAAGAAGCTCAGTCAGACCAAGAGCCTGCTTTAAAGAAGTCGAACAAGACAACAGCCAAGAAGCCAGCCAAAGCTAAGAAGGCGAATGGAGACACGACTGCGGACAAAACAAAGCGTCCTCGTCGGCAGACAGAAGGAGTAGAAGGAGATCAAGAGGAAGCCTACGACTCTTTCCACCAAGAAGCAGAGCGAGTTCAGGTAGAAGTAGAGGCTGCAGCTGCATGGGCAGACGTTCGTCGACGCAAGGAAGCTGGCCAAGCACCACCAAGCACAAATGGCACCACCTCAAAGCCAACGTCCCAACCAACAGCAGACAAGCCAGCCTCTGCACCCTCTCTCACAGCATGGCTCGGCAAAGGTCCCTCTGCCTCCTCATCCCTCTCTGAACTCGCAACCTCCCTTCCGATGCCCACTACCTGCAAAGCAGCACAAATCGTCGACCGCAACTCCCTCTTCGTCGGCTACGTATACCCGCTCACCAACGCATCGTCTGCCTACATCTCTGCGCTTCTTTCCCATCTCACCCGTTTTGTCCACCCAACAGTTCCTACAGACTTGCTGCCGCCACAATTCGCAAATGCACCAGCAAACAAGCGCGGTTCCTCGCACGATATGTATGCTTACCGCGTTTTCGAGCTCAAACGTGGTCGAACTGGACTCGCAAGTCCAGACGACTTCTCGTTGCAAGAAGACAAGGAAGATGATGGTGAGAGGTGGGGTGGAGATCGTGTATTAAAGGTAGCGAGGGATGAGGGAGCGTCGGATATGTTGGTAATTGTGAGCAGGTGGTATGGTGGTGAGCTGCTGGGTCCGGTGCGGTTTGACCATATCGAGAATGCGGCAAGAGCGGCTATGCAGGAACATATGGGTAAGGAAGAAGTGGAGGAATTCAGGCAGAGGATACAGCATCTGGATCAGAAGATTGCAAGGATAAAAGCGAAAGCGCAGGGGACCGAGGAGGCGGCTGCGGATGTGCAGGTGGACAAGTATGGGGATCTGACAATGGAGCGGGCACAAAGGTTGTGGTTGGCGAGACAGAAGGCGCTTGCCGCGTTACAGAAACGCTGGACGAATCAGTCGATGCCACCTTCGCAGGTGGAAGTACAGCAAGCAGAGGACATGACGACGAATGCACAGCCGTCTTCGAGCGAGAACGAAGCAGTCCTGCCGCAAGCGGAGTCTTCGCAAACAGCAGTGTCAACGACGGTTGCAGAGGCTCCTTTAAGCTCACAAGATGTGACAGCGAAAGTGGATCTCGAGTCGACTGAGCAACCAGCAGCGGACGAGCCAATGCCTTCCAACGGTGCTACACCAGATGCCAGCCCTTCAACCTCATAAGCAAATGTTCCCACGGTAAAGCCGGAACCACCACTCACTTCACTCGACGCGCCAATCCGGGTCAAGGACGAAGAGGACACCGCGTCGCTCCCACTTGCTACTGACCAAGCGCAGACTGAGTCTGTTGAAGAAGAGGAAGACGACAAGAGCAAAGTCAAATTAGAGCCAACAGAAGACGATGACGGGCCAGACTTGACTGGATGGGATGATCTCTCCTGACCGGAAAATTGTACTTTTACAACTGGGAATCACAATCACGCAGCTTCAATACAGAGGCATACGCACTGGTTTCACAGGCCCACTAGCCGTGCTGGCTTCTGATGAGAAAGATGTTATTGCCAAATTCTACCCGATACAAGTTACGACTACGAGAAGTAGAACTGGTCGTTCTTCTTCTTAGCCTGCACCTCCTGAATACCACCATGGAAGTGTTCGTGATCCAACACCGTCGCACCTTCCCTGAGTGCAATCATACCAGCCTCAACACAAACGGCTTTGAGCTGAGCACCGTTCATCTCATCTGTCGACCTGGCCAACTCTTCAAAGTTGACATTAGGTCCTACCGCCATCTTTCTCGAGTGAATCTCCATGATTCTTGCTCTAGCCTCTTCGTTAGGTAGAGGGAACTCAATCTTCCTATCCAATCGACCTGACCTCAACAGCGCAGGATCCAAAATGTCGATTCGGTTGGTAGCAGCAATAACCTTGATCCTCTCATCCGAAGAGAAACCGTCGAGCTGGTTGAGGAGCTCCAACATGGTTCGCTGCACTTCACGATCACCGGACTTGTCTGAGTCGAAACGCTTAGTTCCTATCGCGTCGAGTTCGTCGATGAAGATGATAGCAGGTGCCTTTTCCTTGGCCAACTCGAAGGCGTCTCGGACGAGTTTGGCTCCGTCACCGATGAACATCTGAACGAGGGATGGACCGGCAAGTTTGAGGTAGCAGGCGTTGGTTTGAGCTGCACAGGCACGTGCGAGCAGAGTTTTACCGGTACCGGGAGGACCGTACATGAGCGCACCCTTGGGTGGTCGGATACCGAGGTTCTTGAACTTTTGCTCTTGCTGCATGGGCAATACGATGGCTTCAACAAGCTCTTCGATCTGCTTGTCAAGACCACCAATGTCGGTGTATGTCTCGGTAGGACGCTCGTCGACTTCCATGGCCTTGACTCGCGAGTCGTATTCGGCTGGAAGCTTGTCGAGAACAAGGTAGCTGTCCTTGTTGACACCGATCAAGTCACCTGGTCGGAGCTCTTCTGCGGGAACAAGACCAATGAGAGGCAGGAAGATGGTCTGTCGTGTACTTGTCTTGATAACAGCGCACTTGCCCTTCCTCCTTGCGTCCAAGTCGACATTGGCTCCCTCTTCCGAGTCCTCGTCGATATCTGGATCAATGTCGAGAATCTCAACAACGTTTCCTACGAGGTATGGCAGCATCTTGTTCTGCTTGATCTTGTCCGAGTTGTCTTTGATCATGTCGCGTTTGGACGATTGCTCGTGCATGAGACGCATGTGTTCAGATCGCATGACTTTGACGTCATTTTCGAGTAGACGTGTGCGGGTCTGGATCTCGTCGATGGAAGCTTCGAGGATCTCAGCTGGCAGAGGCTCCTCTTCTGGCTCGGCAGGAGCCATCTTGGCATCGCCGTCAGCAGTGGTGGAGGAGGAGGAAGGACCAGCCTGTGGTGTGTCGGCAGGCGGTTGACGATCCTCGCCGTTGCCGGCGTTAGGAGGTTGAGCGTCGGACATGATGTGTCGAATCTATGAATGGAGAAGGCGCTGATTGAAGTGTTTGTCAATCCGGGTGATGGGCTTCGAGCGCCAGTGTTGCCGTGTTCTGAGGCTGTGGTGACTGAACCACGAGCAAAACCAAGGGTTGGTGAGCGGAATGAGGCGTGAGGACGAGGTGGTCTTTGTGATGATGTGTGTGTCTGGAAGCAAGACGTTGGCTTTGGTCGTGTGGCTGCGTGAGCTCAGTTCCATGGCTGAAGCGCTGTTCTCAAGGCTTCAAAGTGGAGTTTCCGATCACAAAGCTCGCGCGTCCTCTTCTCGCGCCGCATCATCATTTTCGCTCACCAAATTTGTGGTGTAATTACGATCTCACAGGTAGCGGCGAGGAAAAATCAGATTCACTTCTGCACATCTCGATGAGCTTCAACAGAGCACAGATTGACGGACAGCAGCTTGACTTGAAAACCACCTGAAACCAGATCGATGATATGCGAATGCGAAAGACAACAATTACAGGACGTGCAGGAATGATCAAATGCTCGAAAGCCTACCGCTAAGCATCGGCAGTATACGACCGGTTCGCCTTGGCCACCACGCCATTCTCGACCAGCTTCATCCGCAATAGAAGTCGCTTTGTCTCCCTACACCTCTTATCACCGAGCTCGAGGGCAGAATCGAACACCGCCCTGCGAGCATCCTTGATACGGTACTCGAGCGTTTGCGTGATCGCATCAATTCTCGCATCTCCCACCTCTGCCGCCTTGCCTGGCAAGCTTTTGAACTCGCCACGCTCGATACACGCCACCAGCTCGTTCGTCATCCTATCCTCCTCCCATCCAAATGCTGCTGCCATCCTGGTGATGCTGATTCGGTCGAAAGGTGTGAAGAAATGTCGCAGCGCTCGCCTGGTGAGCGATGTGCGGAGGCTGTTCACGTGTGAAGCAAGATACGGGTCAAGAAGATGTCGCGCTTCGTGCTGATTCAGAATTTCGCCGACCTTCTTGAATTGTGCTGAGCTGAAGGCTTCCAGCAGCTCACGTACGTAAGGCTCGTGCTCGAGGAAGCCCCTGAACTTGCTGTTCTCCATGACTTGTGTTTTGAGAGCACCTCGTTCCATCGTGGCCAAGCTGCATAGCGCAACGTAGATCGAAACGTCAGATTGAGTGATAATGTCTGCGAATGCAGGACTGTGTGCTGGGTCGATGCTGAGCAGAAGCTTTGCCGCTGCTTCGTATCGGCCTTGACCGATACATGCGATGGCATTGGCAGCACGGAGCTTGGCGCCTGTCTCGGCGACCAGCTTCTTGGCCGCAGTCTGAGATGCGCTCTCGCCGCTCGATCCAGCCTGCGTACTTGAAGACGTGGTCGGTGCTGGTTGTGCTGCTGAGCTTCCACCCGCTCGGAAAAGCGCTCCAATCGCATCTGCTCCCGGTGTCGATCCGCCCTTGGTTGGAGGAGCAATGTTCGATGTGCTGAGCGAGCTCAACTTTCGGCCACCTGCACTGCCAGAAGGAACATACGATTCCAAGACATCCTCTGCCTTGCTGACAAAAGTTTGCACGTTGGTCCAGTTCTCGATACGCAGCGAGACCTCGATGACATTCATGCACATCTCGATGACATGGTCTGTCGTCGAGCAGTAGTCTCGTGTCTTGGTATACGATTTGAGCGCCTCAGTGTAGTCTCCAGTGTCCCAGAAATAGTCGCCAAGGTCGCGATGCGCCATACGAATTGACTCCTTGATGAGGTTGTTCTGGTAGTTGCGCATTTCGAGCTCGAGCTTTTCGCGTTCGGCATTGTTGCGCTGTTGGGTTGACTGGATCCATTCCGAGTCAGCTTGGATGCGTTCGGATGCTGGGATGAGATTTCCCGTCCCAGGTTCGGTGTTGTGTACTGTGACCATCGCTTGGTAGGCAGATACATCACGGGTGGTTTCTCTGATGTGGTCGATTGCCACTTTGCTGCACGTCTTGCGGAGAGCAGGGCAGTGTGTCGCAATGTACATGAGGCGCTGAGATCGAGCTGGACCCGTATACGCAGCGCTGTGTGACAAAGGAATCCAGGATCAGCCAGTTGTCAGCACTTGCGCTTCTTGTCTTTGTATGTTCCGGCATTGTGAGGTGAAGGTCGTTGACTTACACATAAGCTTCCCAGTCAAAGTTGTCGTCAGGACCTATGGTCACATTCGTGTATGAGCTCGGCGACAACGACGTCAAAGGGACGTTCGCCGCAGCGGAAGTGCTGGCCTCGTCCATGTTGGCGAGAGAGAGCGTTGGCTTGGATTTTGATGGAGGAACGGGTGGAAGAAGAGGTGTCGGAGAATGCGCCAAAGTTGGCATGTTGGCTTGATGCTCAGCTTTCCGCTCCTTCAGGTGGAGGCTCGTGCGCCAAAAAATGTGCAATGGAAGATCTGGTCATGTTGCAACCCACGATCTCACACCCCCTCGGATTTTCCACTCCACTCGGAAAGCTGGAATTTTTTCGGATTGCTGTTCTTCTCGTTGATATCGTTGGTTCTCTCACATATTGGTCTAGACAACTCTTCACCAGCAACACTAGCTACCTTGCTCATACGATAGGCTCCGCATAAAAGGCAGCATGTCCAAACACGATCGCCGAAGGGTCAATGGCCCACCTAGCTATGTTCCTATCTCCGAGGCATCTACCTCGACCGCCCCAAGCTCGGCTTCTCTAGCAAGCACAACGCAGCAACGACCCGACAACAGATCGTACGCAGAGCTCCGGCCCATCTTCTTGCAGACCAACTTGGTACCTTCAGCATCTGGAAGCTCGTATGTCGAGATTGGCGACCTTAAGCTCGCATGCTCCGTGTTTGGCCCCAGACAGGTCAAGGGTCGTCAGTACAGCGGCAAAGCAGAGCTCAATGTAGAGGTCAAGTTTGCGCCGTTCTCGAGTAGACGTCGTAGACAACCTGGAAAGGTAAGTAACATATCTCTATCGCGCAGACATCTCTATTGCATTCCATGCTTGCTGACGTCCTCTCAACTATGAAACTTGCCTTCGCCCAGACAACCGAGAGCGCACATCTCTCCAACCTACTCCATCAAGCGCTGCTGCCGTCCCTTCGACTCGACCTCCTTCCCAAAGCATCACTTGATATCCATATCATGGTCCTCCAAACCGATGGGCTGGAAGAGTCTTGCATTGCAGCAGCCTGTATCGCTGCCACCACCGCACTCGCCTCAGCCGGCATCGAAATGTACGGTCTCGTCGTTGGAAGTGTCGCACTCATCCCATCTTCGCCTGAAAAGTTGGCGAAGGATAAGCGGGTATTGCTAGACCCAAGCTCATCAGACTTGGGTTTGGTGACAGGGATGAAGACAGCAACGAGAGTACTCTTGTGTGGCATGCCAGCCCTGGCATCAGTGACTTGCTTGAATGTCTCGGCGGGGTCGAGTCAGCTCAGTTCGAAAGCGGGTCAAGACCGAGTGGGTCAAGGAAGCGTTCCAATAGATGCAGGAATCGAGGTGGATACACTGGATGAAGCATTGGAAGCGATCAATGCAAGTCTGGTGGACATTCACAAGGTCGTTGCACAGGCTTTGGCTGATGACTTCCAGCGGAGGACGGCGTTGACTAGCACCCCCACGCAGTAGCCGTCACAAACGAAGCCAGCTCTCTTTTTGATATCCTTGTTGCTTGCACTGTAAACGTGCTCCGCCACACGAGTCATGCAACTCTAGTTCATTGGCGACACCAGAGAATCTGTATTCTGCGTACACGGTCTGTCGAGTTTGACAAATCTGAAATGCGATTGATAGGAGACTAATGCAGGAGACAGTGTGAGATGAGAGGAAATGCTGTGCATGATTGTGATCTAGAGGATAAGATAGTGTCCAGTTCGAGGAAAAGGTTGAGAAAGGAAAAGAAAGCTGCATACATGATGGACAGCACTACAATGCTTAGCCATCGCCACCCTGGTTGGCAAACTTCATGGCCTCGCGCTTGGCCTTTCGAGCACGCACATTGGCCGCGTCTCCCTCAAGCTCGTCGGGAGGGGGTGTGAAGTTCATATATGACTTGTACTTCTTAGGTGGCAAGGCGACTGCCCCACCCGCAGCGCGAATCTGTGGGCTTGAGTACGGAGATGGGGTAAAGTCATCCAAAACGTATCCGTTGTCCTCCTCGTCTGCTGCTCCCTTCGTGTTGGTATCGTAGCTGGGAGGAAGCTGAGCTGCATCTTCTGTCCAGTAGACGATGGGCTGAACGGGGTTAGCGTAACGAACACCGTGCTTCTTGCAATAGAACGAGAAGGCGGCAAAGAAGGCGTTCTTGCGGTAGAAGCGACGGCCCCAGTCCTGCCAGGTGTCTGCGTGTGTCATACCGATGGTGCATTCGAGCGAACGCATGTACTCGATCTTTTGCGGAACAATGGCAGTACTCGGCACAAAGAGACGCTCAGGTTCGGTCTGAAGCCAGTGGATCATATCCGCCTCAACAGCATCAAGCTTCTCGAGTGGTGTGTTGAAGTCAAACTGCGCTGTAATGGCCTCCCACTGGTAGCCTGATCGTCGCATGTTGACGATGCTCGTGGCAGACAGGATGACGTTGCTGATGTAGACATCCTGGTTGAGCGAGTCGGTGAAGAGACACGAGAGCAAGGACATGTGCTTGACGACAAGCACAGCTTCACCGATCTGAATTCGATCACCAGTGTCGAAAGGGTGGGTGACAAAGATGAAGATGATCGAGTCGAAGACGTTAGCAGCAGACTCCTTGAAGACGAAGGCGAAGGCGATGGCGAGCGAGTAGAAGGTGGTGAGCGTCTTGCCGATGTCGACATTGAAGATGGCAAGAGCTTCAAACATGATGATAACGAGGCAGACGACAATGAAGATAGCATCGAGCTGACCGACAGCGTGATTGACATCCTGCATGGATCTACTGAGGAAGCGACGCTCTTTGTACACCTGCATGACGGTGTTCTTGATCTCGGACTGCGAGATGTCACCGTTGCCGTCACGGTCAAAGACACTGAAAGCGTCTTTGGCGTCCTCGGCGTTAGTATAGGCGGGCTCGAAATCAGAGGGGATAAGGTAGCTGCGCTTGTGCGAACCTCGGAAGGCAACGAAGATGGATCGTGCAAGTCGCTTGGCTTCAGCGGGTGAGTTGACGTCAGTACCGATACCGAGGGCTTCGTTGCGAAGCAGGCCGAAAGGGTCGTTCATGGCGACACGAGCCAAGGTGCTAGCCTGAGCGGCAGTGACTCGAACCCTGCGCCCTCCACGAGCTGCAACCCGTGCGATGATGTTGGACTTGCCATTGCCTCGAGCAGGAGCTTGACCTTCTGCAGGCTTGCCGGTAGCAGGATCGATGGCACGGTCGTTGGTGCCTGCATAAGCAGCCTGATCGGAGGGACGCTTCTTGCTGTGTTTTTTGAGCCATGAGCTCTTGCTTGGTGGCGTGTTGACGCGCGAGTCTTTCTCGTCACCTTCAAGGGCAAAATCGGTCGGATGGACAGGGGTGGCAGCACCGCTTGCGCTCGGAGAGCCCCGAGCTGAACGAGGGAAACCGAAAGCGGAGGTGTTGTCTCGACCCTTGAGCTTCGGCTTGTGGTCGCGGAGCCAGTCAAAGACCTTGAGCGACTTGGTGACTTTTGCGATACGGTCGGCATAGGCGCTGCGATGGAAGGACATGGCAATGTGCTTGATGATGACCTTTTCGACACAGATGGTAAGGGTGAAGAAGAAGATGAACTGGATGACCTGGTAGATGCGGTACAGGTATCGAGCACGGCTGTTGCGTGGGTCGGATTGGCTGTAGAGGCCATAGATGGAGTTGAAGATGATGGCCCAGGAACCCCAACCGAGTGCAGCGTAACAGACGAGCTTGACGTAGGGCTTGATGGCGTTGAAGTACTCTGCGAGTGAAAGGACTCGTTGACTGGGACGACCCCAAACGAGCTGGATGAGACCGAGTACAGCTTTAGGGAAGAGCTCTACAAGGATATGGATCCACCATTCGACATGAAGGTTGAAAGCAGCCCAGATGAACCAAGCTTGGACGTTGTCTGCAACGAAGTCACGGTGGCCCTGGTCAGGACCGCGTTTGCGATAGACGTACTGGATGACAATGACGGGTATGAGCATGCAGCAAGATATGATGAGATTGCCAAGGAAAGTTGTAGCGAGGAAGTTGAGGATCTTCCAAAGACTCAAACGACCCATGCGAACTTGCTTTGCCTTCTCGTTCTCGAAGCGCGCGGCTTCATCGAGGTCCTCCTCATCGGACCAATTGAATTCACCATAGTCGCGGTCACCGCCGTCGGTAGATGAGACCTCGCTGTCTTGACGAAGGAGGGGTGGTCTGTAGGAAACGTTTCTGTCGTAGTTGAACGTGCCTGGTGTGCGATTGGTCTCGTGAGGTGGATAGTCGGACTTGGGACCAAGACCCGAAGGCTTGGGGAGATTGCGATCACGAAAGTCGGCGAGAGGATCTGTGATGGCAACACGTGGACCAGCGATGCCAGGTCGAGAGCTGTTGTTCGAAGAGTCTGCAAGGATGCTGTGGTCGTGGAGTCCTGATTGACGTGATCTTGACTTCGGCGGGTAAGCATGATCTGTGCTGTGCTGTCGCGACATGTTGGTGTCGCCGGATGCGAGAGCAGCTAGGGCAGCATCACGGAGAAGGTGATTTCCGTCGTGAGAATCCTGAGCAGCGAGGTTGGACTGGCTGGCATAGACGGGTGGGAGAGCCTCTTGTGCATTCTGTCGCTCGTAGGGTGGCGATGCGAGCCCACCAGGGAGACTGTCAGGCAGCGACACCTGAGAGCGCAGGGGCGGTGGAGTAGGCGCCATAGCGTCAGTGCTAATGATGTGCGCTAAGCAGGCAACCAGGTCCGTCTCGCTACAAAAGAGCTAATCTGAATGCTCTGTGGGAAAGAGATGCCTGATAGACGAGTCCAACCTTCTGACCAGCAGGAAAGGCGAGCGTGGTGAGTCGAAGATAGATACTATGTTGCCGCGACTAGATCCTGATGTTGTTGTACCTGTGGACCGTCGCGAGCTCTGGAGAGCGATGTGGTTGGATGGGAAGATGGAGCTCAGAGAGATGCTTAGGATCTCCTATCGCGCTGGCAGACGGGAAGTTTTAAGTCACTGAAGCGGCGGCAGCGCAATCAAGCACAGATGAGCTGCTCAGATTTGGCTGGTCCCTGAACTCACAAACTGGCACGAAAGCCTCAAGTCACACACATTTGTTCGGTCTAAGTTACTCGGCAACCACACAAAGAAGTGACGTCGCACAAGCGCACAAGCGCACACGAGCACGAGCACGAGCACAAGCACAAGAAAGGGCTCTCTTTTCAGAATTTTAGGGTGACAGCAGCTTAGCGTTACACAAAAGCCAACCGGAATCACAAGAAAATTGGCCATCCCCTCCGGACTCAATCGCACGAAACGTAACCAAAATTGTGTATATATAAACACAAAACTAAGTGGATTGCAGACAAAGACCCGCGAGGTCCTCGAAGCTCGACAAGGAGGTCTCCCAGCCGGCCGTAAGAGGGGGCCGGTCGAGCGCAGGAATGAGCGGCAAGGGAGGGTGTACAGGGAGGGCGAATAACGACGAACCAGGCTGCTAATAATACGCCTGGCTTTGGTGAAGATGATGATAGTGAAGAGAGGAGCGGAGAGCGGAACAATTCGATAATGTAAAGTAAAGAAGATCGGTCCCGATAATCAATGATCGGTTAGAGTCGGAGCACGATGTCACTGCTGTTTTAAGACAGAAACACATATACTCAATTGACTAGAATGAACGTGGTGAGAACCTAGTGTTCTCAGCTTGATATATATACATCTGAGGTACATGCCGAATGTGGAAGTATCCTACTTCATGATCTAGCTTGACAACGAGCGGGACTGTGTTGTACCCGATCTCTGGACAGATCTGTTCCATCAGATCCCCGATTTCGTTTATGTCAGCGTGTATCATCATATTGGATCGCTTCCTTCGGCATTCGATTGTTGAGTCCAGCCCAGACGCGCAGGCAAATTTTTTGACGATCACGCGATACAAATACAGTAGTAAACCCAAGATGTGATTTCATCGAAGGACAGCCGACAGCCGACAGCCGAACCTTGTAGGATCGTCGTCGCTCTTGTGCTCGCCTGGAAGGCTGACATAGCTTATCCACAGGGTTCAACTTGCGGTACACTGTCCGAGTCGCCCTTCTTCACGAGTATCCTACCGGCAACCCACCTGACTTCATTGCGAGATCCGCGTGCAAGTCGTTGGGCAGCAAGTGAGCGAGTTTACCACTCACTCGTCTCATCTCATCTCACCTATCCTCCCTCCTCACCATCATCTCACTCTCGCGCTGGCTCCGTGCAGCGATCTTCAAGCTCACCTGCCCTTCCGTCCCTTGACGTTCTGTTTCTCTCATGGAGTTAGGTCTCACGCACGCTCCCCCCCCCCGCGCTATCACACGACGCTCGACCACCTGTGGCCCTTACGGCCACGGCTGGGAGCTTGCAAGCGACTCTCCCACAAGTTAGACAATCTCATATTTCTCATGTTTCGGTCTCTGTCCCCACGTGTGGTTCGTGTACCCAGCAGGCAGACATTGATGTTTGTTAACAAGAGCTGAGGGCTTGGCCCTTAAATACAGATCTCCCAAAACTTATTTTGAAAGTTATCCCTCACTTCCTTCAAGACTCAGACAACCTTCGAGCAAGATGATTCAAGCTTCTACTTCCGCTGCCAACTTTGGCCTCCTTCTGGTAGCTTAGGTTCTGATGCTTCGCTCTGTTGTGGGCGAGCTCACCCCTAGACATGTCCCTCACCATCTCTGCTCGCAAAGACACCCATGCTCAATGTCAGGCCAACTTTGCTTTTAATTATCCGGAATACAAAGCACGCTGCGAAGGCGGAAATGACTCCAATCATACTTGCTTCACTCACTGGGCTGGTGAGCTTAAGGGCGCGGAAGCTTGCCTCTACGTTTCTTCATCGGATGTCAAGATGAGGCTCATGATCAAGGACGATCACATGAAGGGTAAGTTGTTTCACCTTCAGCTGCAAAATTAAGAGCGATGCTGACCTTTTGTCTTCAATGCCCCTGCAGATTTCACAATGAAGGAATCTACTGATATGTTCTCAATCAGGTATCCCCACCTCGGTGGAGTTCAATTCTTCTACTATAACTTCGATCCTTTGACCGGATGCAAGGACATCAGACTCCTTAGGGGTGACAACAAAACCTGGAGGATCTGGGTCTTGGATGAGCATGGCAATGACAGGGACCTCGATACTTGGAAAGAAGAGAATACATCCACAAGACTCTGCTCCAGGTGGATCCACATTCACGTTGAGAAAGATGGCTAGGTCATTCCAGCTTGATTCCGATGTGCCTCTTTCCAAGCAAATATGTCCATTCTCCTCAATCAACCTTGTTGTTGTTATTGTTGTTGTTGTTGTTGTTGTTGTTGTTGGAGCAAATAGTGTTAATTGCTTGTCGCTTGTAACATGGACTTCAATGGTAGGATGCGGTTTTATTACATGTGGCGAGGATGGACAGTATGTAGAGACAGTGGATAGATGTGGTACTAATGAAGAACAAACTAAGTCTTTTGTGATTTGTGCGCCTACCCTGTGGACTGTTGAGGAATGTACAAGTGAAGAGCAGCGAAACGATTAGGAAGGACAAGCATATATATATATCTCCCGATAGCCAGTGTGTGCGTGTGTGGAATGAACTAGCGTGTCCTGACATCCAGGCCATATACTTGAGGCTAGTTGCAGACATGACTGCTAGCGAAGAGGTTCAAACAGTCGCAAAAGCACACAAGCAAGAGCCGAATGCACTCAGCTGCATCCATCATGTGTGTTGGCATGGCACAAACTTATGTTGAAACAAGAGTGACACTTGGCGACGATGATTGGGAGATATGAGTCCAGGTATGGTGTTCAAGCTAAAGAGCAAAACACTATACTAAAATTGACTGACCAAGCGAATGTGGCAGGAGCCTCAAGCTCCCTGCTAGATATATATACAAACGTATGGCACATGCCCAACTGTGGGTGCATCCTACCTAATGACAATATATAACAACGAGTGGGACATGGTTGTATCCGATCTCTGTCTTGTATCGGCTCAGCCTGATCCCCGATCAGGTTTGCCTCACCTGATTCCGATCATATCTATCTTGCCTGATCGCCGACCGAACCTGCTCTGCCCGATCCTTCACAGATCTGATTTATGTCACCCAGAGATCGGACTGGATCGCAATCTCCAACAACTTACAGTAACTGCGCCCTCAAAACTCTGTGTGTGCTTCTGCGCCACTTTTCGACGTTGTTGAAAGTCGCCGGAAAGCGAGCGACATGTTGTCTTTGAGAATTTTAGCGGCCTAACATCTGTCCAGACAATCGTAGCTCTAACATTCTCAAAAGAAAAAAGATCAGCTCCACTTCTTCTCAACCCGGATCACTGGCTGACTCGTTTGAGCCTGTCACTTTGCCCTCCATCATCCCAGGCTTTCGAAGGTGATCAAAAACAATGATCTCACTGCTTTAACGCTAATTCTGACCGCTAGCACCATCAACATGCCAGCTCATCCTCGTGGGCTGGCGCCCGACCCAAATGCCTGGCGCAATGATGCCAGATATTGTGCGCCAGGCGGACCGGGCCAAGTCCAGCCACCCACAGGTCCATCTCGAGGTATGCATTCTCAGTATCAGCCCCCTGCTGGACCTTCGTATCAGATCTCTGCTCCAGTATCAGTGTCAGCGTCAGTGCCAGCCACGGGCAAAAGCTCAACTCCACGAATCCCAGACCCCCCTGCTATCCCCACCTTTTCGCACGTTGCCTACTTCACCGCGATCCAACTCGAGATCCTCTACGCTCGCAAACGCGGCGCACGCATGTCGGCTTCAACATGGAAAGCCAATCGTGATGCTGCCGTCGGTTTCATCCAGGCTGTCGCCTCCAGACTCGGCTTCCCACAGCGTACCATCGCAACTGCCCAGCAGATCTACCAGCGTTTCCACCTCTTCTACCCACCCGCCGAATTCTCCCTTCGAGAGATTGCCTTAGCATCCCTCTTTGTCGCTGCCAAACTCAACGACACACATAAGAAACCAAGAGACATTCTGCTCGCCAGCTATGCACTTCGCTTTCCTGATCTCGTGAAAGGCAACTTCTCTGGCCACGACACTGCTGGCCCTTTGTCGACCCGAGCTGACAATAACGTAGCTCACGATCCTACTATCTCGGCTCTTGCGGGTCAAAAGCGGAAAAACGCACCAGACGTCACTACTGGCTCATCTTCACCAAAGCCTCTAGCGATGGCAATAGGTAGTGTGGCAGAAGCCGATATCGATCCCAACCTCGTTGAATACGATCGAAAGCGACTCATGGCACACGAGAAGCTCATTCTCGAGAGTTTGTGCTTCAACTTTCATAGCAGCGCCAACATCACGCTTAAGATGGTCATCAAGCTGGCGAGGAGGAGCAAGCTATCCAAGTCGTTTACTCGGTCAGCTTGGAAGATTGCCGCGGACATGTTCCGCACAAGTGCGCCGATGCAATATCCGCCGAATGTCATTGCTGTGGCTGCTCTGTACGCTGTTGCTTTGCTTGCACGCCCTCCACCACACAGCTTCCCAAATGAGCAGCAGCAAGGAAATCGAGATGCGGCATCCAGCTCGAAAGATGCTGACTCGATCGTCAACTTCTTGCATAGCATCAAGTCCGTTTCAGCAACACCGACAGCAGAGGAAGCCTCGTTATCTACACGAACCTTGGCACCAGTCCCACTATCTGAACCCTTCCCTGGATGCGACTCAGAATGCCACGTCCTTGTCGAAGACGTGGAAGAATCAGTCCACGAACTCCTCGACCTCTACCTCGGCTCGACAGCTCAACTCCCATCTTCGCTCTATGACGACACAGCATCCACTACCAGCTCTCCCCTCTCCCCTTCGGACCATCTTGAGAGTTTCAACATTATACCATCTTCTCCAGCTGATTTGGAAGACCCAAGTGGTCGTCCGCCCAGGAAGGTACGACGTCCGCAGCAACAGTACGAGTACTCTCCTCCGCCATTTGGACTTGTCGATTGGCTCAACTCGGCTCGCTTCTTGGCCTTACAAGCTCAACTGCACGCTGTGAAATCTTTAGACAAGACAGCAGAAAGCTCCAAGTCAACAGCACCAGTCAAAGAGCTCTCAGCACTGCTTACAGATCTCAAGATCTATCTGCGTGGGATAGAGTATGATCGACAGAAAGCTGATGATGCATACTTGGCTGAACTAGGTATTTTAGCAGAGGTCAATGTGTATCCGTTGCCCGAAGCCGAAGCTGCAGAGGCTGCTGCTGCGGTTGGCGCTGTAGGGATGCTGAACACACCTGCTCATTCCGTGTCGATCAAACTTGCACCTTTGAACGAGACTCAAGCGGGTAATGCGGAACAGGCGAGTCGAGGTACCGCTGCACCAGCACCGACGGCGGAGGATCCAACAGCAAAGTTGACCAAAGAACAGAAAAAGATCGTGGAAAGAATTAGAAGGCGCAAACTTGTGTCCGCACTTCGATTGACATTTGTCGAACCTGGAGTGGAGAAGAGGCTCAACATGTCGGCAGAGGCAGTACAAAAGAGAGAACAGCAAAAGCTCCAGCAGGTGAAGGAGCAACAAGCCGCAACAGCTACTGTAGCAGGAACAGGAGAAACAGTTGTTGTGTCCAAGCGAAACCGTATCGAAGCAGCAAAACGCTATCTCTTCTAATCCTTCATCATCGTAATTATACTCAATTGTCATCAACAAACAAAAGACTGTGATGCATGGAATCTTGATCAAATGCAAAAGTGAAAGGTGAAAGTGTTCGAATGTCGACATCGATTTCTTGCCCAGAAGTGGTAGAGGCAAATGACCTGCTAGCTAGGTAATGTGTATATCGTGCTCGTACCTTTGCCTCTCCCGGAGAGGAGAGAATAAAAGTGTTGCTCTTTCCCGTTTTTCCCTCAACCAGATGTCCACTGAAAAAAAAAGGACACTGTGATGAATATAACGGGAGGAAAGGTCCCAGAAAGGTAGCTCACGGAGAGGAAGGAGGCAAGAGAGGCTCGACAGAATGGAAGCGATGAGGCGGGGAAATGTACGGGGAACAGGGTGGGATGAAACGACACTCGACACAGGCGAGCGGGAGCTGTTTGAAAACGAGGTGCTTTCAACCACGGAGGCGTCATCATACAGATGAAGATGGCCCTGATCGCAGATTCAAACAAAGCAGGTTTCTTACAATTAGAACGTGTGCTGGTTGGGAATACGAGAGTGGTGATTAGACTTGCGTGTTTGAGGGCGATTGCGAATGTCTGAAGGAGAGAGAGAGAGTTGCTGAACGAATAAAAAGAAGCTGGACGGGTGGTAATACAGTGCTGAGCGGACGAGTCGAGAGCAGGAACGAGACCGAATCAAATCAAGAGAGTTTGTCAACGAGTGAGGATCTCACTTGCGACGGTTCTGCTGCATGCCAAGAATCTGGACCATGCGAACAAAGATGTTGATAAAGTCAAGCTCGAGGCTGATGGATTCGGCAAGAGGATCGCCCTGAGTGTAGCCAGCTCGGACAGACTGTGCGTGCTTCAAGATGCGCTGAGTGTCGTAGAGAACAAAGGCACCAAAGACAGCAAGACCACCGTAGAGCGAGAGCGACTCGGTGACTGCGAGTGTACGGAAGGCGGTGCGAGGCAGAATCATGGGAGCCAGCGACGACAGGGCGACGATGGTGACACCAGCAAGCAAAGGACCGCCCATCCAGAGGTACTTGCCTTCCTTAGCAGTAGCACCGACGTAGCAAAGCGAGCCAACAAGACCAGCGGTGTAGAGGGCAGCTCGCGAGAGGACGGCAGGGTTGAGGAAGAGCAATGGGCTGAGTACTGCAGCCTGCGAAGCGTTGAAAAGCAACCAAGATGGGACCTTCATGGGGTGACCGGGTGGCAGCGAGGTGGCACCAATTATACCACCGATGCTAGCAACGAGACCGACACCGAGCACAAGCCATGGGTTGGCCATCATGACTCGCTGAGAGACACCGTAGCGGTGAAGACCGACAGCAGCAGCGCCAGTGAGGGCCAAGCCACCAGCAAGGTACATGAAGGTGCTGTTCAGGTAGCTTGCCTCGACTGGATGCAAAGCATCACGGGTCTCGCGGTTGAAGAACATGTTGGCAGCAAAAGCAGTACCACCGATGATGCCGAGACTGGCCAAGGCGCGAGTCCATCCGCCGGGCTGCGAAAAGCTGGTAGGGGCATCAGCAGCTGGTGCAGCGTGTGGTGCTGAAAATGCAAGACGACCGCCGGATCCAGTAGCGCTATCGCCGTTGGGACGAAAAGGGCTGGTGCGGACACCTCGAACCTGTTGTTCAACATGACGAAGCGGTGTCGAGGATGCGGACAGGCCACCGCGAGCCGTGGAGGTGAGAGCCGGCTTGGCGGCAGAAGCTGCGGAAACGAAGGATCGCAGGGGCTGGGCAACAGCACTGCTGATGGCGGGAGTGGATGCCGATGCAGAGGACCGAGCCACCAGCAGGGAATTGCGCAGCGAGCGCTGAAGCGTCTGGAAAGACGGCCTCAACATGATGGAATATCTGTGAAAGGTACTGATGTGTAGTTTCGATCAACGAGTAACTGTGATATGGATGGTGAGAACGAGGTTAGTCGATGGGACGGCTGATAGCAATTCGAGGTGCTGAAGCTGAGGAAAGGTATTGCAGAATTTGTGAAGAAAGGGCCTTGGGCCATGATGACGCTTCGTTGATATATATACCCTTCAAAGCTGAGAAGACAGAAGAGCGACTGAGCCAAGAATAAGCTTGACTGGACTAATTTTCCTTACTCACACCTCCACCTTCCACCTTCGGACGAATGAGTCGTGAGCCGTTCTGCCAGCATTTGCTGCGGAGATGACGCTGAACAGAGGCTGCTAGCAATTTCCACGTTGCAAATCCTCTCAATCGTCGATCACGGTCTGACTCGTACGATACAGCAAGGCGAGCTCAATTTCTGGCAACCCTAAAATTGACACACACACACACACACGCACGCACGCACCACACACAACAAAAGCAGCAAAGCGACTCCCACTTTTTTTTCCTTTTCTTCTCAAAAATTTCTATTTCTTCTCACAGGCGCTCACTCGACTGTGTCAGTTGACTTCACCTTGTCAGGAAACAAGAAGACAAGCTTCTCTTGGCCAGAAAAAGTGTTCTTCTGGATCGTGTTGAATTAATTTAATTTTTTTTTGCTTGCAGCCAGAACCGAGCTCGAGATCTTCTTACTCGTGTCCTCACCCTCACCTTCTTCTCCACCTTCTATCCACCCTACAGCCTCTCCTTCTCCACCATTTTACATTCGCTTTAGTACCTGCCTGTTCCGCAGTGACTGTCAGCGTTAGTGCAGCTTGACCTCGCACACCTTCCCATCGCCGTCCTGCACGGAGGGCAACCCTCATCAGTGTCACTTGACGACGTTTTCGCTTGACCGAAGCTACTCGGATCTCCCCACCACAACCATGGATGTAAGTGTTGTTCTCCATGCTATCCGCCGTTCGCTTTCCCAGCCACAACCAACATTGTTCCGCACCCAATTGAGCATCTTTGACTGACCCGTACATCCTTGATACTTGCGCAATGACAGGCTTCCTACGTCCAGGGCCTTCATGAGCTTTTAAAGCAGAGCGGTGTCCCTGACACCAACACTGTCAAGGCCGCTACCGAGTCGCTCCAGAACAACTACTACAAGAACCCGCAATGTGTTCCTGCACTCTTCGAGATCTTGGCCACCTCCCCTGACTTTGCCGTTCGACAGCTCGCTGCCGTCGAGTTGAGGAAGCGTCTCGCAAAGAGCGGAGGTAAGGTCTGGACCAAGCAGTCGCTCGAGATCCGTGATGGTATCAAGGCTAAGCTCCTCGAAGTCGTTACCAACGAGCAGTCCGGTCCAGTCCGCAACTCGATCGCTCGTGTTATCTCCGAGATTGCAAAGCGCGAACTTCCCGCTGGATCATGGCCCGCTCTCCTCCCCTTCCTCTTCCAAGCTGCCGATTCGCCCAACGCCACACACCGACAGATCTCGCTCTTTGTCTTCTACACTGTTCTCGAGACCTTCGTCGACGGTGGTGAGGCTCTTGACAAGCACCTCCCTCAGATCATGCAGCTTTTCGCCAAGAGCCTTCAGGACCCCGAGTCGCTCGAAGTCCGTGTCACCACCGTTCGTGCCCTCGGTAAGGTGGCTCAGAACCTCGAGAGCGATGCTTCCGCCGACCTTGCTGCTATGCAGTCCGCTGTGCCCCAGATGGTCGGTGTCCTCAACCAGTGTCTCGAGGCAAGCGACCAGGACGGTGTCCGTCAGATCCTTGACGTGCTCGAGGAGATCTGCATGCTCGAACTTCCGATCATCTCCAACCACATTGCCGAGCTGATCGACTTCTTCCTTGCCAACGGTGCCAACAAGGACCACGAGGAGGATCTCCGACTCATGTGCCTCAACTCGCTCATCTGGATCTGCTCTTACAAGCGCTCCAAGGTCCAGAGTCTTGGTCTCGCCAAGCACATGATTGTTCGCTTGATGCCCATTGCTGTCGAGCAAGGCTCGGACGACGTCGACGAAGACTCGCCCTCGCGTCTTGCTCTCCGTGTCATTGATGGTCTCGCTACCGAGCTCCCTCCCAGCCACGTCTTCCCTCCTTTGCTCGAGCAGATGCAGGCATACATGGGCAACCAGGACCCTCATCACCGCAAGGCCGCTATGATGGCTTTTGGTGTCTCTGTCGAAGGCTGTTCCGAGTACATTCGCCCCCACATGAACGACCTCTGGCCCTTTGTCGTGGCTGGTCTCAAGGATCACGAGGCTGTTGTCCGCAAAGCTGCCTGTGTTGCCCTCGGATGCCTCTGCGAAATGCTCGAGGACGAGTGCGCTGCCAAGCACGCTACTCTCTTGCCTGTCATCATGGAGCTCATCAACGACCCTGCCACCCAGCGATCGGCTTGCACCGCTCTTGACTCGTTGCTCGAAGTGATGGGCTCCGACATCTCGCAATACTTGCCTGCTATCATGGAGCGTCTTGCTGGTCTCCTCGAGACTGCCCCCATTCCTGTCAAGGCTACTGTCATTGGGGCCATCGGCAGTGCCGCTCACGCCTCCAAGGAGGGTTTCATCCCTTACTTCGACCAGACCATGCAGCGCATCAAGCCCTTCCTTACCCTGACCGAGGAGGGCGATGCTATGGACTTGCGAGGTATCACCACCGACACTGTGGGCACCTTTGCCGAGGCTGTCGGTAAGGATGCTTTCCGTCCTTACTTCCAAGACTTGATGAAGCTTGCCTTCAAGGGTATGGACCTCAACAACCCCCGTCTTCGCGAGTGCAGCTTCATCTTCTTCGCCGTCATGTCGCGTGTCTTTGGCGAGGAGTTCACTCCTTTCTTGCAGCACGTTGTACCCAGGCTCATCCAGTCGTGCCAGCAGTCTGAGCACGACCCGGTACCTGGTGCTTCCGGCGACGGCACCGTCAACGGCATCGGCATCAGCATCCCCGGCTTGAGCGCTGGTGATGGCGACGAGAATGATGATGGCTTCGTCGACATTGACGAGCTCAACGACGCTTTCCTCAACGTCAACTCGGCCATTGCCATCGAGAAGGAGGTTGCTGCCGACTCGCTAGGTGAGATCTTTGCGCACACCAAGTCGGGCTTCCTGCCTTACATCCAGGAGTCGGTCGAGCAGCTGGTTATCTTGCTCGAGCACTTCTACCAGGGCATCCGAAAGAGCGCCGTCTCGGCCCTCTTCACCTTCATCAACACACTCAACGAGCTCAGCAACCCTCAGCCATGGCAGGCTGGTGTGCACGTCAAGGTACCCCTCAACGCTGACGTGCAAAAGCTCGTCAACGCCGTCATCCCTGCCGTTATGGAGATGTGGGAGAGCGAAGATGACCGGTAAGTTTCCATTCCCACATCACATCACACGATACCTTTTGTTTCCCATCGATACCCAGAGACAGCCGCAGACTGCAGAAGACAAGGATGCATAGACATGCGCTAGCTGGACAGTGCACGCCGGCCACCTTGGAAGGATGACAAACTTTTCTCAGCTCACAATGACGACCGTTATAGGAGCGGTCGACGTGACTATAACCTTTTTTTATAACCAAAACTGATACTTGGCAAGAGCAATAGCCATTGGTGGTTGTGGTCTATGCATCCGTCTCTGCACGTCGCTGGCTGTCGTCGGTGGATACCACTTGCGACCCTGCACTGCGTTGAGCTTTGACACTGACCCGCCTTCTCTTGTCTTGATGGGCCCTGTATGTTAACAGAACGGCTGCCATCGAGGTCTGTCAGTCGTTGGCCGAGTGCCTGAACAAGAACGGCCCAGCGATCGTTGCTCCTGACCATCTCGACACGGTTTGCACTTACACCATCATGATCCTCGAGAAGAAGAGCCCACCTCAGCTTGACTCGGAGATCCCCGAAGAGGAGAATGAGGAGGCTTCCGAGTACGAGTCGGTTCTCATCTCGGCTGCTTCAGACCTTGTCGGTGCTATGGCCAATGTTCTTGGTGGTGACTTCACCGACCCATTGAAGCAGTTCATGCCTCAGATCATGAAGTACTACACTCCCGGTCGATCAGTCAGCGACCGAGCTACCGCAATTGGCTCGCTCGGCGAGATCATCACTGGGATGAAGAGTGCCATCACCCCCTTCACCCAGGACATGCTCTCGCTCCTTTCGCGTGCCCTCTCAGACGAGGAGGCTTCGGTGCGATCGAACGCTGTTTTCGCCTCGGGTGTGTTGATCGAGAACACGCAGGCCGACTTGAGCTCGCACTTCCCTGCGCTGCTCAACGCCATCCAACCTTTGTTCGAGAAGGGAGAGAAGGAGGCTGACGAGGTGTTGACTGCTCGCGACAACGCTTGCGGTTGCATGTCAAGGATGATCATCAAGAATGCCGAGGCTGTGCCATTAGACCAGGCTCTTCCCATCTTGTTCTCGTCATTGCCTTTGCAGAAGGACATGGCCGAGTGGTCACCCGTGCTTCACTGCATGATGAACTTGATCCAGAGCAACAATGCTGTTGCCTCGCAGAACATCGAAACCATCCTGCAACTCTTCGCTCACGTTCTTGCTGGCGACGAGGATAACCTTGGTGCTTTGTTGCGCGGACAGGTGTGCGGTTTTGTCAGCCAGCTCAACACTCAGATCCCTGACAAGGTTCAGGCGGCTGGTCTGCAGCAGTATCTCGTGTAAAATCTTCTCTTCTGTCTCTCAGGATACGGCAAGCCTGTCAATCATCATTGCAAACATACCTGAGTAGTGTCTCTACGCATTTGCTCAAAACTCTCTATCTAGCATTCCATCCTTTCTCGCATTGACATGTTTGCAGGTTTTCCGTTTCTTTCATCCTTTGTTTTCTCATCTTAGACGTTACGAGTGTTATTGTGTTCGCATAGATGTGTCAACTTCGAACCGCAAATGAGACGAGGCTGTAGATGTGATGAACGGGTCATCATGATCAGAAGAGAAGATATGATGGAGAAGTGTCCAGGTCTGTTTGGCTGAGCAAGGATCTGAGAGCAATCGGCAGGGGAGCGAATATAATTGACATCCGGATCATTTCAAATGAGTGGAAAAGCACGACTTGTTTTTTTTTTTTTCTTTTTCTTTTTTTTTTTTTTTCTTTTTTTTTTTTTTTTTTTTTTTTAAGCTGTCAAACACAAGATGAATACAAATTGGAATACGTGTCGGCGCTTAGGAAGCCAAAAGGCCGGGAGAGAAGCTTTTAAATTTCCAGAGTGCAACACTTGCAACACCCTTTTATTCCTTTAACTCTCGCGCTGTCCTTCTTGGCCATAGCGCGTCTAACAGAGGAAGCCTTGAAATTTCGCGTCTCTCGCGCCTATCAGTGCACGACACGGTTTTGTGTGTGTGTGTGTGTGTGTGTGTGTGTATATGTGTGTGTGTGCTGGCGCTGCTGTTGAAAATGAGAGTCGAGTGAAAGTGTGCGAGTGAGAGTGAGTGAGTGAAAGGGACCTTGGCTCTCGGTGCTGCCTGCTGCGATGGCTTGTCCGTACTACGTTGCGTGGCATTTCTGTGCGTGTGTTTCTCCTTTTGGCCTTCTCGCTCGCTCACTCACTGTCTGTCTGTCTCTCAAAGTCTTTGAATCTGGCTTTGGCTTGGCTTCCGTTCCTTCTCGCACAGCAAGCGTCGGTGATAGCTTCTCACTTGTACTTGTCCCTTCGCTTCTCTCTGCATCTTACTTGCTTTCTTTACGCTCCACACTCGCTTCTTTTCTCACCCTTTCTTCTCTTTTGTTTTCATCCTCCGGGGCTTGTCGAGCTTGTCGTTCTGATTGTCCGGCTGCTTTGAACACCAGACAAGACTCGGTCGCTGCTCCCTCGGACTCCTTTCCCTTCTTTTGCGAGAGCAGGCTTCTCCATTTCGCTAGACGAGCTCTCGACAGTGTCGCTGGCTTTCTCCTCTCACCTTGGCTCAGCAAGCTACCCCGGCGGTCCTTTGCTTCGTATCACATCTACGCTCCGACGTCCAGCGGTAGTGTGTTACACCGTCCTTCTTAGCTACCACAAGTCGCAGTAACACAGGCGTCACGCCGTTCCATAGCAGGTAAATCTTGCTTCCGACGCCCCCGCAGAGACGACTAATACCATCATGGCGCCCGCTGCAACCGACCTTCTCGCCGCCTTTGTGCCAGGCACCAAGGCTTGGTTCCCTGACAAGGAGCTTGGTTGGATCAGTGCAACCCTTGCCAAACCTGTCGCTAAACCTGCCTCCGGCGAGATCGCCCTAGAGTTTACACTAGATGACACTGGCGCTTCCAAGACCGTCACCACCACCGAGGCCAAGCTCGCAGCCAAAGATGGCGAGGACCAGCTTCCACCACTACGCAACCCGCCACTTCTCGAGGCCACAGACGATCTTACCAACTTGAGTTACCTCAACGAGCCTTCAGTCCTCCACACCATTCTCAATCGATACTCCCAACGAATCATCTACACCTATTCTGGTATCGTCCTCATCGCGGTCAATCCCTTCTATGCGCTCAGCCTGTACAGTCCCGAGATCATTCAAGCTTACTCGGGTCGACGTAAGGGTGAACTCGAGCCACATTTGTTCGCTATTGCAGAAGATGCCTACCGATGCATGATTCGCGATGAAAAGGATCAGACCATCGTCGTCAGCGGTGAGTCTGGTGCTGGTAAGACTGTCTCTGCCAAGTTCATCATGCGTTACTTTGCCACTGTCGAAGACCCAGATCGACCAGGCAGCAGAAAGGCCGGTCCTGGAGGCAAGGAACCCGGCGGTATGAGCGAGACAGAACAGCAGATTCTCGCTACCAATCCTATCATGGAGGCTTTCGGTAATGCAAAGACCACGAGAAACGACAACTCGTCCCGATTCGGAAAGTACCTTGAGATCCTCTTCGACAAAAGCCACGAGATCGTTGGTGCCAAGATGCGAACATATCTGCTCGAACGATCTCGTCTCGTCTACCAGCCCGAGACCGAGCGAAACTACCACATCTTCTACCAGCTCTGTGCCGGCGCACCTACATCCGAAAAGAAGGATCTCGGCCTCGAAGACGCATCCAAATTCTTCTATCTCAACCAGGGTGGTGCCGGCAGCCATATCATCAACGGCGTAAACGATGCAGAAGACTTCAAGGCGACTCAGAAGGCCCTGAGCACCGTCGGTCTCACCATCGAACGACAATGGAACATCTTTCGTCTCTTGGCCGCGCTCTTGCATCTCGGAAACGTCAACATCATTGCAGCACGAAACGATGCCATCTTGGCCGATGACGAGCCAAGTCTCTTCATGGCTACGCGCATGCTCGGTATCGACTCGTCCGAGTTCCGCAAATGGACCGTCAAGCGTCAACTCCAGACTCGAGGTGAAAAGGTTGTCACTAACTTGACACAGGCGCAAGCCATCGTGGTTCGTGATTCCGTCTCCAAGTACGTCTACACCTGTCTCTTTGACTGGCTCGTCGACCAGATGAACCGATCTCTTGCTCTTGGCTCATCCAAGTCACGCGAGTCCATGATCGGTGTTCTCGATATCTACGGTTTCGAGCGATTCAAGATCAACTCGTACGAGCAGTTCTGCATCAACTACGCCAATGAGCGTCTTCAGCATGAGTTCAACCACCACGTCTTCAAGCTCGAGCAAGAAGAGTATCTTCAGGAACAGATCTCCTGGACATTCATCGACTTCTCCGACAACCAGCCTTGCATCGACATGATTGAAGGCAAGCTCGGTATCCTTTCGCTCCTCGACGAAGAGTCGCGTCTTCCCTCCGGTTCCGACGAGTCTTTTCTACAGAAGCTCTACACGCAGATGGACAAGCGACCCGAGTTCAAGAATGCATTCAAGAAGCCGCGTTTCGGCACAACTAGCTTCACCGTCTGCCATTACGCTCTCGACGTCGAGTACTCGAGCGCCAGCTTTGTCGAGAAGAACAAGGATACGGTTCCTGATGAGCACCTCAACCTGCTTAACAGCACAGCCAACCCTTTCCTCAAGGAGGTCCTCGACACCGCCGTCAACCTACACAAGCCCGAGGAGTCCAAAGATGAGGCTACCGACGCTGCTGGTGCTCCCTCCAAGCCTGCACCCAAGAAGCTGCCCGGTGCCAGCATCAAGAAGCCTACGCTCGGTTCTCAGTTCAAGACCTCGCTTGTCAGCCTCATGGCCACCATCGACAGTACCAACGTCCACTACATTCGTTGCATCAAGCCCAACGAGGCCAAGAAGGCGTGGGAAGTCGAGCCGCAAAACGTTCTCGGACAGCTCCGGGCATGTGGTGTGCTCGAGACCATTCGCATAAGCTGTGCCGGTTACCCATCACGATGGACTTTCGCCGACTTTGCCGAGCGATACTACATGCTTGTACCATCGGATCGCTGGAACATGTCGAACATGGACAAGGTCAAGGCATTGGCTACGCACATCCTCTCCACCACTATCACTGAGAAGGACAAGTACCAGGTGGGTCTCACCAAGATCTTCTTCCGAGCCGGTATGCTTGCCCAGTTCGAGCAGAAGCGTACCGACCGCTTGAATGCAGTGACCATCATCATCCAGAAGTACCTCCGACGTCACGTTCATCAGAAGAAGTACCAGGCAATGCGCGCCAACACGGTCAAGATCCAGTCGTGGTGGCGTATGCGTTTAGCGATGAAGCAGGTCGAGGCTCTCCGACAGAACACCGCCGCCACCAAGATCCAGACCGTCACTCGTGGATTCCTGGCCCGCAAGCAGTACCATACCACCCGACAGGCTGTCATCAAGATCCAGGCAGTCGTCCGTGGACGTGCTATCCGATCGACCTACAAGACCGCCAAGGTCGAGTTCTCAGCTACACGTCTCCAAGCCTTGCTCCGTGGTGCCCTGGCCCGAAGGCAATACCGCAAGGAGAGGCAAGGTGTCATCCACCTGCAGTCGTGCTACCGTCGTCGTCTCGCCAAGAAGGAGCTCGTCGCTCGTCGAACCGAGGCCAGATCCGTATCGCACTTCAAGGAGGTCTCGTACAAGCTCGAGAACAAGGTCGTCGAGCTCACCCAGAACCTGCAAAAGCGAATCAAGGATAACAAGGAGCTTTCGGCCAAGATCAAGGCACTCGAGGCTCAGATCCTCACATGGCAGGGCAAGCACGAAGAGGTTGAGAGCAAAAATCGCGGACTCAATGACGAGCTTGCCAAGCCCACCGTGGCTATGGCCGAGTTCGAAGCGCTGCTTGCTGCTAAGAAGGAGCTCGATGTTAAGCAGGAGGCTTCACTCAAGCGCATCGCCGAGCAGGACAAGCGTATCGCCGACCTCACCGCCGAGATCGAGCGTCAGGCCGACGAGTTGCAGGCACGATCCGAAGCTCTCAACGGTGTCACCAAGTCGGCGGAAGGTGACGTTGCCACGATTAACTCGCTTCGATCCGAAGTCGCCGGCCTTCGCGAGCAGCTCAACCGTGCCAACGCGCTCAACACACTGCAGAAGAACTCGCAGCGGATCGAGAATGCCGCACCACCTGTCTTTAACATGGCCACAGGCAAGGAGAATGGCTACGCCAACGGCAACAGCAAGCGTCGTCCTCGTCGTCACAGCGAGGCCGGCCCTTGGAGCGATGCACCTGCCGGTCGCGACGAACACGAGGAGGCCATGATGGCTGCCAAGCGCAGCGCTGCTACGGCCAACCGCCATGTCTCGGTCGCATTTGGTCTGGACGGTCACCAGATTCCTGGTCTTGGAGGCCAACGCAACGGCTACGACGACGAGTATGATGAGGACGACCCATCCGAGGAAATCATCCGCATTCTCGAGAACGAGGAGCAGCTCGATGAGGACGTCCTCAACGGTCTCATTCGCTTCCTCAAGGTGCCCGCGCCTAGTCTGCAGAACCCTCCTTCGCCCAAGGAGGTCTTGTTCCCTGCCCACCTCATTTCGCTGGTCACCAACGAGATGTGGAAGTATGGTCTTGTGCGCGAGTCGGAGCGCTTCCTTGCCAACGTCATGCAGACCATCCAGCAGCACGTCATGTCGTTCCAGGGCGAGGAGGCCATCATTCCAGGCATCTTCTGGCTCTCGAACGTGCACGAGGTTCTTTCGTTTGTCTGCATTGCCGAGAGCGACATGCTTCAAGGTATCGGACCTGGCGTCGATGGCGCTGCCCGTTCCTTCGAGTGGGGCGACTACGAGCGTCTGGTTACCATCGTCAAGCATGACTTGGACTCGTTGGAGTACAACATCTACCACACATGGATGCAAGAGGCCAAGAAGCGATTGCACAAGATGGTCATCCCGGCCCTCGTCGAGAGCCAGTCACTGCCTGGTTTCGTGACGAGTGACCACTCAGGACGTCTGTTCAACCGATTGCTATCGAACAACTCGACACCCTCTCACACGATGGATGACATCCTTGGCATCTTGAACAAGGTATGGAAGAGTCTCAAGAGCTACTACGTCGAGCCTTCGGTGACGCAGCAGGTGGTGACAGAGCTGCTCAAGTTGATCGGTGTCACGAGCTTCAACGACTTGCTGATGCGAAGAAACTTCTGCTCTTGGAAACGTGCGATGCAGATCCAGTACAACATCACTCGTATTGAGGAATGGTGCAAGTCGCACGACATGCCCGAAGGCACACTGCAACTCGAACACCTGATGCAGGCGACCAAGCTGCTACAGCTCAAGAAGGCGACGTTGGGCGATATCGACATTATCTACGACGTCTGCTGGATGTTGACACCGACACAGATCCAGAAGCTCATCTCGCACTACTACGTGGCTGACTACGAAAACCCGATCTCGCCTGAGATCCTCAAGGCGGTTGCATCGCGTGTGGTTCCCAACGATCGCAACGACCACTTGCTTCTGCCTCCCGAGGTGGACGAGGCTGGACCATACGAGCTGCCGTTGCCAAGAGAGGTGACGGGTATCGAGACATACTGCCCTGCCTACATTTCGGTTCCGGCGATTCGTCGTCTTGCCAGCCGCGTGGCATAGAGACGCGTACCTCAACACATCATTACAGATACCTTCCATCCACTTGTATATTTGTTCCTCATGCTTCTCTTGTTCCCCGCTGTCACGTCACTTTGCTGTACCGTCAACTCGAATATACTTATGGTTTCCCAGTATTGCTGTCAAATGTGCCGTGTTTGGTAGACTGTTCCTGAGATGCACAAGAAAGCTGCATGAGCAGCAGGTCTCCTTCCCAAATCGGACAACCTGCGACCAATGCAGATGTGATCCGATAGATGGCAAATGTCAAATTTTGGGCAAGACATTTCCATCATTTCAGACTTTCACTTCTTTTAGGAACTGCCATCAATCAGAGCCCAGATGATCCATTGCTCCCAAGGTACAGTCTCTCTGTTGAGACAGGCTGCCAGTCGTCCACAGCCCCCCAAGCGAGATCAAACATGGACCTGAGTGTTCATAGAATGACACAAGAGGGGACTAGCTCGGTGTGTGACGTTAGTGAAATCACATGACCTCTCCTCTTCGTTCTAACGTTTCCGCCAACCTCGCTCACCGTCGTCACTCATCATCACCCACCAATGCTGCTCATCGTTAGCCACCACCGTTGCCCAGATGCACATGATCACCCCCTTGCTCCTATTGTGATAGCACTCAATCCTACGTGTCACTTGATTCCACCTACGCACACACTAGTCATCGGGAGGGATATATATGCTTCTCATTGCCTTGTACTTAGTTGCTCTCTAATATCATTGCAATTGCTGTCTGTCTCGCTGCTTGTCGCTTGTGTATTCCTCAACAACGTTGACCTACCCCTAAGGGCCGACCATGGCCGGATCGAGTCTGGAAAAAGAGTCGTCGAAGCTGTTGGCTCAAGATCATGCTCAATGACATACGAGACTTGAGGGTCTATCGAGCTAGCCGAATCAGTCAGAGCTCGGTCTCTGCCGCACACTCACACAGTTGACTCTGTGCTGAGCTGTTTTGAGAAATTGACAGCTTTAATCTGGCTATTCCCTCCACACACCGGATCGAACTGCACTTTCATTCGCTTGCTCTGCTGCCCATCGGATTGTACGGTAACGAAAAGCAACTGCTCGCCAAGCCGGCCGGAAACACCATTAAGACAGCCTGACAGCCTCTGCCTAGACGAGGGCCAGAGATGAAGCATGAAAAAAGGAGTCTCGCAAGTCTGCATAGCGACTACTGTATGAGCATGCGTTACCCTCCGTCTGAACGCGGAATGAAAGCCGTCTGGAAACGGAGATGGTATGGGGTACGGAGACAAAACGGGCTGGATCGGGCCGGTATGGAAGCCGGAACGTCTTGCTGTTGACAACAGAAAGAAGAGCGAGGAACGGGCTGTGCTCGGACGGGAAGCCATGTGTAGAGAGAGAGAGAGAGAGAGAGAGAGAGATGATCCACTCGTCGATCACTTCTTTTGCTTCAAAGTGGCGAAACCTTTTCAGGGACGCGTCATCCAGCCAAAGATTAGGCGACAGTAGAAAGAGGCAGAAAGCCAAAGAGCGTCGACTTGCCTCTGTCGCATGGAAGGAGAAAATCGAGCCAAGACAGCGGTTTCGCCACATCGACTCGACGTTGTGTGTCTGACTCGGAGTTTGGTGGGCGCAGCGGAGACACTTTGTCTGGCTTCTGTCATTGCGTACGGAAAACGCTCAATTTCCAATCGGCCACTGCTGGGCGCAGTCAATAGTGGAAATCCGAATTATTAGGCTAGACACACACACACACATAAGAGGTAAGCAACAGCACAGCACAGCGTCGACGGCTGGCGTTGTGGGTCTAGATTCAAACTCAGTTCTCGACTCGTAGCGTGTCACACAAGTCTCAGTCCCGATAACACACGCAACGCTGGCTAGCCTCGCCTGACCTGAGTCACTCAACTCACCCAATTGGCTATCAATCATTGCTCCACTCCTATAAGATCTTGCCACTACCCACAGCCTTTGTTCCCCTTCTGCCTCAACCATCAACATACCTAACATCGCTTCTGCGTTACTGTCCCAACCCCTAGTCGGCTTTTACCACCTTCGATCCTACTCGCCTCACCGCATCGCCGCTATCGTCAACCTAGCGCTGCACTCCTACAACCCCAGCTCATATCTCACCCGCAACAACCCAGCCAAGTTTAACTCAAACCCGCATCCGCATCTTGACCTCAAAGTAAGTCGCAATCCCATCGTTCATTGCGACGCTACCTCCTTCTTCCCTTTATAGACCAGCTTCTGACTCTGGTATCACCACCACCTCGTCCTCCGCCACTTACCAACTCCGCAGATGCAGATCTTTGTCAAGACCCTCACCGGCAAGACCATCACCCTCGAGGTCGAGCCTTTGGACACCATTGACAATGTCAAGGCCAAGATCCAGGACAAGGAAGGCATTCCTCCTGATCAGCAGCGTCTCATCTTCGCTGGCAAGCAGCTCGAGGATGGCCGTACCCTCTCGGATTACAATATTCAGAAGGAGTCCACCCTTCATCTCGTTCTCCGCCTCCGTGGTGGTATGCAGATCTTCGTCAAGACTTTGACCGGCAAGACCATCACTCTTGAGGTCGAGTCCTCTGACACCATCGACAACGTCAAGGCCAAGATTCAGGACAAAGAGGGTATTCCCCCTGATCAGCAGCGTCTCATCTTTGCCGGCAAGCAGCTTGAAGATGGCCGCACCCTCTCCGACTACAACATCCAGAAGGAGTCGACTTTGCATCTTGTCCTCCGTCTTCGTGGCGGTGCCAAGAAGCGTTGCCAGAATGGAGCAGGGACAGACGGTCATTGTAAGGATGCAGCGATCAACCTTGTAGGAGAGTGCCCACACTGCAGCCTCAAGTTCTGCGGCAAGCACCGTCTTCCCGAACAGCACAAGTGTTCACAGGTCGAGCAGGTTCGCAACGCTGCCTTTGCTGCTAACAAGGCAAAATTGGAGAGCGAGCGTACCCAAGCTACCCGTGGTCTTGCTCACTAAGTGCATCGCATCTCGTTGCACTTCCCACTGCATCGTCTCCTACTCTCTTGTTGTCGTCGTTGTCTCTGCATAATCTACATACCACTGTCAGCACTTGTCTTCATCATACCTTTGCGATTTCTGTATTACTAGCTACCAAATAGAGATTCAAGTTCTCTCTGCTATCTTTCCTCTTGTTATCTTGTCTGCGTTTCGTGTCTCAAGAGATCGGTCCTGTACCGCATGTTTATGATACCATTTCGTCCAAAGACAGCTTTCGTCACCCTTGAATGAGGAAAGCCTGACTCTTACCCGGCTGATGATCAGCGCTCCGCTCAAAACCTACCCTGACAGAACTTCTGGCCGACTTCGACCTGAATTTCAGCCAGCAGCAACTCGGGTTCTCAATACTGCCCGATTGCGCTCTCTCTGTCTCGCAGACTCTCTATGACACATTCGTCAATCTGAGCGTTTTGCGTTGGTAAGCTGTATTGCAGTACTAGGAGGAAAGCTACATATTTGGCGAGTGGTCATACTAAGGACATCCTATCCCTGCTCTCCCTGCGCTCCGCTTCAAAACAAATTAAGGCTCTATCGCTCAGTTGTAAGCAGCAGCAGCACTAGCCAGATCAGCATTGAACTTATCAGTCAGAGCCTGAGCATTCGCCTTCTCCGCACAGGGAGCAGCAGCTACAAGTGCAGCACCAAAAGCAGCCGTGTCCGTCTTCAAACTGTCAATGTCAGCCTTAACAGCCCCTGCAACGCCCAACGAGTTGAACTGCGACTTGAGCGCAATGAGTCGATCAGTAGCACTCTTAACATTGACCTCGGTTCCAGTGAGAGTGCTGATGATTTCTTGCGCATCAGCGTCAGTGGGAGTCTCAGTGAGGGATTTAACATCCGAAGTACCAGACTTGATCTTGTCATCGAGAGAGTTGGCTGCAGAGTTGATGGCCAGGGCAGAGAAGTAGTTGAGTGAGTCGGTTTGGAGTTGCTGATTGAGAGATCTGACGGCAGAGTTGATGGCCGAGACGTCGGATTTGACTTGAGCGACCGTGGTTCCGGAGGTGAGGAGGAGGATGAGGGCGGAGGTGCTGGCGATGAACTTCATATTGATGAAGGAGAGGAGTTTGAGTTTTGGGTTTGGGAGAGATTAGAGCGCTCGAGGATGGGCAAGGCTTTACAGGAAGAAGGTCAGGTTGACTGGCTTGATGGTCGGAGAGGAGCTGTTCATGAATGGTCTGCGCTGCTTATATCTCTTTCGATCTGGTGGACGTTCTGCTTGAGCTCGTCGAAGTACATCTTTCTTAGCTGCTGGGGGATAGTTCTGCTGCGCGGACTGCAGCAAGAACGGCGAGCTAAAGCTACTTGGCTTCCTGAAAGAAACCTCACCAAAAAGCTTCTGAGGTTTTAGACCAGCCTGGTGAGAAGTTGAGGTGATTGAGTTTGGGACCTCTGCCGATAGACTTTGCCCATCTGATCGACGGACGAAGATGAAGGACGCTAAACTTTCACCTACAAGCTTTCATGATCTCAACATCGCTCAACACCACCATTCACCATGCTGAAGATTGTGAGCTTGTCAGAAAGGTTGGGGATCCGTTGTATAGAGCAAGGAACGTGTATAAACCGGGGCTCGGCTCTTTGAAAGGACAACAGAAAGGCTCGGACGGAACTAGCCAGGCGATCCGTAGATTCTCTTCGAGGCGGCCCATGGGAAAGGTGTGACCATGGGAACGGGCTTGCTTCATTGTCGAGGAAGTGGGTGCTCGCAGACTGCGTAATGATCAATCGCAGAGACAAGGGCACAGAGGTAGGAACGGTGCGAAATGGCGCTATTGGACACAGGCTAGGAACACAGGAACATCAGATCCACTGAAAAGCCCATCGACAGTGGATGAAACAGACTCCGGCGGATCGACCCCGCATCATAATCGCACTATCCACCCATAAGCCTGCGGCTAAGTTACACCAGAGGTCCAGAATGCCGCGAACCGTACTAAGGTAGCCGAAAGATCGCTACTCGGATGGGAATGTCAGAGGACCAAAGTGTGGGGTAGAAACGCGCTTAGCTCTACTTCTACACTTCGGCAAAGCGAGTCGCGATGATCCAAGGAAAGGAATCTAATTTAGTGTGCTCCGCCTCATTTCTTAGCTCAAACAGAACGGCGGCTAACCGAACTCAAGTGACGCCAAGAAGATATGAAACGACGTGATCCTACATTGGCGTCGATTTCTGTGCTATACAGAGTACCCTCGTCAGCATGCGAAAAATGCCACGACATCTTCTCGTCGATCATCATGACGGCCTAGTGCTTCCGCATCCGCTTTGACCCGCAACGAAGCAAGAAGGGATGAGGATGGCGAACAAGCTAGTGGAAAAGATGTTGACCCGTGACTAGATGCGATTTGTGATGCGTAGAATACAGAGCTGCGATGAGCATGCGAAATAGAGGGATGACGAGATTCGACATGAATCGGAACGAGACTTTGCGGTCTTGCATTGCGAAGCGGTGCCAAATCGTGTGAGAGGACTAAAGAGCCTAACGAGCACGTTTGCGAGGCTTGACATCCGGCTCTTCTTCGTCAGATTCCTCCTCGTCCTCTGCTGGCGCTGCTCGAGATCTGACACGACGTTGCGACGGCTCTCCTTGTTGCCCTGGCTCAGGCTTGACTTGCGTTGGCCTTCTCTGCGGCTGTTCCGCTTCTTCTTCGTCCTCTTCGTCTTCGTTGCCATCGTCAGCCGGTTGCTGCTCCACCGTTTCATCATCTTCGTCATGTTCTCCCTCGTCCTCGTCATCGTCGTGGGAAGCCTGCCTCCTTCTTCTGTTTCTTGAGGTAGCTGCTGTCTGTGAGCTCTCGCCCTGTGAGCTAATGAATCCATCGTGGCCTCCGCTGGAGCTGAGGTTCAGAGCCTTAGGCCCGATGGGGCGTGATTTCCATGTGCTTCGACATGCAGGGCAAGAGAAGCCTGCGATGCGAAGAAGCGCATCGTCGTCGTCCACGGCAGAAGCAATTGTGCCGCGTGCGCAGTGCAGATGGTAGCGGACATTGCAGCCGTGCTTCTTGCGTCCGCAACCGATGCCGAGCGTCACGAGATCTTTACAGTGAGTGCAGGTGTGGAAATACTCGTCGCCGAATTCGTTCTGGAGGTAGTTGCGGAGCTCGAGCAGTGAGCGCGTTGAGAGCGTGTAGATACCATCGCTATATTGTCGACAGATGAAAGACGATGTGAAAGAGAAAACGGTCAGTAGTTGGGCAGGAGTATTAAAGTCAAGCGAGAAGATACGGAGTGTAGCACTTACGCTGAGTAGTCGATCCATCGATGGTCGACCAGATTCTTGAGCAGTTCTTCTGTCGCATCCCTTGTCATGTGTGTTCGCAGCTTGCTACCCAGCCTCACTGCCTCGAGCGCCGGTATCGAGTATGCTTCTCTTCTCGCCTTGAAGATCTCTTCAACCAGCTTCTTGATAAACGAGATCTCCAGCGGTGAGTATCGAGTCGCGTTTTGGATGACGTTGTCGTTCTTAGTGTTGACGAGCGCGAGCATGCGCTTGCCTGAAGCCTGCTCGCGGGAGCTGCGGATCTCCAAGTCGACCGTTGATAGCTGCTTCGATGCTTCGTCGACCATCGAACGATAGGCCGACTCGCTGTATGGGTATTGTGCGACTGCGCAGCATCGTTGATAGAGGTGCTTGGCAAAAGATTCGGGGACGATGCGATGAGAAAGGAGAGATTGAAGCCACGAGACGCGGGCCAGGATCTGCCCGTCACGTTCAGATAGACTGTCCATCGTTGAGTTGCGATGGTGACGACTGACGTCAACCAGATTCAAGGGTATATGACTGGAGATGGGATGCTGAGCGGAGGAATGATGTCGATGTCAAGAAGCTCATCACTTAGACTGAGCTTGTCGAAATTTCAAACAGAAAGTGTTGGTCTCTCCACACCAAGCACGCGCGACACACGCCTTCGAAGCGCGTTTATTACGATCGGGATCGATTCGTCTCTCCCGATCCTCTTCCTCCAGTCTGTTCGGGAATCTCAAAGCTGCCGCCTCGCAAATCTCCATTCTTGTTCTCTTTGACGTTCCGATCATTTGACCGAGATCGCATGGTGACAAGCGACCGAGCGCATCCGCACTCCGCTCCGCAGGGAATGACGGCACTGAATAGCCGCCGACAGTCTGCCGCTGAATCCCCTGCTTTGGCAGGCCGGGATGATGAACCTTCGTCGTTGCTTCCCTGGCGTCCAGACAGCGTCATCATTCACCAGGGGAGGTCTTCTGACGGATACAACATTGCGATAACCTCACGAACTACAAATTGACCGAGCTAGACGTCGTGTAATGACACACACAAAGTGCAATTAATGTGAGGCAAGTATCTAGTACTTCCGGCGGAGAACGTGACCTATAGCAGTTGCCGAACAAAGAGTGGGGGAGTGGGGGGGGGAAGAAGGGGGATCGAATCACTTTATTGCATCGGTACACATTGTAAAATTCGCCGACCAAATGATTAAGCGAGGACTCCATTGTGGCATGCCATCCACAATACATATGGACAAACCATGCTGGATGCAATCCTGTTGAGCTCCATCGAGTTCAGGATCGCGGTGGGAGCATGAATTCGACTGACGAGCACAGCTGCATGCTTCACACCACTCGATTTTGTTTTTGTACTGGTGCCGGTCCTGAGCGACATTGTCCGGTGAGATCTGGGCCGTACTACTTAAAAGCATCGAACGTCTTCCGCTTCGAAGCAAGACATCCAATCACGATCACTGCACCATGGATTCCCCTGACTCCCTTACGCGTGCTCCTGCAACGCTCATTGACAATGCTGACAAGCTCAGCAAGGACGCTTCGCCGCGTGATGTCTTCGAGACAAGCTCTATCTGCGGGATCGACTCCTCCGACTTTCCGGAATTGCCAGAGCCGTCCTGGAGCAAGTATGTGCCCAGCATCTACAGTGAAGAGAGGGTTCTTGATTTGTCAGCGTTTCAGATGAAATGGTCTGTTCAGGTCGTCGCCGGCATTGCTGTGCTCTTCTTCGGTTTCGGTAAGTGGAGCGTAATTCAAGCATCAGAGCGGACCGAATGTAACTTGATTGCTCAATGTGTCTTCTTTTTGCCCACCATCATGTTTGCAGACCAAGGCGTGATGTCAGGCGTAAACGAATCAAAAGACTACCTACGCCTGATGGGTACGGCATCAGGGGTTGATGGTAACGAAACTCAACGAGACAGCGCAGCAATTGGAGGCATCGTCGCAATTTACTATTTTGGCACTTTGTTTGGCGGCCTTTTAGGCGGCTACATGGCTGATTCCCCCGGTCGTATGAAGGCCATCTTTCTCGGCTCGCTGTGGGTCATCCTCGGTGCATCTTTGCAGGCTTCGGCTCAGAACATCACCTGGATGATGTTTGCTTGAGTGATCACAGGGTGCGGAACCGGAATCTACAATGCTGTGGTCCCTGTCTGGGTTGCAGAGCTTTCCAAGCACGACAAGAGAGGTCAGGCGATCGGTTTCGAGTTTGTCTTTAACATTCTTGGTCTTGCTCTCGTTTACTGGCTGTCTTTTGGCGTTCGTAACTTGGAGACAGGAGGCTTCAATTGGCGCTTCCCGTTGGCCTTCCAGCTCGTTTTTGTGCTCATGCTTCTTGTATCGCTGCCTTTCTTCCCAGAATCATCCAGATGGCTGGCCAAGATGGGTAGAGTAGATGAAGCACGCCGAATTCTAGCTCGTCTGCGCTCTACCCCATACAACGAGCACGACATTCACGTCGCTGAAGAGCTTCAAGAAATCCTCGATGTGGCTAAGCTTGAGCGTATACGTCAAGAGAACGGAGAAGATGGGTACATCAGAATGATAGCCACTTCAGGAGGGAAGCTTCATATTCGACGCAGGATTGTTCTCGCAATCTGGCTTCAGATCTTACAAGAACTGGCCGGCATCGGTGTCATTACCGTCTATGCACCGACTGTTTTCCGATCAGGTGGTTTCAACGATACCTTGGCTCGTTTACTCTCGGGGTTCAACGATGTAAGTCTCAAAGGACCAAGCCAGATGGAGACGTTGACCGCCACTGATCCCTTTTTCTTTTTTTTTGGTCTCCTTCCTCTCACTCACTGGGGTCGTGGCACTGCCATCATCTCAGGTGTCATACATGTTTTCGGTCTTCATCTCTGTCTTCACCCTTGATCGTACAGGCAGACGAAAGACGTTGTTCATTGGCAATGTCATCATGGGAGTCAGCCTGTTCATCGCTGGAGTGGCAGCAAAATACGCACTTCAGTACGGCCCTGACTCGCCGACGGCGGACCTTCAGCTCGCCAAGCAATGGGGTGCTGCACTTGCCACCATGATCTTCATCTACACTGCAGCCTTCGGAGGAATCGGTTGGCTTTGCGTTCCTTGGTTGTACCCTACCGAAATATTCCCCCTCTTCATCAGAGCTCGGGGTGGTGCGGTCAGTGTCTTCGGATGGAGCTTGGGCAATGGGCTGGTGACGGAGATCACGCCGTTCTTATTCAATGCTATCAAATATAACACCTTGTAAGTAGCTGGGTAGCTTTGAACTAGTTGTGCAAAGGGACCTCGAATGCCAGAGACTGACAATTCCCCTTTGTTCTGCAACTCGGACATCCCTACCTTACGGAACGAGCAGCTTCTTGTTTGGAGCTCTCAATTTTTTCTGTATGCCCTTCATCTGGGCTTTCTATCTGGAGACAAGCTGCAGGTCAGTGGAGTCGATGGACGAGCTGTTCGCAGGCAACTCGGCTTTCATTGCTTTCGACAAACACTTGACAATGGTGCCGAGGACGAAGGAGGACCAGAAAACGAATGGGTAAAACGTTGTCTGACACATCTGAATTCCTCTTGAACAGCTCACAGAAATGCTTACAGTCTGAGAACAAGCGTTAAGACCTTTCCACATGCTTGATAGAAGCGATCGATGCGTAGTCACAGAGGACGGAGGCGTATATGTTATTTTGTTGCATTGCGAATGGTACTACTCTTGCTTGGCGGTAAGCTTCTTTGCTTCGCGCTTTGCTTGCTTCTTTTGCTGTCGTCTTGATCCTTTCATCTCCTCCACCTTCGTTTGTTCCATTACGTCTGATTCCGTCTCGTCTGCCGGTGACGCAGGCGTCTGAACTATACTGCTCGCCCAGAAAACTGCGCATAAGGAAGCGAACGCACTGAAACCGACCATGTACCGTGGATCTGAGCCTTCGGCATAATACCCACTCCGCTTCTTGATGTCGTTCTCGTACGTGACGATGAGCATCGTGATTGCAAGCAGCGACAGCGTCATACCGAAGATCGGATTCCCTGCAACGCCGAGCTTTGAACGAAAGAAGTAGTTGATCAGAGCGGCAAGATCTTTGAAGGCCACCATGAAGAAGGCTGAAAAGATCGTGGTAGCCGCAAGAGCGTAGAAGGAAGGCATGACAGCGTCACTGGGCCATTTCGGTTGTGCGAGCTGGAAGATCTGACCGGGCTGGAGCGTTTGTTGTGCTTGAGGAATAGCGGGTGCTGCCGGTGCGAAAAGCAACTCGCGGAAGTTGGCCGGGAACATCGTTATCCTCGTGGGCGGCGTGATCTCCAACATCCTGATAAGACTTTGTTTTGAGAGATTCAAACAGGCTGACAGGGAAGTGGGGCAGATACATGGTTTAGGGGCGACACCAACGGCCGCCATGAAGCTTTACCAGGCCAATACGAAGTCTGTTGGTAGGACGAAGACCACGGGCATGAGCTTGTCAAAATTCTATCGTGCGTGTTACTTTAGTTTCCGCTCGCTGCGATTGGACGTCATGGTGCTGCATTGCTATGTGCCAAAATTTACGACGATCCGAAAAGGGACCCGAATCCGAACATCCGGTCAAACAGAACATGGAACCGTTCAACATGTTGGAGCGCAACTTGCCTTCCAGCCAAACCCATTCGACCCAACACTCGCATCCACTGAAGGCAGGTTGACCTCAGCCAGCAAAACAGACAATGTCTTCCGCTGGCGCTGGTTCTTCTCCAACGGCAGCTCAGCCGTTCTGCCTGGTCAAGTCTTCTATCAACATCGACGAAACTTTCTTGGTACCACACATCGTTCGACCCGGTGAAACGATCTCATCCACAGGCCTTGTCTCGAGACCAGGAGGTAAAGGCGCAAACGTCTCCGCTGCCATCGCTCTCGCTGGAGCAAAGGTCTCTCTATCGGGTGCTGTAGGCAAAGATGCAACCTGGCCTATCGACGAGCTGAAATCACGCAACGTCATCACCGACGACGTTGAGATTCTTGACAACACACCCACTGGCAGAGCTTTCATCCAGATTGCCGAGGATGGCGAGAACAGCATTGTCCTTTTGAAGGGTGCCAACTTTTCGACAGACAGTCAGTCGGCGGATCCTGTCAAGACATGGCAATTCAAATCTGGCAGACAAATCACATATCTGGTTTTGCAAAACGAGATCCCATTGGAGACGACGATTGCATTCCTGCACCACGCCAAGTCAAACAAGGTCAGCCATCACGTCACTACCATCTTCAATCCCTCCCCGATGCTCAGTCAGAGCGAAGTGCAGACCTTCCCTTGGACAAACATTGACGTTCTCATCGTCAATGAAGGAGAGAGCCTCGAGTTGCTTTCCGTGTTGCAGCCATCAGCTGCATCTTCGCTCGGATCGCTCTCAGAAGGCGAAGACAAGTCAAAGAAGGTGCTCGAAACACTCTCATCGCTGGAACAGCTGTGCAACACAGCTTGGATCGTTCTGACTCGAGGCAGCAAGGGTGTGATGGCCAACGTTTTGCTTTCAGACAGTACAGACAAGCGTAGCTTCTTCAACATTCCGTCATTCAAGCCAAAACAAGTCCGCGATACTACAGGTGCAGGAGATACATTTGCCGGGAACCTCGTTGCAGCACTCATGGGTCACAATGTGGACGCCGATGAAAGTTTGCTCACCTCGGCACGTCCAAAGCAGGAGCGCTTTGTCAAAGAAGCGCTGGAATGGGCGTCAAAGGCAGCAAGTTTAGCTTGTGAGAAGGAAGGCGCGATGCAGAGCATACCTTCTGCAGATGAGGTCAAGTCGCGCAGTTCATAGTCATTGGTCCCCCTCTGTAGCTTCCGGGCGTCAAAACAATCTCAGCGCAAATCACACAACAAATGAGCAAGTCGTAGCCAAAGCGACAAGCACTCGAGCAGCAGAAACACAGGCTATTAAGATGCAAATGTGGGCGTGAAGATGAGGATGCAATTGCCAAAGAAAAGAAGACGATCGAGACATACAGATCCAGCCTGTCAGCTGGTCTACTTGTTCTCACGAACGACCTTGTCAATCCAGCTGGCAACGTACTCGACGTTGTTGGTAGTGAGACCGGCCATCGAGATACGCGAGTTGGCAGTAAGGTAAATGTGACCCTCCTCGAGCATGCGCTTGCACTGGTTGGTGTTGAGACCAAGGAAGGTGAACATGCCGATCTGCTTGAGAATGTGGTCCCAGTTGCCTGGTGTCTGGAACTTCTTTGTGAGGAGATCAAAGAGGCTTTGACGCATGGTGATAATACGACCAGCCATCTCCTGAACATCCTTCTGCCACTGGGCGAAGAGCGAAGGATCTGTGAGGATCATCTTGACGACGCGGGCACCGAAAGCAGGAGGATTCGAGATTTCGGAACGCTGAATGGCGGCAAGCTGCGAGAAGACGGCGGCGTTCTGCTCTGGCGTTGCCGAGACAACGTGGAGAGCACCAACACGCTCACCGTAGAGACCGGCATTCTTGGCGAAACTCTGGCAGATGAGCAATGGGATGCTTTTGCGTGAAACAAAGTGACGGACAGCCCAAGCATCGCGATCAAGGTCACCGGAGGCGAAACCCTGGTAAGCGCAGTCGAAGAAAGCAAAGTGAGCCTTCTCAACAAAGATGTCGGCAATCTGCTTCCACTGCTCCTGCGTAGGGTCAACACCAGTAGGGTTGTGGGCGCAGGCGTGCAGCAAGAAGACACTCTGATTTTTGGCCTGCTTCAATGTGCTGGTGAAGCCTTCAAAGTCGAGGGCAATGGTCTTGGCGTCGTAATATGGGTAGTCGACGGGCTTGATGCCAACTGTGTTGAAGATGGCCTTGTGGTTGGCCCATGTAGGATTTGAGATGTAGATCTGTCTGTCGACGCCGAAGGCCTGGTATTGGTAGAAGCGTTGGAGGAAGACGGCGCCCAAGTGGTTGGCACCGGTACCGGAGATGGTCTGAACGGAAGCGACGCGGTTCTCGGCAATAGCTGGCGAGTCGGTGCCGAGGATGAGCTTGGCGGCAGCGCTAGTGAACTCCGGAAGACCGGTGATGTTGAGGTATTCGTGATCAACAGTCTCGTCTGCGATCAAGTCTGCCTGCGCTTTCTTGACGGAAGGGAGGACGTATGGCTTGCCATTGTTGTCACGGTATGCACCAACGCCGAGGTTGACCTTCTTGTCGTAAGTGTCGGCCTTGTAGGATGCTGTCAGCTTGAAGATGCTGTGGACGAGGAGCCGGGGCGAACAAGGAAGATAGTCAGTCAGCGATCGTTTTCCGGAACAAAATATCGCTGCATACGAGATTGTACTTACGCATCTTCTGGTGCCTGAGGGACGGCGCTCCATACAGCGAGAGCTGGCGTCGAAGAAAGTTCAGCAATAGAGCCCATAGTGAAGATCGTCAGCTCGAGTCTCAAGCAAGGAAAGGTATGAGGTGGAGGAGGAAGAAAAGATGGTGATGCTTGGTGCTGAGTTGCTGGAAGGTAGGAGACTCTTGGTTGCACGAACACTGTACGCAATGTTACACGGCCGCAATGGCGCCAACTTTATCATCCAAAACCCAAGAAGAAAGCAACACCACCGGACGCTCGACTTCCGAGGCTGTGAACGGTATCTCCCACATGAACTTAAGCTTTGCGCTTCGCTCCCTCAATCACAGTTGCCGAGGATTGCGGGAGTCACAGTGTCGCATTGTCGGACCGACTGTCCCCAACGCAACAGGCTCAGAGGAGCACAGGGCAAATGTATGGCAGCGTGAACCCCTGCGGAAGAATGCCGATACACGCTTCAAACCCTAACAGAGCGACCGGCGAAATTAAGATCCCCGCAAAGAAAATCTCTATCGCACGATACACGAAATCCTTCAAGGATTGTCTCTTCTCTGCTGAGTCAAGGCGAGTCAGCTGGGTTTGTCCGGATCAGACGCTCTTTGCATAGGACAGCAACATCCATGCATCTGCTGCCATCACCTCTGCTTTCCATGTTGACCTTGCTGACCTTGCTGACCTTGCTGAATAGCCATCCTACACGTCTCTGAAATTGTCGCCATGCTCTGTCGAGGTGGAGGGAGATGGATGGTGTGTGCCGTATTGCAACGACTTACCTGCTTGACTGATGCCGTTGTCGCCAGAGATATGGCCCTGGATGTTGCCGAGACGATTCGCTGCCATGATTGCGATTGCTGCTTCGTGACGGTGTATATTTAAATACAATTTGCTGTGCTGATGCGTTGGGGCCCAGTCGAAGGTCGCGGAAGCTGTTGTGCTGGATAAGGACCAGCTGTGACTTAATGCAGGTAGGTATAGGAAGGTAAGATGGGGAGGAATGACAAGGCGAGGACGATGTCAGCAGTATTTCTCGACTTCCGGCTAAGCAAGTGTTGAGGCGGGCAGACAACCATGAAGCCGAGACAGTCAGGTCTCCACGATCAGGACTCAAGCTGCAAGCGGATCTCTGCGAGGATCGCTTGCTGGATGCGGGGTTCAGCCGAAATTGTCTTGTGAGAGAGCTGCGAGCAACACAAAATCGAAAATCGGAGAACATCGGGCCCTCCTTGAAAAATCGGGAAACGCTCTTGAAAGTGTTCCGCACCGTTGCACTTCAACAAGCATGCCATTGTGGCCGCGTCTATCTCAACGAGACAAAGTCGTCTTTACTCATTGCACATGGTCACGCCGATCATGCGGGTATCGCACAGGTAGCATAGGCAAAGCTGTACAGAAAAGATGCAAACTATCGCGTTGGATTTACTGCGTTGCTTCAGACATTTCGGCGTCCTGCGCTTGAGCAGGAGCTTCTTTAGACGTTGCCGCGGAGGGGGTATCCCATCCAGAGGTAGGATCAGAGTTGTCGGAGGCCGTCTCAGCTCGGCGCAGTATCCTTGGCTTGTGATGGCTGTGGCGAAGGAGGCATCGCTGGAATAGCTACGGGAACGCCAGTCGGATCGTCCTTGCTCAACGGCTCAGCCGCGCCACTGGCGGACTTCCCTTTGTCAGCTTCTGTCACTGCAGTTGCCGATGATGCTATCTTCGAATCCTCTAGCTCCGTCGTCTTTCCATCTCCATCAATGGCACCTGCCTCTGCATTCACTGAGGCAGACTGCTTCGAAACAGTTCCTGCTTCTTTTTGTTCTTCAGCGCCATCAGCAAGTTTGCTCGCCGATTCACCCCTCTTTGCTGCATTCTCTTGATCCGTTGACTCTTTGCTGACAGGGACCGGCTTCGGCTTGGGATTGCGCTCCTCCTCCATCGCCTTGAGAAATCCTTCGATGTTCTCGGGTCGATCCGGCTTGCCGAACAGATGAAGATTATCTCGGCTTGCAACGCGTAGAGCCCTCCATGCTAGACTCTGCATCGTCTCGATCGTTGCTTGTATCCTCTCATCTTTGTCCAGCTTGTCCTTCTCTTCTTTGCTCAACTCTGCCTCTTTGGTGGCAGGATCGATGTCAAGCTGTTCCTTTCGCATGTCGAGCTTCATCTTCTCGCGTTGGATCGACTTGTTGTAGTGCTCTAGGCTGGGTATAGGTGGCAGGAATTCAAGGTCCTCTAGACCGTCGGTAGCAATTCTGACGTACTCGCCAATCTCGTTTTCGACTCTGCATGTTCCTGCGACAGGCGGTTTGAGGCCATCTAGCCAAAGCTCGGAGAGCGCGGCTGTGCCGAGCTTGTGCGGGTATGGCTCTGGCTTGCGAAGCAGCAAGGCCCGCGCAGATGCGAATGCGGAGATCTGCTCCGGAGACAGCGGCGGCTTCTCGATCGATGGACACGACTCGGTCTTCCATCGAATCCAGTTGGCCTCACGTTTCAGCACCTCGAGCACCGACTCGAGAAAGAGGCGTCCATCGGGCTGGATTTCGCGAATCAATCCCTGGATCTCTCGCCATGTGGACCGAATCCATCGCTCGTCAGCTTCCTCCAGTGTGAAGAGCACTTGCAAAGTCTTGTTCTTCCAGTCTTTCCAGCTTTCCTTGGCGGTCGGTGTGAACGAGAGCAGATACTGGAAGAGAACCAGATATTGCACCAATACATGCTTTCTGAACGATGTGTCGCGGATTTCGTACTCGAACAGCTTGCGACCTGTGAGGTACGTTGGGAAGAAGTGACCACTGCCGGACGCAGCAACCTCTGCTGGTTCAGCATCGTCCTCGTCATCGCTCATAGCTTCGTCGGCTTCAGCAGCTTTGGCTTTGACACCGTCGACGAGATCGGGTCGAATGCGCTTCCTCGGTCGATTCTCGCTGCTCTTGCCGATCAACTGACCGACGAAGAAGCCGGTGCGCAGAACTCCGTTCCCACCTTCGTTACGCCTTTTGCCCGAAACCGGAGTGGCGGTCCCAGAGACGGCTTGACTTCCGCCCTTGCTTCCTGCTTGGTTGCCTTCTTCGGCACTAGCCGCTCCAGCCAGCTCCTTTTCGCGTTTGCTTACCGCACCAAAGAGTTTGAGGATCTTTCGAGTACTAATCCGGAGCTCAGCCATGGCGCCTTTCGCTCCGTCCGGCGCTGGATCTTCGTCAGCATTCGTGTGTTCCCCCCCGCCCGCATCGGCTGGCGTGGCACTCCGCGTTGATGGTCGTGATGTCTCATGTGCACCCATGAGCAGCGGCGAATTCGAAAAGAAGCGCTGCACTTTCCAGAAGAGCTCGTAAAACTCATAATCCACCTTGAAGATCTGGTCCCTCTCGTCCTTGTCCTCCGCATCTTCAACTTCCTCAGTAGCATCGTCGACGTTCTCCTCGATATGAGTCTTGTTCTCTACGTTGAAGTCGCCGCGTAAGTTGACACCGCTCCTCTCACCGAGAGGGAAAACTTTGGCGAGTAAGCTAAGGATACGACCGGCGAAAACAGTGTGCTGCTGCGATGGTTTGGACAGCCTTCGGAGCAGTTCGTTACAGGTACGCAGCAAGACAAGGCCTTTACCTCTTGTTGAATGCAGATCAATAGTGAGCGGCTTGACCCGAGACTCTATGTAGTCAAACAGTTGTGAGCATATTGAGATGGGTTGACCTTCGATGAGCTCTTCAACTAACGACAGAGGTAGTGTCGGGTCGATGAGATCGTAGAGTGAAAGGACTAGAATGGCGTCACAACGGTCGAAGGTCGATGGAAACGAAGAATTCAGGGCTTCAAGACCAGTTGTATCTCCTTGCGAAGTGTTGAGACCTGACGCATCCTCCAGCACGACTTTACGAAGCTCGTTGTTGCTGATCTCGAGACACAGGTTACGTAGACGGACCTCGGGGCCATCCTTGTCGACGGCAGAAGGATCTTCGATGGCGCAGAAAGCTGCCTTGATATCTGGTGAGCCCAAAATGGGCCTGAGGGCTTCCTGAACGTGATCAAAACGGAGTAGAAGCTGTTGCGGTTGCGCGTCTCGAAGGATGGTCAAGGTGTTGAGCAAGGATGGTACCAAATCGGAGAGGCAACGGACAAGCCTATCCGCAGCAGCTTCTGACGCGCTCATGTCGATGTTGCTATTGATGCAGGCATCTATCCCTTGTTGAAATCGAACGTAGAAGCCGTCTATGACGAGGAAGAGCGATTGTCCACAGAAAGCTCGTTACGTGTTTCGAGGAGAGTCTTCTTCCACACTCTCGGAACACGGATTTCGGATTTCGAAAAAAAGCGGGACCCTTTCTTTTCTCCACTTTGAAGAGCACAGGCCAAATCAGATTGATACATTCTTCCTATCCTTCCCCCACCATCCATACCACGACCTGCTTTGCATACTCCTCGTCAGCTCTCAGAGTATAAAGATAAGACTTCTGTCAGGATGCCAGCAGAAGAGGACGTCAATATTGACGATGATCGAGCTTCGGTGGACGTTGATGATGTCGAAATGGACGATGGTAGGCTCCTCTGCTGCAGCGTTGACAACTACAGGCCAAGGTCTTCACTGACTCGTCCACCATCACCGTATCCATGTTATGCTGCCGAACACAGATCCAAACGTCAAGCGCAGGGGACGAGGCTTTGATCCTCGTGGTAATGGACCTGCATCGGAAGGCGTGAAGGCCGGACGATTCGAGACCCTTGACGAGACGGCGGATAGCAGCGCTCGTGCTGTCAAGTGTAAGCACCTCACTAGCTCTCACTATGGCGTTCTGTCAGTAACTGACTCAAATGATCTCTCTATATACAGCCGTCGAAGGATGGGTCATCGTCGTGACCAACGTGAACGAGGAAGCGACCGAGGAAGAAGTCATTGATAAGTTCATCGACTTTGGCAAGATCAAGAGCTGCCATCTCAACCTCGACAGACGTACAGGCTACGTGAAGGTGAGATCCCGATGCTTCGAATGCAAAACTCATGAACCTCTGGCTGATCGTGCTTACCGACACGCTTTTTTTTGCACAGGGATACGCTCTTTTGGAGTTCGACACGCAAGAAGAGGCGCAAGAAGCGATACAGGCCTGCAAGGACGGTCTCACTTTGCTAGAAGAGGAGCTCAAGGCCGATTTTGCATTTGTCAAGCCGCCAGCTGACGCCATTTCCGGTCGAAGCTCAGGACAGAGACGAGCCAATGCGGATCGAGATCGCAGCCGTAGTCCTGGAAGGTAAAACTGCCTTCGACTCACAAGGCCAAATCATGATTTCCTATGTCGTTCTGCAAACGACAATTGTACTTGTACCGTCTTGAACCCAACTATCTCCCAGAATGCCGCTACTGACTGCCATCTCTTGTTGAGAACCTATGATGTTGATCGCATCCAATTTGGTTGTGCAAGTACCCAATAACCTCGAAGAAATCGGAAATGCGCCATAAATTAAGGTTGCAAAAACACTTGCTAAAACCATTGAGAGCCGGTCGTTACCTCTGACAAAAGAGTTGTAGACCAGCGCTAAGCCAGGGTCGATGCTGGTGAAGAGCAAGTGGTCACATCTAGTCTGATCTAGGTGATGAAGAGCTGGTTTGGAACTCGAAGGTCGACAGAGGAATCAGAACGATGAGAATGGGGAGGAAGTTGCAGACGGTCAATCGGATGCTTACATAAGCAATATTGTGATCGCCCACCAAATAGTCGAGTTGAACCTCCACCGCGTTCGTTGGGCTTGGGCCGCGCAGCTCCAATTCAACCAACATCTTCTCACTTGACCCTTCCCGCAACTTCGAACACCTCCTTATACCACAACAGCTTCGAGGATCTGCTTACACCTTCCGCACATACAATCTGATACCGTCTTCACCGATCTTCCCATCAGAAATCGCCATCATGGACGAGGAAACGGTCCAGCCGATCCCCAACCTCAAGGTGCAGCAGCACCTCTTCCTACTCGCACATCATTCCAAACACCGTGCGTCGTCAGAGAGCCAAGCTTCGCAGAAGGCCCTTTTGGAAGGTATCGAGAAGGACGAGATGGCACCATACTATCAGCTGATCCTGAACGATGCTTCACTCAAGGGGCTGTTGAAGGAGGATAAATCTTTGCTTAAACGACTTGAGGCAAAGAACAAGGAGGAGTTGCAGAAGCTGGACGAGAAGCAAGAAGAAGTTGAAGAGAACAAGGGGGAGATGGAAATTAACAGTGTCTTGCGTCAACGCGCTGCATATCACGCAAAGATTGGCGACAAAGAGAAGGCATTGGAAGCACACAACTTGGCCGTCTGGAAAGGTGCAGGGCTTGGGTCGAAACTTGATCTGACGCTCACTAAGGTGCGGATTGGCCTCTTCTTTGGTGACACGGATGTTGTGGCAACGTCGATCGCTGAAGCCAAGAAGCTTGTCGAGGAGGGAGGTGATTGGGAGCGCAGAAACCGACTCAAGGTATATGAGGGCTTGCACCTGCTCTCCATCCGCGACTTTAAGGCGGGCGGAGAGCTTTTCCTCGACGCTCTCAGCACATTCACAGCGACCGAGCTAATCGACTACAAGGACTTCATCACATTGACCGTGCTCGCTAACGCACTCACACTCAAGCGAACCGACCTGAAGAAGAAGATCATCGACTCGCCCGAGGTGCTGCAAGTAATTGACGAGATCCCACATCTTGGCTCGTTTGTCACCAGCTTGTATGCTTGCGAGTACGGCAACTTCTTCCGCGCGCTTGCCGAGGTGGAGCAGGCGCACATCCTCACATCGCGTGCTCTTCACCAGCACGCACGATACTACGTGCGTGAGATGCGCATCATCGCCTACTCGCAGCTTCTTGAATCGTATCAATCGCTCTCGATCGACAACATGGCTACTGCATTCGGCGTTTCAGGCGACTTCATCGACAGCGAGTTGTCGAGGTTCATCTCGTCAGGTCGATTGCCAGCGGTGATTGACAAGGTGCACGGTATTGTCGAGACGCGCCGACCAGACCACAAGAACGCACAATACACCAAGATCATCAAGGAAGGAGATGTCTTGCTCAGTAAGTTGACCTTTTCCACCGCGATTCGTACACTCGGCTTTTGTTTTCAACAAACTGACTCTTTGCCGTCTCTCCTTGCGTTTGTCTATGCTCTTCGACTCACTAGACTCGTTGCAGAAGCTCTCACGCACCGCCTTGTAGATTGACTCTGTCCGTTCAAGTAACCAGCATTTCATACGTGAGACCAAGCAAACCTAGGGTGTGATCGAGTCAGCGCGTTCCGTTGATCCTCCTGCACGCGATCTAGACATTGTGGAAGGCTGTTGATGGATTGCTTTTGAATGCTTGACATCTGCAGTGAATCTCGTCTAGGGGATAAATCTCGATTAGTCGACCTCAACAAGGCTGTTGACAAGACCAAAAGGAATAAAATTAACGTCGGTGAGCCGCTCAATCCATCATCTGTGCAGAGCAAGGGCGATGTCAGAGCAAGGTGTGTGGGTACTTACTGGTATGATGGAGCATCGAGCTGATCGGCACCCTTGAGGAAAGGAATGGCGACGACAAAGACGTATTCGACGACCTTGCTTCCGCACTTGTTGACGAGCTCACCGGCAGCCTTGGCCGAACCACCGGTAGCGATGAGGTCATCAATGACAAGAACGCGCGAGTTGGGGGCAAGAGCCTCCTTCTGCATCTCAAAGACATCCTCTCCGTACTCCTTCTGGTAGGAAGCCTGAACACAGTCTCCGGGAAGCTTGCCAACCTTGCGAACGGGGACGAAGCCACAGCCCAATCGCTGAGCGATAGCGGGACCGAGAAGGAAGCCTCGAGCGTCGAGACCTACAACAGCATCGATCTTGCGGTTGCCGTACGACTTTGCGCCGGGCTCGAGAGGGGTAGACTGTGCCGGTGCGGGAGTGTTGTCGTCAAGCAAAGGGATAGTGTGGGTAAAGATGTGCGAGACAATGTTGGTGATGAGAAGCTCGAAAGCCAAAGGGTCACGAAGGACGGGAAGAATGTCGCAGAAGCGAATACCCTTTTTGGGATAGTCGTCGTAGAAACCTGTTGCCGTTGAGTGGGGTTCACAATGACAGGAGCAGTTAGCCGGACCGTCCCCTATTCGCTGATCCTGCCGCTGCAAGCTGATTAAGCGCTGCACTTACGGAAAAGAGACTTGAGGTGGGCGATGTCAGACATGGTGATGACGGCAACCTCTATCAGAGATGGTGTTGGTCAGAGACGAAACCGTTGGTCTTGATAAGAGAGCAACACTTGTTCTGAAAGCTTTTGATAACGCCGGCGAATTTGTCGGATCTTTGGACAAAAAAGAAAAGAAAAAAAAAAAGAAAAAAAAATAAAAAATAAAAATAAAAATAAGAAAAAATAAGAAAAATAAAATGTGCACGAACCTACGGCTTCTGTTGCTTGCAGAATGAAACGTGCAAGTGTTTTTGGCGGCCTTGACGTTGTTACGCCGAAAAGAGAACACAGTCTGGTGGAAAGTGGGGCAGTGTCGGGCAAGAATCCAGGCAACACACGGCGGCAATGCGGGTTCCATCAGCTCGCTTTCGGCTGCAATTGCAATCGCTTTCAGGACGCTTCTTCCATGACAAGAGGAGTTGGTTCTGTTATGCGTCGAGACTGTGACTTTTATAAGGAACTCAGAGAGATAGCTCGCACACGGATGTCTGTTGAGAGGGTGCCGGCCAAGCGAAGCGCGTCGATCCGAGTCGAGGGCTTTGGCTGGTCAGCAGGCTTTCGATGCACTTTCCCCCGTGTACATGCTTCTTTGCAGCTCTTGGATCAACCTTGCAAGCAGCCGACATCTCTCAGCAGCCGACTTTATCTAAGCTTCACTCTGATCACCATCATCCATCTCTCAGATCACCTCAAGCAACGCAAGCAACGCAACGCTTTGCCCCTCCTGCCTGGGCCCTGTCTTGGTTTCGACTTCGGTCCATGTCATCGTCAATCAAGATTCCATTAAGCAGCTGACAGAACGGACACAAAGGTCATGTCAATCGTCTATGCATCCTCAAGGGTATTCCGCCAAACCAATGGCATTGTATTCCTACATCCATCAGAACGAGTACCACGGTCCGAGCTAGATCGAAGAGATCGATGCTACCGTGCCAAACGAGAAGCCGAGTACGCAAGAGCATGGGCCGAAGATGCGACGCTAGTTGGATATATTATCTACGACACAAATGCAAGCCGGATCGCGAGCGACAGAGCAAGCCTAGGCGGTCAAAGCAGCATCCGCAGACGCAGGAGGAACAACAGTGTCGCACATCGACTCGGACGCACATTGAAGCTCAAGAAACTCAAGATCTGTTCAGACATACATAGCTCAACCGCAGCCTACGCCCCCTCTGATCTTCTCTACCGGATACAGGTGATGGGCCCATTGTTGTGGTGTTTGTCTTGTCGTCCTTCTCCGCCCGCATCGAACCTTTTTTTTTTTTTTTTTTGTTCTCATTGTCGTTTAGGCTTGTCCAGTTCTTAGGGTTCTGGTCACGTAGTAATGTCACTTTCTCCAACTCAAGCAAGAGCATCCCTTCGGAATTGCTTGGAATGATGTGAGTCCATTAATTACAAGAAAGGGAATTATGGTATCGGAAGAGTTTCATACAACTAGCTGGATATCAACTGACGCCTCCCGGTGAGAAAGAGGGTTGGTGCAAAGTGCCATGGCTGACTAATCAAGGGATGGGAACGGGCTCACCGTGTTCGTCCCTGACGACAACAACTTCGACATCGGCACGCTCGCCATTGTCCATGAAAGTGACCGAGGTCATGTCAATAGGGTCGGTGCGAACACCACGCTTCTCCATGAAGCTCCTGCCAAGGATGACGGGGAAGTAGCTGTCCTCGGCAAGCATAACAGTGCAAGGAACGGCCTTGGAGCCAACCTGAACGGGCCACTTGCCAAGGTTGGTGATGCCGTTGAAACCGTAGGTGCCTGGAGTGGTGTCCTTGGGGATGAAACCGTGGTTGAGAGCAAAGCTTCGGCTGACGTAGACGTGTCGGTAGCCAGACTTGAGCATCATGGGAACATCCTGGATGGGACCAATGCTACCTTTGAGGAGACGAACACCGAGTTGCGAGTGGAACTCCTGGAACGCGATCTTGTGGGAAGGAACGGAAGAGACGGCAGTCTGGCTGGTCTTGCGGGTCTTGCTGGTGTGTGTCGAGATGGCGTCGTCGTGGGTAGCCTTTGGTGCGGGAGGCCCGGGAACGGAAGGCTTGCTGTAGCCGGGTTGAGCAGCAGGCTCGCGTGGGGGAGGGTACATGATCGAGTCTCGGCCGCCAGCAGTGACTCCTCCGGCTTCGCTGTAGTCATCGGCGGAAGGGATGTGAGGGGCAGCGACACGGTGGATGCTGACACCGCCGCTCTTGCCACGACCAGGAGTGCGGTGAACCAAGGTAAACTCGTCAACGAGGGGGACGTTGGGACTGTCATGTGCGCCATCGGCCGAGTGCTCTTCGGCGTGGTTGTTGGTAGGGATCTCGGGCAATTCGAGGTACACTGCAATGGTTTGAGTGAAGAAGCCGATTCAGATCAAAGGAAAACAGCGGGAAGTCAGCAAGGAACGAAGGCAAATGAGAAGGTTGGTGTGTGTGGTCAAGACTCACGATCAGCCTCCTTCTCGTTGCCGAAGCGTTCAAGGAAGATCTCCCAGTCATCAGCTGGAAGGACAGCAAAAAAGAAAGAGATTGATAAGGTCAGCTTCGGAGCGTACGATCAAACCTTGCAAAGTTGCTCGTCACTCACAGTCCTCGAGAGTGTAGGCTTGGCCGGACCAGCCGTACTTGATTACGAGTGGGATACCATCGTCGAGTTGAAGGCGGATCTTCTTGGCAGCACGAGACTTGAGACTGTCAAGCGAGTCGTCCGACTTGAGACGGAGCGCGAAGCTGGGAAGTGAGCCAGCGTGAAACTGTGTAGCGTCGAAGGGTGCGAAGACAACGGGTGCAAAGAAATTTGGGAGATCAGCTGGATGTCCATGGTGTCTGTGGTGTTGGTCAGTTCAAGACTTACATTGAGAATGGGAGCCATGATTGCTTTGCGAAAATGAAGAGGTCGACGATGATCAAAAGCCTGGTTGAATGCAGGTGATGGTGGGGTGTCAACAGGGTTCAGAGGTCGGCGCTGTGAATGAGAGACCTACAATGACAGTATAAACGAGCGGATGTGTTGGATGGCTCAAGTCACAAATTGGGTGTTGAGCAAGTAAAGATCTGCAAGCAAACCAGCAAAAGACAAAGAAAGCGTCATTACGCATATTAGCGGCACGACGCGACACTCACCTTCCGCCTGGAAGCTCAGCCAAGAAGAGCTGACACTCTCAACAAGACTGGAATTTCACCGCGTTCTTCTGGCGGCAAGTTGACCTGATCGTATCGCCGACGCTGTTAGATCTTTTCTGCCAACATATTCACAAGCGGCTTGCGGCTCACATTTTCGGGGGTTTTTTTTTTTGGATCAAAAAAATGGCGCACGTCCACATCCACATTCACTTCCACTTCCGCTGCGTCTCCACATCTGAATCGTACTTGTTCAACCTCAAAGCTTGATGCTTCTTCTCGACACCATCCACCTTGCTTCCACGTCAGCTTCGAAAACGACGAATCATTTTCGCGACGTAGACCACCACCACCACCACCACAAAGGAACCTTCAACTCTTGTCTCTGCCGAGGCACAAACGAGGAAAAAAAATGCCTTCGCCCACCATGGGGTTACGCACAGGGCTCATCATCGGGTCAACTTCCTTCCTGTTAGGTATGTTGACAGAGTCTGCATCCACTGATGTTGCGGATCGATGATAGACCGACTAGCTTGACGGTCCCTCTGCTTTTCTTGTGTCATCTCTACAGGAACCTTGGCCATGCACTGGACCGCAGATCACTTGATACTCTGGCAGTCACCCGTCACGTTCGACTCGGTCGTTACAGCATACACTTATTATAGGGACACCATGATCGATATGCCTTCTCTATCCCGCAAGTTGCTTCATGCTATCGGGACATTTGCTGCGCTACTGCTCATCTCGAAAGCGCTCGGCGGTCGAGAGAGCAACTGGCTCTTTGACGGCGCTTCCCTCTTCCTCTTCGGCGCTTCAGGCCTTGTCTACTACCACAAGATTGAACCAAGCCTTGCTACTTTACCACCAAACGCTCCCTCGCCAGGTGCAGGCCTCGTTGATGGTAGAGATGCTGTCTTTGCTCCTCTTGGCGAGATCGCTACTTCACATACTGTTCTCGCCGTCGCTCTGGTTGGCGTCATCCTTCTCCAAAGCGGACAGTACTACAGCGAGCGTCTGGAAGAGCGCGAGCGCATCGAAGAAGACGAGGCCCGCATCCGAAGGCGTCAACGGAGGCGCGAGCAGCAAGAGAAGCGCAAGGAGTGACTACAGCCAGCCACCTCAGCTTCATCCTAAGCTTTCTTCGTCCGCATCTTGGGTCCAGATATCTTCACAGCAGGTCGTTGGCAGGCTAGGTGCACGGCACTTGACCGCGTCACCTTCAGCTCATGTTACTGCCAATAGAATACACTACAACAGGAGAGATATGAGATTGCTTTGATCTGCCTTGTATTTTCGCGGTCGAGACTAGTGAGAGCTACTTGACTTGCTTTTTGATTTCGGTTTGGTGGATGATCGTACGGATCACCTCCGGAGCTCCTATCCGATGTCCGCGTTTCCCAAACATATCAACCACTCCATTCTCGTCCTGCCTCTTGATTTCCTCCCAATGGGCTAAGGTATAATCAAGAAGCTTCTGCTGGATCTCTTCATGTTTGAGAGCAAAGTCGTCGAAAAGTTCGTGGAGCACGTTGGCCGGGGTGATGCAATTGTTGATCGCTGTGTAGGCCAATTCCTTAAGTTCTGTCAGCCCCAACTTACAAGCGGCGCGATAGATCGACTTGGGGCTGGTTGTAATCATTCCTGAAAACTTCTCCAGGTGCTGTTGGGACTGCGATGCTTCTTCTTGGTCAAGCTGGATCCCTTTGACGTCCACAGACGCTTCTACGCACAGAGACTCGTCTCTTCCGTCTGGAATGCTCCTAGTGCGTTGGCGTCTAGTACTCTCGAGAGGACCAAATGTTATATGCCGAGTTTGCAGGTACAGCAGCACAGCTTGGACCGTGGTCACAGCCATCCCGGAGATAGGAACAAACTTGCCAAGAGGTTGCTTGGGTTCTGGTAGATGCCAAGCATCTCGGTGGGTGAGTGCGCACAATGCGGCCTCTAAGGTCGAAAAGCCGTTGTTGTCAATGTGTCGCAGCAGCTCAGTGGCTCCGTGGGCTTGTAGACTCACCCTGTCGCCATATACACATGCGTATTTGTTATCTGCCTTCCGACTGAGCACGACAAAGCAAGTATCGCCCCAGGTGCCAAAGACGGTTGCCTTGGCGATGGCATCCACAAGACCAGGCGGTGTGACAAAGTTTGTCTTTGGCACTGCATCATATTGACGAATCTGGTAGGAGAAGTCGATTATGTTGTTCGTCTGAGGCTCTCGACTCTCTTGGGCTTGTTCAGCTTGCTTCTGCTCTTCGGCAATCGAGATGGTGAACGACACGGAGTCAAGGCCAGCATCTAGCCGCACGATTTTGCGCTTCATCTCAATGCCACATCGCTCGCCATCATCTGGACATTCCTCGACTGAGATGACCACCTCGAAGATGCAGTCAATCGCATCATTTTTTTTGGTAAGACTGACGTGAAAGATGCTGTCTCCTTTGCCGTAAGTGATCGTCATTACCCAGCCGTGCTCGAGCACTTTCTGCCACTGTCTCGGACTGCTGTTGGCGGTGACCGTAATGTAGGCGAAACCGTCGCGATCCTGCATCGGTTGCTCGACCTCACCAGCAAAGAGAGTCTTGCTCTTCTTGCCAGGGGACATATCGCAAGGCTAGTCGAAAGCGAAGAGCTACTCTGAGTGGAAGCTGAAGGAAAGGTGTGAGAGGACTGTTGGCAAGATGAAAGTGAGAAATAGATGTGAGGGAGAAATAGATGTGAGGGAGAAATAGATGTGAGGGAGAAATAGATGTTAGGGAGAAAAGGGAGATGGTCGGTGATGACGGTGGGGGATAGGAGTTGTCGTTGAAGGGGAGGGCTGATCAGGAGAAGGATTCACAGTCTTTATCGACACCGTCGTGTGTTACTGCAAGGTGGGATTTCATCTTGAATTTCCATGTACATTCGCTTGCGTGCAACACTAGTAAGATGCACCTTCTGCGGGCTGGGGAAGTTTGCGGTTCGCGGGCGAAGCCATCTCTCTAGCGATGGAGGGCAGGTGTAGAAAGAAGAGCAAGACTTCAGGAGTCAGTTCAAGTGCTACGGCGCAGCAAACAGTCCACGACAGCGCTTTGAGATAGGCTTGAGAAAACGGGCGTGCGCCAGTTTAGGTTAAGCGCAGCGCAGAAAGATCAGTGCAATTGACCAGAGTGCGACTCACCTTCGAAGTGACAGGAGAATGGTTTCGATTGTGCTTTCGCGGGACCAGTTGGAAAAGATGGGAAGTGCATTGTAGTCGATACGGCCGTCTGGCTTGACGCAAGGAAGATTGATTTTGGTGAGAAACTTGAACTCGGGTGGCTGATCTGGATAGCTTGGACCGCAGTGAATGCTAAGCGAGTAGATGCGGTTCTGGTAGACCGAGTGGCTAGGGCCGATGATAGTTGCGTTCCAATTGGACATCACTGTGGTTGCGGGGTAGCGATAGGAGAGAAAGAAAGGAATGCAGGTGGCCCAAGGCGCAGCCGACAATGGATGGTTAGCCGCTCAAGGTGTTGCTTGCTTTGGCGCTCCGTCTATCGGCCTAGCCATGCATCAGGCCTCGACGGTCTTCGCTTCAAGATACTCACTGAGATCGCTGCCATCGTCAAGACCGTAGGAGCAGCTTCCATCGCCGATACCCTTTTCGCCCTTCTCGAGCTCCTCGAGGAGTCGGAAGTTGCGGGGGACTGTGTGGTAGAAGAAAAGGAAGCAGATGCATTAGCGTAATCAGAAGGGAGTTCAATCCTAAGCCGGCAAGGTCCGAGTCAGCCGTGGAAGCGCGAACAAACCTTTGGCCATGATAGGGAAAGGGCCTGAAGATTTAGGTGCAGGAGACTATCTGTATCGGTTAGGTGCTGAGAGGATGAAGTCACCTATGAAGTGTTCAGCGAAGAACGGAAAGCCAAGCCGTTGTCAGCATCAGCTAAACACGGACACCAAAGATGAGACTGTGACGATGGTCGGGCAAGAGACAGAATGGCGCATAGTGCGAAATCAATGTGAGCTCTGGAAGCTGGACGCCGGCCATGGCTAGATGGCGACCTTGGCTCTTGACTGGCTTCTGTGCCTATGCCAAAATGTGTGCGCCTTACGGATCGTCGCGGAGATGGAAAACGATCATTGTCGGTGAGGATAGATGGTCGAGATCGAGCGAAGAAGGCAGCTCGGCGGTGGCTGAATGCGACTGCCAAAGTCGTTGCTTTTCGAGAGCTGCAACTTACTAGTGCTTTGCCTGAACTGATCCTGGAGCAGATCAGATGGTTGGTTTTGTGAGAGATTGAGTGAGAGGGACAGCCAAAAAGGTTGGCGGCGTCGTGTGTTGATAGAATGATGGACAAGAGAGGATGTTGGCGATGTGAAAGCAGCACATGAACCTTACACGGGCACAAATGGCTCGTGCGCGGTGGAGATTTCAGCTTTCAGGCTTGGACCTCGCGATCGGGATTGGAGAGAGAGCGCCGATTTGGAATCTTTGCGATTTTCCCGATTTCCAATTGCCGGCGTGCCCGGAGAAGCTGAGATTTCCTTGCTCCTCCTCTGCTCTCAGTCTCTCCTCTGAGTAAAGCAGGTTGCTCAATCATTCTGTCAATGAACGCTTCCGTGGAAGAGCTGATAGGATTGAGAGTCTGATTGGCTCCTTCTGTGTTGGCCGAGGGAAGCTGCATTGTGCGTCCACGGCTGTGCTGAGGACCTGGTGCGAAGAAGACCGTGGCTAGCTGAAGTCCTACCGGCTTCTTGCAATCATTTCTGTTGGCATCAAAGCAGCGTTATGCATGCCTGATGAGATGGAGACAAGAATGGGGCCTGTGCTTGCTGAAAGGCATGAAGAAGGTGAAAAAAAAAAGAAAAAAAAAGAAAAGAAAAGAAAAAAAAAGATTCATTGACCATCATCGTCGATTCATCTCGGACGATTATCCATCAGCGAAATGGAACTGGCGAGCTGGACAGAAGATCTTGAACGAGTTCAAGCGGATCGCTTTGCTATGCAATGAAAATACCGATAGACTGGTCCGATCCGCCTGAGCTGGCGATCGTCGACTGTCCACGCACAGCCGGTCAGATAGGAGTCGGCTTCGTTCCGTGTTGGCTTCGATCAGCGGCATGGTGAAAGCTTGTAAGCCAGCGTCGGCGATTCTGGCTCAAGCTCGATAGCAACAACACATCTGGCTGATGCGACGTTGGTCTCGTGTGAAGCAAAGTTGGCTCTATCCAGGCGCCCCATTTGCGTTGTCAAGAAGCGCACAACTGCTGCCACGGATCGCTCAGCCAGGCAAGGTAAGCCCCACACGGCCTCGGCAGACATATCGCAAGCAAGCCGATAGTCGACGACATCGTCATCGTCAATCAATGCTGCTACGCCGAGAAGCGTGTTCTCGAAATGCCCAAGACTCTGGAGCTGCTGTAGTGTATGTAACATAGTCTTCCGCCTTGAACAAGGCGACTCTTCGTTTGTCTGGGCAGGCAGAAAAACACACGAGGCAAAGATCTCTTTCTTACCTGACCTGTCACCGCAGCTCGCCTATGGTAAAAAGAAAGAAGGCTCTGACTTCGGATTTGCCGAGCAGCGTGTTTCTTCTCCCTGGCGTTTCTTCCCTCTGGCGCTTCTTCCCAAATGTGCATTTCATGGCCGGCAAATTAAGCTTTCGAGTTTCCCACCTTTGACACGGGATCGCTTCGCATGGGTCGGGACCAGAAAAGTGCTCCAAGATCCAAGCTCCAAGCTCCAAGATGAGCGAGAGGAGCAGCAAGCGCTCCATCACGCAGGCACAGCGACGAGCACAATACGGCCAAGTGCTGCAGGTGACCGCTTGATGCCAACTGTTCATCCTCTCAGAGCAAACGCTTCATGCCTGTTGCCGATTGCGCCACGTTCTCACGATTCTTCTCTACTTATCTCTTCTCTACTTATTTCTTCTCTACTTATTTCTTCTCTACTTATTTCTTCTCTACTTATTTCTTCTCTACTTATTTCTTCTTGGAAGGCAACTTCTCCAAGACCTTGGAGAAAGCCTCTCTCTTTCTCTCTCTCTCTCTTCTGCCGCTTCGGAATTGCCGACAGGGTCCACTCAGCTTTCCTAGCCGAGATGCCGTTCTAGCGGCGCAACAAGTCCACGAGACTGTGGCTCTGGCTTGCCCCTCTTCAACGCTTCTCCGCTGCCTCGAGGGCGCAAGGTATATAACCGTAACGGCCTTGAGGCCTGCTCCTGAGACCAGTCGCACCTCTTGCCGACTGTTGCCGTCTTGCTTTGGCATGCATATCCTCGTCTCTTCTTGACATTGCTATCCCGATCCCCTGTCCTGTTCCTACTCTGCTCACTTGGAACCGCATGGATCCTGTTCACGCCACTACCAATACCCCTTGGACATCATCACCACATTTCCGCTTAGCAAGCAAGCTCTCGAGACCGTTCATAACCTACTGACATCCCCTCGGCCAGCAATAGGCTTCTGCAGCTCCCATAGTCCTTGATCATGGCGACCATGACCACAGAGAAGGTTTCTCAGGTGGGTATCTCATGCCACGAGCCTACTTTGGATCCCTCTTCCAATTCTTTTCTCGACTATTTGCTGCCGTCTCGTCCTGCCTTCCAAACACTCTTTGCTTCACAGTTCAAGTCCTTGGTCCAGGACAAGGTGCACCAGACCACAGATACCGCTCGTCTCTCGGCCACCGAGGTTCGTAAGCGGACACAGTCGACCATGACGCAGGCACAGCGAAAGACCTCCTCGGCGTCCAACACGGCTGTCGAGCAGATGCAGTCGCTTCTCGACCAGCTAAACCGTACCCGAATCGTCAGCGATGTCAAGCTTCTCGGTCAAGCTCCTAATCTCATCCTCTCAGGTCTCTCGGCCCGAGGCTTGGACGATCGCAAGTTGCTTCTTGAGCAGCTCATCACATTGCTTGCTAGCATGCCCGTAGCTTCCAATATCAGCCAGAAACTCTCTGATGCACTCATCGGAATCATCTGGGGCAATTTGCCTCATCCGCCTGTCTCGTTCATGGGTCGCGCCCATCGATTCCGAAGGGCAGATGGTTCGGACAACAATATCATGAACCCAAAGCTTGGTGCTTCCAACCAGCCCTACTCGCGCAACGTTCAGCGAACTCAACCTCAGATGGTCAACCTACCCGACCCAGGCACCGTCTACGATTTGCTCCTGGCGCGTGACAGCTTCGAGCCCCACCCCACAGGCATCAGCTCTCTGCTCTTCAACTTTGCCAACATCATCATCCATGACATCTTCTCGACTACACGAGAACCCGGTGCTCACTCGGCCATCAACCAACACTCATCCTATCTCGATCTGCAGGTGGTCTACGGTGCCAACATGGAGGAGCTGCAACGAGTCCGTACTGGCACACTTGGTCTTCTCAAAGCCGACGCTGTCGGCGATTGGCGTATGGCCATGATGCCACCTGCCACCGCTGCGCTTGCCGTCCTCTTCAGCCGTAGCCACAACATCATTGCCAAGCGAATCTACGAAATCAACGAGGCCCACCGTTTCGATGACCTCGAAGGCGAGTCACTCGATGAAGAGCTCTTTGGCATCGCTCGCCTGGTCAACTGTGGTCTCTTTTTGCACATCATCCTCCGCGACTACATACCGGTCATCCTCAACACCAACGATGCCGAGTGGTACGTCAACCCTCTGGATCAGATCAAAAACTTTGGTGGCGTCGGCAGTCTGGAGCGTGGCATTGGCAACTCGGTCGCTGCCGAGTTCTCGGTGTTGTACCGCTGGCATGCAGCCGTCTCGCGCATGGACGAGGAGTGGATGAACGACTTCCTCGAGTCGCAATTCCCTGGTAAGAGACCCGAAGAGGTCTCTTCGCGCGAGTTTGTTGAGGCAGCCGCCGTGCTCAAGTCTCAATTCCATTACACCGATCCGAGCGAGTGGAACCTTCACAACTGGGAGAGGGACGGCCAGGGCAAATTTAATGATGGTCTTCTCGCCCAAGTCATCAAGGACGCCGTCCAGGACGTTGCTGCTGCTTTCCGTGCTCGCGGTCACCCTAGCTGGTTTCGTCCTATTGAGATCCTCGGCATGCTCACCGCTCGCAAAGATTGGGCGCTCTGCACCATGAACGAGTTCCGACACTTCTTGGGTCTCAAGACCTACTCATCCTTCAGCGAGTGGAACCCTGACCCCAAGGTGTACAAGGCGGCCGAGATGCTGTACGGCGACATTGAGAATCTCGAGCTCTACCCAGGCCTCATGGCCGAAGAGGCCAAGCCCAGTATTCCTGGAAGTGGTCTTTGCCCCGGCTACACTATCTCGCGAGGTATCCTCAGCGACGCTGCTGCTCTCACTCGAGGGGATCGCTTCTACACGAACGACTTGTCCACCTCGAACCTGACGAGCCAAGGTTACCACTACTGCACCACGCCTCAGTCCGGCTCGCACGGTCTCATGGGCAAGCTCATCATGTCGACGCTACCCGGTCAGTTCCCGTACAACTCAATCTACGCGCTCTTCCCCTTCCGTGTACCGGACAGGACCATCAGCATGCTGAAGGAGAAGCGCACCCTCGAGCACTACGATACCTCCTATCCAGCTCCCGCCCGCAACTGGCACGTCGTCGAATCGTACTCTGCTAGCAAGCACATTCTCGAAGACAACCGCTACTTTGTTCCTCTGCCTTCGACCAAGTACGACGAGAACCTCATGACCTCGGCGATTCACTCGATCCCGCGATGGCAAGACGAGGTGTCGGACTTCTACAGCATCAACACCGACACGCTCATGAAGGAGCACAGCGTCTCCTTCTCGCCTTCGGGTCGCCAGAGGATCGTCGATCTACTCGAGGTAGTCAACACCGTCTCAGCCCAGTTTACCTCGATGCTCTTCGCACTGCCCACACGCGGCAGCCACGGAATGCAACTCGGAGTGTCGCCTCAGGACCTCTTTGCTACGCTTGCCAAGCCACTTGCCTACGCCATGTACGGCTCCTTTGACTTCCAAGGTCATCAGACCTGGCAGCTCGAGGAACAGGCCGAAGTCTGCACCCGTCGTCTCAAAAACCTCATCTGGGCTCGTCTCCACACCGTCGATGGCCTCCTTTCGCCCGTCTTTTCGCTCGTTCAGGGCATCTCCAACGTTGTCGGCGGACCCGGCAACATTGCTGTCAACGACTTGGCCAAGCAGTTCTACCACACTCTGTTTGCGTCCGGCAAGAACAACGACGAGCTCGTCAAGGACTGTCTGCACATGATGGTGTCGATGACGGCCACTCACTCGCTCGTACTGATGCAGGTTTTCAAGTGGTTCTTGGATGAGGAGAACGCCGAGCATCTCTCGGTCGTGTATACGCTTGCTCAGAAGAACGAGCCGGCCTCGAACGCAGAGCTGCGCAACCGCATCATGGAGGCTTACCGTCTCAACAGCATCACTCCTCCGCAGGGCAAGTTTGCCCTTCAGGCTGTTGGTCTTCCTGACGTTGATGGTAACAAGGTTCACGTTCAAGTCAACGATGGCGTCTACATCTCGCCTTCAGCTCTCTACCGTGACCCTCATCTCTCTCAGGACCCTGAGCGCTTCTCGCCCAGCATCAAGACTCCCGTTTGTCTCGGTCTCGGTGACACTCCCACACAATTGATCCTCGAAGTGGCCCTTCCTGCCATCGCCAAGCAGTTCTTCAAACACTCTGGTCTTGGTATGGCACCAGCTGGACCGCCTCCCGTCGTCAACGATGCTGGACCGACCCCCAACGAGAAGCTGCCGTACTTCGTTAGCAACCAGGGCAATGGCTATCCTCTTCCCATCAACACTTCGATACACGTCATCTACGAGGCGTGATCAGAGATTGTCAGGCTCTTTCAACCATCCGGGTCTTTCGACAAAAGCATCTCTGCCGTCGTTCGTCTTTGTGTCTTGCCTAGTGTCTCGCATCTTGTCTCGTTACTGTTCTGCTTGTTACTGTTCTGCAAAGCTCTCATTGCAGATAGTCTGTCATTCTGTCACATCCCCGATCCTCAGTGGTGCGTGCTGTAATGTACGAATTGAAGTCGCTGGCTCATGGTGAAGGTACAAATACAAAAGACAAGGAAGGCTGATCTCTTGGGTCATCATTCGATGGTTTTCTGTGTCAAGCAAATCTATTGAAGCTTGCTTATGGCCGCAGCCAGCTTATCTGCCTGGTCCGTCACCTCGATTCGTCGACGCAATCTCTCTTCATGCACAAGCGTTTCTTCACGGATATTTGAGCTGGTTCTAGTCGTCGCTGCCTGATCGCTAAGGATCGAACTGCATAAGTAGAAGCTGAGCTTTCGCTGCGCCAGTCTCAAGGACTTGCTCGACCACGTTAGGAGCGGGTCGCGAGAGGATGCATGCGCTGCAAGGTCCTCGAGGAAGAAATGCAGATCTGCGATCGCATTGGTCAGCGACGGCATCTGGGCGGCGATGAATGCCTGTTGAGAGGGCAAAGAGCAAAGCTTGGCTACTATGAGGAACCGTGGCTCGACGTCGTCTTGGTGAGCGAAAGTTGGTAGAAGCTGTTCGCGTGCAAGGAGTTGACTGAGATCTTGCAACAGCTGCAGATTAATAGCGTCGGCACCGCCTGGGCCAACTTCTGCGTTCAACGAGAGCCGTGAAAGCAGCCACATGGATGCATCATCCAGCGACGTGAGAGCCAGTCTGCTAGGGTCCCTACCGGCTGGCACATGCTGTGAGTGCTCTTTGCGTTGGATGGGCTGGGATGGAAGGAATGGGACCAAGTGAACCAGCTTTTCCAGGGCTGTGGCGGCCAGAGACGCGTCGGCGTCCACTCGAGTTTTCGAGGCTGAAACAGGTACCAAGTCGACATGCGACGAGGCCGGCAGTGAGGCTGGTTTGTCAACCGGATCATCTGGCTCGAGCGGCGGTGGCTCGTCATCACTGTTGTTTTCTTGCAGTGACTCGAGAAGAGATTGGACCAGACGTGTCGAGTCCGGAGTCGGCGCTGATGCAGACAAAAGCGCCGATGCTGGTTTGCTAGATGCGAGGGGCTTTGTCAAGCCCGACAGGCTTGCGATGTCTAGATGTCGGAGCGTATATGCATATGCCATGAGCACAGCACAAAGGTTGTAGACCAGGTTGACGGGGGCAGGACCTCCGCTCCTCGTCGAGGCCGCGCTTTGCCCTCGCAAAATCTTCTCGAGCGATGCGCTGAACGCAAATACCTCGTCCGGGTCTCGACTGGAAAAGTCGGGACAGGCATCTGAAGTCTCAAACCATGGAGTGGACTGCCATGCCCTCTTGGGAGCAGGCTGGGTTGGAGCGCGATCGGGAAGTGACTGTGCAGCTATCAGGACACCTTGCTTCGTGGCTGAAGTCTCCACTGGCGCCAGACGATCGGCCTTTCTTTCCAGTCGCTGCATGAGTTGAGATGCAGTTTGTGGATCCTTGATGGCCTCCAAGAACTTCTGCTTTTCCTTGGGAGTGAGCATCGCAAGGAGAGCCTCGGACGAAGCAAATTCGATTTGGTCAGCCGTGATGTTGGCTCTTAGACCAGCAGCCTGGTCAATGTCCTCGTCATCGTCGCTTTCTTCTTCTTCTTGTGCATCCTCTTGTCTCTGTCGCGTCCCTCTTGCATCCTTCTCGAGACGATCCAGGATGCCGACAACCTTTTGCCGGTCGCCATCCTCTGCCAAGAGCTCAGGGGAACCGACAGCAAGGCTGATAGCAGATGAAGAGAAGGCAGCCGAGCAGTCTTGATGCTCGCGTCTGCGGAAGCAGATCAGCGAGCAGAACGGAACGTTGCATCTCGGACAATTGTACGTTGCGGGTTGTGCGTAGCAGATGTTACAAAGTCGAGCTGATGCGGCTCTGCTTGAAGTTGGAACTGGGAGGAGGTCCTGCTCCCGCGCCTTGTCTCGACGGACGGTTTGTGAGATGTTGAACAGGTCCGACAGAGACATGCTAATCAATCAGCGTCCTGCAGTTTTGTACAGCCTGGTGGCCAAGTTCGTGATCATAATCGATCCTATAGCAAGCGCTTGCCGTACTGACGATGTAGGAAGTAGCCCAGAAGGGTGAGGTTGCGGTGGTGAGGTTGCGGCAAGTGAATCGGCTTTTTGACTTTTCAAGCTGGACCCTGCATTGCTGGAGCCTGTGGAGGGTGAACTCTGACTCGTGCGAGAAGGGGTTGCTCTACTGTATTTCGAAAAGGGTCGGCTCCGATTTTTTCGCTGGGGATTTGCCCTCTTCAGAAGAACCGCTTTTAGGGAAATTTTTGACTTTTTTGGACGTTTTACGCACAGAAACCTTTGGTTGACCCTGGAGGAACATGATCCTAACACCGAGCAAGCTTGCTCACCATCACCATTCCTACACCTCAGCCGCGACAACTCTTGATCTTCCTCGCTCCTACATCGATAACTGGACAGGAACCCGCATCGCACCGGAGATCTGCGTCACTTATTACTCACATATACGATGTCGTTCCGTGGAGGACGAGGAGGTGACCGCGGAGGTCGTGGCGGCTTCTCATCGCGAGGTGGTCGAGGTGGCTTCGGCGGTGGAGGACGTGGTGGATATGCCAACGCTGGCCCTCCCGAGACAGTACAGCCCATGGGTTCCTTCCTTCATGCCGTTGAGGGCGAGATGCTTTGCCAATCGACCGATGCTAAGCACGTCCCATACTTCAATGCTCCTATCTAGTACGTACATCTGGCGCAGATTCAACAGCACCCTCAGAATCATCAGAGAAGCCCGGTCGGCTCCCTTGGTTTGCCTTTCACTGCTTCTTTTTGCGGACTTCATGCTGACTTTCACTTACAATCTTTTGCTCTGAACTCTCCTCTTTCACGCAACCCAACAGCCTCGAAAACAAGTCTCAGATCGGCAAGGTCGACGAGATTCTCGGACCTATCAACGAGGTCTATTTCACAATCAAGATGGACCCAGGCATGGTTGCAACATCATTCAAGACCGATGACAAGGTCTACATTTCCGGCGAGAAGCTCTTGCCAATCGAGCGATTCCTGCCAAAACCTAAATCATTGACAAAAGCACCAAAGAAGAAGGGCGGGCGAGGCGGTGCTGGTGGTGCTCCCCGTGGTCGTGGTGCACCAAGAGGCCGAGGTGGCTTTGGCGGTGGACGTGGTGCTCCCGGCGGACGTGGTGGTTTCGGTGGTGGACGCGGCGGCGGATTCAGCGGTGGTCGTGGCGGAGGTTTCGGCGGCGGACGAGGTGGTGGATTCGGAGGTGGACGTGGTGGTGCTGGTAGTCGTGGCGGTGGATTCGGTGGCCGAGGTCGCGGACGTGGTGGCTACTAAGCTCAAGCAATCTGCTACTTGTCAGCTCTACCGTTCAGGACTCTTACATCATCACCACATTCTTTCCGGCATTGTCTCTTTTCATCTTTTGTGTATTTGTGTTAGTATTGACCCGCTCCTTCGTTTCGGTATCAGATTTCATTCCCAATATCCATGGTTTGTGGTCACGACATGGTCAACAGCGAACCTGCCATTCAGACTGCGAAGCGTTTCACACCGTGCATGAAGGAATGCGGTCGGCGTTGATGGAAACAGAACTAGAAAATGGATTGCAAGCATGCTAAAAAGGCAACAAGAAAGTCTATGTAGGTCTGCAATGTTCGGCATCTTGCAAAGGGTTGGCGGCCCAATGCGGAACCGGAGCGTAGTTGAGCAGTGTCAATGTCAGCACAAAGATGGTTAGAGCATTGACACTTGCACCGGCATCCAACGCTGCTGAGAAGACGTAGTTGAACTTTTCGAACCAGACCGGGTGCTTTTCGCGGAGATGCTTCTGTGAGAGCCACGAGAAGAAGAAGCCGGTCATGATGACATTTGTCGGCACAGCTGGAGGCAAGGCGGCCGAATGCAGGATGATGGGGAAGGCGACCTTTGGCAGCCACTTTGTCTTGTACTTCTTGAACAGCAAGTATGGGATGAGCGGCAGAAGCGCACCAACGAGGAAGCCAGAGTAGAGTTTGCGATAATCGCCAGAGAAGAACTCTGCTGGTCCGACAAGACCCCAAATGACAGAAGCTGAGAAGAAGATGTGCACTTTTCGTCCATCCCACTGACCTGAAGGGTCTTCAATTGTGCCATCCAGGAAGGCGCGGTAGCCTGAAGCGGGATCGAGAACAATGTTGACGACGATCAAATTGACCACGCATCCTACCATGGTTCCCCACAGCTGTGTAACGAACATGTGCTTGGGCGGAATCTTGATGTAGTGACCGAGCTTAAGATCATTGACCAAGTCAAGTGCTTGGTTCAGGGACATGTATGCCATAGTCTTGAACAAGATGTTACCGATCGGGTTGCCCGGCATGATGTATCCGATGACAAACTCAGAGATGATGTTGAGACCAACACCTGTATCTGAGACCGCTCTGAGGATGCCAAGAGGAGCAATGAAGAGAAGGCCCATGAAGATGGCAAGCAAGAGGGCCCACACTGGCAACTGCAATGCTGGCGTCAACACAACCAGCATAATGGAGGCTGTAGTAGAGAGCGCAAAGGTGGTGGCGTACCATTTGCGAGGGACAGGTTCGTAGGCTCGCATTAGGCGATTATGCACATCATCGTGGACGGCATTGCTGGCAGCCTTCTTAATGTCCTTCCAGTGCCACAGCAACACGTGAGTGACAGTGCTTGTCAGAGTTGCAAAGCCAAGACCGTACGAGAGCGCAAAGTACGGTGTGAGGAGCATAGGTTTCTGCTCTTCCCACGCCTTTGCGTTGAGGGTGTTGTCCTTATTGAGCAGTGTATCGACAGCGAACTTCTTGTGCTCCTTGTCGTACAGCCCAGCGCTGAGGATTTCGGGGAAGTCCTGAGCATTCCAAAAGTTAAAGCCCCAATAGAGGATAGGCATGACGATGTACATCATGCCTGCGAATCCAGCAAAGAAGTTGAGCGCTGCCCACCATGGCTGGTAAAACGGTCCGCTCATACCAGCTGCGTTCCAGTCAAAAGTGAGATTGAGGAAGCCGAGACCATGGTAGCCAGAGCTGAGGAATCGGAAGGCTGGGATCTTGTTGTCGACCAAGCAGAGCATCGCTACGCTGGACAAGGTGGGTGCGATCAAGGCTGGCAGGAATTGATACATGTAGATTCCGACAAAGGCGAATGCGAAGAGGCGGAGTCGAGCGCGGGTATTGGGTGCCTCCTTATCATGTAGTGTGTGGAAGAGTGAAGTAGTAACAAGGGTGCTGGGCCAGATCATTGAAGTCGGCTTGACGAGCAAATTGGTTACCATCCCAGCAAAACCAAAGCCAAGCACCTGCGTAGTGATGAGAAGGGTCATGGACGAAAGCCAATTCATGTGCTGATGGTAGAAGAGTTCCTGGATGTTGATAATATCACTGGCGTAGGCTGATGTGGCGCCGGAAGAGGCGATGATGGCGACAAGCATGTGCTCCTTGATGCTGAACGGTCCCGGGTTAAGCTGCACTGACCACTTGCCGACTCGAATTGTTCGTTCTGGTAGACGATTTGCTAGCCATCGGCCCATTGGCAGGGACGTCAAGATAACAAAGTAGCTGCTGAAAGAAGGCGAGTTGGACTTGTAGAAGAAGAGTTGTGCTATCGCAGCACCGATGATACAGAAGAAGGTACCGATAACAAGTGCTCTCCACGTTAGTGCCGGAAGGGTGGGGTCGTCATGTTCGGGCACCGCCTTGCTGACAAGGTGCATAGGATCGTCAGGATCATACTTTTCTGATATCGACCCTGTCGAGACATGTCTGCGGCCAGCACGATGTCTCGAATTGCTGCGGCTTAGCTCGTATGCCTCTTCATCCGCACCTGCTCCAGACGCTGACGCGGGTCCGAGCATAAGAGCATCCTCGCCTTGCTCATGCTCGTCATCGTCATCTTCAACGCTGTCTGCATACCGCTTGCTCGGCCATTGACTTAGCTCGTACTGATCCATTTGGATGGTTGTGGCGTCCTCGTCCGAGTCCTGACCCAGAGCACGTTGCTGGTGGCTGCTGGATTTTGATGAAGAAGGACGAGACCGCGACCTTCTGGCGATGTAAGGAAGGGTTTGATTGACCTCTGCGCCTCCGGGCGGAGACTTTTGCGAGGACTTGTTGTGCATATCAAGGTGTGCACATGGGGGGGCATGGGTTCAAGAATTAAGGAAAGTGCTTGTACTGATGACCCTATGAGGTGGGCTCGAGCGAGGCATGTAAGAAAGCTGGCACTCACCAAAACTTCCCCAGGGTCCAACGGCGAGCTTGAAAGACAAGACGTGGCGGTCCGGATCTTGCAAAAATTAAGCTTGGGACTGCCCGATATTGCGACTGTGAGACCGACACGTTCAACAATCCAGAGCAAGGTTGAATCGGAAAGTCACAGGTCGAAATCGCCGATACGATCGACGCGCCTCGCCTCCACACCACGCTTGATGACGCACTTGTGAGCAGCATTCTTGTCGCCACCCATCACAGCAACAGAGCGTTCAAGTGGCACCCTCCAACACGATCTGGTAAGATCTACGGCCGCTTACCACAATCCACCGCCTTGTCTGACTCTCTGTGCATCCCTTCGACTGCGGCTGCTATTTTCAGCTTCGAGCTTTTCTTCTCACCGTCTGGCGACTGATCTGGAGTAGCTAATGACGTGAGGCCGCTCTTCTCTGTGCAGCTGCATTGCTGAGTGGTAGCCGCACCGGATTGCATTGCTTCGCTTGTGCCCTTCCCTAGCCGACTGCGAAGCCAAAGTTAGAAACGTTGCTTCCCGAGCCTCACTGCGGGTCCACAGCAGGTGCTTTGCTTCTGCAAGGCAGCGTATAGGCCTGTCTTGTCCCGCTTCTGGGTCCTAATCTGAATCTTGTCTGCAGAAGCATGCTGCCGAGCGTCAGCATGCACGCCCTATGAGAGAGCTACTGGCCTGGACGTATATATAATCTCTGACTGATTCGAGTTGTATTTTCCTTCTCTTCCCATACCACATCTTTGTTTCCAATATACACATCAGCAAACATGTCGACCAAGGCCCAGTACGAGACCTACACGTAAGTATATCGACGGGCATCCTCTTTGCCAGCTTTCCATGTTTTGAACTCCCATGTTCACGCCCATGTCCACTTTGCCTATTCTCGGTCTATAGCTCCGACGGTGACCAGCGCAACGCCCCTGGCCCCAACCCCGATGTCGGTATGCACCATGACGACAACCGAAAGGACCACGAGAAGGGCCAGCCGGAGTCACACCAGTCTCTCGACTCGAAGGACGAGAAGTCGCTCAAGAACAAGCTTGCCCAGGCCGGCAAGGAGGAAAAGGAGGCTCGTGAGGCCGAGCAGGCCAAGCAGCAGGAGAAGCCTACCGATGCAGCAAGGAAGCATGGCAACTCCCCTAGTCGTGGTGCGAAGGTCGATGAGCAAATTGAAGAAGAAGAACGCAAGATGCTGGAAGCCAAGGGCATCAAGACCTAAGCCTCTTGTCTCGCAACCTAAACGCTCGTCATCGAGCTCGTGTCATTCCCACGCCTTGACCAACATTGTCAGTGCTTAGCAACGGCGACACGGTCACACTCATTCCATTGTATCAGTAGTAATGAAGAAAACATTGTCCTCATAATCAGACGTCACAACACAACATACTCCGTGTGTGTGATCTGGTCGTTTGTCTTGAGTAGGAAACATGAGCATTGTAGTCGGTTGCGATGATGTTACAGATGACAGAAGAGGTACAGGAATCAAAGACAGCGATATTAGGCTGTGGGAGCGCGATGAAGCGGATCAGAGATTGAACCTGCTCGAGCCGTGCCCGGTACGAGAAGCTGATGGTGTTGGACGTTCCGACTCGGACTCTACTACGATCGGGTTGTCAGCTGTTCCTGCAGCATTGGTGGGTGGAATGTTAGTTGTGCTTGGAAGGGCAGAGTTGCCAGATGGCGCGGCGTTGCCAAGTAACGGGTGCTGTGCTTGTTGTACACCGTTGACATGGACAGAGCTTCCTTCTGGCGTCGAGATATGGACAGTTTCATTGCCTTGATGGTCGACATTACGAGTGACTGTCTCTTTACGGCCGTTGACGATGCGAGTGGTGGTGCTTTGGCTGGTGCCCGAGAAGCCTCCGTACATGGTGCTCGATGAGCTACTGCTCATACCGAAGCCATGGCCGAAGGGAGTTGCTGACTGCATTCCCATGGGCGGGCCCGAAGGGGCTCGTGATGATGCAGACGGTGCTCCGAAACCAAAGGCCATGGTATCGGCCATTCTACGATGGTTCTGGAAGAAAGGATGGTTGTCGCCAAACAGGCTGCCACCCATCGGCTGGCCCGGGTTGTTCATTCGGAAAGGATCGCTGCCTCCACCTCTTCCACCCATGTTGCCGCCCGTAGATCCAAACTCTTTGCTGAACATCATGTTGAATAGTTCGAAAGGGTCAAAGCCGTCCGCACCAAACGGTCTTCCCGCACGTCGGCCCGCCTGAGCTCTCCTTGCTGAATCCGCACTGGACTCCCACATGAAAGAGAAAGGAACGCCATTAGGGCTAGTACCGAAGTGTTTGCGGCTCGCGTCGTCTTCGTAACCTTCGAAGCCTCCAGCGCTTCCTGGCCCAAATGCATCATACTCTCGTCGTTTGCGATCATCGGAAAGCAGCTCGTATGCTTCTCCGACAATCTTGAAACGGGCTGTTGCTTGTTCCTTTTCCGCAGATGGTGCTCGATCTGGGTGGTTCTTGAGTGCAAGCTTCTTGTAGGCTGCTTTGATCTCGGATGGGCTGCAGCCCCGCTGAAGCCCAAGCACGTCGTAAGGGTCAATCTCTGGGAAGCGGTTCATCGTGATGGTAGATGGTAGCTGGTAGCTGATGTTGCCCGTTACTGAATCGTACCTTTGATGTGCAAGGCTATCGCGTTGCTCGATGATGGTGTGGATGTGTGGATGTGTGGATGTGTGGATGTGTGGATGTGTGGATGTGTGGATGTGTGGATGTGTGGATGTGTGGATGTGTGGATGTGTGGATGTGTGGATGTGTGGATGTGTGGATGTGTATCACTGCCCTCAGGGCAGGTCTCTTGTCGTCATTTACGGTGTTGGTCGAAAAGATAATGTTGAAGAGGATGATAGATAACAAAAGCGGTGTGCGGCACTGATAAGCGCATGCGGAGATGGTCCAAGCTTTCTTTCGAAATTTCGGCTGGCTTCTGAGAAGCGGAATTTGGCACAAGTCGTGTTCAGAAACAGTGTGGCAGCAGCTCACTCAGGCAGCTGCTCCGCTCCAGCACCGACATCGACCGCTGTCGAACTTGGCGAGCTGAGCACATAGTTGTCGTAACTGTGCCAATTCACACATCACATCGAGTCCACTCACTGTCTCAATCGCATCCGCACAAATTGGTCTTTTCAGTGCTAGTACAGCCAATCCAATCTTGGAGATGTCTTGGTTGAGACAAGGGATGGTATAAGAAGACACATGTCTACGCTCAGTGGCTCTCGGAGATCCTTACCGTCGGGTGTTGTTCTACAGAGAAGTGTTTGCGGTTTCCTTCTCGACCTTGCCGTTCTTACCGACAATGTCCTTTCCAATACCTCTCAAGATGTCGGCAAGCTCATGTCTCGACTCCCAGATAGGCAGCACACCCACCGCTAGCGTCGTCCATAGTAGCCAGATGAATCCGAGCCAGATATAAGCCGCCAAGCCCGTTGAGTTCCAAACCTTTCGCGATGCAAGGAAAGCTGGGATCAGAAAGCAAAGCGTGAAGCAAGCCGCTACGCTGACCCAGCTGGTGAATCGCAGCGTCTTTCGAAGCTCGTCGGCATCCAGACCAGCAGCTTTGACGTAGTCGACGGTCTCGAGTGTGTAGGCTATCTTCTCGCTCTCAAGTGGAGATTTTTCCGCATCAGGCGTACTGGGAGAGGCGAGTCCAGAGTTGGCTGCCATTCGCTCGACAGCGTCTTCCGGGGCGTTGATGCTACGTGTCAGAACAAAGTGGTCTTCCGTCTCTGGACGGAGCAAGCTGCCAACGACCGTGATGATGGCAGAGACTCCGAGGGATACCACGTTTCCAGCTAGAGTGGGATAGTCTTTTCCTGTAGTAGCGACCGAGACTTGGTTGTAAAGGCAGCTCGCAGTTACGAGCCATGTTACCACACCGCAGACGATACCAACCATCATGGCGACAATGCATGCCAGCTTGTTGGTACGCTTCCAGACCAGACCGCAGAAGATGGGCACGACAGCGGGAGCGATAACGATCCCCTGAGCCAGGTAGAGCCAACCAAGAGAGATACCGGCGTAGTGGAAGATGGTACCGAAGAGAGACATTACTACGGCCCAGATGAGCACACCGGCGTGGCTCATGATGAAGATTTCGCGCTTGCTTGCGTTCGGCCTGATGTAGGGCTTGTACACATCGAAGGTGAGCACCGATGCAACAGCAACTTGCTGGGCGGATGAGGCTGAAGTGACAGCAAGGAAAAGGATGATCAGGATAGCAACAGCACCACCTGTTCCCGCCAAAGCGACACCCGCTGCTGGCGCAGAGAGACCCGCAGTGATGTCGTCAGCACTCAGGGCTGGCATGAGCGGGTCACCGGAGAACAGGAGGCCCCTTGCGCTCAGTCCCATGGTCATGGAGAACAGGAAAGGAATCGCAAACCATGCGGAACCTCCCAGGAGGAAAGCTCGAGCTGCTGTCGATGGATTTGAGGCGATCGAACGTTGATGATACGACTGATCGCAGAAGACCGTCCCTAGATTTCCTATTATGTTGATCACCCCGAACAAAAGCCCACCCCGGCTTCGGAAGGTCAAAGGACTACCAGAAGCATTGCCATGAATGGTGTTTGATGTTGATAGAAGCTTGACCATTTCAATCACGCTTCCGATGGTGGGGGACGTGCACCAAACCTTGAAAAAGAAATAAAAAATAATGATTAAAAGGCCCACGGTGTGCATGTAGTCGGCAAGCAAAGTAGCGCGCATTCCTCCAACAAGGACGTAGCAGGCAACACCGAAAGGGATGAGCCAGATGGCTGCCAGAGTAGGGATACCGGTAAGAGTGCTAGCGACGGCAGATCCACCAACTACCAGCTGGGACGAGACCAGCAAGTTGGTTGCGAGCGCGAAGAAAAGAAAAATGCAATGCGACAATTTACCCCATCGTACCTTCAATACTTCGAGGAAAGTGCTGCAAAACGGGGCGTTCAGCTTGATCTGACATGCCATGATTGAACATAACAGGATCTGTATGGTAGCTCCAGCAGCATACCAGTAGCCGCCCGAAATCCCGAGTTTTGTAGTAACTGCGGTGGATTGAAGGAGGGTCGACGACCAAGTCCAGGCAGAGCAAATACCCGCCGCGACCAGGCCGGGTTTGACGGATCGAGAGGCGGAGGCGAATTCATCTGTGTCCTTGATGGATCTGTTGGTATAGCGTTGCTGGATGAAGGAAAGGACGACCATGAAAGCAGCAAAGAAGAAACCGAGGCCGCAAACGACGGCCCAGCCAGCTCCCTCGGGGAGCACTTTGATAGTTGCAGCCATTGCGTGCAAGCCAGACTCAAGCGTGATGAGAGGAGGAAAGGATAGGGTCTGGAGGTCTCTGCAATACGGTTCTACTGGGTACGTTCAAGGGTTGACGGAACGAGAGGAATTGTAGGAAGCCAAACTTATATACAGACTCATCTCTTGAGAAATAGGGTAACGACCTGTGGCTGGACGATCCTGACAGATATCAATTGGCTTCTACGGACTCTCTTTGGCCAAACTATGTGTCGAAGCAGCGACGATATCTGGGAAGTGTTGGAATCAAATGCTTATCAGTGGATCCTTATCTCATCGATGCGTCGTCCTCGCTAAAGCTTTCTCGATCAAACCCCCTTTCCTTCGACCTTGAATCCTCCACAGTCCCCGCAATCGACCGAGTTGTCACAGCTTAGCTCTGTATCTCGACTTTGCAAGCCCAACCTTCAATGATCAGTTGCGATCGGCTCAATACGGATCCTGTACGGAGGAAGGTGCCAGGAAGCGGAACTGTTCAAGATGGCCAATTATTCACTTTAATTTCTAAAGCTTGTAGAGATAAGAAGAACAGACGGAGCACGGCCGAGTTTGCCACGCCCGTGAAAAATATGGCTCCAATCACGCTTCGCACAGATAAGCAAGCTCGAGTCGTAGGTTGGCAAACATCAACCGAAGCATCTTGACACACACAGGGCAACAAGTGCAAGCAACAAGTGCAAGCAACAAGTGCAACAGTCCAAAGCGGCAACGATCCAAGCATTGATCATACACCAGCCGAGCTTATCACCCAACCTTGTCACGATCCACTCTAAGGAAGCAACCTTGATTAGCGCCAACGATCAAGCATGCCATGATTGCAATTCCATCTACGACTGTGCAGTATCTGAGGACAAGAGAACAATGAGATCTTTCAACAGCTTCGTGAAGTCCGAGTTTTTAGGCGAGCCCATGACCAACTTGCCACGTTGCTTAGCGTCTAATGCCGCTTGGGCCTCCAAAACCTGTAGCATCGGGCCGACGCTCTCCGTCCAGAACTGCGAGAGATGAACATGAAGCGTGAGAGCAGCCAGGAGTCGATGTAGCGTTTCATCCGACTCTGACTCGTTGATGATCGCTTGAAGCAATGCAGAGGCTAGTTCAGATTCCCACGTTTCGCCTAAGCGACTGCCAAGCATGGGCGGAGCTTGAGGATCACGGTTGATCCAATCGGGCCGTTCGGCATGCTGATGAAGGGCAAGGTTGAAAGCGCAACTTGCTGCTGCGCTTCGTACTCGAGCATCTGGACACAGAAGAAGGCTGGTGGTCAATTCGAGAACGAGACTGCGTACAGTCTCGTGCGACTCGATGACTTGGACAAACGGAGTTGAGGCAGCCAAGTTGGTCAACAGGCGAGCGGCTATAAGAAACAGTGGCGTTTGACTTGCAGACGACTCGCCTTTGTATGCCACTTGAGAGACATGCGATAAGAGACGAGTGATGCCGTTGATCTCTTTACGATCCGCCGCTGTGGGATTGCGGAAGACACGTCTCACATACGATTCCTGCAGGACCGAAAGACGGAAGAGGTCGAGCACAGGAAAGAGACTGTCGATCTGGAGAGATGCAGCAAGAAGCTTTGCAACTGTCGACGTGCCATCAGGAAGCGCATTTGGTAGCGGCTTGTTGGTCTTCTTGTCGCCTGTCGACTCTAGCCATGGGATCCAGGTGTTGGCAATCATCTTGCGTGCCTCTTGCAGATCAGCTTTCTCGGCGAAGCTCTTGGCTGAGTGCTGCGAGATGGCCGTGTCGATCTTGTGAAGCAACAAAGACAGGTTTGGAATGGTCGAGTAGAGATGAGGTTGCCAAGGCAGAGAAGCAAGCGACTCTAGTGGTTTGCAGAGACGTGCGTGCGGGTGCGGCGGATAGGCCTCAGAGAGCATCAGCTCGACAGCAGTCTTGAGCTCGCCAACGTCAGCTCCTCTGACCTGGTTGCTCTCCTTGCCAAAGGTGTGGAGCTTGACGGTAGGGGTTGCTGTCACCTGAGAGTGGGCAAAGAGGCTCGATGTGGAAACGTTGGAATCCACCTGGACGAAAGCTAGACGTTTGTGATTGCCAGGAGTCGACTCATCCGCGTGATGATGATGGGCCAGATCTTGGAATGCGGGCTTGATGATGCGACATGGCGGACATGATTCCGAGGTGTACAGAACGGCGACACAGGGGAAGAGTGAAAGGATCTCGCAAAGCTGGGCTTGGCTGGTCAAGTAACGGATGGGGTCGGACGAAGATGGCTTTGCAGACGAATTGGCCTCGACAGGCGTATTGCCTGCATAGGCGCGAGAGGCCACTTGATTGAGCAAATCGTTGTCGAGTGGACTAGATGCAGCAGCAGATGGCGCCGTGAGGTCTAGCGAAGGCTGTCGGAACATGGCATCGATCTGAGGCTGTAGCATCTGGCCGAACGGAGTGCTGAGGAAGTCTTGCGGAAGTGAACGGATGTGTGCAGGGATGTCGCTGGCAGTCAGGATCTGTGCTACCTCTTGGGTAAAGTGGTTGCAGTTCCAGTTGATCAGATGATAGTCTTGAGGACGGAAACGAACTCGCAAGTCAGGAAGCAAAGCGCCTTCGAATGTCTCGCGGTCTATGGAGGTGGTGCCAAGATCAAAGGTCTCGAGAGGAGCTCCATGGTGAGATGTTCCTGGATAAACGACCGAGATGCCTTGACCGAAGAAGTACTCTCTATCCCATGCCACAATACTTGTGTGCCAAATTGCATCAATTTGACGACCAGTCAACGACAGTGACATCTGTCTCGCCATGCCCCTCGAGAGGTCATAGACGTACAGCTTCACGGGATATTGCCCATCCTCGACGGCTTGCGTTGTCGTCATCCTTCCGAAAAAGAAGAAGAACAAGAAAAAGAAGAACAAGAAAAAGAAGAACAAGAAGATAAAAGAGAGATTTGGGTGGTTGCAATGGTAGCAAGATTGAATGCCATCAAAGGCGAGCTAAGCTTGAAGAAGCTTGCTGGCTCCAAGATTCTGGCTGGCTATTGGTGTGCAACGGTCACTTTTCCTGTGCACAGCATCACAATGTCATCCATTCAAGCTGGCAGAGCATATTTGGCTTGCGCACCAGCCAACAAGGAGAAAAACAAGAGACGCTCGCACTCGGCAACTGTGTGAGTGTGTGTAAGGGTGTGTAGGGTGTGTCACATTCGCACCAAGGTGCAAGTTCAGGCAGGGTCTTTGTCGTCTTCTCTATGCAAAGCTCAAGGACAAGCACCACAGAATGCGAGAGCTGATGTCTCAGGTTCCCACGATCTCAAGCCAACAGAGCAGAAACTCACTCATCTTGAAGCCAACCTCGGCAGTGTGATCCAGCCATCTGCAGTGTGACAGAACAACAGCAAAAGGTGAGTGGAGTGGAGTGAGTAAGCCGCCACGCTGCCACTTTGACCCTCTTTGGCTTCCTTCGTGTGCCTTTTTAGGTGTACACGTCCGCGAGTGGATGCTGACTGCTTCTCCTCCTCCCACAACTCACTCTCCCTAACATCATCATCATCATCCATCATCCCTCCGTCACCTCATCCAAACCACCGATTCAACCCGGCCTCCACATCTTCACGTAAGGAACAGGATGGTCAAGGAGGTCTCTTCCGCCGCCGAGTTCGACGCCGAGCTCACTGCGGCGCGCTCCAGGCTTGTCGTGGTCGACTTCCACGCTGTTTGTAAGTACAAAGTGACAGATGCCATCGTATAGAGACCGCTCCTGACTGTTTTTACACCTCCTTATCCAACGTTAGGGTGCGGACCATGCAAAGCAATCGCACCCATCTTCCAACGACTCGCTTCACAGGTATGTATATAACTCGCCGCACAGACCTGCGCTCATGTCGGATCCTCAGCTTACCCGACTCTTTTACCTTGACCTCGCTTTGCCCGCTGTCCCTTGGAACTTTTGCGTCCACAGTATACCAACACCGTCTTTCTTAAGGTCGACGTCGATCGAGTGCAGCCCGTTGCGCAACGATACGGTGTTCGTGCCATGCCCACCTTCCTCTTCCTCAAGAACAAGAGCCTCGTCGATACGCTTCAAGGTGCCGACCCTAGCCGACTCACTGCCCTCGTCAAGCAACACTCCTCGGGCGCCTCCTCCGCTTTCTCCGGTTCCGGTCAGACGCTCTCTGGCACCAGCTCCGGCTCTTCCAACACATCCCGTGCCCCTTCCCTCGCTGGCATCACTCAAGGCCATGTAAGCTTCGAGAATCTCCTGCCTCTGCTTGTGCTCGCCGCATACCTTGTATACCTTTTCTTGGGCTAGTTGCAACTAGAATTTTGTCCATCTTCAACGATGCCTCTTCAATACAACTCGATCGATGCTGTGTTTGCCTGCTTCCGCAAAAGTTCGGCCTGACTGACTCAAATCCTTCGCTCGTCTTTCTCTGCTGCTTTTGGGCATGTGTTGCATCTCACAGACCTCGCTTCTCGCAACCGTCGAGCTAAAAAGATGTTCAGCGCTCAACGAAAAGCCCGATCGACGCTTGCAAGACATCATCTCTGGCCCCTGTGGCGGTAAATGGCTCGAGAGCGATGCTGATGAACAGCTCCTCATTCATATTACAGTGGGTTCTTGCCATCCAATGCAACGCGCTTTGGCACAGTCTCGTCGCTTTACTAACCCAATTGTCCTTCTCACCTGTGCTCCTTTGTCACGACCATGTTCAACTGATTCAGTTCAAGGGCCAAGTCAAGCTCTCCGGCGTCCTCCTCCGCACGCTGCCCTCACATTTCGCACACGCTCCCAAGCAAGTCAAGATCTTCGCCAACCGACCAGGACTTAGCTTTGACGACGCAACTTCCGATCCAGCAGATCAACAGGCCGAGCTCACCGAAGAGCACGTTCGAGGTGATGAGAATGGAGGTGGAGGCAAGGTTTTCGCTCTGCGTTTCGTCAAGTTCCAGAAGGTCGATTCGCTCTCCATTGCCGTTCTGTCTAATCAAGGAGACGCAGAGACCACACGAATCGATACCATTGATGTGTTTGGCATTGCAGATCAAACAACCGACATGAGCGAGCTTCAAAAGATCGAGGCTGGTGGTGCAACTCGCGATATGCATTTCAGCAAAGTCCCCAGAACAGGTCTCAAAGGAGGAAGTTTGTCCAGCAGCTCTCGAGGAGGATTCACTGCGCAAACAAGCTCGTCAACCCCAAGCTCGTCAACCCCAAACACCTCAACAGATGCGCAACAAGCCGGTCGACACAGCCGACTGCACTCGACGTCCAGCCTGAACCCTGCCATGCCTAGATATCGGAGATCAGGCTCCTCTTCTTGCGCTCCTCGGATGCAGTACCTCGACGAGGAAGACCAAGACGAGTATGTCGACGAAGTTTCCAGAAGGTCATCTGCTCAGCAGCAGTCTGGCTTTGCTGCTCATGCACCACCCTCTCTGATGGAAGAAGAGGAGAAGGAGTTCCAAGTTGCTCAGAATGCCGCACGTGATGCTTTCCGAGGCTGGCACTATGCACCTCTGGGGGTGGCGCTGGCACCTCCACTGGGCGCACTTGTTGGCGGCCATTCCGACGCCTGGTCCGACGCCATTCTTCTCATCCTTGCTAGCTTCTGGCTCTACCAGTTCCTTCGGGTACCATGGGAGATTTACTACGCATCCATGACCCGACACGTTCTCACGCACGATGCAGACGAACAAGAGCAAGCAGAGGAATCCGAAGATGCCGACCGCGACACCTCCAGAGGCGCAAAAAAGAAACTTGTCGAGTCGCACCAACACATAGAGGCACGTCAAGCCGCGTCTGCAGAGCTACGACGCTCCGAATTGCTCAGCCTCATCTTCTGTGTGACGAGCCCCATTTTGGGCGCATACATGCTCCATTGGATGCGCGAGACCATGACCGACGGCAACAAATACCTCAACACCTTCAACATCCGCCTCTTCACTATGGCCGCTGGCATCAAGCCCTGGTCGCATGCTATTCACCTGATCCAGCGCAGAATGTTGCATTTGCAAGAACAAGTGCACTATCCCTCGTCCAAGGTGGAAAAGATGAGCCAACGTCTCGGTCGCATCGAAGCCGACCTATCCAGTTTGCGAAAACTCTACGCCACCAAGAACGACATTCGTGTCTTACGCGAACACGAAGCCCAACTTGGCCGAGCCGTGCGTCGCTCTGAGAGGAAGGAGGAGTATCTCCGACTGTCAGCAGAAGAGAAGTTTAGCATTGTGGAAGGCAGGCTGGAAGACTTGCTTCACGAGGTAGCCATCAATGCCGAGCTCATCGAGCAAGAGCGCAAAGAGAGGGAGCGAGCAGCGAGTCTCCGCATCTCCTTGTTCGAAGCCGTCAAGTATCTCCTTGGCTCTGGTCTCACTGTTCGACGTGCCAGCCCGAAACATTATCTTCACGACCTGCCTCGCAGCCTGCCCTCGACCGCCGCACTCGGAATTGGATCCACTTCTGCTGACGCTGATGCCCACTTGGATGTTGCTATGAACGGTGGCGCTTCTCTGCCTCCTTCGGGCCAGATTTTCAGCCCCAATGGACCACCTCGTCCCGTTGCGGGCCCAGGGTCAATTCACTCGACTAGCGCAAATCGTCAAGGCTCTCCACCACCGTCCAACAACGGTGCTGGCAGCTACTCTTCCGGATCGTCGGCTGGTGAAGCGCCTCAGCCGCAGCGGTCTAATAGCTCTGCCGGTACGCCACGATCTCGCTCTCGAGGGGCGATTCATCAAGTCTCGGATCCTTGGTGGGAACGCGGCGTTGCATTCTATCTCTTCCTTCCGCTCAACGTCTCGAGTGCCGCGATCCGCTTTGCTGGTGAGAAAGTCAAACACATCCTGCAAGACTCGGGGAACGAGGTTGCCAGGAACCAGAGGAAGACGCTTCAATACCAAAAGCATCTTGCGGACGAACAACTGCAGCAGCAGCATCATTATCATCGCAAACAGCAACATTAGCAACAGCAACACTTGCTCAGCCCCCACAAGGAACCGTGGCAACCCGCCCACCATCAAGATAGCTTCCCCGCCCGCACCAAGCCGTTCTCAGTGATGAATGCGATTGACCCACCAACGTCTTGACTCATCTCTCTCTTCTTCTGTCTCTAGTGATTCTCCCGATCGTTGGATACGCTTTGCACTCGATTGGCACATACATTCAGCCTGGTTGTTCATGATTTTCAACAGCGTTCTCACAAAATTCAATTGCAGTTTGTACAGATAGGCGTTGGGGATGTGAAGGGGTAGGCTGGCCACCTGATTTGGATAGACCAGTGTTAATGCGTTTCAGGCGGTTCAAGCCGAAACCTGCTCGATTTGGCTCCGGCATGGTATGCTTGTGTTGATATTATGATGTCTGAAGATATCAGGTAGTATCGTAGTTCCCGGAGATAGAATCGTGAGAGCTCAGCAAAGGTGTGAAAGGCAGGTCTGCATGACATGCTCGAGTCTTAATTTTGTTTTTGTCAAGGAACAGAATGTGGAGATGCTGTTGGCTCGTGCGGTAAAGCTGTCAGATATTGCAGTCTAACAAAGTCATCGAATCGCACGATTGGCATGTTTCGATCGATCTTCGCCCAGCAAGCCCCACTGTAAGCCAGGCCAGGTGGCAAAAAGGACAGGACCTCCAGGCAGGCTCTGCTTTGCTGTATCCTGAAAGGAGTGCGGGAGGTGGGCAATCTTGTTTTAGAAGCCAGGATAGTGGGCGGGGAAGTTGCGCTGCTTTTTGGATGCTTGTTGTATCGGGTGGCGTTCTTTGCCGCCCCTGGAACAAGAAGATGGTTTGATTGGATGGTGGAAGAAGCAGAGTGGCTGTCGATGACTACTAGCAACTACGTCCGCTGCGTATCTCTTCAAATGATACCAGCAACCCGAAAGAATGTGATTGCCATCTCAAACTGTATGTAGATCAGCACGAACCTCTGTGCAGATAAGTGAGGTCCGTGATCGAGGTATTGTTCGTGGTTGGTGGCAAGGTAGCCGCCGTGCACCTGAATTCGAGCGAAGCGGAGTTGGAAGGAAACAGAGATAGCAAAGAAGAATGCCGTGCCGAAGCACTCGCAGCATGAATTTGAAGTGATTGCACTGCCAGCGTTTTAGCTGGAGTTGGACGCTGCTATTCAAGCGAACCATGACAAACCAATCCCCGAGAGAGGGCCAAGCGACAAGTTGCTCGCTGACGCCTTCTCTTCTCTTCTCGTTATCACAATTTCGAGCCAAGAAGAGTAAAGCAAAGCAAAGCAAAGCAAAGCAAAGCGGAGCAGGGTAAAGCTCGGCTGGAATAGCAAACCATCTCGGCCAAGGTTTGCGGTGTTATGCCCACGCACCTTGAACGCAAATCGTGATAGAGCACTTCGCTGGGATCATGATCCTTTCGAAAGCCGTAAGCTACGGTTGGCATGGTTTGAGGAGGGCCACCGGCATCACTACCGCACACGACTGCTTGTGTCATGAACGTGCGGCTGCAGCGAGAGAGGATAAGCTCTAGGACACAAGGTGTTGAATCTCATGGCAAGCATGGCCGGTGAAGGCGAAACAAGTAGCATCAACGGAGAAGGAACAAGAAGAAAAGCAAAAAGGAAGCAAAGAAGGCATGCTCTCGTGTCTGAATATTCTTGTTCTCTTGCAATCACACTCTAGCCTGCTGCTACCGCTTAAGCGTGGTGCAGGTCAGGTCGAAATGGCACAAGTTAGCTAAAAGATGCGATTGATGCGTGCAAGCAGGGCAAGCAGGGCAAGCAGGGCAAGCAGGGCAAGCAGGGCAAGCAGGGCAAGCAGGGCAAGAGAATACAATTAGACGCCCTGATAACAAGGCCTGCTCGGACGACAAGAAGCGACGAGGCCGTGTTGTAATGGCGACAAAGCACAATGAGGGTTTTTGGCAGGGACAAAGCGCGAACAGACCCTATCGATTGGCTCCTTTCCTCCATCCCTTCTCCTTTTATGCGCCATGCTTGTCTTTCGTTCAAGTCTGGTGTGTCGGGCTTGCGTCGTCCGTTTGGTTGGTGAGAAGCTGCTTGGCGCTCTCTTCTCCCTTCTGCTGCGTTCATGTTGGAGAGGCTCTCGTTCGAAGCAGCAGAAGAATTGACACCTTGAAAGTGAGTGTGGCCAAGTGAGTGTGGCGCCTTGGGTTCGGATGCGCCTTTACCATGTAGGCCACTCTGACCTCGTCGAAAATTGCCACCTTCTTGCCATTCGCCCATCAGAATAGCAACCGACGGCATCTCCTCCTCTAGTTCAGATAGCTTGGAGCTACTCTATCGGTCCCGCATATTCGCCTTGAATCGAACATGTGCGTTGTATGCGCGGCAGATTGACTAGGCTGTGTACTGTACAGTAACTTGATTCGAGCATCATACGAGATTCCCTTCAAGGCGATGCCTCGGTTAAGAGCAAAGGAGTGCAGGTGTTGCTTTTGACGATCCAATTCGCGATGCTCGGCTAGCCATTTGAGCGCACTGAAGGGACATTTAGCATACAGTCAGGAGACACGAAGGAGCATAGCCCAAAAAAGGAAAAGAGAAAAAGGAGGGGGGCAAAAAAAGAAGAAAAAAAGGGCTCAGCTGGGCTCAGCTGGGCTCAGCTGGCTGGAATCTGTCAAAATATTGCAACCCAGACGGCACGGCTGTTGGTCTTGCGTGCTCGAAAAGTTTTCGGAAAAGCCGCGCGCTTTGGCGAGGCGAGTTGCAATCTGCATGCATGTCAGGCAGATCTGTGCACGCCTGCAGGAGAAGGTGCAGCAAGTTGGCTTGCATCTTGCTTTCTACTCTCGATAAGCTTTTCCTCCCCTTTGTGCTTGTATGCTGTAGTGTGTGAATAGAAGAAAAAAAGCAAGTTCGAATTGGGAAAAAAGAACAAGCACAATGCTCAGACTTGCAGCCGGGCTCGAGTGGCAGATGTAAGCGGGAAAGCCGAAGAGCAGAGAGCAGGAGCAACAAGTGTGTGGGAAAGCGAGTGTCAGTCAGATTGATCAACGCACATTGCCGCTTCAAGCTCATCGGCCCTTCCGAGTGACGACGACGACAGCAGAAAAGCAGCAACTTGCCTCTAAAACGCTGTCTGCCCTCACACAACCTGCCTCCTTGCTGCCTTGACTGTCCTTCTCCTTCGCGTTCTTTGGTCGAAAAGCAGCCGCAGATGGACGCCTCGGCAGCCATCCGACGGGTCGACCGAGAGCAAGGTCGCAACCCCCCCGGCCATGACTTTGGACCCTTGCTTCTACTACGCTCTTACAATCACAATTTGCCGTTGTCAGTCTGTCTGAAGAGGCGGTCAGTGCTGAGAAGCCGGACGACGCTTGAGCCCACCAGTTTGTCACAGCACGGCAGCAGCAGGGGAAAGCACTGAATCGCCACCATCTGAAGATCCGCTGTGTGTCTATATCTATGCCGTGCCTGATGCGTGTATGCGCAATCGCAGAAAGGCAAAGCTAAAGTGACAGAGCAACACCTTAGCCTGTTCAGCTAACTTATCCTGGCCTTGCTCCCATTGCGCTAACCTTAAAGCTCACAAAAAAGCTCACAAAGGGGCATCCTCGACTCCTCCTTTAGTCCCCCCCCTGATCCTAACCGCTGGCTGGTCACCATCGCCTTCTTATAACTCTCACTTTGTCTCTTGCCTTCTCACCCTCTCTTACTTGACCCTCAACTGTAGCATTCTTTCTACTGCTCTTGCTTCCTTCTTCATCTCTTCCCCCCTCTTTCAACTTCATCTGCATCCCGCTCCTCTTAACTTGATTCCGAGCTACATCGTTGAGCAACAGTTTTCGACACATCGCACCGACAGCTTCTTTCATCTCGTCTCCTCCTTTCCAACTTGCTACTGCTCCTCATCTTGACTCCTGCCTCGCATATATACCTGCATATCTCGTCCTTTTTTCTTTCTTTTCCCTCTCCTTTGGTTTGCACACAAGCAAGCCACACTTCACGCACGCACAAGGTCTGATTCCCGCAAGCATACCCAACCAACCTCATCATCTGCCGCCACCTTCATTTCGCTTTCAAAGCAACCCAGCATCTTTTTCAACGACGCTCGCCGCAGGGGCGTGCTACATTTCATCCCACCTGTCGCCGCCTCTTTCCGCACAACCTCCTTCCGCGCATCATACCCCTCTTACGAGAAGAACTCGCTCTTTCTCGCTGAATTCAAGATACCACTTTCCCGCAAGCATTGGAAAAAGAAAAGAAAAAACCACCACATCTCGTTTCTTCCCGCAACCCTGCTTTGTTCTTCTTTCCGCTCCTCGCCTCCAGTACAGCAACATGTCGAGCATCAAGACCGAAAGCATTCGAGGCCGATCTCCTGGCCCAGCAGCTGATCGACGCGAGTCGAAAATCAGCCAGCTCAGCATGCAAGATGGACGCTCTCCCACGTCGAACGCCGCAACTCAAGGCAGCGCGCCTGCAAGGACAAGCAAGCGACGCAAGCGATCCGAGCTCTCGCCCTCTTCCAAGCAGACACACAGCATCATCGAAAAGGAACGCAGAGAGGCCATGAACGAAAAGTTCTCTGAGCTTGCTGCCAACATTCCCGAGCTTGTCCAAGCTCTTGCTGCCGGCAAGCGTCCCACCAAGGGCGAGATCGTCAAGGCGAGCATTACCAGACACCAAGAGCAAGAACGACGAGTTAGCGAGCTCATGCATCAAGTCCACATGCTTCGTTCTGGCAGCAGCAACGGAACGACTCCTCAGCATTGCTCGGTCGAGACGCCTAGCTCCATAGCTACCATGACTCCTGAGCCAATGCTTTCGACACCGTCTCAGACGCTGTCGATGCCCTACCAGATCCAAGCTTCCCACCCCATCGGTGTTGTCATTCCTGGCTCGGCGCAGGGCGATTTGTGGGTAGGCCAGCTGCTCAACAAGAGTGCCAGCCCACACGAGCAGCTCACATTGTGCCATGATCCAGCTCCGCCCATGTCATTGTTGCCGGACATGTCGCAGCCAGTCTCGCCCTTCAAGCAGACCTCAATGATGAACTGGAGCCTCTCTTCGCCGCCCCAACCTTTGGACCCCGCTTCACTTAGCATTGGCTTCCCCACGTCCAACTTCATTAAGGGATTTATGGACAGTGGTACGCTCGAGTATCTTGGTCGTCGCAACAGTGGGGCAAGTGGCCCCACACCGACATCCGGCTTCTCTTCGCCTACCTTCACCTCGTCAGACAGTGACTCTTGCTTCAGCACCGACGCGCTCGATCCTAACCTCGACGAGCGAAAGTTCTTGGCCGATAGCATCAGCTTCGAGCCCTTTGCCATGCCAACAAGCAACCTTGTAGAGCAGACGCCTCTCACTTCGCTTGTAGGTCTGCCTGAGCAACAGCAACAGCAACAGCAACAGCAGCAGCAAGGAGGGGCAGGGAACAAGAAGCCAAGACGCGGCACTCAATCTCGTCGATCGCGAAAGGACGAGACCAAGGAGCAAGGTATTGCGGACAACAGCTTCTCTGCCAGTTCTCTGTCGGTGTAAGCATGGAGAAGTGAAAAAGAGAAGAAGAAGAAGAAGAAAAAGAAGAAGAAGAAAAAGAAGAAGAAGAAGAAGAAGAAGAAGAAGAAGAAGAAGAAGAAAAAGAAGAAGAAGAAGAAGTAGAAGTAGAAAAAGTACAACTGTTAGCATTCCCTGTACCAGATAATCAACCAAACCTCGACTCGTTCCCCCTTGTATAATCAATGCATTCATCCACTCCAACCTCACTTTGTTTGTGGCTTCGAGTGTGCATGACAACGAAGAAACAGCGTGAAGGACAACTGGGTCAGCTTGAATGAGTATGTGAAGGAGCAAGTCAGGCAGCTGAGAGCGCGAGGCTGTAAAAAAAGTATATGAGTGTAGCATAAAGGATCCGGCTAGTGTGACAGTGGAATACCAAAGGGACATGATTACTCGTCACCCTCATCAACGAAAATTTCCCTGTACTTGTCCAAAATGGTCTCGACGGCTCTGCACTGGAAGCTCATATCATGAAGCTGAGTTCCCCCTCCACTACCGTTGGCAGCGGCAGTAGTGCCATCCTCATAGCCAGCCGGAGGAGGCGATAAAAGCGTTGGACCAAAAACAATGGCCAGATTACTGGCTGACATCTGATTCAAATGTTCCAACTCGGTCACCTTGTGCAAGTGACGCATGAGATACTTGAGTGTCGCATAGTTTGCATCCGGCAGCTCATTAACGCGTTCATGTAACCTGATATGCCTTAACCTGTCGTTATCGATCTTTGCCGCCTCTATGAACGAGGAATACAACTCGTGCGTCAGTAAAGGCTCGGGTAACTCCCGAAACCATAACTTGAGACAACCAGCAACAATGTTGATATCCTGCATAGCTTCATCGTTGAACAGATCGACTTGGGTCCAATCCGCATCGAAACTCGCTTTGAGTCGTTGAACTTTAGAGGTCGTCCCGGAGAGCCGATAGATGCCCATGTTTTCAATTCCGATTTCTTCGATTGCTGTGGCGCATTTCTCGAGGATGGGTGGAACCTCGACCTTGTCCCGAGCCATCTGTTCTGCTAGATCGACGCCGAAGATAGGTCGATCAGAGACGACGGAAGCGCGATCGTTGCCTACACCACCACCTACACCACCACCTACACCACCAGCGGCAGATTTAGCCGTACCAGGAGTGTTGAGGAATCCTTCTTCATACGGACCTTCCCTTCGAGGAGCCTTATAATCCCTTCCATGCGCCACCTGGTAGTTGGCCATATACTGTTTAAAATCAGCTCTATTATCGATCGTCTCCACCGCACGCTTCAAGCCACTACTGGCCGCCACCTCGCTCCCAACCGGACTGATCGCCATACCATCATTCAACACGGTACTCTCATACAAGAAGGCATATCTAGCCAAATGATACTGTGTGCCATTGTCAATCTCGTCGGCATTCTCCTTCAACGTTCTCAATATCCTCGGCAACTGCAGATTGAAATACTCCTGCCTGACCCCTTGGGTATTCAAGACTTCCCTCCTAAACGCATCACTCGCACTACTCGTTCTCGCCCTGATCTCCTCTTCTTGTTTGAGGATCTGCTGCGGATTCTTATTCTTAAACAGCAAGCCACTTTTACCTATCGCTTTCCCAAGCGTTCGCTTACCACTCCCGACTCCTCCTCCTCCTCCCGAACTCTGTATCTCTCCAGTCTTGGTACTCTCTCCACTCTTCAACAAGAGTAAGCGTTCCAAATCTTCAGCTGCTGTGTCGAACCTTGCTCTCGCCTTGTCCACGCCTGTTTCTGCATCTTGTAGGTTCTTCTCCAACCTCATCCCTGTCTCGCGCGCTTGCTTCTTACTCTTATCTACCTCTTTGGTCAAATTGCTGAGTTCATCCGACATCTCGCTAAGCTTGCCTGCAAAGCGCAACCTGTTGTCTGCAATGGTCTCGTGCGTTTTAAGCATGCTATGCCAACTCTTGACGAATGTTCCCGCTTTAGCATCCGAAAGGGAATAGGTCTCGAATGTGCTCCGTGCCAGTTTAGCCATACTGCGAGCATACTCTTCTTCAATGACAGCTCTTTTCTTGAGAAATAGCGAAGCTTCTCTTGCAGAAAGCATACTTTGTTTAATCCGACCAAAGAGGAGAGGCATTCCACAATCAATGTCGCAGAGAGACCTAAGGAGGCTTTCGTCGAAAGATGTGGGTACGATATCTTCCATTGTAGGCCCAGCTAGAGTGGTAGAGGAGGGGGCAGGTTGGTTGTTGAACGTTGAGGTGGTGCTGGAGGTGGGTATGCTCGTGTCGAATGCAGCCGGGGGCAAGGTGGAGGCGGATTGCGTGCTGTACCGTGTAGTGGAAGAAGGAATGTCGGTGGAGGTGGCATTGGTAATGGCGCTGTTGATGTAGCCTCGAGAGTGATCGTAAGCTGCTTGCTCAGCCATGGTTGGTGTGGTGAGTGCCGAGGAATGTTGATATCGTTGGGCAGCAGCAGAGCGAGAATCTACCTGCATGTTGATCGCATCCGAGTAGAGATGGTTTGCTGATGGGTTCTCATAGCCTACCATCAGGATGGCAGAAGAGTAGATAGCGAGGCGTGAGCAAGGACTTGTCCAGGGGTGGCCTGTGATGGTCGGTGGAACTTACCAGCAGCACTCGCATCCGAGAATGCATCGTTGTTATGATGAAACTGCGCCTCGTTTGACAGATCAGAGGCATTCCCCGGGGAAGTTGCGTACTGAAGAGCCGCAGGATTTGGACTCAAACTGCTGTGATGCACTGCTCCTCCTCCTAGCCACGCCCCCTCTTGAGCATTCGTATTGAGTTTGGCAGATGAATCCATCTTGTCTCGTTCTTGTTGCGGTTACGATTGGAGATGATCAAGATGATGGCTATATTCTTGACGGCATTGTATATGAGGGTATTGTGGATGGAGTTGTGCAAGCTGTCACACAGCGAACAGCGAACAAGCCATTGAAATTGCGATCTTTTCTTTTGGTCTGTTAGGTTTGCAGATTTAATTATTGCCCGCCTTCCCGTGCGAGAGTGTTAAGCTGGCCAGGAGATGAAATACAAACTGTCCTGCTGGCAAGCTTGGAAGCAATAGAAAAGGAAGAGCGCAAGTTTAAAGTCGCATTACCAGCACAAAAGGGGTGACAAGAGAGCGCCAGAGCGGCAGAGCGAGAGAGAGAGCGAGACACAGCGAGACACAGCGAAAGAGCTTGAGGCGCACAAAAAGGGCCAAAAGCTCGGCCTTTTCCTTGTTTGCTCTCGATTCACCGGCAACCGAGACTTTGGATGAGCTGGTTGCCTCATCTCTTTGTTCGACAGCATACTAACCCTCTTTGCTCGATCTTTTGCATGGCTTTTTACGCTCAGTCTGCTCATCAAGTGATAGCAAGCAAGCAAGCAAGCAAGCAAGCAAGCAAGCAAGCAAGCAAGCAAGCAAGCAAGCAAGCAAGCAAGCAAGCAAGCAAGCAAGCAAGCAAGCAAGAAAGCAATCTTGGCGCCATCAAGCTTCTCCCTCCTCAAGCTTCTCCCTCCTCATAACCCGCTGCTCGGTCTTCCCCTCATTGCTTCTGCCTCTCTCTCTTCGGGTCTTTACTAGCTAGCTCAACCTTGCAGCACGACGTACGATACGACGTGCATCTGCTCTTGACGCTATCATCTCGGTGGCTGCTGCGAGTCCAAAGCTCATCTCTGCCCTAGCCGACTTTTCCCTTCCTTTTTACAACTTGGCATCTCAAGCGATCACGCTCAACATGCATCAATCGCCTAAACGCTCGGTGATCAAACATCCGCACGACTTTCATGGTGCACAAGTCATGCCACGCAGTGCAGACGCTCTCGCTGAAGCCACCGCTGCTCAACCTCCTGCTTCCGCCTACCAGCACTCTGATCCTTCCGCAGCTACGCCCAATTACTTGCAGAGCCTCCAAGGTGTTGCAACAACCCATGCCACTTTCACTGGTCTCGCTGGCCCATTCGACTTTGCCGATATGACCCTTGTCCCCCAGCGCAGTGCACCTCCACCGCCCAGCAACCCGGGCACAGGTTCTTCCTTTGTGCATCAACGTCCTTCTCCTTCCACTTCTCCATCGCCAACTACCGCCTCGACTTCCACTTTTGCAAACCACTCTTCCTCTGCTACAAGATCCCCTAGCTCTGCGGCCGCATATCCTCCTAAGCCAACCCTCAACACTTCGCTCAGCTCGCAACAGGGGCCCAGGTCAGGACTGTCAGCACAGACAGCTCTTCCCTTCAACCTCTCCAGCTTTTCCAATCCACCAGCCGCATCGCCGGCAACAGGTCCGAATTCTTCCCTACCATGGTTTTCTCAAAATCCCGCTGGTCCTCAAAATCCCGCTGGTCCTAGCACAAGCGCCGCTTTCCCGCCGAGACCTGTACGATCCCATACATCAGGTCCAGACGCGCTTCACACCCTCTCCACTCTCAACCCATCACACCACGTCGCACCCGCCATGGCGCAACGCTCTCACTCCAGCATTGGCCCTCAGCAACACCAGACGATCGGCTCGCCTACTTTGAATCAGTCCTCACCAACGCTCGAGGGCGAACCCACACCTTGTCTCACCACACAGAGCCAATTCCTCCACGGCACCCGCGATCGAGAGCGAAGCCGTGACGGCAGTGCCACACCCGGAGGCAGGAATACTTTCAAGAGCGTCTTTGGCGGCTTTGTCAACTCGATGAGCGATGTCTTTTCCGCACAGAAGAAGATTGAGATCTCGACACCGTACGATCCTGTTCACCTAACACATGTCGGCTTCAACTCGGACACGGGCCAGTTTACTGGTTTGCCCAAAGAGTGGCAGCAGCTCTTACAGGAGTCAGGCATTTCCAGGCAGGATCAAGAGGCAAATCCTCAAGCTGTCATCGACATTGTTGCTTTCTACCAGGACGCCACCCAGAGCAACGGTGAGACGCATGTATGGAAGAAGATGGGTCATGCCAAGGGCAATCACGCACCCGCAACGCCACGCACAGATACCAGCAGCGATGACGGCTTCAAGGCTGCTGCACCTACACGCCCTATCTTGTACGAGAAGCCACGCGCTGCACCCGCACCACCAGGTGCAATGCATGCAAAGAGACCAGGAGATATCGGCAGCCCAGATTTGCCACAAGCACCAACCGCCAGCGCTGCCGAGGCATTTCTCAAGGCCTCACGACCTGCACCGTCGCCAGCTGCCGCACAAGGTGCCAAGCTTGGCTCACCCTCGCTCGGATCCAAGCCCAGTTCTGCCCCCAGAGTGCCAGATACTTGTGACGCTTCTGCCTCGGCATCCAAGACGTCAGCTACCGGTTCTGGTGCATTCGGTCCATCTTGCTCGTCTTCGTCTTCGTCCGCATCCGCATTGACCGCGAGTAAGAGTATCAAAGCACAGGGACCAGGAGCTGTACCACGCAGACGCGAAACCAAGAAAAACACGATCAAAGATGCCGACGTGATTGCCAAGTTGCAAGCCATCTGCACCGACGCTGACCCAACCAAGCTCTACCGAAGTCTACAAAAGATTGGTCAAGGTGCCAGTGGTGGTGTGTTCACCGCCTACCAGGTTGGCACCAACGTTTCCGTAGCTATCAAGCAGATGAATCTCGAACAACAGCCTAAGAAGGACTTGATCATCAATGAGATTCTCGTTATGAAGGAATCTCGTCATCGCAACATTGTCAACTTTATCGACTCGTTCCTGTTCAAGGGCGATCTTTGGGTGGTGATGGAGTACATGGAAGGAGGCAGTCTGACTGATGTAGTCACATGCAACATCATGACCGAAGGTCAGATCGCCGCTATCAGCAGGGAAGTCTTGGAGGGGCTGCGACACCTGCACGAACATGGCGTGATCCATCGAGACATCAAGTCGGACAACGTGCTGCTCAGCTTGCAAGGCGATATCAAGTTGACCGATTTCGGTTTCTGTGCGCAGATCGGCGAGTCGCAGGCCAAACGTACAACGATGGTAGGCACGCCCTACTGGATGGCGCCAGAGGTGGTGACACGGAAAGAGTACGGTGCCAAGGTGGACATCTGGTCCTTGGGTATCATGTGTATCGAGATGGTGGAAGGTGAACCGCCTTATCTCAACGAGAACCCTCTTCGTGCGCTTTACCTGATTGCAACCAACGGCACACCGAATATCAACAATCCCGAAAATCTCTCGAACACGTTCAAGGATTTCCTCAAGACCAGTTTAGATATTGATCCAGAGAGACGTCCTGACGCGGTGGGCATGTTGGCGCACACCTTCTTGAAGAGGTCCGAGAGTCTGAGGACGCTGGCGCCATTGATCAAGGCTGCACGCGAACAGACTCGCAAGTCCTGATCTCGCGCTCTCACAGCGAGTCGTTCCTGTCCTTCCCACCTCGTCCCCTCCTATCATTCTGGAATGTCACACTCTATCCGGACATCGATATCCGATCCACTTTTCATGTTAGAAGGACAATGGCATCCACACGTACATTTCTCCAGATCCCATTGCATGCTTGTTTCTTTGGAGAAAGGTTACCTGACAGTGTCTCATGCTCACTTGCAAGATTGTTGGCATGGAGATGACATGGATATGATGCTTGTGTACCACAACAGCTCTTTCGAGTGCAATGCAGCAGTTGAATCGTCGTTTAGAGAATGTGGCGCCCTTCTGCTTGATCGCATGATGACGAGAAGAGAGCAGCACAAGACGCAACCCCGCTTTCCAAAGCCGAGTGCATAGAAGCAAACTGTGCGCCACCGCGCTGCAGCCACTTTCGATTCCAATCAGAGCCTGGCAACAATGCAGACATCGAGCAACGGCTGTCCAGGAGACGAGATCTCAGCTGTTGTCCTGAAGCCTGCTGTATGCAGAACTGCTGAACGCTCTTCGTCTTCACTGCTGAAGATAACGATCCAGCAGGACACGAAAAGTGGCATAAGTCGATGTGACGAAAGATCGGGTAGAACCGATCTGGTGACGAATCGGGCAAAAGCCGGTCTGATCGTAGATCGGGCGGAGCCGATATAGTAGGAATCGGGGACGGCTGGGTCCCGCTCCTTGACACACTTTGTCATTAAGTGGAATGCTCCCACCTTGGGCATATGTCGACACTTTGTATATATATCAAGCGGAGAGCTCGAGGCTCCCACCACATCCTCTGCTCAGGTCAATATAGTATAGTGTTTTTGCTCAATAGCTTGAACATTGTGCTTAGACTGTTGTCGACCGCTGAGTGTCGACACCCGTCTTCTATTATTCGTTTCTCATTCACATGCTTGCTGTGTATTTGCTGTGATACGCACGTGCTTGCTCTTCGATTAGGCCTTATTGGCGCGTTTGTGGGATGAAGCTCATGAAGCTCTTGTGCTTGTCTCTATTGTAGCAACCTTCAACGGTGTGCGAGCTTTCAGGGCTGAGAGAATAGCTTCACCATGATACTTCATTGTGACACCGACCTTTGTCTCTGATCTTAGAAGGCAAATTGGAAGATTTGCTGTCAACAGGAAAGGGGTTACGGTCTCTTGAACAATGCCGCCAGAACAATGACTGGTCGTCTTGCAGACTAGATGTCTTGTACACTACATGCTGTGCGACAACGGTATCCCTGCATATCAGGCCACATGTTTTCGGACCTCTTCTGCGAGCGATACTGCGTTCAAGTGCTTGTTCCAGTCTCGACCTGTGCTGATCCTTTCGTATATACTCCATTGAGATTCGAAGGGAGCTTGAAATATGTCCGTCGGAAAGCTAACTCCCGAAAAGTGCCTTCCAACTTATCCTTCCAACTTATCCTTCCAACTCATCCTTCCAACTCATCCTTCCAACTCATCCTTCCAACTCATCCTTCCAACTCATCCTTCCAACTCATCGAAATCAGTAACCAGGTCTGAAAAGAAAGCATCAAGTGAAAACAAGTGAGCAACGTGCGACTCTTTTCTGACGCCACCAACTGGATTCATTTACGTTGATCTCACTAAATCATAAAGTCGTCAAGGATAACACCGAACGAGCCTTATTACCCACATCGCAGCAATGAGTATAGCCGAGCGGCCTCTTTGAATATTAACAAGTTGTGCCCCCACCAGTTGATCAATTTTGGTGCTACGTGATGAAAGAGGGCGTTTCAATCCTACTTGCAGACGGTGAGGCGAAGCTAAGTCTAGCGATGGTGTTTTGCGACGAGTGGCAAGTGGCAAGTGGCAAGTGCGAAGTGGGATGCGCTGTGGCAAGACCAAGAAGCACTGCGAGCAAAAAGTTATCGAGGGCGAGCAGCAGCCGTGGCAGCGCTTAAATACAGTCGAGTAGCCTCATCTTACCTTTCCGTCTCTTACATCCGCAAACATTTCGCCTCTACAACATGGTTTCCCGTCACACCCGTATTGTCTCCCTACTCCTCCTGCTGGCCATCCATGCAGTAGGAGTTGTTTCGACCTGGGGCTTAGGCTGGAGTGGCAGTGGCAGTGGCGGATGGCCAGAAGGACAAGTTCTTACGGCCCAGGGCTTTCGCTCGGGCTCGAGTGGCAGTGACAGTGAACTATGAGTACTCAACTCTATGCTTGGAAAAGCAGCAAGAAGTCAAGGACGGACTCTTTATTCTCACCAGATTAGCTACACTCTGGACGACAACAGAGTTAAATTACGCGATCGTCACTTTAGTCAAGCTCTCAACCTTGCTAAGCAGCATGGAGCCAAGTATGTTGGTAGCAATGGCCAGGATCACTACTTTTATAGCATCATCCAACCCAACACCAAACTGGGCAACAGCTTGGGCCTCAGACCATTATTTGGCAGGAAAAGATACGCCAGCGTCCTATGGAAACACACGAACGGGATGGACCCCAGTATCGTTGGTGTCTCAAGAATCAAGACCAGCAACATCTTCAATTGGAAGTTGGACCCTTTCGAAGATATAGTGAAGCATTTTCCTAAATGATCTGACCTCGGAAAGGACATCACTGCAACTCTTTAGGTTAGGCACAATCACATGCTCTCACACGAGACTCAGCCAGCCTCTTTCTCCGCACTCCAACATATGACGGTTCCGCACATATCCTTCGCCTTCTGCGCCTTCTTGCCTCTGTTCCCAAACATTTGTGCAATACAGTACTGTACTTGCTCAACCCCTAATTCGTGATTGTGCCGCTTTTGTGCTTGCAAAATCGAGAAGGAACTGCTTCTTGGCCTCTGTGGCATGTTACCAGTACTCCGTCTTCTGACAAAGGCTGACAAGTTGGAGAAAAGATTGAGGAAGGCCGCTCGCTTTGTCTGGGGTAACGTAGACGAGCGACCTGGTCTGCTTTCTCGTCCTCCATGTCTGTCATCTGACCTTTTCTAGCTCATGTACAGCACCAAGGTCATGGTATCTCCCCTGTGCGGCAAGCGAATGTCGTCTCTGGACGGGCAAGATGATTGAATCTTCAGCTGAAAGGGTAAGATCAACATCTGCCTTGGAGCCCTGGCTAGACGAAAGAAAAGTTTGACCCAACAACTTGAGATCATGTCCAGAAGAGATCAATACTGCATGACCAAATTTTCCTTTCCTTCAGAACTTCACATTTACAGCCGTATTCCATCCCGCATAATCATTCCTGGCACGTTTTAAAGATGGTCAAGTCACGTTTCTGTTGGAAGGAGTGACAGACTTGAATGGTAGGACGCGGTTTTATTACGTATGGCGACGACGAAGGGTGTGTACAGATAGCGGATGGATATGGTGCTAATGGAACGACGAGACGGCTATACCTTGTGTGTTTTGTACGTCTACTCTGTGGACGGGACCGGGGCATGCTATCCTGTCAACAAGGCTGGAGCATGCAGGGGTTAAACTCCAATTAAGCAGATGAGCTCAACCACAAGCAGACGATATCGGAAGCGTTGTGGTAGGTAAAGGCCTCTTCGAATCGGTAGATGAGAACGATGAGTTGGATGAGTGCGCCTGTGCGTAGTGTCCATCGAAACCCAATTCGTTCGAGAAGATGGGTGAAGATGATAGGCCAGAGAATGCCTCCGATGGCAGAACCGGCGAAGATGAGTGCTATTGCGAAACCGCGTCTCCTATCCCACCAATCAGGCAACCACAAGATGACAGTTGTGAAGAGGTTGCCACCGAAAATACCAAGCAAGAGACCTTGGAAAAGGATCAGTAAAGCTACCGAGTTGGCGAAACTAGCGATGAGGAGCGAGAGCGAAGAAACAACCACACAGACATAAGTGAAGCGAGAAATGAGGCAAGGAAACATCGAGTAGAGACCAAAAGTCAAGAGTGGGATAAAGTGCTGCCCAGCTAGGAGGGTGGTGCCGACGGAGGAGGTTGCGGTGAGCGAGGGACGAGACCTGCCTAGCATAACTAGCGCCCTTTGAGCAAAAGCTCTCCTGGAACCCCTTGGAGCCCTCTAGAGCCCATCATCTCGCCTTTAATCAACTGCCATTCGCTGACTTGACTCTCATGCAAGCATTGCTGTCAGATTCATGGTCTGAGTCTAGAGTGCTTCCCCATCGTCTGATCGCGAGACCAATTCTCGATATGGTCGAGGTGAGGCGAACAAGGAGTTCGCGAATGCGTTTTGACAGCTGCTTCCCCGCTCCATCCAGCGATGAAAAACGAGAGCCTGCTGTCTAGAGGAGAATAGCCGCCAGTGTCCGACCAAGGTGAAAATCTGCCGATCCGTTGCAAAATTGTGAAAATCGGTGATCCGACGCGGTTGCGAGTCGAATCGTAATTATCAAATGATTATTAAATGATTATCGAATGACTATCAAATGACTATCAAATGACTATCAAATGATGATCAAATGATGATCAAATGATTATCAATGATACACAGCTCTCTCCGCTTTCTTTTCTTACACACCGAAAAAGAGAATTTCCTGCCTTCCGAGCCAAGAAGAAACGAGAAAGCCGTTTTACCCCACTGCGATTGTGTGACTCCGTTGTAAGATTGAAAAAAAAAAAAAAAACACCGGCCGCCATTGATTCAAGGTCGCCGGCTGGTGGTCACAAGCTCTTTGCTGTTCCCATTGCTGTTTCATCTCTCCACACCACCGTCACCATCTCGTCCCTGCGTCTGCTTCCGCGCATCTCATTCGCAGCCACCAAGCTCGCACCTATAACCACTTTTACTCTTTGACCCACACACACAGCTTTCTCGACTCCGTATCGAAAGTAGGCAGTCGCAACATCTCTTCGTAATTTCACAGTCACCTCTTTTCGGCCTAGTCAAGAGACCATATACACTACTGTGGCAACGATGACCGACCAGATCAAGTCCCTTTTCGCCGTCAAGGCAGCCAAGAACGAGGCTGTTTTCGTCAGCTTCGTCACTGCCGGTTACCCTACCAAGCAAGACACTGTCGATGTCTTGCTTGGTCTCGAGGCAGGTGGTGCAGATGTCATCGAGCTCGGTGTTCCCTTCTCGGATCCTCAAGCTGACGGTCCTGCCATCCAGGAATCCAACCAGGTCGCACTCGAACAGGGTGTCGGCTACACCCAATGTCTCGAGTACGTCCGCCAGGCTCGCTCAAGAGGTCTCAAAGCACCTGTCCTCTTCATGGGCTACTACAATCCTACACTCGCCTACGGTGAGGACAAGGCCGTCTCAGATGCCAAGGCTGCCGGTGCCAACGGTTTCATTATGGTCGACCTTCCACCTGAGGAGGCTGCCGACTTCCGCGCCGCTTGCACCAAGTACGGTCTCTCCTATGTTCCTCTCATTGCCCCTTCCACCTCTGCGCAGCGTATCAAGCACCTTGCTTCCTTGGCAGACTCGTTCATCTACGTCGTTTCCAAGATGGGCACTACAGGTGCTACAACTACCGTGTCCAGTTCTTTGCCCGACCTCATCTCTAAAATTCGCAGCATCACTTCCATCCCTCTCGCCGTCGGTTTCGGTGTTTCGACACGCGAGCACTTCGTCCAAGTCGGAGAGCACGCAGACGGTGTCGTTATTGGTAGCAAGTTGGTAGCCAAGCTCAAGCAAGCTCCTGCCAACACTGCTGCTCGTGTCGAGGCCGCCCGCAGCTACTGTGCCCAGATCACCGGCAAGGACGAGGGCGGTATTCAGCGCAAGCAGCCTCTCAACATTAACGAGGTTATAGATCAGCCTGACTCCGTCCCCGTTCCCAAAGTCAATCGTATTGTCAGCGCTGACCGACCTCCCGTCCCTGGTTTCGACACCATCCTTGACGCTCAAGGCAAAGTTCGACCTCCTCGATTCGGCAAATTCGGCGGTCAATACATCCCCGAAGCACTCTTTGATGCTCACCAGGAACTCGAAAAGGCCTACCTCGGCGCCCTCAAAGACCCTCAATTCTGGCAAGAGTTCGAAAGCTACTACGAGTATATTGGTCGACCCTCGGAGCTCTACCCCGCTGATCGCATGACCCAAGCTGCCGGTGGAGCCCAGATCTGGTTCAAGCGCGAAGACCTCAACCACACCGGTTCGCACAAGATCAACAACGCTGTCGGTCAGCTCCTCCTCGCCCGTCGTCTCGGTAAGACGCGTATCATCGCAGAAACTGGTGCCGGTCAACACGGTGTAGCCACCGCCACCGCTTGTGCCAAGTTCGGCATGGAGTGCGTCGTCTACATGGGATCCGAGGATGTGAGACGTCAATCGCTCAACGCTTTCCGAATGAAGATGCTCGGTGCCAAAGTCGTTGCCGTCGAATCTGGCTCCAAGACTCTCAAGGATGCTATCAACGAGGCTAACCGTGATTGGGTTACTAACCTCCACAACACGCACTACATTGTTGGTAGTGCCATTGGTCCCCACCCCTTCCCCTCCATCGTGCGTGACTTCCAGTCGATCATCGGCAAGGAAGTCAAGCAGCAGCTTCAGGAGAAGAAGGGCAAGCTTCCCGACGCCGTGATTGCTTGCGTCGGCGGTGGCTCCAACGCTATCGGCATTTTCCACCCCTTCGTTCAGGACAAGAACGTTCGTCTCATCGGTGTAGAGGCCGGTGGTGACGGTATCGATACCAACCGACACTCTGCTACCCTCAGCAAGGGTACTCCCGGTGTCCTACACGGTGTGAGGACATATCTGTTGCAGGATGAGTTTGGACAGATCACCGAAACACACTCGATCAGTGCTGGTTTGGACTACCCAGGTGTCGGTCCAGAACACTCTTTCTTGAAGGACAGCGGTCGAGCCGAATACACCGCCGCTACCGATGAAGAGGCTTTGCGTGGTTTCAAGCTCTGCACCGAGTTGGAAGGTATCATTCCCGCGCTCGAGACTTCGCACGCTCTCTGGGCCGCTTTCCACATTGCCAAGACGATGAAGAAGGATCAGGATATTGTTGTCTCCTTGAGTGGACGTGGTGATAAGGACGTTGAGCAGATAGCCAACGCTATCGCTCACGGTGGTTGGGGCGAGCGTCTTGGCTGGAACATTGCCTAGGCTGGCAGCAAGCAGCAGCAGCCTTAGGCTTGTTCTCATCCTCCTTACGTCTCTTTTCGTGTTGGCTTCAGCATCTCATATCTATTGCGAATCTCAAGACATGTGCCATCTTATTTCCTTTCTGCATGTTTGTACTGCGACCATTCAATGATATCACGCCTTTAAGATGGCTGCTGCCCTTTGACAATGTCTGTTATGATCATGTATCTTGAGCAGAATATCGAGATGCTTTTTTCTGCCGCTATTTCCTACCATGATTTTCTATGCTTGCAATTTACGCGACCTGTCAAAAAGGGCTGTGTGTGGAGGCGGAAAAGACCAACACTTTCGTTGCTTGCGACTCAGCCATCCTCCTCACCGCCACTCTGCTCATCTTTGCTCTTGGCCACCATCCACGACCTCGTTCTTTGAAAATACCGAGCCAGAAAGGCCTGAAATAATAGCTCCAGCTTTCAGGATCGAATCAGAGCCATCAATCGTCAGATACCCACTGCGAGCTTGACTGGAGGTGCCAACGATGAACGCCCTCATCTCGGCCAGCGACATCAAAAGTAGGTCACATCCCTTACCATCCAAGCAGACCCGATACAAAAGAGCTGACATCTCTCCCATCGCATATAACAGCTTTCTACAGCGCCCTACACTGCTTGAGCCGATTCTCAGAGACTTTCTGGTTACAATGCAATCCAAAGATTGGTGGACAGTCTCAGGTACGCTTCCCACACCACACTTCTCTTTACCAATGCCTCCATGGCAAAATCTGATACAAATAGCATCGAATCGCCGTGTTGAACGTGTAGATACGACTGTCAGCAATCAATCCGACCAACTCGGCCTTCTGCATGTTCGCCTTTGATCCCGACTTTTTCCTCTCTGTCACTACCGAATCTTCGTCCAAGTTGGAGTGTCAGATCCAGCTCAAGGTTCGTCCTATTCTTCTACCCATATAGCCTCTTTTCCACCCTATCTCTGCTATTGACACATCTCTCCTCTGATTCGCTATCTGTTGATGCTACAGTCCATCCTCTCAATCCTCCGCACGCAAGGTCGCACAGTCGAACGACTATCCCTGACCCTTAGCCCCGACTCTGCCCCAATCCACCGCTTCACCATCACCCTCCACTGCCACCATTCCATCACCAAATCACATAACCTCACCTACTCTCCCAAACGAGGCCTTCTCCCCACCGCCGATCCCAACCCACCCAACTTTTTCTGCATCCACCCCTCCACAGCCTCCGAATGGCTCGATCACTTCCTCTCCCCTTCCTCCTCTTCCTCCCGGTCGGGGGAGATCACACTCCACTGCGCCCCCAACTCTTGCATCGCACGAAGCAAAGAAGACGAGATCCCCACGCACACAACAACAGGCGCAGGAGGGGGGATTAGAAAATGTATCGCAACAGAAGTGAAAATTGCAACAGAGGATTTCAAAGAGTATGCAGTACTAGAAGAGGCCAAATTGACATTTAGTTTAAGAGAGTTTAAAGCGACCGTGGCGTTGGCCGAGGGTTGGGGGACAGGCTTAGAGGTGAATTTTAGTGATGGAGATGATCCACTGTTTGTTAGGATGAAGAGTGAAGGTGGAGGTGTGGCGGGGGAGTTTGTGATTGCTACTACTAGAGGGGATCGAACCGGTGCTGGAGCGGGGACCGAGGTACGAGATGATCCTGGACAAGAGCAGGGACACGGCCAACAAAGAAAGACTCCACAACAGCACGAACAGAGACCTATCGCTGCTTCTGCTCGATCTTCCAATGCTTCTGCTTCAAGAATCAAACAGCCGCATCGACAAGCATCGGCATCCATGGCTTCAGGACAAGGCGAAACTTCGCTCCCGTCTCACCCTCAACCAGTACCCCCACTCGCACACGCCATACCCACAGAATCAACCCCGCATCCCCAACATCTCGCAAAGCACCCCGAAGATGGAGGGGACGCCGACGAAACGCAACCACTCTTCTTCCCCGGCGCATCGCAACTGTCACTGCAACCAACCCCACAGGAGCCCGCAGGGGAAAGGGAACCAGAACAAACATTCGTCCAACCAACACCGGTCGCACAAGGTGGAGATCCTAGTGAATTTCTGCCAAGCCAAAACAGTTCTGCTCCCCCCACACAGCAGCCGCAGCAACAACATCAACGGGATGCGTTTCGTACGGAGTCGGATTCAGACGCAGACAGCGAACAAGATGGCGTGAGAGACGGAATGCCTAGGAAACGGTTCAAACCTTTGTTCTAGCATCGATACCCATGGAATGACAGACGTCACACCTCTTCCTTCTTGGCTGTGTTCGCTGCGATTAAGACTGTGATGGGATAGTAAGTTGATACATGCGCCCTCGTGAGCGAGGCGAGCCAAGAGTGCGACTAGCGGAACATGACATCAGGCAAGGTTCCTTCAGCCGCATACTCATCTCCGCTCCTGTCCACCAACGTTGCTTCCGCAGCGGCATTGATCGGGCGCTCCTCCTTCTCTTCGTAGTTCTTCAACTCAGTACTCTCCAAGAAAACTTCATCCTTCAACAACTCTGTCCAACTATCCATCCTTTTCCTCACACCAGCCCTCACCGCGGTAAGCAGTACGACACTCTGCACGACGCCATACACCTTCCTCAGAAGCAACTGCTCCTCCTCGCCACTTGCCACCTTCACCCACCCTTTCTCTGCCAACAAACTTGCCACTCCTATCGGCCCTAATAGCAATACCACCCCCACAGATGCAAGAGGGAGGACGATCCTCGTCCAAGCAACCCTCACTCTTGGTCTGGGATAGAGTCCACCAGCCACAACATAGTTCATTGCGGCGATGAACAAACCGATTGGACCTCGGTTTCGATTTGCTGGGTGAGGTCGCCCGAGGAAGTTGACTATGGAGAAGAGTAGACGCATTTCGATGATGCCCAGAGCCCAGATTTGTCCCAGAGCTAGAACGGGGAGTTGGGTGGACTTGTATCGAAGAGGTACGACGAAATATTGGTCGATAAGGAGGCCGACGATGAGTGGGACCATTCCAGCTAGACCGACGAGGAGGAAGAAAGCTTTGAACACTCGCTTGACTTTGACCATGAGGTGGAGAGCGATGTAGACCGTGGGAGTGGTCCTGTGCATTCGAGCACGCCTGATTCGACGAAGCCACATCTTTCGTGCTCCTTTGACCAGCCTCACCGTCGCCATTAGGAGCGTGAAACCGATGGTGAAGGAGTAGAAATCATGGACCTCCTTCGCTCGTTCCCTGCCCTTGACCATCGCTGCAATCCCACGTCCCAGGGACAGCGGAACGCCAATGCCCAGAATAAACAGCGCAGAATGACTGAGCCACAGCAGCGTCAACACCGCTGCGATCCGGGCACGATAATGCGACGGAAGGTAGATATTGGTATACGTCGGTTTTGGAGTATGCTTCTCAGCATCAGTCTCCTGATTCGTTATCGCCTCAGCCAACTTCTCCGTTACCGCATTCCCCTCGGCATCCAATGGAATAATCAGCGGCCCTGTCGTAATAGCCTTATCATCAGCTGGGACCCTACACAACCCTCCATCTTCCACCCATTCCCCCTCTTCCGCAACCTCCCTCTTCACCCCAAAATCAACCATCCTACCCCACGCATCCTTCACCCCTTGCACGCATCCCGCGCCCCTCCTCACTTTCCTCTCATCCAAATATTCCCCCCCTACCAAGTAACTACTCAACCTGAACCCCCTAGCCATCGTCTCCCACCATACATCCATCACCTTCTCCGCCGTCTTCTCCGGATCCATCTTGCCGGTCAACCAAGGCACCACAAAATGTGCAATCAACAAATCCACCGGAACCTCCACCCCAACATCCCACGGCTTCCATCTCAACGGCAGCCAACGCAACCCTCCCAACAGATACCTCATCGCATACGTGTTCACTCCAATCGAAGCAACCAGGGTCGCAGAATACATAACCGCGGAAGCAGCAATCTTCCTAAGCTGAGTCCAACTCTTCTTGTCCAAAATCTCCTTGATCGGGTGGAAACTTGGATCGTTCGGATCTCTGATCCAACACAACACCCCCGGCCTCAACACCCTTCTTGTCGCGGAAACGTACTGGGCAAAGACGAACATATAGATCGTCCCGCCCATCCATCTTGTAAATGCAAAACTCAACGGTGCGGTCCTAACCTTTTCCGGCCAACCCAAGACACTAGCCTCGGCGAGAAACGGCAGGGTGCAGATATCAAAGAGCAATCCGCAACCCAGCGGGAAGATGACAAGCTCAATAAAGATGAAGCTGAGAGCTTTAAGTATGAGCACGTGCTGATCGATGTATAGCTTCAAAGCGGATTCTTGGGCCATAGCTCGTTGGAGGTCGGGTTTCGAGAAGTGTTGGTGGATGAATAGGATGAGGAGCCAGTAAAAATGGCCGAAGGCGACGCAGAAGATTCGGTCGGTGGTGGTTGTGCCATTGCGATGAGCGTCGAGACGGGCAAAGGAATCGGTGATACTGTCGAGGATGCGGTGAAGTGTACCTTGGAAGCCGGTGGAGAGAGCAATGTCGAATGAGTCGGAGACTGATTTCCACTGCGAAGAGGTAGTCACGCTGGCTGGAAGGAGTCGAACGAGCATTGCTGCTGTAGCGCTACCTCTCGTGGCTGAGGCAGCTTGCTCTGCGATCACCTGCCTTCCATTCTTCGCCACCAACATCGAGGGTAGCACTTTCTGCAACCACCCATTCGCACCAGCGGTGGCAGCCTGTACGACCGCAACCTCACCCTGACTCTGCATACCGACCAAACCAGCAATCCTCGGCCAGACCTTATTCGCACCCACCGCAATCACCCTATCAAACAGCGGATCCGTCACATACCTCAACAGCTTAACCGGCATCGCCAATACCCTCACCAACCCGAGCCCTGACCCAAGCGCCCTGCCAACAACGTAGGGCGCCATAACAAACGCCAACATGACAAACCCGCAAAGGAAGATCATAAGGAAAAGATTCTGTACGATGCCAAAGATGGGGCCGCGCATGCCGATGGCTTCGAGGATCCCATCCATTTCTTCAGCGAGGCCGACTTCTGCGTCTGGGTCGTCTGGGTCAGCTGCAGCAGCGTTGGCGGCAACGCCGGCAGCGTTAATTTCGATGATATCGTCGTCGTCGTCGTCGTGGTCTGCAGCGATGTGGGCGATTGGTGGAGGGAAAGCTGCGGCGGCGGCTGCGCGAAGGGCCATGTCGTCACGCGGAGCAGCATCCGCTTCGGGGTCGGACTCGTCTTGCCATGCGTCTTGGTCGTCTGCGATTTCAGCAGCGGCTGCGTTGGCCTGGGAAGGGGCAGGATTGACGACTTCGGGAGCGGGTTGTGCTACTGATGGTGGCTGGTCAGCGCCAGTGGTGTCTGTTGTTTGTGCGTCTTGAGCTGCATTGGACGTCGATGCACTCGGCTCTGCAGGCGTAAACGAGCTTGATTCTTCCATTTTTGCTGTATCCTTAGCATCTGTCAATTCAGAATGCGATGCATCAGAGTCTGCTTGTGCCTGCCTGTCATCTTCATCCGCATCCTCAATACCATTCGACTGTTCCGACCAACCAAGCGTCTCTGGCACATTCGCTTGCGCAGACCAAGATTCCTGGGCTGGCGAGCTGCTCCTCTCTGCACTGGGTTCAGCAAGAACCGTCTCCGCACTATCATGATTCCCTCTACTCCACCCGCTTGTCGGCGCTAAAGCCAAGTCCTCCTCAGCCTTATCAGCCTGCTCTTCACTAGCCGCACTCGCAAGCATCTGCTCCAACCGCCGTATCCGCGCAAGTCTAGCTTGTTCCCTCTGCATCTCTGGATCTAACTGCAACTCCCGCCGTCCATCTCCCTCTCGTTCTTGCTCTTGGTTTCCGCGCACCTGCTGCTGTATCGCCAGCTGCTGCTCAGCCTGTGCTCTAGGCAGGAAATCCTCCAACTGTACACGTTCATGATTGAGATCCTCCATCATCTGTTCTCTCGGATCGCGTGGTTGAGCCACAACTAGCGGTACTGGTGCCGGTTGGACAGCAGCGCCAACATCAAAGTTCTGCGGAATATTCTGCAGGATCCACTCCCTCAGCAAGAAAGCTCCTACGAAGAAAAGCACGATATGACAAGTTAAGACCTGACCTTGAAAACAGTCGTTCGCCAACTTTTCCACAAAAGCCGGCACCGCACTTTTTGCAGCCTCCATGTTGATCGGACTATTGCCCACTGCACCTGCACCACTCCGTGTTCTTCCAACCTTGCCCTCTCTCTCCGCTACTGGCTTCGAGCCATTGTACGCGATCGCACCTGCAGAGGCATTAGCCGGCGGAGCAGCCATCTCAAACGGAGGCTCTCCCATCCAAGTAACAACATCAATCGCCCAGAACATGAAGCGCCACACGTTGACATTGATCCATGGCAACAGCCCTAACCAAGTGAAGGCCAGAAGCAATCCTCTCGCTACCAGCTGACTAGCCTGGACCGATCGAATTAGTAGCCGCCGCACGTAGAGATATCGAGGGAGGTTGCCATCGGCGGGCATATCTTTGCGATACTTTTTGTGGAAGATGAAAGGATGCTTGCAAAGCTCGCAATACTTTTTGCGCGAATGTTGGAGCCATTCTACAAGACAGTCTTGATGACAGTATCGGATGGAACCGGTACATTTGCACGGGTAGTAGAGGGGAGAGTTGGGTTCAGGTCCTGAGCGACAGATTCGGCATGCGTCTTCGTCTTGCATTTTGAACGAGGGGTTATGGGGGGTTGCAACATGGAATTGGTGCGAGGTGTTGTAAGTCCGAGATTCAGGCTTTGCTGTGGTTCGAAACGGAAGTGCAAGTCGACTTGGTGAGTGGTGAAAATGTGTCAGACTATGGTTGGGGGTGTTTTGCGGAAAGGTACGTGCGCGGGGATTTGGGCCACTTTTACACCGCTACTGATCGAGCTCTGTTTCGCTTGAGAGCGAGTGTAGGAAGCCAGAGTGGTGCGGACTGCATACAAAACGGTGATGGTGAATGCTGATGATGGTAGTTGAAGCTGATCTCGTCGTTCTTGTCAATCACGCACAGCTCAGTCGGACAAAGCCAGAAAAAAGTGTTGATCTCGAGTTGGAAATCGGGGGAAATCGGGACCGATCTTCTCTCTCTCAACTAAGCTTTTTTTTCGGAACTCGGCTTGGACGCTGCGTTTGCTTGTCTTTGTGTGGAGCTCACCCTGGCTCCCTTGGCAACACATGATCGTCAACGATTTGCGGCTCAAGATGGCACCAGCAGCTTCCATGTCGCAGCCTTCGAGCGGAAGAGGCTCCTCCATGTCAGCCGTCCAGGCACTCAAGCGTCGCCGAGCGCTTCAACAGGCTCAAGACGATCGTCTACACTACAGCTATTCCGATGACCAAGACCAAGATGCTCCCTCCACCTCGTCCTCTTTCTCCTTTGTCCCGCTCAAACAGCGCCGACTACAGCAACTGCAACACATCCAGTCTCGTGCTCGGGGCTCTTCCGCAAACATGTCCCACAACGAGCCTGAAGAGGAGGATCCGCAACCGCAAGACGATACCCCACAACGACCACAACGCTCGCTCCTCGACGAAGCACGAATACTCCGCGAAAAGCAACTGGCGGAACAGGGAGAGAAAACAAAAGCGGAGGTCGAAGCCGAAGAAGAACGTAGAATCCTAGAAGCCCATGCAGCACGTCGCAAGCTAGCTTCCGATCTCGAACTCGCTAAAGGTATTCAATATACCGAACCGCTCACCACCTCCTGGCGTCCACCCTCGTATATCCGATCTCGAACAGACGAGGACAACGAAAAGTTGCGGGAGAAGAATCATATCCTCACAGACGGACTCGACATTCCTCCCGTGATCACCAACTTTAGAGACATGAAGGTTCCTGGGTGCGTCATAAACTATCTCAAGGAACAGAAGAAAATTATCAAACCATCCCCCATCCAAATGCAGGGTTTACCTACAGCTTTCTCAGGAAGAGATATGATCGGGATCGCGTTCACCGGCTCAGGTAAGACGCTAGCTTTCTCATTGCCGATAGTCATGTTTGCAGCAGAAGAAGAACAACGACTCGCCTTCACCCGTGGTGAGGGTCCAGTAGGGATGATCGTATGTCCTTCTCGAGAGTTGGCTCGACAGACGTACGAATCGATCAAAGCTCTAGCCGAAGCAGTGGAGCATGGTGGATATCCCCAGATAGGCGTCCTGTTGTGCATTGGCGGGATAAGTATGGCTGAACAACATCACACAATGTCTAAAGGGTTCCATATTGTTGTTGCCACCCCAGGGAGACTGCAGGATATGCTAAGCAAGAACAAGTTCACTTTGGACTGTTGCAAGTATCTGTGCTTGGACGAAGCGGATAGGATGATCGACATGGGTTTCGAAGAGGATGTAAGGAATATTATGGGATTCTTCAAACAACAGAGACAGACGTTGTTGTTTTCAGCTACCATGCCAAAGAAGATTCAAGACTTCGCCGAACAGTCGCTTATCAAGCCGGTTATCGTCAACGTTGGTCGTGCAGGTGCTGCTTCACTCGAAATCATTCAGGAGGTGGAATACGTCAAACAAGAAGCTAAAATGGTCTACCTCCTCGAATGTCTTCAAAAAACAGCTCCACCCGTGATCATCTTCAGCGATAACAAAAACGAAGTCGACGATATCCAACATTATCTCCTCCTCAAAGGTGTCGAAGCCGTTGCCATCCACGGATCGAAAAGCCAAGATGAGCGAGAATACGCAATTCGAGCCTTCAAATCAGGTCAAAAGGACGTAATGGTAGCCTCGGGAGTAGCGAGTAAAGGTTTGGACTTTAACGAAATCCAACACGTCATTAACTACACCATGCCTAAGGAGATCGAGGACTACGTCCACCAGATCGGACGTACGGGAAGGAGTGGGAAAACAGGCATAGCGACGACCTTTGTAAATGCGAATACGCAAGAACAGACACTGTTGGATTTGAAATATCTACTCGTCGAGGCCAAACAGAGGATTCCGCCGTTCTTAGCAGCCATTCAAGATCCGAGAGCGGTAGGGGCGGACGGCAAGTTAACCAGTTGTCCCGTTTGTGGTGGTTTGGGTCATAGCATTAGGGATTGTCCCAAACTGGAGGATAATCAGAGAAGACAGACTGCTGCCTTTAGTAGGGGCGATGATGGTGGCTACTAGTCAGCAAGAGGCTCCGTGTTTGATATGCTGGCACACGCTCCTGCACTTGCAACGCAGTGCAAAGCTTTGTATCATCATGTCTTTGTATCGCTACGCAAAGGCAATGCTCACGACCGTCATAACCTCACCAAGACTATCCGAGTGTCAGTGCGATCGACTAGACTCGACCAAGACAAAAGAGCACGAAGAAAAGACAGACAGACAACACGGACGATAAGAATATATACCACGCAGAACGACAATTTGTGCATTTCGATTAGACAATACGTGCAACAACGAAGCTGAGAGACATCAGGCATTGCCATTGCTCGCAAGTGTAAGGGACGATCAAAATGAGATCAAAAGGTCGTCATCGACCTGAGACATGGCAAGGGTGTGTGTGTGTATATGTGTGTGTGGTGCATGCGCTATGCGCTACCGCAGTACATGCGTTTAAGCAGCGGGAGGCTTGGTGCCCTCCTCGAACATGAAAGTGAGCTTGCACTTTCCGCAGTACTGACGGTTCTTGTGCCACGACATGAAGATGCCGGCACCGCACTCAGGCGAAGGGCACTCCCTACGAAGGCGCTTGATGTTGCCATCACCGTCGACCTTGTAGTACTTGAGGATGGACATCTTGACCTTCTTGCGCTTGTGAGGGATACGCTTAGGGGTGGTGTAAACCTTCTTCTTCCTCTTCTTGGCACCACCACGAAGGCGGAGGACGAGGTGAAGGGTAGACTCCTTCTGGATGTTGTAGTCCGAAAGGGTGCGACCATCTTCGAGCTGCTTACCAGCAAAGATGAGACGCTGCTGATCAGGGGGGATTCCTTCCTTGTCCTGGATCTTGGCCTTGACGTTGTCGATGGTGTCCGAAGACTCGACCTCGAGGGTGATCGTCTTACCCGTGAGGGTTTTAACAAAGATCTGCATCTTGACTGACGATTTTGCTAACCAGTATGAGTGGTGTCCTCTGTTAGTGTCGGCGTGGGAGATGGATGGAAATGGTGGTAGGGGTCAGCATTTGCTGGTCCGAGATAGGAGGAAAGCTAGAAGCAGCGTGCGGTCATCCACCGCAGAGCTTTCGACTGCTACGCATTTGCGGAGGCTGATATGCTGCTGAACATCACTGATGCTAGTTGGATCTGTGGGTCAGGATACTTACTGCTTGAAACCGTGAGGAGAAGAAGGAAGCAAGGAAGGAACACCGAGCGCCACTCTTGTATCCTCTCCCGCTCTTCCTGCTGACCGTCGAGGCTCAGGAAAATTCTTCTGCTCCTGACACTGCTCTTACGCCTGCTGAATGCCTTGGTCCCGCTTCGAAAAACTGCGCAATTCGAAAAACTGCGAAAATCGAATCCAAATCACGTGCCATCCTCCCTCTTGTGCCGTACGAGAATCTGGCGGTAATAAAATCGCGTCCACGAGTGTACAGTCATCAATAGTCTAACAGCTCCTCCGCCCGTGTTGGCAAGAAACATCAACATGCTGTTGTGATTGCAGTACGAATACAGTGTATGCGAGCAAGTGCTAAGCTAGGTTGAGTTGCGGGTCTATGCTTTCGATGCTTGTGCGGATGGTACTGAAGAACAGTATCGATGGGAAGAAGGAGCAAGGCCGCTTGGCCAACTAGTTAAGGTCAAGGTCAAAAGCATCCTCGTCATCCACCTCCTCCCTCTGCTGTTCTCTCAAATGCGAATAGCTGGTTGCAAAGTCGGCACCCAGCATCGCCTCGCTTTGATCCTCCACCATCCCCACTTCCCCTCCTGCTGGCTGCTCAGCCATCGGCGCACCCTCCAACATCTCACTACTATTCAAAATCCCTTGCCTCATCATCGCATCCGAAGGGAAGGGCATTTCTTGAGGCATACTAGGTATCGCTGGATCATAATACGCTGCTGCTCTCTTCGCATACTGATTGTAATCTGCTCCTAAACTTATCACCTTCTCCTCTCCCCCTTCCCCTTCCTTTTCCTCTCTCTTCCCCACACCCTCCGATCTCGCAGCTGCTACCTGAGGAAGCTTATACCCTGGGGGAGCACTAGTATACTTGGCCAACCTTTGCGCATACGCTAACAGTGTTGAATGTCCAATAGGCCTCTTTTCCGCACGCTCCATCCAAGCTACCTCTTCCTGAGACATCCGTGAGATCTCCGAAAGTTCGGAATGGATCTTGCTGAGTTCTAGTATAGCTTGCCGTGTTTCTCGATCTCGTTTCTTTGCTTGTGCTTCAAGTCGTTCTATCCGTGCTTGGTTGAGTGCGTGTTGACGAGCGAGCTGGATGCGGGATGAGAAGAGTTGATCCACTTCCGAGAGTGCGGTCAGGATGGAGGTGATGTTGGTCACTGTCCAGGTTTTGTCTGAGTGAGGCTCTGATATTGTCCGAGCTTTTTGCAGGGAGGAGGGATTTTCGATGAGCGAGAACAGTTGTTTGGTGAGATCGAAATATGCGCTGAGCGTGGAGAGGACGAGTGTGGAGGTGGTGGGGTCTGGCTTTGATGTTGACGCGCCAGCTGAAGTTGCCGATGGCATGATGTATACAAGCTTTGAGCACTCCTGGAGATGCGGTGACGAGGACTTGAGGAGGACAGGAGGAGCCAAGTAAGCATGGTGCGTGCACCAAGAAAACATTCCCACGGGCGCATATTTTTGATACCCGAGTTCCGAGTTCCGAGTTCCTTCACCGTTTCACACCACACCTAACTCGACATCTTGGTTACCCCCCTACACCAATCCCTTTCACTTTTTTGATTAGCACAAAAAGCACAGCGCTGTGCCCCATCCACAATGTCACCACCACCACCGAACCAAGCTGGTGCCTTTCGGGGCGCCTCCCTCTATTCCGGAATCTTTGACCAGCAAGATCCTCCTCTACAAGAAAACAAATCAGCATCCCCATCACAACAAGCCGGCCCCTCCAACACCACCGAATTCAGCGCTCCCAGCTCAAGACCAGACTCAGCTACAAGCGACTCCAAGTCAACAGGTACGCTTCCAACAAGCACCCGCGCTTCCTTCCTCCCTACCTCTCTGGTGCTGTGCGGTGGGTCAAGGTTGCTCTAAAGATGTGAACAAATCAATGCTCACTTCCTCCTTATTTCTTTCCCAAACTCGATCTTGTCCATACACGCCTTCAAGGGGGAGTAGGCTGGTCAGCAGCACTCCGCTTCGCACCACGAAAAGCAGCTACGAATGCAAAGGCAAAGGCGAGACCCAATGCTGCGTTTGTAGCGTCTTTTACAGCTCCAACTGTTTCCGAGGCAGTGGAGAATGTGCCTAAGGGCGCGTTGAGTCGGGCACCTGGTGTAGCGCCAAAACCACCATCGTCCGATGAAAAAGGGCAGAGCTCGGAGACGATTCCAGATGCCAAGGAAGGAAGCGAAAGGGGCGTAGGAAAGGTGGACACTTCCGACCTCAACCTAACAGCCCTTGCCCTCCCGACGACGGAAAATGACGATACACAACTTGCAGCGCAGCTTGCAAAGTATCCTGTGCTCGAAGCTCCTCCATTCCTATTACCGCCGGAGCAGGTTGAGAGGGAGAAGATGCTCATGCGTCAATACAATGCTGCTGCTGGGCGGGGGTGGAATGAAGGAGATGACGAAGGAGGGAAATGGGAGGAGGATGGGGAGGAACAAGATGTGAATGGATTCCTTGCTACAAACGCTGGTAGGAAGGCTGCTAGACGGAAGGTAAGCTCCCCCTTTTCCGCCTTTCCTTTGGTGTGGAGCATGCACTGATCTCGTCACTTGATTGCGATACCTACAGCAGCGGAAAAGAAAACGAGGCTCACCACCACCCGGTCCGAACATGAACTCCGAATATGATCCACGCATACCGAACGACTATATGGCATACAAAACGATGTTGTTTGAGAGAAGAAAGGCTGAGTTGGAGCATCAAATGTGGGTTCGCGAGCTGGAAGAACATGGTGAGGAAGAAGAACGGGATGAAGAAGAACAAGAGAAAGAGGAGCGGAGCGTTGGCGGAATTCCACCTCCGCCACCTCAGGCAGCACCCATAGCGGTAGCGAAACAACCTTCATCAGGGCAAGAAGCATACGCTCGCCGCCTAGCAATGTCGAACCCCATCCCGACGCAGCCGCAGACAGGGGAAGAAGCATATCAACAAAGGCTAGCGATGAGTGGGGAAGAGGCGTATCAACGGCGTGTTGCTTTATCTCAGCAACAGCACCCTCAAGCGTCACAAGGTATTCCAACAGGACCCGAAGCAGGGCCACCTGTTCCACCACCGGGACCAGCACCAGAACCCCGCTCTGCCGCACAAACGCAGCTTGACGTAGCAGCGAGACAAACAGCAGCAGCAGCAATCGCAGCCCGTTTAGCCCAGTCGCAAACTCGCTCTTCCCCCTCCAACCGCATCCCAATCTGCACATCATCGGCAGGGAAAGATAACATCCGGTCATTTGCAGAACGATACATGACATCCCAAGGCTACATTCCAGGTCAAGGCATCGGTGCAGCCGGCAACAAAGGCATCACAACCCCCCTCACCGTCTCGCAAAACCGCTCCTCTTCCAAAAAAGGCTCGATCATCAACCCCGACCAAAAAGCTCAACAGCAAGAAGAACTATCCAAATTCGGCGCTCCATCACGCATCATCGTCCTGCTCAACACGATCACACTCTCCGATCTGCAGCGTGAGGAGAGAGAGGAGTTGATCGAAGATATTGCTGGTGAGTGTGGCAAGTATGGCATTGTTAAACGCATCCTTCCTTTTCAGTTGGGCGGTGCGGAAGGGGGACAGGAAGGCCAAGTGCGCATGTTTGTAGAGTTCTCCGGTGAAGCAGCAGGTTGGAGAGCCGTTCGAGGTCTTGATGGACGATGGTTTGAAGGTCGACAGGTGAGGGCGTTTTATTATCACGAAGAGGCTTTCCTTCAGCAACGGTACGACTTGTTGTTATCGCGACCTCATACATAGCTTTGGTGTTATGGAATATGGATGTCTTTTCTTTTTTCATTGCGATTGTTATGCTTGTGTTTCGTTTTGTGTACACACCTTCGAAGATGCAGCCTTTAGTTGAGGGTAGTGTTAGGGGATTAGGGCTTTGGAACGCGCAAAGTCTTAGACACCATCGCTGCAGCCCATCCAAGCCACAAGAAGGCCAACCAGTGTCCCTGGATCTCGGCTATACTTTGACCCCACTGCGAGGCACTTTTTGCCCGCATACCAGGAACCAACTGCAAGACCTTTGCCACTTGACTACTGAAATCAATCGTAAACGTACCAAGCGGAACACCACGACCGGTGAAAGTATGAGGCAAATACTCGCTGAGCGAACCGGTAAAGGTGAGACCGTTGCTGGAAATGTATCCTCTCTCCTTGGTAAGTGCAATCGGAAGTCCTCCTGGTTCAATCCTTCCAGTCAACAAGCAAACAGCCATACCACCGACCAACACTAGCGAAGAAGGAATGGGAAGACCCTCGAAATACCTCGCCTTTCCAGCAGCATCATGTGGAATAGTGGCGGCGGTGACATTAAACCTAGCCAACCTCGCAACACCGGCACAAACAAAGAGTGTCAAGAAAAAACTATCCAATGAACCCCTCAAACCCAAGGCATAAGCAGCAAATGCAGGAGCAGCACCAAAACTCAACGAATCGGCCAAACTGTCCAATTCCTGTCCTAGCATACTGCTACTCTTTCTCCACCGGGCCACTTTGCCGTCCAACAGATCGAAGATTGCTCCTAAAAGCGGGAACCACAGTGCCAACCAAGCATGTTTCGGGTCGGAAGTAATCAAGTACCTCGCAGAAGCGAAAAGCGATTGAGCACCGCAAAAAGCATTCATCAGGGTGAATGCATCAGCGAGATGAAAGTTGCGGACTAGGGAGAAATGGCCATCGGTTTCGACAAACTTGAGCAACTCGCTGGATGTTTGGTCTGCAGCATCTTTGACCGAGTCGACTGCCTTGTTCTTGCGTTGGCGAACCGAGGGAGAGGAAGAGGAAGAGATGTTTTTCGTCATCTTGGCTTGTACGTTGGTGGGTGCGAGAGAGCAAGAGAGTGCAGAGGTGGGAAGCGACTGCTGATGTGGGTGAGGTGTGATGAGAGAGGGTGCAGTTGTTGAAGGGGGGTCGATGGTGGTTGAATCGACAAGAATGGGATCTGTAATTGCTGGGATGGTGCCAGGCATCTAAGATCCTGGGTCTTCTTGGATCGGATGCGTGTTCAAAGACAAGTCGTATCCTCTTGATGGATGTGAGACGACGACGACGATGATGACGGTAGTGGTGATGATGGTGGTGGCGAGGAGAGAAGAGAAGGAGTAGATCCTTGGAAGAACTTTGGTTGAAAAGGAATAATATGACGCAAATTGGCAACACACTTGTCATTGTTATTATTCACTCATTCGACAGGCAGAGAGGGAAAGTATGTGAGATCGCACTAGAAGTCACATACATTTACTGTGTCACACCTGGCACGTGTTTTTTTGCTTAAAATTGCAGATGTTAGTATGAGTGGTCGAACATTGTTTGAGGTCGCAAAAACTGTCTGAGAAGCTTCAGCGCCATTGACTGAGAAAAGATGAGGACAGGTGTCGATGATCAACGATCGGCGATAGTCAGAGCCACAGTACTGCTGCTATTTAGGGCAGAAACACATATACTCAAATGACTAGAATGAACGTGGTGAGAACCTAGTGTTCTCAGCTCGATATATATACAACTGGGGGGCACATGCCGAATGTGGATGTATCCTACTTAATGACAAAGTCTGGCAACGAGCGGGACTAGGTTGTACCCGATCTCTAGTGGGATCGGCTCTGTCCGATCTCTGATCAGATCTAATTTGCCCGATCCCTTTCGTATCCGCTTACGTCAACCAACATCACCATATTGGATCGTCATGTTCAGTATTGACACCCTCGTCCCAACAGCGATAGGAAATGGTTGCTTCTCTCTCGCTTTTGATCTTCTATACACACCTGCAAAGCTCGCCGCCATCGCTACTCGCCTTGGTCGTGGAATAGCATCAACGTCGAGTCATTGCGAACCAAGAGCGCGCCATCACCTCTCACCACCACTGCGCCGTCTACCGCGACGACGACAAAGCAATGCGCCTCGACTCTGAACCAACTTGCAACGAATACACTTCCGAACACACTGGTTCGCACTGATACGCCCCTCACACGGCATTGCTGTAGGCGCCAGCTCCTCCCAACATGGCCGACTGGAGCGAGCATGCCCATTATGCCAATCCAAATGGGCCTATGGGCCTGCCCCCAGCCGTAACGGCACTCGCATTCGACCCATACAGCGAGCTTCTCTGGCAGGGCACATCCTTCGGCATCCTTTCCTCGCTCTACTCTCCACAGCTTTCCCGCTATACTTCTTATCCAGCACACGGTCTACCCACCCGCCCATCACCAACCAAAGCCATCCTAGCAGACGAACGGCACATCTACTCGATCGCTGACAATGGTATCAAGTGCTCTCAGCGTCGTGGTCTTGCGAAATGGACAACGCTAACCCAAGACATGGGCGCTGATGCGATCAACTTGGTATCCATGTGTGCTTCTCCACTAGCTGCTTCCTCCGATATCATTGCAGCCGCTTTGTCACAGTCGGCAGCCAACACGGGCGAGATCGATAACGACAACGATCTCATCCTCACCGTTAACAACAGCACCGGCGCTCTAGTCCGAAGTGTACCCTCAGAAGCTTCAATCCTCCACGTTCGCAAGAGCGGCCGCTATCTCTGCGCTGCCACTGTCAACGGTCATATTCAGCTCCGCGATCCTCGCACCCTCAAAGTCGAGCACAGACTTCACGCCCATCCTGGTGGACTCGTCGATGTCCAGGCTGATAGCCACATCCTCTACTCGGTCGGTTGGACCGTTCGTCAAGGCCATCCTGTTCCAGAACCACTCATCAAGGTCCACGATCTTCGTAGTATGCGTGCGCTGGTACCCATCCCCTTCGCAGCTCCTGGTGGGCCCTCATTGCTTTCCATCCACCCGAAACTGTCATCCACCGTCATCGTTTCAGCACCACAGGGTCAATTCCAGATCGTCGACATTGCATCTCCAGGCGAAGGCCGATTCTTCTACACCAACGCCACCTCCTTCACCACTTCTCTTGCCATCTCCCCCTCCGCAGACTACATTGCTTTCGGTGAAGCTGACGGCAGCGTTCGACTTTGGAGCAGCTCATCCGACACCTCTAACCTTCGGTTCAACACCTTCAATTCCTCCTCGCTCGAGTTTCCTGACATCGCAGAACCAACGCCCTTCGTCAATTGGTCAACCGAAACACCGCTCTCGTCAATTGGCATGCCCCACTACAACGAGAAGCTCATGTCGTATTTCGACTACGATCAGTACCTTTCCGAGGCTTCGCCGCTTTTCAATCCCCCATCAAAGATTGACCCTGCTGTGTTGAGCAACCTCAAGACGGTCGACTATCTGGGTTATGCGAGCCTGCCGCCGCATTTGAGGGGCAAGAGGAACGTCGTATCTGGTAAAGGACCGGGTGGCATTCGTGCAAGTGCATTGCACAGGCCAGAGGATAGAAAGAAGATCGGCATCCCACTCTTCCGCAGTGAGAAGGAGAAGGAGCAGAGTAAGAAAGCTGCCGCTGCAGGTATTACCCCGGCGGATAAGAAGAAGAAGAAAGCAGAGAAGAAGAGAGCCGAGGCTGGATCAGATAGTCTCTCCACTTCGACGGATTCCAGGCCAGAACGAAAAGCTGCTTCGGACAGCAGACCAGCATCACGCGCCGCAACCGCAACAGCTCGCTCAAAGTTGGCGCAGTCCAAACAAGATAGCCCGACTGAACAAGGCCGAGATGAAGCTGCAGACAATGACGCGGATGCACAACAGGACTTTGACGAGGAGACCACCGGCGACAGTGATGCATCCGACCAAGAGGAAGGGCAGGAAGATGTCGAGACAGCCGAACTCATGCTCTCCAAAGGTCAAATGCCTTCCTACTATCGACTCAAGACCATTCAGTATTCGCGTTTCGGTGTTGAAGACTTTGACTTTGACTTTTACAACAAGACCCAGTACAGTGGTCTCGAGACGCACATCCAGAACTCATACGCCAACTCGTATTTGCAAGCTCTTCATTACCTGCTCCCGTTCAGAGAGACGGCAAAGGCGCATATCCTGCAAAACTGCCCGCGAGAGAATTGTCTGCTTTGCGAAGCAGGTTTCTTGTTCCGCATGCTCGAAGACGCAAAGGGTGCCAACTGTCAGGCGTCCAACTTCTTGCGTGCGTTCGGAAACAGTCACAAGGCGGCTAGTCTCGGGTTGATGGACAGAGAGGATAGCCTGACGAATGTGTCAAGCGCAAGTGGAGCAGGAAAGAACGACATCGTTTACAGTCAACTTGCACAGACCCTCAATCGCTTCGTGTTGGACTGCACGGCCGACGAGGCTCAAGGTTTGCAGGCTGACTTTGCCGGTGGATTGGATGTCGCACCGACCCGTGCATCATCAGCTGGTGCTCCACCCGGTCTCGGCCCTCCGTCCAGCAACAACCGCGGAGGACCAGCCGGACGTAGACTGCCCGGTGATCCAACTTCGCCAACATCTGCACTACCGCCGAGCGAGTCGACCGTTCCATCAGGCGCATCATCTGCAGTCGCCAAGCTCTTCGCACTCAACACGGTCACCAAGACGGTCTGCATTCATTGCGGACGCGAATCGAACCGCAACAGCCCTTTGCTCTCCGTCGACCTCATTTACCCTCCTCGACCCATCTCGAACGAGCCTGCGCCGCCATGCGACTTTGCTTCGGTGCTGCGTGCATCGCTCGTTCGCGAGGTGCAGAACAGGGCGCCATGTCGCGCATGTCAGTTTACAGCCATGTTCCGCACTCGTCGTGTAATGCCTTCCTCGTCCGAGTTGCCCAGGCTTCTGTCAGTCAACGCGGCCATTCAGGCTCCCGAGCATCTGCACTACTGGTTGGACGACAATCAGAAGGGTAAGAGCAAGGCGACTCCCATGGCACCTGGTCGTGGGCAGGGGCCAGTGCAGCAACAACAGCAACCATATGGAAAGATGCCATACATGGGCATGCTCGGCAACAACAACAACAACCGTCGAGGTGGAGCCAACTCTGCCTTGCCTACAGGCTCGCGCGATGCTGCGAGTGAAGGCAGACGCAGCTACCTCCCACCACGCATCGCAATTGGTGTGTATGGCGACGATGTGCGCGTGCTTGCCATCTACACACAAGCAGATGTCGAAAGAGCCAAGGCAACACTCGGTGATCAGCCAGCGATCTACAAATTGCGATCGATGGTAGCGCAGATCTCAGCCGACAAAGAGCAGCCGCATCTTTGCGCCCATGTTCGTGTTCCCGAAGCCGAGCCTTGCTCTACTCAGCTCAGCGCTGATGGTGGTGCTGGTGCGACGACCCCACGCGTGGCCAACGCAGTGGCAAGTGCTGCCGGATCGACCAGCAAGAAGAGCAAGCAAGCCAAAGCAAGTCAGCTAGGACCCTGGTACTTGTTCAACGACTTCTTGGTGCGCAACATCTCGGAATCGGAAGCGCTCAGTTTCCCGAATAGCTGGAAGATCCCCTCAGTCCTCATGTTCGAACGCGAAGATCTACCTCCTCTTCCCATCGCCGAGCTTCGACAAGGTCGAACTTGCATCGACCCGACCATCTTGTGTCGTGACTTTAACATTGCAATCCATCGCGATCCGAAGAGAATCCGTCACAGCTTGCTGGAAGAAAGCGAGCTACCAGGCCCCGGAACATTGGTCGCGATCGATGCCGAATTCGTCGCACTGAACCAGGAAGAACTGGAGATCCGCTCAGATGGTACGCGGTCAGTCATTAGACCAACCAAGCTCTCTTTAGCGCGAGTATCCGTAGTTCGAGGACAGGGAGAAAAGCAAGGAGAAGCCTTCATCGACGATCACATCTACACTCCCGATACCGTTGTCGACTATCTCACTAAATTCTCCGGCATCCTGCCTGGCGACCTCGACCCCAAAACATCACGACACACCGTCGTCCCTCTGAAATCGGCCTACAAAAAGCTCCGGCTGCTCGTCGATCGGGGATGCATATTCATCGGTCATGGACTCAAAAAAGATTTCCGTATCATCAACATCTTGGTCCCCCCCTCCCAAGTCATTGATACCGTCGATCTCTACCACTCGGCCAACCACGCACGACGGTTAAGTTTACGATTCTTATCTTGGTTCTTGCTGAAAATCGACATTCAATCGGGTGCAAGCGCAAATAACCAGATCACAGCAAAGCAGGAACAACAGGCTTCCCAAGCTTCAGCACCAGGGAGAGAGGGAAAGAGTGCGATGCACAAAGTATCGCAGTCTGCTTCGGGTGCAGGTTCGGTAGCCGTGGAAGGTGGACACGATTCCATAGAGGATGCGCTGGCAGCATTGAGACTGTTCAGGATGTACGAGATGTTTAAGGCGGCTGATAGATTAGAGGATGTGTTGGAGGATATTTATCAAGTGGGTAGGAGGTTGAATTGGAAGCCTCCTACCGCGGCTTAGTGTGATTCTTTCCAGTCCTAGTCGGAAGGCGCTTAGTCTCATGAAATGCAATGCAATCTAGAGCGAATCTTTCGAGATCAGCCCGATTCAGTGTATGTGTCGCATCCTGTGAGAAGAACGAGGCGATAGATCAGGAGCAGTTGTTTCGGTCTGTTTGTGCTTCTAATCCTGCGGCTTCGGTTACAGCTTGGAGCCGGCGGCATCAATTCGCCAAGACAGGCCAGGAAAACTGAGTCCGGGGTTTGGACATGAGCGAGCCGTCTTCTTCCCACTACCAGCCGACCATTCAAGCAGGCTTTAGGCAGTTTAGGTGCTAATCGGAGGGGATCCAGTACAACGTAACTGTGAAGACAGATACAGGCACTACAACTTGGATGCCGTAAGTATGCACAGCGTGGCTGATTGAGATAAGTTAGTGCGCCAAGTTGCAATCCGTTGCCGAGTCAAGAACCGCGCCAAACGGCGGCTCTCTATGCGCTCGTACCCGTGCTACAGATGACGAGGTCGAAGGCTCGGTAGATTGCTTTGAGGAGGCTTAGCAAGGATCTTGCTGTTCGTCTTACATCTCCTTTTGTACCTTGAAGCAAGATCAATCCTGGGTGCATCTCGGTTATACATTGGCCGTCTTTGTTTGCTATTCTATTCTCTGCCCTGGGCATACCAAGTGGCTTAGCATTCATAGTCAGCATTCGCAAGAATCCCACTTTTCACGCCGATTCAGGTGAACGATTGGGTACCTAGAAAGGCTGCGCATCGTAGCGCTACTTGGACCGCATTGCAAAGCGTTAAGTGGCCGAGGGTGCGGAAACGAATCGGAATGCTCTTGTGGAGCATTCGCACATCTTTCGGCTCTTGGGCATAGTGACACAAAGCAAGTGTGTCGCCAGACAAAGCATTCGAGTGGCAGTCCAACTCAGACCTCGTTGCGAGTACCAAGCTCTCTTCCACATCTACCTTGTTCCATCAAGCGTGCATGCTCACGGAAGCCCTTCCCTTTGCCCATTCCATCTCTCCCAGGACAACTCGGATCATAACAATCACTTGCATCATTACGAATACAACCTCATCGAGAGGGTGCGCAGTAAGCCTCTGTCGACTCGCCTCGGAAACGTTACATCGGCCTCGAACTCGACTCCACCACTGCCGAGCGAAGCATTACATCGCACTCTCTCCCTCAAGGTACCGGCGCTCGAAGAAAGCGAAAGCTTGGCCTCTCTCAAGGTTGGCGTGGCGAGTATTGTTTCCCACGCCCCGACCCCGAAGTGATTCAACAGAGGTCAGCAGACGAGGCCAAGTCCACATCCCTTTCAAACTGCTTCATTTCATCTGGTATCGATACTGTATTGCGAATCAAGTCGGACAAACGCCATTGGTTGGGCAACACACAAGCTCAGCGCAGAAGTCTCGCTCGCATCGCACCCATGTCGATACGCCGATACGCCATTCCAGCTTTGCACTTTGATAGGCATAGGCACAGTGGATCCATAGCTGCCGCATCACTTCTGCGAGAGACCTTTTACTTTCCAATCGTCTTTCCTTCCAGTCGCTCTCAATGCAGACTGCCTGAGTCCACTCTCGTATTGTTCTGATCATTGGAGACAACTCGAGAACAATACAAACCACGATGCCACCTGCCTCTTCCGTCGGAAGCAGTAGACGCAAGCTCGGTCAGCCGACCGTCTGTCTTGAGTGCTACCTTCGAAAAGTCAAGGTAAGCTTTGACGCCATTGCTGCCGATTCTTCCACTGGAATCTTCACACTCACAGCCTCTAAACCCTCTCTCTTCTCTCCTCTCTTCTCACATGATCGCACACCTGACAGTGCGATCGCAAAAGACCATGCTCGACTTGTATTCGCAGGTGCACTCAGCATCTTTGCAAGACTTTCAACACCAGCCAGCTCGATCCTCAGAGTAAGTTGCCACCTCCAACGCCATGGGCCTGTCATCGTCCTTGTATCAGTGACTGATCATGCATTCTCCACTTCACCCACACTGTCTCCATGCGTCGCATTTGGCCACGCCAGCTCTGCAAAAGAAGCAAGCAAGGCGATCGCTAGCCGAAATTAATGCGCTCCTCCATGAATCTAGCAGCGACGGTCACGGTGACGATGCAGATCCTCAACAACCGTCTATGTACCATCAGCAGCCTGAGCATCCCATGATGGCTTTCATCAATCTTATGCTCAAGGATCTCAACGTGCAGGATGATCCGCAACTCGACAGCCAAGTGTCCTCCGATACTGCCTCTTCCAGTGCTGGATCTCCCACCCCGTCCTATTCAGCGGTGGCACGCTATATGGAGAGCGGCTGCCTCACCAAGATCGTTGACTTCTGCCAAATTTTGCCCGACTGGTCTCAGCTCCAGGCACTCCTTCAGCACTATCTTTGGCATGTAGACTGGAAGCTCCTCATCACCAACCAAGACCTTCTCGAGGCGCAAACGAAGGATCTATGGGACAGGGTCATTCTCCCTTCACAGAGCTTTGAGGCTCGCGAGGCTGCCAGCAGTTCGAGCGCTGGCATCGCAATCCAACAAGATGATCTTTCACGCCTTGCTTTGCTGGCCAGTGTCATTGGCGAAACGATAGAGACTCTTTCTCCCGATACCATCGTCGCACTGTTTCCCATTACCCTGCAACTCTCTACCAACGAGCTCATCAAGCTGGGCGTTGACTCCAGCCCGCGAGTCAAGGCACTTTCACTCATCACTCATCACATTCACGCCCTCATCGAAGAATGTGTGCGCCTCGATGAAATGACCATCGAACTTGTCCAGGCGAACCTCTCTACCTTCTCCCTTTGGTCCAATCAAGGCCTTCACGGAGCTGGTTCGGCGGAGTTCCCGTGCTGGAACGTTACCAACCGAGTTGCCCAGGCATGCAAGCTCTTCGAGGACCCTAGCAGCAACACTTCCTTCTCACTCCTTGAATTAGGCCATCGACGAAGGCTCGCCTGGCTCGTGTATGGTTACGACCATGCTTTTGCTATTGGCGCTAACACCAAGCCACCCATCGTGGACTCGCAATTCAGTGTCGACCAGCCTAGCGATGCTCCTCCCTGGTCCTCAAGTGGCGCACCACCAGATGCATCTCTTGCCTTCCTCGGGGTGCAGGGTGGCAAGATTGCTCAGCTTGTCTCGAGCACCCTATGCTACGGTCCACCTCTGCATCGTAAAGCTATGGAAACCGACAAACAGATCACAGACACTCTGTCCCAGGTACATGTATCCTACAACTGGGACAAGCCTGATCTCTCGTTCGACTCGATCCACCCATTCAGGGCTCAACGCAGATGCTGGGTTCAACTCACAACAGCATGGAAGAGAGAATCACTCCACCGCCAATTCTTCTTTCCCAACGGACGCATCACAAATGCTGAACTAGCTACAAGCCGACACATTGCTACGGACAGTGCACTTCGCTCCATCGCTGCGGTCCGAGAGCTACGCAAGATGCAGAACCGTTTCTCTGACCGCATGGGCTCCGCATGGTGGTATCAGTACTTTACAGAGCCCTGCATGACACTCGCCACCGCTGCACTCCTCTTAATCCGCAGCAAAGGCCAAGGCGTCCCAGGTCTGTCCGATCAATGGAATTGCTGGCCCAGAGTGATGCACTACACCCAGATCATTGACGAATGTCTACAGGATGTCGAAGCTTCGATCAGTGAACCATCGTTATGCCTTTCCACCTTGCTAACCTTTGGCACAGGCTGCATTCGGTTGATTCAGCAACTGCGAAGGGCTGTACAGACTAGCCTCGAGGCTCTCGTCAAGTCGCAGTCAGGTAGCGATGCCCTTAAAAGCCTCAGTATCGATCAAGACATCCTGTCATTGCTTCATCCACGTTCGCGTGATGGGAGCTCTGGATCGCAGTCCGCGAAGCTGACCGTCGATAACACAAGCGGAGGTGGTGGCAGCAGTGGTGGTAGTTACAAACCAACAAAACAGGGCCTCAAACGTGGAGGTGAGGCTACACAGCCTTCAACATCCAGACGCAGCAGAAAGAGCATCGATCAATTCTCATGTCCTTCTCTTGATGCGTCGGCCAAGCTGACCGTACCTACTGATTCGCTATCAGTGTCTCCTCGCCCATCCGCAGAGATGTCTGCGCAGACCGGTGAGATTCTGCCTACGACGGTACCTCCTAGAATGGTGACAGTGTCTTCTTTCAGCGCTGCAGGAGCCAGACCATTGAAGAACATGCACAGCATAGCGTCCGTCTCACCACAGCACAGTTCACCCAATACATCCATATCCGCCCTGCCTTCCGGCACGCTCAGCCTTACTCTCGGACCTCAACCGGGCTTTCCTGGCTCCACGAGTCAAGGAATGAACGATCCAAGTACCGCCGGCCCTTTTCTGCCTTCCGAGCGACAACAGCAGAATCAGAATCAGCAAGTGCCTCTTAATGTAGCAGCACCATACTACACTTTAAACCCTGCGTCTATTCCAGAGCCACAACAGCTTGTGTCGACAGTGCCGTCTGCTCTGCGAGGCTTGTACTCGAGCGAAAGCATCCAGAGAGCCAGTATGGAACGAGGCATCTCTCAATGCTTCGACTCTGTTCAGATGGAAATGGTACAGCAGCCTCCAGCTCGGTAGGCATCTAGGAAACACACCGAGTATTTGTGCGATCCGCTCTCATCGCCATGCATCCAAGATCGCCTCTAGTTGCAGCTCATACGCGTGGCGCATTCACACCATCTTGCACTCTAGAAGCATTCAAATTGCATCACGGTTCATTCGTTGCAACTTGCATCACCAGGCCTCGTCAATGTACAAGGCTTCATGATCACGCCTTGTGAGAGCGAGACTAGGACGTATTGTCGTTCGTGTATAGAGTGTTGAGAGCAAACAAACTCGTGCGAGGAACTGTGAGGAGTGATCGCGGAGGGTCTATCACTTGATTTGGTCGCACAAATCTTAGTCGGCAGCTGCCAACTTGGCTTCGGAAGCGCAGAGTGTAAAGCCATCCGATTGTCGCCAGAAGTTTCCAAACATCACGTCAAAGCAGCAAAAGCCAGCAAGTCATGCCGTTCTGCTTCCGTACCACTACCATCACCGCGGACCATGTGGAAAGTCAGCGATGAGCAACGCAAGTAACTCACCTCGAAACTCATCCATCGCATCCCGCATCGACGAATAGCCTCGCACTTTTCCCTCAGCCTTAGCACAGTCAGCAAGATCCAAGCATCTCTAAAACGTGCATCACTCAGCACCGAACTCTTTCGTCGTCTACAACGATTCATCAAACGTGGTAGGTTTCAGAAGGTCGCATATGCATGCTTTTCACTCAGATACGGACTTGGACTCGATGTTGTGCACACAATCGTCAGAAACTAAGTGATGAGGTTCAGGTTGTTGGAAATAAGTAAAGAGTATCGTCGAACTGTACGGGATCGATCCCTCCTTTGCTAACATTACAGATTAGAGTGTAACTTTGAAGGGTATCTTGTAGCGAGAGCTTCACGTCCATCGATATGGTCAAAAGTGGATAGAAGGAAATACCAACCTCGGGACCTTTCGTAGCTCTGCATCTTCTTTAGCTACCGCCCACAGATATCCATCGAGATCAACTTCGTTCATCTGGGCCAACCATTGCAATTCACCCGCCTTCTCTTTCGCCAACTCGTTCGCCCTTTCAACGATGACTTGACCGATATGCAGAGTTGCTGCACGAATAGCGTATGTCTCGTCAATGCTCAACTTTGGACCATCGACGTTCTTCTCTGAAGTATGCAACTTTGAGCGTGGGAGATCTGCGTTGCAGTGAGCCTTACCCACCCATTCGAACAACGTTTCCATCTTAGCCGCGGGTTGGGAAGGGGTGGTGAAGAAGTTGAACCAGACGCACAAAGTTGGTAGAACATTATCCACGAACATTGGCAAGGTCTTGTACGTATTCGGTACCGCCCAACCCTGCTTTCCTCCAAACCGAAGATGTAGCGAGTGTAAGAGGAAAAAGATTCGCTTGAACAGAAACACCTGTTTCCCTCCTTCAAGGGTGTGTGTATCCCTAAACTCTGCAAAGGTTGTTGAGATCTCTTTGACCAAGTAGTCTGTCGCTTCTACATCCTTCAGCCCCTTCTCTTTCGTCGCTTTGAGCAGCGAGACTACATACGCACCGATGCTTGGTTGGTCGATCTCGAGCAACTTGTTCCCCACATTTACCAAGGTAGAATGAATAAGCTGAACACAATCCAACATCTGCCCACCTCGAAGACCTACAGTTACCCCTGGTAGTGTATCATGCTGTTTCTCCTCATGAATGCTAACGCCCAACAGTTCGACTACTTTCGCCTCTGTTAAGCCTGCAATCCCCTTGGCTGTGAGTGCAGGAGAGCCAACGATTCGATCCTCTGCTCCATCACCAGACCCGGAGATGTACAATGCGATCATGAATCGAACCATGTTCTGATAGGCTCCAATGCCGGTTGTGCGGTGAAAAGCAGCACGGTAGCCAGAGAAAGCATTGAGTAGGGCAAGAATGGAAAGGAAGTTGACCTCTGCTGTGGGAGTGGGGAAACGGAGTGGGAAGGATAGACCGTGTTGCGTTCGGAGTCGGTTGTATGTGGGACCATCGAGGGTTGTGAGGAAGGCGTCGATGGCGAAGAGGTTCGGAATGAGGTTGAGCGCGGTTGCTGCCTGGCTACAGGACTGGCGAGCAGATTTGACGTAGTGGTCATCCGCTGGGAGCGGTGCAGTGGTCGACATGTTGATTGTAAGAAGGAAAGATGTGGAGCATTGGTGTTCTGCGGTGTTGGACTCAGCCGCGTCTGGTATATCTTGGCTTTGTTAGAGCTTCACTTGTCACACAGAGGCGAATTATTTTCCGGATTTATTTTCCGGGCGATAAGAAGACACAATCTTTCCACTTTTGCTCTCACACATACACACATACAACTCTCAACTTTGGCGTCTCGCATCTTGAACCTTGCACCATCACCATCTCACCAACACTCGATCACCACCGGCGCTCGAAGGCATCGAGACAAGTATTGTTCAGCATGGCGTTCAGACAAACGCTTACACGCCCCGCTTCCAAGCACATCTCCTCATATGGCACAGTCCTCGATCGGTTCCTCAACTCTCACAATCTCTCCACCTCTTTCCCCTCCACCAGGCTCTCCTCATCTCCACCAACACAAACCGCATCCCTATTCGAACCCACAAAGTCCGCCATTACCGGCTGCTGGGCACCCCCCAAATACTCACTCCGACGACAAGCGAAACTTGTCAAAGAAGCTGCTCTCACCAACCAACTCTCTTCCCTCCCCGACGGCCCGAAAAGCACGTGCATCCAACAACGTTTGCACCGTCTAGCAAAGTCTCATGCTTTCGAACAAAAAGCTAGCCAATACCAATACATCCCCCGCTCCCCCTCTGCATCCCCGGCTGTTTCGGTAAGACGTCAAGTGCTAGGTGAAAGGGTAGTAAAACCGAAACAAAGGGAAAGCAAGCAAGAGAGGGAAGCGGCGATGCATGCCGCACGATTGCATGTCAAGGATGTAGGACCCTACTCAGGAAGGGCGAGGATCTTTAAGGGTAGTAGAGTGGACAAGGATAAACAGAGGAGATGGGCGGATGTGGAAGCGAGATTGGACAAGATGCGAGAGAGTAAGAAGGAGTGGCAAGAAGGGCAGAGGGAGGCAAGGATCAAGTTGAAGCCTGGTTTACCTTTCTAAGCTCCCCAAGGCGCCTTATCTAAAGTGTAGAGTATGGACTGGACAAGTTGGAATCCATATCACCCGAACCATCTTGCTATGCTGAATGTGCCTTGGCATCGAGAGCAATGTGTTCGAAGATTGTGAGCAGCAAAGCAACTTTCGTTCGAATGCTGAATGTGAGATTGGCATTTGCAACATGCTTGCAAAAAAGTCGAGGTTGCAATTCGAGTCTTTGGCCGTGTGCAAGCGTGATCGGCGCTCTTCGCAAGAATTATCGTGCGAATGGATAGATACGCATTTTTCAATGGTGAGCGAAGGGGCACGTGACCAACGCTCGCTCGAGTTTGGCAATTTAACATTTCCTCTTTTCTTTTCTTTTCCTTTTTCCTCAATTTCTCAGCCTGCTTTTCCAACAATTTTCACGCGTTGTCAAGGACGATAAAAGGACGATAAAAGGGCGATAACTCAGCGTTGATTAGAACGGCCGAGAACAGAAAAGGAAGAAAAAAAGGAATATTCTCGCCGTTTGACGCGACTTTTTGACATTTCTCAGCTGAGGCTAAATTGGAAAGCGTTGTGCTGTTGCGTTTTTCGCCTCCACACTCGCCTTTCTTCGCTCGGCTCTTCAAAGCGGCAAATTTCGACGTCCTCTGCTTTGACTCGACTCGTAAGTTGTGATCCATCCCCTCACCACCAATCACCACCAACCACGATCAACCACGACCAACAGACCTTCTTCCTGCGCTTTCCCCGGTCATCTTGCCTCAGACCACACCATCACATTCGCACCGTCCTCCCCGGCAGGCTTTTAGACAACATGGTTCGCACAACTCCCGCAGTGCGGGTCTGGCTCTCATCTCGAGCTACATCCGCCATCATCGCTCCTCGTCGCACCGCCATCCCCTTCGCTCGCGGCTTCCATGCTTCTCACCGTCGCTTCGACGCCCCGCGTTCCCCATTCGCAGTCTTTGTCGAAACCCTCAAAACCGAACTTCGCAAGAACCGAGAACTCCAAGAAAACATGCGTCAACTCTCCGGAGACGTAGGCAAAATGCAAGATTCCGAAACGATGAAACGTATGCGTGACGCCTACGAACGCGCACGAATCATCACTTCCATCCAGTCTAACCCCAAGTTGCAAGCTGCTGCTGAAGCACTACGCAAATCCGGCGGCCAAGTTGGAGAGGCTGTTGGAGCAACACTAAAACAGATGGAGGAATCCGAACTCATCAAAGGTCTAGGTGCCGTCAGTTCCAGATTGGCCCGACAGTTGCAAGATAGTACGGCGCCGATTAGGAATACAGAAGCATATAAACAGTTGAGTGAGACTTTGACGGAAGCCTTCGATGACGGTGGTAGCGCGTTAAGGATTGTTGTGGATGGGGACAAGGAGGTTGAGGAGGTTAGGAGGATTAAAAGGGAGGCTAGGTTGAGCAAGATCGGTAGACCTATGCCGAGTAAGGATGTGGATAGTAAGGAGGCGGCAGAGGCTGTGTTGAAGAGCTATGCTGCGAAAGAGGAGGAAAGCGCTGCTCAAGGGACCAAACCAACTGAAGAGCAAAACCCCGAATCCACACCTCCTTCCCCAGACACCACCGCTTCCACTTGCGAATCCAAGCGCGCACATAAAAAACCAGCCGGCTACGCAGTCCGCACGCGCTCCATCCTCTCCAACTCCACCGAACAATCCCTGGTCCTTCGTCCCGAACCGGCCTACAAACAAGCGTGGTCCTCGTTCAAATCTTCCAACCCGCTCTTGCGCCACCTCTCCTCGCTTTCCGAATCCTACCGCGAATCCGAAAACCCGCTCATCGAACGAGTGCGCACGGTCACCGACTGGTTTGGTTCCCTTTTCGAAGATAACGATTTCGCCCGAGTAACTCGACAACTCAAACTCCTGGACCCATCATTCTCTATCGAAAGTTTCCAACGCGATCTCCGCGAGTACATCGTCCCTGAACTGATCGACTCCTACCATTCCGCCGCACGCCATCTCCTCCGACAATGGTGCGGAGAAGCAACCTTCAATCTTTTAATGGCGACCATAGATCCATACCTGACAAAAGGTCTCCTGCCACAGGGAAGGCTGCTCGATCTAAAACACGTCGAAATATTGCAAGCCAAGCTGCTCGAGAACAACGTGCCAGTGTTGGTGGTCAGCTTTATCAGCCAGGAATTGATGTTTTTCAAACATCCCAAGACCGGAGAAGTCCAAGCAGGCAATGAAAAACAACCGGATCTGTGTAGATACGCAATCGTCGTAACGAGAGTAGAGGAGGAATTGCACAACGAGATAACAGGTGGCTGGAAGGTCCTCGAGTTGGCTAGGAGAGCAACCCCCTCCTACCTCTAAGGCCTAATACGGAGGAGAATGCGGAGAACAAGGCGCGCATAGCTTTGATATACACCGGCACTTTCAAAAAAACTCAAGTATCCACCGGTGTACCATCAAGTCCTCTCGACCCTTCATGCCGTTATCGCAATCATAAGAGAATCGCTTCGAGGCATGTGCCCGGCTTGAGATCTGAGCCCCATGGTTTTTGCTCTCGTGTGGGCGGAACATAGACAGATGATCAAATCAGAGTGAAAGTGAACGAATAAATGCATGCGTGTGCATTGCATCGCCGGTTGCGAAGAGCAGCAATCACCTTGGTTTGGGTATGAGTATGCCACAGAGAATGCGAGTAGAGTAGGTGAGTAGAGCAGGTGAGATCAAGCCTTGGGAGCTCGCAAAGGCGTATTATGAGCAGTCGAAGTCAACCCAGCACTCCTTCTCGGGCTACTTGCTGCATACCCCGTCGCACCCGCATCTCCATTCACCGCGGCCGAAGCTTTTGCTAAAAGAGTCTTTGTCCTTGGTATAGTCGCAATCCCACTACCCGTCCCTAGTCCCGCACCAGCACCGGCAGTTACACTCTTAGCCGCAGTCGACCTACCAGCTCCCGCCGTGGTCGTCTTCCTCGGCAAAGCGTTCGGCAAACTGGACCCGCCTCCCCTATTCCCCTGACGGGCAGCCTCACCCAACACACCCCCCGCCACCAGCGCCAACTTCTTGCCCTGCATGATCCAAGCGTGCTTCATCGCGATATCCGGCTTCAACCTCCTTTCGGGATCCCAAATCAAACATTTGCCGATAAAATCCACAAAGAGATCATCATCACTCTTCAACGCCTGTGCCAACGTTTTGCTTGCCGGTCTCCTCCTCTTTCCTTTCGAATTCACCACCGGTCTCGGTTGTGCGGTACTATCGAAAAACAACTTTTTCCTACTACTCTTCTCCACCAGGTACCTATCCGGAACGCCTAGGATCTCCATAATACACGCCAACTGCTCCTGCTCGTTCTCTCCCGGAAACAGCGGATAGCCCGTGTAAAGCTCTGCAACAATACATCCAAGAGACCAGATGTCGATGGCAGTATGATAATTCATTCCCAATATCACCTCGGGCGACCGATAAAACCTCGACTGAATATAGGTATATACCTTTTCATTCTCGAAACAACTCGATCCAAAATCAATCATCTTGATCGCACTCCTCCTCGGATGAGCCAAGAGAATGTTCTCCGGTTTCAAATCACAATGTACAATCCGATGTTGTTTCATCAACACCAACGATTGTAAAAGCTGCGAGGTAAACCTGCGTATCAAGTTTGTAGTGAATCCCGCAAACTGATTCGCCTTGATCAACTCGTACAGATTGATTGAAAGCAATTCGGTCGCTATGCAGAGGTGGTTTCGAAAGAGGAAGGATTCCGTCATTTTAATGACATTGTACTTTTCCTCTGGATCCCACCTGCTGAGGTTTTCCAGAATCCGTACTTCGACCAACGCTTGATGATGGAATCGTTTCTTATTCCTGATCAGCTTGATCGCAACCGTTTGGCCTGTTTTGTGATCTCGACACTGAAGAACCTGTCCAAAAGATCCCCTGCCGAGAAGATCGATGATTTCGTATCGGAACGCAAGATGATCACGACTGATCACGTTGTAATCACCTCTTTCGTCATCGAATCCATGGTTTTGATCCGGCTTTTCGACGGTAGCCATGTGTTTCCGCTTTGCGTTCTGCCCACAGTAGTAGATCTCGCTGTAGTTGAAGATCTCCTGCAGCTCAAAATCGGACATCCTGTTACCGTACATTACTTCAGCTTGACGAGGTGAAAGCATACGCGAAGGCGCAACAGCTTCGGGGAACTCGAGCATCTTGTCTAACTCGGCTTGAGAGGCTCCTGCAGCAAGCTTACGAGCTTGTTGACGTCGGATGTAGTCTTCCATCTCGTTATCTCCCAAACGCTCTTCGTCGGTGAGCACAGGCGTGGCTCGTGGAGAAGCCAGAGAACCGGCTGCGTCCGAGGATGCAGGACTGCGACGAGCGATGGAGGTGCTGGTAGAGCTGGAACTCATCTTGGTTAGGCGTTCACTGGCTGGAGTCTTGACGATGGTGGTAGTGGTGGTGGAACGTGGCACGGAGGAAGCGGTACTGAGAGAGGCACGAATCTTTCGAACTGGAACAGAAATGCTGCCGGTGCCGGTGTCTTTTGCCGATGTCGCGATTGCGGGTGAAGGTCCTTTGGTTCCGTTCGAGGGAACAGAAGGCGCAACGTTCGCGCTCGCCGTGGATGCGGAAGTTTGACTAGGCTTGACCGCCCGCACGGAAGGCTTGTCAGCAGCAGCGCTGCCAGCCGGACTGACACCAGCCTTCTGTCGATCCTGCTTAGCAGCAAGACCATTCAACACCTCTCGATCGCTCGGCGTCAAATTCGACGAGTAAGCCACAATCCTAGCGCGTCTCAACACACCTTCCACCTCCGCAGGCGTCTTAGCAGCCGCATACGCGTTCAGAATCGGTACCAAACTGCTAGACACCTGCGCAACACCACCTCCGGGCGAAGGTACGATTTTGGACGAAGCATAACTGTGCTTCGCTGTACCCACAGTAGTGTCTGAACCAGAGACCGACTTCGTATCATCATCCTCCGTTGGCTGTGTGGCGACCATGCCCATGCTTGCAGCAAGAGAGGGGTGGTGCGACTTGCTGACCGGAATCGAAGTGGAAGCGGTGGCAGCTGCTCGGGTAACGCTGCCGCTGCTCTCAGTGCCTGCTGCTGCAGCTCGTGGGATAGCCTTCATTGTGGTCACGCGCGGGATGCGACTGGATAAGGAAGCAGACTTGCTTGGAGAGACAGTGCGACTGCCAACGTTTGGACTCGATGAAGGAATGCCACTCGCAGCAGTTCTGGCGGCTCGCGAAGGGGTTTGAGCTGCAATCGATGCGGACGCAGGACCATCGTTCGCCTTGGCAAGGCTGCGTGGCTCTTGCATGGAAGACACGGCTGCTGAGATCTTGTGTACCGTGTCGCTGCCTGCGGTGACGGACTGTCCACGCCTTCGCGCAAGTGACGATTGCTGTTGTCGTTGTTGTTGTTGTTGCTGCTGCTGCTGCTGCTGTGAGGCACTTGACCTGGGTTCCACCTCGGATACTCGTGCCTGACCGGCGTTGGACACAGCATCAGTATTGCTTGCTGTCGCGACACGGCGCGATCCAGAACGGCTCAGCAAACCGCCGGCAATACCCAAGATCGACTTGCGCGAAGCCCTTCCCGTTTCTTGCACGCCCGCCTCACTCGCTGTGGGCCCATCGCTCGACCTTGGTGCGCGCTGGAAGAACGACGGTGTACGTCTCGACTTTGGACTGCTGCTTGCATCCGTCGAGGCAGACAGCGACTGGGAGGCAGCGCTCGACAAAGGCGCCTCGACCTCTTTATTATCCCTTTGTCCGGTCCTAATCAGTCTGCCAAGCGATGCAACACTAGTGCGACGCAACGAGCTCGACTTGGGTCTTGCGCTAGTAACAGAGCTATCCGGATCCATGGCCCCGGTCGATTCTGCAGACACAAGTGGCTCCGTCGACGAGATGATCTCCTCGATCGGCTCGGCCACAGCACACTGCATCGAAACATCATTGGTCGAAGAGCGTCGAGAAGTAGAGTCGCTCAGCACTTTCAAGCTCGGCTTTCGCACTGCCAGCGCTGCCGCCTCAGCCATCTCCTGTGTGCGAGGGCTAAGCGGTGACCTGAGCGTTGGCAACTTGTCGCTGTGATCGCCACTGATAGTGGACACGAAGCTGTGGTTGGTAGTGATGCTGGGACTCTTGGTCGAAACAGCACGGAAGGCTTCCGAGGTGAGTGAGCTAGATCGAGATCCCTCCCATAGCTTGGGAAGAGGAGGCACAGGAGGAATGGCGGTATGCTTGGATGCATCGGGGTCGTCGTAGGCTCCAGCAGCAGAGTTCTGACGACTGTCCTCGGATACAATCACGGGGCCATCGCTGTTGCCACTCATGCGCTTCGAGCGGGAGATGCTTCGCGTGATGACGGGCGTCCCAATGAGTGGACTAGCAGAAGCGGACACGTCCCTGGTAGTGCCACTCTGAGCGGTAGAAGTGCGACGCGAACCTTGCGTGATTTCATTCTGCGGAAGAGGGGGCAGCTGCGATCGTCGAAGACGAGGGCTGGAATAGATGGCAGAGGTACGTACAGGCTCGGCCAAGGTATGCGGAGGCGTGCCAGTAGAATCATCCCCCGTGCGTACGCGTGTGACGAGCTTGGATGCTCGAAGACTGTTGCGTGCGATCGAATCTTCAGATCCTCTCGTCTTGTCGATAGAGCGAGATGACGTGTCGTAGTTGCTGGAACGGCGACTTCGGGAATCCGGTGAAGAGGCTCGACTGCTTGAAGCTGGTGTTCTACGTGAAGCACTCCCGGGCCGTGAGGGAACACGGCTAGTGCGAGGACTCTTAGGATCAGACTTGCCATCGCGACTAGCTCTTCGAGTGCTGCCGAGACCATCGAGCTTGCGTAGAGCGTCGGCGGCTGCATCCTCACGCGAGTTGAGGCGGCTCTCGTAGTCCTCGGCGTAGGCTAACGGGAGAGAACCTCTGAGAAGCGACTGGCCAATGCTGGCAGATGAGGCTCGCTTGTTGCGCAACGAGACACTGTTGCGCGACATCCTTGGCGTACCCTGTGGCATCGATGGCGCAGTAGACGCAGGCTGAGAGGGCGTACCGCTACTGGCGAATCGCTCTCGGCGGGAGGATGAGGCAGTGAGTCCATGTTGACCACCATCTGCAGCGAGTCCCGGGGTGCCTCGGGCTGGGCCACCCTGCAGCCGGCTCGACTGGATCGACTCGTCGCCAGGCCTCATCGAGTCCGATCGCAATTGCGTCGAACCTCTCGTTCCACCGCTAATGCGCAACTCTGAGGCATCGGAAGGGGCTCGATCCCGCAGCTGTCTACGTCGATGAAGCTCGTCATGGTCATGGAGCAAGTCAGTGATGGCAGCGTTGAGGTCGAAGCTCTGACGCCATTCTTCGTCGCCATTGCCATTGCCGAAGTTGACATCCCCAAAAGTCATCGACTTGGATCCTTCAATGCCTAGACCTGCACCTTCTGAGCCGAAAGGCCCGGTCTCGCCTGCAGACCATGGAAGGTCACCGATGCCAGGTGATGGATCTGCAGTGATAGCCTTGGAGTCAGTTCGTGAAGTGTTGTTGCCCGACGGTGCCAAGGAAGGATCACCCGACTCCTGCTGAACGATGCTGTAATCGGACTCTGTTCGTGCGCTGATGGAGAAGGAAGGGCTCTGAGGTGCAGTACCGATGCTGGCTGCAACATGGTCAAGCTCTGCCATGAAGCCAGACTGCTTGTCAGAGTATCCGCGAGTCAATGTGTGCAAGGAGGAGCTACCGCCCAACAGCATATCTCGACCTGGAGCCGATGGGCTGATGGGGAGTGTCGAGAGCAGCTCGTTGGGATCGCGTAGCGCATTGCATTGCATGCTGTTGATGGACGAATAGGAGAGGGAACGCGAATGGCGTGCCGCTGCTTGGCCTCTCCGTGACGATGGCTGGGGCCCGTCTGAGTTCTGAAAGTCAGCTTCTCGCTGTAGAGCCGAGTCGTGACTTTCAGGTACGGAGATGCTGAGTGGCTCGGGTGCGGTGCCATCGTCGGTCAGTGCACCACTGACATTGCGTCGTTGAGCCATCTTGGATGATGAGAGCGGCGTCGCATCGGTAGCCGACTTCCAGGTTGGCAAGGCAGTGTTGGGGAAGTTCCAGCGGGGTGTAGCCAACTCACCGATACCAATCTGACCAACACGATCATAGACTCGCGGCGTACCACTTGGAGTCCAACTTTGCAAGCCATACTTCTCGGGAGTTTGCAGAGTCTCAGCATCGTCAGCGATCGGTTTGGCGTATGCATGCCGATTCCTTGCTTCCGATGAGAGATCTGGAAGGCCGAGTCCGAGACCAGCTTTGGAGGCCGAAGAGGAGGGGGATCTGCCGAGCAGCTTATTGGGATCGTCGGAGCCTTCTGGAGTGGCGAGGTCGCTGGAGAAGTTGGAGAAGCGCGAAGCAAGGCCGGGCGAGTGGCGCAAACCCAAGTGCATATTCTGTGGCTTGGACTTGGAGGATGAGGGGAAAGCACCAGAGGTGGCTTGTGGTGTGCGACCATCTTGGTCTCGCTCGTCTACCTCTGCGATACTGCAGTTGCTGCGAGTCGCAGCGGTGTCAGAAGCGCGTCGACCCATGGCATCGTCATCGAAAAGGGCTGCACCGAAGCTCTGACCAAAGTGGGGAAGCAAAGGAGAGATCTTGGGATGCTGTGAGTCGCTGGGTGGGGCGTGAAGGGAGGAGGACGAGGATGCGGATTGGGTCGTGTTGGTGGTTCGACGTGGCGCAAGATTGGTTGATTGAGATGCAGAGGTAGGTGGACCCATGGTACCGCTGGTTGATCGCGAGATGGAGGAGACGCTGCTGACTGACTGACTGGAGCTCATCAATGCAGAGGTGAGGGTATTTGTGAGGCGCGAGGAACGAGCGAGCGAGTCGGATCTGGCAGGGAATGCAAGGGAAGAGCTGGAGGCGGACGAGGTGAGCGCCATAGATTGAGAGGAGGAGTCACTCGTTTTCCTTTGGCCTAGAAGTGCATCGCCGAGACGTGGCTGTGAAGTGCCGGTGCGACCGAAAGATGGGATCCTCGAACCAGTTGCAGGCCTAGATGTTGATGTGGTGGAGGCAAGAGAGCCGCTGCCGTTGGCATACTGAGATGTCGAGAGGTTAGGATTAAAGTCGGCGAGGGAAGATGTGCCGGACTGAGAAAGCTTATGTGGTGTCCAGGATGTGCGGCGAGAGGCAGCACCCAACGAATGTGAGGGGCTCTGTGCAATCGAAGGGCCCTGATGGCGAGATGCAAGGGTAGCGTAGGCACGATCGGATTGGTATCGAGGCTCTGAAGAGGGCTCTGCTTGCGACAATGTCGAGAGGCGTGATGCTGACGACATGGTACGAGCACGTGTGTTGGATGAGCTTATGAGTGGCGAGCCAGTAGAAACACGTGTGGTCGAGTTGAGACGAGTACGAGTTGGAGGGTTGAGCGAGTGTGAAGCTGAGGACGATGCAAAGGCTGGAGTAGATGATGCCGAAGAGAGGAGAGGGCCATATTGGTCATAGATGGAGCTGGTGCGCGGCCTTGAGCTTCTGGCCTGTTGCTCTGCGCGACGCACATGATCCGACATGGTCGTTGGCGGCGGCGTCGGCTGTTGCGAACGAGGAAGCGGCAAGAGTTAGCTGAGGTATTGGTGAAGACCGTTCAGATAGCATGTAATGGCTGCATGCGTGAATGATGGTCAAAACTCGTGGTGGTCCGAGGGTATGGCTAGCAACGTGTCCGGCTCTAACTTTAAGAGCGTTTGTGTCGTGGTGGCGTTGAACGGTAAGCGTACGATAAGATCAAGATCCTGACAAGATTTGCTGGAGCTGCAGATGTGTGACCAAGTGATCAAAGCTGCGTGAGCCAAGGTATCAATGGGGACAAGTCGTAGGTGAAGACGAATCGTTTGGTATATGCTGAAGAACGTGTGTCGGATGCTCGTCAATGGTATGCAATGGATAAGAGAGAGGAAGTGAGAGCGAACGAGAGAAAGAGAATGCCGTCAAACTCGACAGCACTGATGGCCGATGATGTAGGAGAGAGAGAGAGTCAGGCCGGACCAGCGATAATGGTGGTGGTGGTGGTGGGTGGCGAGGAGGGCCCCGGCAGACGAGGCTGAGTTCAGAGCGAGGGAACTCAACCCTTTCGCTGGCCAGCTCGAAGCGAGAAAGGAGAGGCGAGGAGAGGCCAAGCAACGATGCTGAGAAAGCAAATCGGATGTTGCGATGCAAAAAGCGGTAGAGAATGGAAGAAGAGCAGAGTCGGAAGGGACCGAAGATGATGTGTGTGTGTCTGCTTGCTGAGCAGTCTCTCTCTTGTTTCTCTTTGGTCGCCAGACACTGTGTGTGTGTGTGGGCGTGGGAAATCGACAGGGTTTTTTTTTTTTTTTTGAGTTGAGTGAGCCAAAAAGTGTTGGTCTGAGAGCGACTCAAGGGTGTGTGCAGAAATGCAGTCTCAGAAAACATCACACAAACAGCAGCAGCTAGCCCGAGCGAGACGGAAGAGCCGACTCTGCCCTTTTGCACGCTTTCTGGAGCGGCGGTAAAAGCTGAAAAAGAAAGCAAAGAAACACCTTGGATTCATTCAACACCACACAGGAGTTGGCACGCTTGACGACAACAGACTTGTACTGGGCAGCACCCAGCTTAAAGTTGCTGCTTCGTGAGCCATCCTGGAGGTTGCGGTCGTTGTGAACCAAGACACAGTCTTCGAAGAGCTTCTGGGCCTTGACCTCGAGGTACTCCATCTGGACGGCAAGGTCGTTCTCGGGAAGACAAAAAATTGCCGGCAACAATAGTGAGAGTCTCCTGCTCACGACCCTCGTTAATGAGCCAACGAGGAGATTAGGAGCCAGCCATTGAGATCGACTACATGTCCAGGGTATGTCGACTGCTGGACAACTTGGCTTGATCCCTTGCTGCCTTTTTCCTTGCCTTGTACCTCTTGTCAGCCTCGCTCTGCCTCTTCTTGAAATCCGGGTCATCTTTGACCCTCTCCAGCCATTCCCTTGCTTTTGCAGCATCCTTAATTCTCTTAGCCATTTTTTCCTCCTTGGTCATGCTGGCTTTCCTCACACAATAACACTTCCATATACTTACCATTGTTCTCTACACACATTGCTTTGGCCACCTCCTCATCCAAAGAACTCCTTGTACCTCTGCTTGTACTCCTTCCTTTTCTTACTCTGCAACTCCAGCAGAGCTTTTGTGGAATGCATGACCAACTTATGTCCTTTTTGGCTTTCATGCAAAGTGTATCATAGTCCTGATGGGCATAGAAGCCTTCAAATTAAGGGTCCAAGTGCTCAACCTCCACATCACCCATGGCTTTCATGCTTGTAAGAATGTATGGCAGTATTTGCAAAAGCTTGTGCTCGTTGTTGGCGCTGATTGCCTCAACAACATTATTGTCACCAGTGTGAAGGATCAGAAATTTGTGGTCATTGACAAGATGGGAAACAAAAGTGATCTTGCTGGCTGAACCTTGATTCCAATGGCAGTGGCAACAACAGACAGGGCAGACAAAAAAGTGGCTCGCTTCCATTGCTACTTGTCACAGGGTCTGCGCAGAAGATCTGAAGCGAGCATCGGGTGTCGACGATCTGATTGAGTGTGTTGTGCATAAATTGCGAGATCAACCGCAGCAGGGGTTTCTGATTAATCTCACTGAAATTGATCTAAAAGAGCCGATTGTCATGGGACCGGATGGATGTGCAGCAATCATGGATCAGGCAAAGAGAGGTTTCCAACAGAGCTCAGTGAGATCGGTAGGATCGAGGGCTCTATGACAGAACTTGCTGGGATTGGCAGGAGCGAGGCTTTACTACAGAGTCCATTGGGATCAGTAGTACCACACTTGTACAACAGATCTCATGGAAACTGGTTAGGAGACACTTCTCTCACCAATCCCACAATAAAGAGGACAACAGACAAGGAACGGGCTGCCACCTGATGAGGTAGGGGCCCTACGCAACAATGAACTTGGCGTAAGGAGATGGGCGCCAACATCAGGAGCAAGATGAAAGGGGGTGAGCACTGCCACTGGGATGAAGTGGGGACAACCCCTATCAAACAATGAAGCAACACTGGGACAGTCTCCTCATCCACAAGAAGCAGGAGAAGCAGTGCTCGAGGAAGAGAGTACACCTCTTGACATAGCAGGAGCAGTGTCACAGACGACGCTGGAAGGGGTGTTAATATAAGACATGCATTCTACTCATGGTAGTCGAGTGGATCCTCATCCACTCTACCTTACATATTACTAGCTATAACTTTGACATAAGTACACTTAGTAGTTTTCTGTCAACAGTTGCAATTGCAGAGCATTGCTTATACTTAGCACATGTGTTGTATCACAGCTACTTGACACCATCTGAAGGCAGTACATACTGTGGTCCAGATATCAATCAACACTGAAGGCGGTTTCATACTGCGGTCTGGCTCTCTCGATCTCATACCAAAGGCAGTTGTCCACTGTGGTCTGGGGATCAATCAACTCATTGACACACTGGACACTCATGTCGAGACAAACACATTCATACCAGACCTTGGTGTCATCTAAGGAAACTATTGGACATTGATTGTGCCAAGCTACCTCTGGATGGAGTGTCCACAGTGGTTAGTCAAAATCTGTGATAACCTTTAGTTACCATCTATTTGAGTGAGAAAGGTCTTAGCCTTCTATGGCAGATTCCAGCAAGAATAATAATAGAAGGCTTTTACAATAGATCTCACTGAGATTAATTGTAATTGACTTTTACCACAGATTTTGGGTTTCAGGTGTGCAACCACTGACATTAGAGTGGATCGTTCAAGCAGCACCCCACAATCAACATGATGGATGAAAGCCTGAACAACAAGTTCGAGAGGCTAATCGCCCTAATGGAAGCTCAGTTAGAGTTCTCCAGACAAGCCCAACATGAGGAGCGACTACGCCGCACCTGCTTGAGTGAAGGAGACACAGTAGTGCTCTCCCACCCGGAGGGTCAGGAAGGTGGGGACAACTCAATGATAGGAGACCCGCCCACACCAACCCCAGCATTGCGACCAAGATGATCAGTGTTGTTTGTGGGCCCAGACAAACAGTCTGACATCAACTATGAGAAGTACACCTCTCCCACTGGGCCTAGATATCTCAAACCCCAAGTGGATCCATACAGTAAGTCTTGGACAGATCCCTATGGCAATGAGCAAGAGGAGGATGCTAGTGTTGCAGGGGAGTCCAACCTCTCGCAATCAAAGCCAATTGCCACCCCATTCCCCAAGTTCAATCCAAAGGACATCAAGATCTTTATTCTCGAAGCCAAAGTGTGGTTCAAGTTCAACCAAGTCCATGAACAAGGATGAATGATCAATCACACGGGTGCACAATTGGAGGGCAATGCTCGTTAATGGTGGACTTCCAAGATCCACATTGACAGGGCACAAGAAGGAAGACTATTCCATGACTGGCGCTACTTCACCAAGTGCCTGATGGAACAGTTCAACCCTCGTAATGCCAGAATGGAAGCATACAACAAGTTGCTTGCTCTACGTCTCACTAGTGATGCACCAGGTGCTGCCACATGCCATGTAGAATGGTTCAGAGACCTGGAGGGACAAGTGAACTTAGATGACAATGAATTGATCATTGACTTGTTCTGAGGCAGTCTGACATGCAGCTTGCAATAGAAGTTCAAATGGAACCCTCCAGTGAAAAGGTGGGGATGGTACTGGGAGGTCGAAGAGATCGACAGACAGAGGATGCTGTTACAGCAGTCCGCTGCCCAGCACCCCAGTGCAGCCTCGCCATGTCTGTACCCAGGTGCCCGGCCTATGCTGCCAGCCCAGAGCTTGCTCTCAGCTTGTCCATTGGCACAAGCGACCCCGGGAAACCCAAATCAACCAACCAACCAGCTCTTGCCACACCAGTTGGTCCAGGGTCCAAGACAGAGGAGCCCCACAAATGCAAGTAACAGCACCTGTCACTTATGCAAAGGCACTGGCCATTGGGCAAGAGACTGCCCAAATAAGAAGCAGTTGGACCTCATGACCCCCTGATCCATGGGACCAAGAGTCCTGGTGACCACAGAGGACTCGCTCAAGGAAGGAGCCCCAGACTCAGGAGACGAGCAGACGGACGTTCCTGAGGCCGACAACCCCAACAACTTGGACTTCAGCCAGTATTGACCACTGACAGTCACCAGCCATTAGGAGGCCCAGGACAACGATGACAAGGGAAATGTCAGTGGGGCAATGCACTAATGGTGTGCATTGCCCTACAACCCTCGTCACCATCCATATGTACATATCAAGATTGTCCACTTTTTTTCTCCACCAGCAGACGAAAAGCAGTATTAGAGCTAACTGATATAGTTCAAGACCATCCAGCTCACATACTCACCAACACTGGCACTGGTTTGTCTATAGTTTCAGATTCATTTGTTAGTAAGTACCAAGTAACCACAAAACCCACAAAAACAAGATTGATATATGGTGTCACTGGACATCAGCTCGCCATCAACAGCTTAGCAACAATACAAGTCGCCATTGGCGAGCACAACCTAGGAATGGTAGAAGACTCAGTGGCCAACACAGCCAACTACAACCTCATCTTGGGGTACTCAGAGTTAAGAAGGCTCAAACCAACCATCTGTTGGGAGATGGGCCAACTGGAGTTTGAGGCCCAAGGACAGGAGGGTGATAAGGAAGGCACGGAAGCAGCTACCCGGAGCAGCTGGAACTGGGGGTATAAACACAAAGTCAGCAGAACCTGCCAGAGTCATGAGGTTACTACCAAATTCAGCAAAAAGGACTGTAACATGCAAGTTAGAGGAATTTGCCAAAGGAACAGGTCTATCACCAAATTTGGTGAAACTGATTGAAACAAGCCTCTCTGGCAAGAAGCCAAAGCATCCCACAGTACATGGGAATGAGTTTGTTCTGGTGGAACACCTGATCCAGGCAGCCCTTGAAGACAGACCCATTGGGTTCATGCTGTTGGACACTCCACCCTTGTTGCTCCTGGCCTTTGGTTTTGTACCCACCGGAGCTGACAGGGGTGTAGAAATGGAAGTCAAAGTTGATAAGAAGGTATTGGCAGAGGATATACCTGAGCTGTATCAGGCCTTACAAGATATGTTTGACAAGGTGGAAGCAGATAAGCTGCCCCACCATACCAAGCATGACCTCCATCTTGAGCTGATGGAAGGAAGTAGGCTGCCACAAGGCCCACTGTACCTCAAGGGGCCCAAGGAAATGGCCAAATTAAGGAAGCACTTAGATGAGAACCTAGCAAAGGGGTTCATACAACCCTCGAAGAGCCCAGCAAGATCACCAGTGCTCTTTGTGCCCAAGAAAGATGGAGGCCTCCAACTCTGCGTGGACTATCGAGGCCTGAACAAGATCACTATCAAGAACTGGGCACCCTTGCCCCTCATCAAGGAACAGCTGTTCCTCCTCCGGAAGGCAAAGATCTACTCCAAGTTAGATCTGTGAGTGGCATACAACCTCATCTGCATCGCAAGAGGAGACAAATGGAAGACAGCGTTTGGCACACAGCTAGGGCTCTACAAGTATCTAGTAATGCCCTTTGGCTTGGAAAATGCTCCGGCCCACTTCCAATCATTCATCAACAACATCTTCCGAGACATCAGAGTGTATGTGGTAGTGTACTTGGATGACTTCTTAATCTTCAGCGATATGGAGAAGGAACATGTACAGCATGTCATAGAGGTCCTCACCTGTCTGAGGAGCAATTGACTGTTCACCAAGCTGTCCAAATGTGAGTTCCACACCACTACAGTCGAGTTCTTGGGGTACATCATCAAGCCCACAGGGGTAGAGATGGACCCAGAGAAGGTGTGAACCATCAAGGAATGGCCAATGCCGGAGTCAATCCATGACATCCAACAGTTCCTGGGCTTCACAAACTTCTACCGGCAGTTCATAGCCCACTTCGCCTGTATTGCCAAGCCCCTGACCTCATTGGTGAAGCTGATGGAATGGTTCAAGAAGTTCAAGCTACCAGAAGAGGCTCAACAGGCGTTCCACAAGCTAATACAGGCGTTCACAACGGCCGGAGTGCTAAGGCACTTCAACTACCATCTACCAACGAGATTGGAAACAGACACAAGTGATTTTGCCATTGCAGGAGTGCTCAAATGAGCAGGAAGGACATTGGCACCCAGTAGCTTTTTACTCCCAAAAGATGTTGTCCATGGAGAAGAACTATGAGATCCACAACAAGGAACTCCTAGCAGTGGTAGCATGTCTCACTCAGTGGCAACACATGCTAGCAGGACTGCCTAGTCAGTTAGTTATCCTCACGGACCACAAAGCACTCAAGTATTTCAAGTCGCAACACTGCATCACAGGGCAACAAGCAAGATGGGCAGTATTACTAGCTGATTTTGACTTTGTGCTGCAATATAGCCCAGGAGACAAAGCTGGTGAACTGGATGCTCTCACCCGATGGGTCGATATGCAGCCAGTCGGTGAGGAGCAAGAGCACAACATGCAGCAATTGCTGCCTTCCTGAGTTTTTGGGAAGGCGGAGAACGAAATTAGTTAAAGGGGTATGATACAGCACAATCCAGTGGAAATTGTCATAGCAAGCACTCTACTACCGATTTCAACAGAATTGATCCTAACAACTGTTTTGGGCAATGATTCAGCATTAGTAGCACCTATGCTCACAGTGGAATCAATAGTGTCACAGGGGCTCAGGGAGCTGACCAAGACTTTTCAACCCTTGGACCAGGAGCTCTGGGACATACATGCTAAGAAGCTGTTCGAGATCAAGGATGGATTATGGCACAGTGGCAGAAGACTGGTCATTCCAAAGGTGACCATGCCGGGTAGGACCAATGATTGCAAGACACGAAGCACCAGAGAGGTGGATGGCCAATCCCTCTCTGTCAGACACCTGCAATTCATGGTAATGTCTCAATGTCACGATGGCATCACAGCAGGACATGTAGGCCAAGACACCACCATCAAGGCAGCACAAAGGCACTATTGGTGGCCCAACATGAGAGCATGGATTGCTGACTATGTGGCTAGCTGCCCAGTGTGTGCCAGATACAAAGCACCACAACATCGACTGTATGGTCTACTCCAGCCCCTGGCCACACCAGAACGACCATGGGGCTCCATATTGTTGGACTTCATCAAAGGGTTGCCACTATCAAAAGGGTATGACTCCATCTTGGTCATCGTCAACCGATTGACCAAGTATGCCATCCTGGCCCTGACAAACAAGACGGTCACTGCAGAATAAACCACTGTGCTGCTGTGGCGATACTTTGTCAGACGTTTTGGAGTTCCTGACCACATGGTCTCTGACCGAGGAAGGCAGTTCATATCCAAGGCATGGAAGGAGTTTGCCAATATCATGGGTGCTAAATATTCGCTCAGTACAGCGTACCACCCACAGACAGATGGACAAACCAAACAGGTCAACCAAGTGGTGGAGCAGTACCTACAAATGTATTGCAACTACCAACAGGACAACTGGGCCAAGTTGCTACACACAGCGGCGTTTGTGTATAACAGCATGGTACACACCAGCATTGGCATCTCACTGTTCTTTGCATGTTATGGGTGGAACCCTAAGGCGCACCCAGACATACCACAACAGCTGGGAGTGAATGGCCCAAAATGCCCCAAGTACTTGGTTGATGGCAACAAACACTGCAAGTACCTTCAGGAACAGATCAGGGTTGCTCAATGCCATACAGTGGACCAGTACAATCAAAAACACAAGGACATCGAATTCAAGGCCAGCAATCTGGTTTACATCAACTGCAGGAACTGGAAGACAAAGCGACCCACACTGAAGCTCAATACCAGGTTTGCGGGCCCATACCCAGTTCAAGAACAAGTGGGCCGCAGAGCATATCATATAACACTGCCAGCAAACCTCAGGGTTCACAATGTGTTTCATGTGTCAATGCTCAAACTGGCAAAGACAAGCTCACTTCCGCAACAGTTAGCACAGCCAGTCAAGCCACCATTACCAGATGAGGAGCTCAAATTCGAAGTAGAGGCCCTCATTGGGAAGCACATGCACAACCAGGAAGTGGAGTACAAGGTGCTTTGGCGTGGATACCCGGAAGAAGCAGCATCCTGGGAGCCGCTGAACAACCTCAACTGTCCGGACCTCATCCAGGAGTATGAGGCATCGGGGGGGGGGGGGGGGACGGGCTTAATAGACACAAAGGAGGCGCAGGGAAGAAGAGGAGAGGAGCATAATCTGTAAGGAGCACCTAAGACCGATTTCGTAGAAATCTGCAGGAAAAGCCGCATAAAACAAATTACACAGGAATTGGTTGTAGAAGCAACTTATGGCAGAATTCACAAAAAGGTAGGAGGCGGCAACCCTCACCACACACGGGAGGGCTCAAGGACTGACCGACCAACAACCAAGGTCACAAGCGATCTCACCAGAGGCAGGTCACAGTCTCAAGGGGTCAAAACCATCAAGTTTCATTGCTGTGTCACTATACATTGACATAGCCAGAAGGAACAACAGGAGCAGCAAGGGCTGCACGAGTCCACTGCTCGTCGACCATTGGTTCCACCCACATGTTGATATGGTCCAGGGGAACACCAGACTCTGTCACGGACTCGTGAGGCTGGCACTCCAAGTATAACTGGTTGTGGTGCTCAACAAAGAGCTGGAACACCCGGAGAATGGAACTTACCAGTTGATGGTGACGAAGGTGCCAGAGGACTCGTATCACGGTCACCCAGCCATGAGTCATGACGGGGTTGACCACTCGCTCTTCAGAACGAGGTGGGCTCGCTCAGCCTGGTGGGAGCCTCGCGGCTGCAGGCTGGGAGTACTGTCACCCGGATATTCGATGCCTGGATGAGCAGGAATGTCACATTTGCAGTGACCCAACCCGGTGAGATAGCAGTGCACACAGGCACCTGGGATCCAATTGCATTCTCCAAAGGGGTTGGAGAAGGCGGAAGCAAAGCAGCTGGAAGAAGAGAGAGGCAACCAGGGTCAGCATCAGCAGGGTCAGGAGAAGGTGCAGAAAGGAGGTACTCACGGGACACCAAGGTTAAAGCACTGGCGGCACTGCCAGCTAGGCCAAGGCATGCAGCCTTCAGTCAGGCACAGCATGGCCAGACATTGAAGGCGGCGCTCAGGCAAGGATCCGGAGGGCACATCCCAGTTGCAGGGAAAGAACCCATCTGCGATATGAACAACAAGGTCAGCCACCACAAACTGTTCCAACCATCCTGCAATCTCACCATTGGTAGGGAGGAGACAATCAGGAGGAGGAGGTGGTGGTGTGCAACAACCCACCCAACAAGGAGGAGGCGTCAGAGATTGAACCTCCAATTGGTAGACCAGAGTGACAGCTTGGGAAGAGGCTAGGACCGCATCTACAACCTCATCTGCAGTAGGAGGAGGAGTTGGGGTACGAGCCAACTCAGCCTCCCAGGCAGCTTGATGTTCCGGAGCCGTAAGATCCAGCAAAGGGTGTTCCGCATCCACGTCGTAAAGGTCAAGTGGTGGAGAGGCCGGGGAGTAATTGTTCTCCACAAGGCTTGGCACCACACGAGTCGGAAGCGGGGAATCAGGAGCACTCGAGACAACGGTATCGTTGTCCATACCCAAAAAGAGGGGCTCCAATGGCACAGGACCATCCGGGGAGGGAGGAAGGTTGGCTGCAGGAGCCGAGGTCTCACGAGGACGAAGCCGAACAATGATTCGGCAATGCTTCGTAGGAGCCGAAGCAGCCTCAGGAGGAGGTGCATTGGCAGCTGCTTGCAAACGAGTTTGGCGAGTCGACATATTGACGAAGTATTGGATGGCGACAATAGAAAGAGATGATGGAGAGAAGCAGACAGAGCACAAAACTATGCCTCAACGGAGCTCGGCTCTGGAAGGGGGGGTAATGTCATAGGACTGGATGCGCAGGAAGAACTGGGGTCATAGGAGGAGAGACCATGTGCAGAAATTGTAGGATCGGGCCAAGCAAGGAGTTCTGACAGAGTTCATTGAGATTGGTGGTATCAAGATCCTATGGCAGAAGTTGTCAGAATTGGTACAAACGTGATCCTACAGCAAAGTCTGTGGGGATCAGTAGTATCATGTCCGTATGACAGATCTCACAAGGAACTGACTGGAGGAAGCATCTCCCACAGATCTCATAAAGGGGACATATGGTACAGATGCTGGGTTCGACACCCTGATGAGGTAGGGGCACAACACGACAATGAACTCGGCCCACAAGGATGGGCACCATCACCAGGAGCAGAATGAAAGAGGGTCACTTTGCCAATCAGATGAAGTGTGTGCAACCCCTATCAATGAGGAGGCAGCACGAGGTCTCCTCACCCACAGGGAGCAGGAGAAACCAGGCTGAAGGAGAAGGGACCTTGTAAGAGAGCCAAGAGGAGGAGGAGCAGAGTTGGATGAGTCCACATAGGGTAAGAGCAGTGTTGCTGGCGACACTGCGAGAACATCTATAAAACACACATGCTCTTCATCATAACAGTTGAGTGGATCCTCATCCACTCTACTTTACTCATTACTAGCTATAACTTCACATAAGTATACTTAGTAGTTCTATCAACAGTTGCAATTGCAGAGCATTGCTTCTATTGTAGTGCATGTGTTGTATCACTGCTTCTTGATGCCATCCAAAGGCAGCACCCTCTGCAGTCCAGATATTGATCAACACCAAAGGCAGTTTCATACTGTGGTCTGGCTCACTCAATCTTACATCGAAGGCAGTCATCCACTGCGGTCTGGAGATCACTCAACTCAATCAATCTATTGACACACTGGACACTCGTGTCGAGACAAATGCATTTGCACCAGACCTTGGTGTCATCTAAGGAAGCCATTGGATATTGATCATGCCAAGCTACCTCTGGATGGAGTGTCCACAGTGGTTAGTCGAAATCCGTGATAACCTTTAGTTACAATCTATTTGAGCAAGAAAGGTCCTAGAAGGCTTCTACAGCAGATTCCAGCAAGAATAATAATAGAAGGCTTTTACAATAGATCTCGCCGAGATTAATTGTAATTGACTTTTACCACAGATTTCGGGTTTCAGGCGCGCGACCGCTGACAGGTGGTACCAAGCTTGAGTCTGCTGTGGAGACGAGAAGAGCTCGCTGCTGGAGCTGAGCCGAGCCTGTGTCTGCTGCGGAGACGTGAGCACCTCGCAAGGTTGGGGGAGACTAGCCATGGTTAGGAGGAGGTCTTCGTGGCCACAGGTTCGGTGCAGTCTTTGAAGGTGTGTTTTCCTTTGCAGCGCAGACAGATGTGGGGCCAGGAACACTTAGCGTTGTTGTACCAGAGTTGTTGAAACGGAAACACACCTGGATACCTGCTTCAGGGCGCGGTCCTTTGGGGCCCGACGACAACTGGGAGGGTGCCGTGGTGGTCTTGGCGTTGGAGGGGTTGGGATGGATGGAGCGTTGGGGAGCGCCACCGAGTTCCTCTTGCCATGCGTCCAGGTCCTTCTCAATCCAGTCACTGGCGTTGGCGAAACGGAAACGACGGCGACAGACTGCAAGTACGTACTCTGCAACGGCTGGCCAGTGGAAAGTGATGTCCAAGTCAATCACATGCACAAGGAAGGCACCGAGGCTGGCACTCAGGTGCGGGTCGTTGGTGTAGGTGCAACGTAGAGTTGTGTACACTGTCCAAGCTTGGGCAAAGCTGCGAACGTCAGGGAGGAGGCGGAGGAAGGCTTTTGAAAAGGAGGCAATAGCGACAGGCTCAGGCACCATAACGCGAACACCGTTGACTAGCACTCCCGGCTCCGCGTCTTTGGATGTTGGGACCTTCGCTGGGTTGCGGAGCTTCCCAAGGTCGTGTGGGGGCAGTCAGTCTTCATAGACCAACTGGGCCACTTCCTTCGAGCTCCATGGGAAAAGTCGGCGGAGCTTCAACTCACCGGAAGGCTGGGCGGGGCTTGGGAAAGGCTGTACGGCTGTGAGGGTCTAGGCGGCAGGTGGCACGGTGGAAGGGGCAGGTGCTGTTGAAGGAAAGTTGACCGGTGGTTGTTTCGACGTGCTGAGGTCTTGGCGCAGGGCCTGGACCAGGTGATGGAGCTCAGTGAGCGACACGGCCAGGTGGGAGATGGTGTCGGACTGTTCATCAAGGCGAACGTGACCCATGTTGTCGTTGACCAAGTTGCCAGCGACAGGAGCTGCGGATGGTGGTGAGGGGCCTACGTTTCGGCTCCAGGGCTGTGGTTGGGAAGGGAAAGAGGTGATGTCCGGGTTGGCAGGGTCGTGGATGTTGGGGTCCGAAGGAGGGGCCGGGTCCGAGGCAGGTACTAGTTCCGAGGTGGGAGCAGGGGTGGCGATGGAGAGGAGCGGTGCTGGCTGGGAATGTCTGCAAGCAGCGCAGCGCACACAAGGGCGGTTGCGTAGACTTACGAAGTGGTTGCTGGGGTAGGACTGTCCGCAGGAGGAGCAGAGCTGAGAAGCCGTCATGCCAGAAGGGGGGGAAGAGAGCGAAGGGTAGGAGCAGGTGAAGAGCAGGGTTGCAAAGGTCCGCGGGATCTTGGGGATGTCCGATGATGTCCTGGAGGGATCCGGGGGCCGGGGAGGTATGGTTTGTGTCACAGGGTCTGCGCAGAAAACCCTGCGCAGAAGACCCTGGACACATATTAAGTGCCTTGTGTGCACAAATTGCAAAATCAACTGCATCAAGGGTTTCTGGTTGATTTCATGGAAGTTGATCAGAATAGGCCCATTTGGTAGATCTCGCTGAAACCAACTGGGACACAACCACCTGGTTGGTTTCACCAAATATGTTGTGAAAAGACCACCTCAATGTGTAGCATGACGGGCATCCACATGGATGTAAGGGGATAGTGGTACAGACAATTATCATTACTGGAAGGTGAGGGCATCATACAGGAGGAGATCAGATACAAAGAAGGGGACCAAGCTTGGAAGCATGCGGTTGGTTACCACACAGGGGGACATGCTCATGAGCACATGGAGCTAGTCATAAGGGCAACCACATGGATAGGGAGCAAGGCAATAAGGTTGGTGGTTGATCACGCGGTCAGGGGGATGCATAAGATAGGGGCTCGGAGATGGTTGCCAGTTAGAAGGAAGGAGAACTGTGTCGAGGAGACCGGCATATTGGCCAGGAGGAGGAGCAGCAGCGTCAAAGGGGTCGACACAGCACAAGAGGAGGGAGAGCAAGGAGTCAACAAGGAGCAGGGCCAAAGGGACCAACACGCTGTCCCAGGAGAAGAGGAGCAAGGACAAGGAGGTCAGGAATACTCCTCAGGAGGAGCAGGAGTGGTGTTGCAGGCAATACCATGCAAACACATAAGTAGTCTCATTTCATCATACCATACAAGTGGATCCTTATCCACTCTACTCTATACTTTCTTACTCTTTACTTAGTTACATATCATTGCAATAGCAGGGCTCTTGCAACAACTTCTCAAGCATGTGTGTTGCATCACTGTCAGACGTTGACTGTAGGCAGTGTTCTCTAACACTATTGTTGGCCGTCATGGCTGCAAAGAGCTCATGGAGAGGCACACCAGCCCCATCCTTCTTGAGCAGATTGTATTCAGGCTGGGGCAGATCTCTGACCATGGAGCCAATCTGATTGCACAGCCTGTCGAGCTTCTCATGTAGACCAAGAGACAGAGGCTCTTTGGCTGATAGTGAGGTGCCAGAAGCTGGTGACGAGACGTGTGCCGGGTCATCTGCTGTTGAGGACGATGGAGTTGATGTTGAAGCAAACAGAAGGAGTGTGTCAGGGTTCGGGAAATCGGGTAACCAAACTGAAACATAGTGAGCAGTAAAACCACTACACCAGCTAAGGGACTAGCTGGTGTACCCGATTCACACAACACTGAAGTATAAGCATTTTCAATCCCAAATGCTCCGGACTCGGAGAACGGACATCTATTCCGGTGACAGGGTGCCTGTGAGAGGAAAGGGATGCTGGCGGCTTGGTGCATCCACTCTTAGCTCGGATTGGCATTGCCTTGGTTGCTTGTATCGCTATCCAAGTGGCTGCAAAGAGGCAAACAAGAGGTACTTGCTTGGTGCATTGTGCTGGAGCCAGCCTGGTCACTGCTGTCATTGTCATTGGTATCACCACCAGCCTGAAGCTGTTGTGACAGCTCCTGTGCTGCTGCTGCAGGACCCCCACCACCAAAGGGTGGGCCAAGGAGTGCACATACGTTCAGGTCCTCCTTCTCTTTGTAGGCGTGCTCAATCATTGTTCAATGTCAGAGCTGGTGCTGAGTCTTTGCCAGACATTGCATCTTCTTGTTGTGGTCTACCTTCAAGGCTTGATACTTGTGTGCTGGCAAGCCTTGTGCTGAAGCATCAGAGAGGGCCACCTTTGCCTGATTGTACTTGCACACAAGTTGCTGAATGATTGGCATTGACTTGACACCAGCATTTCCAACAGCATGCAGAGAGTTTGGAGTATCTTTGATGGCTTTGACACAACAGAGACCATGTAGCATGATGCGATTCTTGAACTCTTTGCCCCTCTGGACCAAGCCCTGAATGCCAACAACATTGCACCATGACAAGTAGCTCTTGACAATCTGTGAAGAGGCAATTGAGTGCCCATCAGAGAGCCTCTTTGCTCCCTCTGTCACTGAGGTATGGTCCAGCATCTGAATCATCATGTGTCGAAGCAAGTACATTGTGTATTCAGGCATGCCAGCGGCAAGAGCAATCTTTCTTGTGGCATCTTCAGACATATTTCTTGTCCAGGGTGCCAATTCCAACACAACCCACTTGCTGCTGCTTGTTGGGCCATTGTTGTCAGCTGCGAGCAAAGTGGAAGTGGAAGTGGCACTTTGGTGCTGGGCCATTGCTACTGAAGTGGTACCTCTTCCTGAAGACAATGCCAACTCGATTGCACAAAGCACAAAGCGATCTTTGGCCCCAGTCTTAATGGGAATAGGAAGGAACTCGTCCACTTTTCCAAAGTATTCTGGATCAGCTGTCTCCATCACACTGGCAATGCTGATGCCATGGTCAAAGACACTGTCCTCTTTGGCCAGCTGGGCAAGGATGATTGTTGCCTCCATGCAGGCTGGACCACCACTGTCATAAAGGGGTTAAGTCTGGTACATGTTGGGATTGGTTTGTCCATGTTTCAAATTATGGAAGGTCACCTCGCAGCCAAGGCAGTATTGGGGTTGTCAATGTTGTGAAGGTTGCACTTCATGACCTTAATCCCAAACAACAAGCATGCCGCCATCATCCTCCATCAACTCATTATCATCATCATCTTGTTCATTATCATCCCAGAGTGTCATGTAGAATTCTAGATCACAATACTTGAGGGCATCGGTTGTGAGCCTAGTGAATGCCACCTTGCCAGGTCGAGCCACGCAGTACGAGATTATGAGGTGGAGAGCAGCAAGCTGCAGCTGCTCGCAAGGACAACAAAGCAAAAGATGATTGCCAAAGACACCATCTGTGATAAAAGTGACAAGATCACAATAACGTGCCACTGGTTTGGGTTTTGCTTTGTGGATGCTTTCCTCTGTAATCAGTGCCAACACTTCCAAGGTGATGTTATAGTCAATCCACTTGTGTGTCAGACAGCAATAGACAGTCTTGATGTGTTGCCAGCTGTTGCATGCTGTAGATAGGTATTGCTTCTGCTCTGGGTTGACAAAAGACTCTTTCTGACAATAGACGCAGAATTTGGCAACCATCTTCCAAAACAAGCAATTGGCTGAGACATTGTGTTTATGTGGGGACGAGAGGATGTCATCAGCGGTGATCATTGAGTGAGGACCATAAGCATGTGAGAGGAAAACCTTGTTGCAAAAAGTATGCAAGTACTGCTCTGCCACAGCATTCCCCAAGTGGGCGCCACCTGAGAGGTGTTGTGCATGGAATGTATTGTTAAGGTCTTGCTCCACCTCAGCTAGATTCTTGCACAACTCCAAGAAGGCTGGATTGTCATCAAAGCGATTCAATACCACCTTGGCCCACCTGACAAGGTGCTCCTCTGTAAGGGAGGTGTGGTCACCAAACTGCCCCACATGAGTTGCTGCTGTTGGCACTACCTGGCCAAATCCCCAATGAGGGCACAAAGGTGCATTGGACATGGTAGAGAGAAAGGCACAATGGCAAAGCTGTGTGCGCTAAAGGGATGAGAAGAGGATATGAGGGGAATACAAACAAACAGATTGCTAAGAGAATGCCAGGCTGAATGCTGATGCAGATGAGCAGGTTGGTCACAAGGCACAGATACAGCTGTGGCCCAAGCACCAATGTTAAGAACAGGAAAGCGAACAATTGAAGGAAGTGTTTGCTGAAGAAGCGAGTTGGTGATGGATGGATGCGCTGTGGCAGGAGAAGAGGAAAGGCAACAGTTGCAGAGAGAGAGAAGCAGATGTTGGTTGTTTTGTTGATGAGAGAGTGCCACTTAGGTAGCAAAGTGGTGCTGAAAGTGAATTTTGGTTGGCTTGGTTGTGTAAGCGGTTGTGCGCCTGAAACCAGGCTTGGTGTTTCCAGTTGATATTGGTGAGATCAACCGAGTGAGCTCTGTTTGGTATGTTTTGGTGAAAGTAACCAGAAGACTTAGTTCTGGTAGGTTTTGGCTGACTGCCTTGAACACTCTGTTCAGAGGCTATGCAGCATGTCCATAACACTTTGTTTGGAATTGATATAAGATTCAACTCCCATTACAGCATGAGTGTTTGTGGTGCTGCTGCTTGATGGTCTTCATTTTTATCTGGACCACAATAAGATTATTGCCTACAGATGATAGGAGGTACTGGACCGCAGGTGTTATACACCGCCTTCAGTGATTGACTGGACCACAGATGTTGAGCAACACCGCCTACAGTGATTGACTGGACTGCAAGTGTTGATAACACCGCCTACAGTGAGAGACTGGACCACAAGTGTTGGAGAACACCACCTACAGTTGACGTCCAACGGTGATACAACACACATGTTCAAGATGTTGTTGCAAAGCTCTGCTATTGCAATGATATGTAACTAAGAGTCAAGTAAAGAGTAAGTAAGGTATAGAGTAGAGTGGATGAGGATCCACTTGTATGCTATGGTGAAGTGAGAGTATTTATGTGTTTGTTCGGTGTCACCTGTGACACTGCTCCTGCTCCTCCTGAGGAGTGTTATCAACCTCTTTTGTCACTACTCCTCTTCTCCTTGAGCTGTGTGTTGACCCCTTTGACGCTGCTCTTCTTCTGCCTGGACAGTGTGTCAGTTTGTTCAACACTGCTCCCCCCATCTCCTTGCTCCTCTTCTCCTGGTGATGTGTGTTGACCTCTTTGACACTGCTCCTCCTCCTCATGGGTTATTCCCCAGTCTCCTCAACACAGCTCTCCCTCCTAACCAGTGACCATCCTCTGATCCCTTATCTTGTGAATCCCCTGATTGCATGATAGACCTTATTGTCATGCTCCCTAACCATGTGGTCACCCCTGTGGCTGGCTCCATGTGGTTGTGAGCATGTCCCCCTGAGTGGTAACCAACCGTGTGATACTGAGCTTGGTCCCTTTCCTTGCATGTGATTGCTTCCTGTATGAATCCCCCGTCTTCTAGTGTTGGGACCCTCCTTTTCTGATCCTCCTGTTGCTCCCTTGTGAACAATTGACCCGTTCCATACCAATGGGAGCTTTGTGCAGTATGTTTGGTAAAACCTACTGAATTGGCTCTTTTAGATCAATTTCAGTGAGATTGATCAGAAACCCCTGCTGCGGTTGATCTCGCAATTTATGCACAACACACTCAATCAGATCGTCGACACCCGATGCTCGCTTCAGATCTTCTGCGCAGGGTCTTCTGCGCAGACCCTGTGACAATATCTTATTGCAGTCCAGATATCTTCCACCATCATCGAGCAACTGTCAGCATTACAAACACTCGTGCTGTCACAGACGTCGATCCGTTATACCTAGGTATAGCATTAGCAAGACAATAGCATTAGCAAGACAATAGCATTAGCAAGACAATAGCATTAGCAAGACAATAGCATTAGCAAGACAATAGCATTAGCAAGACAATCCCATTTCACAATCGTGCCACATAGCCTCTGAATGGAGTGTTCAAGGTGGTCAGTCGAAATCTATCAGATGTAAGCCTTCTGGTTCCTTTTACCAAAACAGTTTGAAAGGAGCTTACTTGGTTGACCTCACCGATATCAACCAGGACCACCAAACTCAGGTTTCAGGCGCATGACTGCTTACACAATCCAGGTATTGCAGTCACATAGCAAGTGTGTTGTATCACCACCTCTAGACAATGTTGACACCTCAATTGACACTACGGTACTTCAACTGTAGGCAGAACCTCAACTGCGGTCCTGGCACCAACACCAGTACCATCAACAACTGTCGGAGCATTATGAGCACTTGTGTGATGACAGGTGTACTCCTTCTATAGAGCCTTACACTGGGTATCCGAGTACTCTGAACATGCTGCGCTACCTCTGGACAGAGTGCTCACAGTGGTCAGCCAAAACCCTCCGGAAGACAGCTTCCCAAAGTATATCACTGAAATCTGCCAGAAGAGGCTCACTTGACAGATTTTGGGTTTCAGGCACAAGACCTCCGACAAGCTGTTGTGGGCTGCGAAATCGGAGAGAAAGCGTAAGACAAGAAGCGCTGCTGTGTGGTGGTGGTGGTGGTGGCGCTGATGGTGGTGTTGATGAAGCAAAGACGGCAGGGAAGAATGAAGATGGGTGGGTGGGAAGGAAAAGTTTGGAAGCAGCATACATATACTTAGCCACTAGAAACCAAATGTATATGTTTCTGTGTGTGGAGGCTCAGTTCTGGCTAGTCAGGCACACACATGCATTGCACACCTGTGCTCACAGACAAACCAAGACACACACACACACACAACTTGTGTGGAAGCAACCAAAAATCCAACATTCTTTTTGCTATTTCTTCCTGACAAATTCCTCCTGGGTCCTGGGTCAAGATGATTTCAGGGCGAAGCTGAACGCAAAGCGCAAGATCAACACTAGTACAATGCCAAATCAGCAGATAAACTCTGCAATCACACTGTTCTTCCATGCTGTCGTCAGCATTGACAGACCTCGTGTGTCGAAGCGACCAATCCTTCGTAGCGGAATATCAGAAGGCTGTCAGATCGCTTTTTTTATTGCCCCTTCCGAAAGAATCATTTCAGATCGGGCCTTCTGAAATTTCGATCGGGCTGCTCCACAATTTCAGCAGAAAGGGCTCGCACCTGACACCTTAGCTCCCCCTTCACTCGACATGAACTGTTCTGACTCTTCATCCTGGCATACCAAGTGGCAAAGCGGCAAGACCAGTCAACGATTTCGATAACCACATAGCCGGTCTCTTTGAGCAAGCATCAAGTATCCAAAACTCGACAGCAACTTCTCTAGCGGTTCAAACGCTCCCTGACAACATTCGACCCCGCGACCTATGCACAGCAAGACATGATTCTGTGAAGTGCTCCACGCTCCGACTTTCTTCGCTGTACTCAGCCAGTGATCTCGACCTCGACTATTACAGCCTGTAGCCCGACATGTCGTCACAGACAGAGTGGCCACAATCACTCAAAGACTTTGCCAACCGAGCCTTTGCTGCCTGTACAGACGCAAACCGCAAAGCTGTCTCTGAAGAGCTAAGGACACTCATATTTGATTCTTTCCAGAATGGTACCATCCACACAACAGATTGGGCCAACGCAAGTCTCGAGAGCTTAGCCGGGCCATCTAATCGAGCGAAAAAGTCGCTTCTCAAGAAGCGATCCGCACCAACATCAACATCTCTCTCAGCAGAGGATGCGGAAGAGCAAGCAAGGAAAGAGAAGCGAGCAAAACGATTCGAAAGCGAACAGGAGGAGTTCAGAAGACAACAAGATGATATGTTGGAGACTGCAATTGCTTCCACTTCTCTCGCATCACGCTTTGGCGGAGCAGCCGGACCAACATCGAGAGTATCGACCGCACAGCAGGGGGTCTGGCCAGGCGCACAAGGCAAAGCAGCCAAAGCGAACGGATTCAACAACGGCAGGTCCAAATACGGCGCATCTGCATTCGCAGACACCGAAGTAGCAGATCCCAACGTGATTGATTGGGACGAGGATACGGTCGTTGGTACAAGCAGTAAGCTCGAAAAGCCTTACTTACGTCTCACTTCCGCACCAGACCCAAAAACAGTCCGTCCTCTATCGACCCTAGTGCAGACGCTCGAGTTGCTCAAGAAGAAATGGCGGACGGAAAACAACTACTCGTACATCTGCGATCAGTTCAAGTCCATGCGACAGGATCTCACCGTGCAGAGGATCAAGAACGAGTTTACAGTCAAGGTGTACGAGATTCACGCAAGGATAGCGTTAGAGATGGGCGATCTGGGAGAATACAACCAGTGTCAGAGTCAGTTGAGAGGCTTGTATGCGTATGGCATCAAGGGAAGTGCGATCGAGTTTTTGGCTTACAGAATCTTGTATTTGTTGCATACCAAGAATCGTCGAGGTAAGTCACCGTCTCGATTTTGATGATGGAAATATGACAAACGAGTAATGCTGATGTTGAATCTTTTGTGGGTCCCTTCGCTGGTGGCGCAGATGCGAATGCTTTGATGGCAGAACTAACAGAAGAACACAAGACCGAAGTAGCTGTTGCGCATGCACTTCAAGTGCGAGCTGCACTGGTGACAGGCAACTATCATTCTTTCTTCCAACTCTATACCGATGCACCCAACATGAATGCCTATATTATGGACCACTTTGTCGAACGAGAACGAATCAATGCCCTGCTCATCATGTCCAAATGGTAAAGCCTCCGCTCCTTTTTCCCTTGCTCCCACCTTCCTTGCTTTATACTGACCAAGAACTTGTTGTTCCACATCGCACAGCTACCGACCCTCAATAGCACTCACCTTCATCGCCGAAGAGCTAGCTTTTCCAGACGTAGCAGAAGCCGATCAATTCCTTTCGACAAACGGAGCTGCGGTGTACATCGAACCGACACCAGCTGAACTCGCTGCATTGGTGCCACAAGCGAATGGTGGCAAGAAGAAAAAAAAGGATAGATCGATACCTAGTCTTGCATTGGAGAAGAGGCAGTGGGATGCAAAAGCGGCAATGCAACCTCTGAGGGATGCTATACAGAAGTTTAGCAAGGTCGATGTAAGTTGATTGACCCCTCCAACAAGCGTGGTATATGTGAATAGGTCGCTGACATTGTTTTCTTTGTTGAGTGAAACAGATCAAGGGACAGATGTAAAGGTAGGTCGGCAGGCTCGTATGAAACTGGCATGCGATCCTTTTTTGTCCAGCACTATGGCCTCATTTGTAGACTGGATGGCATTTCAGACACTGTCCATCATGCCTCTCGTTGGCAACTTGTGTGTGCACAGCTGGGAGCAAGAGGTCGAAAGAAGGTTCTTTGGGAAAAAGCAGAAAATGTTACATCGGCACGTATGACAAAAATGAAAATTCCGGCCACAACGGTATTTGGTTGGCTTTTGATCACGTTTCCTCGCATGCCACGGTCTCTCTGCTGCGCTGCTCAAAAGTGGAGTATTTTGTGCTCGGTGACTTCTTCACTTGGACCACCATCTGCTACCACTCGTCTCAGCTCAGCTCATCATATCCCATCAGCTACGGCGGCAAAGCCTCAAGCTGCGCATTCCATCCGCTCTGTCTACTGTTTGCATCCGAGTCTCGATTACAGCGCTACGACATCGATCTGCGAAACAATCGATAGGCGTTCAAGACATCGACCAGAAGATTAGCAGCAAAGATGTCTTGGTTCTCATCACAGTGGAATCGATGGTCCAACAATGGCCCTCATGGATCTTCTCGCTCAGGTGGCAACGATGGTCCGATTCGTCGTATTCAAGTTGTTTGGGGTCGAGAGAGGTAAGTTTTTTTTTGTCCCCACCCGCTCACACTTGATCTCCTACTTGCTCTTATATTCATCTTTTCCTTACCTTTTCCGTCTCACACCCTTTCTCTGTTCCGTAGATTGCAAATTGTCCTTCCGAAAACAGCCGAACCAGTAACCCTTGGACACTTACGGCACGAAATCTCCTCCATCACCTCTCTCGCCTTTGAAAAAATTAAACTGATCCATCGCGGCCTCGTCATGCGAGACGATCGTCTACCCCTCACCGCTTACGGTTTATCCGAAGGATCCCGTATCGGTCTAGTCGGTAGTCGAGAAGAAGGTGATAAACCAGGCGCAAAACAATCTGTCGGGGTCGGAGCTCTATCCGTCGGAGAACAAAAAGCACGAGAAAAGAAAGCAAAAGAAGCAGACACTTCCGAACAGGGACTAATGGATAGGATCGCTGAAGCGCTGGATACTGCTAGAAAGCATCTTTTCCCGGATGTGGTTAAGGTGGAACAGGCTGTTAAGGAGAAAGAAGGCGGAAAGGAAGGAGAGGGTGGGATGGAGTGGGGGCAAGTACCAGATACGCATAGAAGAGTGTCAGAGCTGTTGTTGAGACAGTTGTTAGCGCTGGACTCGGTGAATGTGAATAGTGATACGACAAGACAGGCGAGGAAAGTGGCGGTAAAGCAAGTTCAGAGTCATTTGGATCGATTAGATGCCGCTTGGGGCAAGTACAAGTCGTTTCATTCTGCTCAGTAGATCAAAGCATGTTGAGAGGGTGAACGGAAATCATGTTCTGCCAGCTTCATCTTTGCATCGATCGAATCCCACCGAACAATCACAGTGGTCGTCTCACCGTACCGCTTGAATTTCTGTTGATATCTCTGAAGGATAGTTTGTGAGCCTCTCCATGAGCTGACCTTGAGGAGCACGGTTTACTGCCTCAGTCTTTGTGCTGTGGCAGCCATCAAGGTCCGCGTTGAATGTTATGTTGAAGAAAGGTTGGCAGATGATAATCGGTGATCATCGGGCAAAGATCATCGGGCAAAGATCATCGGCGATATTTGAATGAAGGTCGCTTTCGAGTCACATGCAAGCTTGCTATCTTGTTCGCCTCACCATCGTCGTTGCCACCACCCGCCCCATCCCCGGCAGGGACATTCACCATGACAGACCGCAAATTCACGATCAAAGTCCCCTGTACATCTTCCAACATCGGCCCCGGGTTCGACGTGGTGGGTCTCTCCCTGTCCCTCTACCTAACACTTTCGGTCTCCGTCACTCCTTCCTCTTCCACCAACACCGCCCCCACACTCTCCTACACTGGTCTTGGCGCGGACGAAGCTCCTCTCGACCCGTATAAAAACCTCACCACCCGAACCGCGCTCTATGTCCTCCGATCTAACAGAGTCTCTTCCTTCCCAACCGGCGTAGACATCAAAGTCGACAACCAAGTACCCTTTGGACGCGGCCTAGGTTCCTCAGGAGCCGCCGTCGTTGCTGGCCTTGTGCTCGGAAACGAACTGGGCAATCTCAACCTGACCAAAGATCGACTTTTGGATCACGCACTAATGATCGAACGACATCCAGACAACGTAACTGCAGCCCTGATGGGAGGCTTTGTCGGTTCCTACCTACTCGAACTTTCCCCTTCAGACGAACAACGTCGTGATGTACCGCTTTCAGAAGTTATTCCAGAATACCCTCCCAACGCTTCCCCCTCTTGGGGCCAAAACCCGCCTTGCCCGCCACACTCTATCGGACACTATATTCGTTTCGGTTGGAGTGCGGAGATCAAAGTGATCGCTATTATTCCCGATTTCCAAGTGAGCACTGCTCTAGCTAGAGCCGCCCTGCCGGAATCATACTCGAAAAAGGACCTCATCTTTAACCTTCAAAGGCTAGCAGTGCTTACGACAGCTTTGACAAAAACCCCACCGGACCCATTTTTGATCTACCAAGCAATGCAGGATAAGGTGCACCAACCGTATAGGGCAAATCTGATTCCAGGTCTACCAGATATACTTGCATCAGTAACGCCAAAAACTCACCCCGGGCTTTTGGGCATTTGCTTGAGCGGGGCCGGTCCGACTATACTCGCTTTGGCAACGGAGAATGAGGAGAAGATCGCACAAGAGATTGTAAAGACGTTTAGGGATAAGGGTGGGATTGAGAGGTGCGATGCTAAGTTCTTGAGTGTTACTGAGCAAGGTGCTCAGGTTATTCGAGATTGATATCTTTGCACTTTGGATACATCATTTCCGCAGTCTCACAAACCTTTTGTTGCTCGGTGATGTTGTGATCGCAGCATATGAGGAGTGATAAGCTTATAAGCCACTAGACAACCTCGCAGATCCACCAGATGGCACAGTCGCTTTTCCCTCGGATAACAACCGCCCAATCACTCCCTGAAACAGCTTGAACTCGTCCTCACCTGCAATCGCCAAAGGCTCGCTGACATCATAGACACACAGCACTCCATCCGAACCACCTGTTGCAACTTTCCTCCCATTCTTTGCCCAACTTACCTTGTTCAATGCCTTTCCTCCCCCTCCTCCGATCCCCTCCACCGCACCTGCATTCCCATTCGCACCACCACCATTCGGCGCGGAAAATACACTCGCCACCGGTCTCTCGGTATCAACATTCAGATTGAACAAATCCAATCTCCCCGTCCCATCCACCTGCGCAAAAACCGCCGGATGAGTAGGACTCCATCTCACATCATACACATAATCGTTACTCTCTTCAAAAGTCAAAAGGGCCTGCATGCCACCTCTGCCCGATTCGCCTCCCGCCTTGATAGCCGTGGGTGTACTCGAGCTATTCGGCGTAAGTCGCCAAAGCTTGCTTGTCCAATCGACACTACTCGTCAGAAAGAGATCGGAAAAATCGACTGCGCCTCCACGAATGAGCGGATGAAAATGCAAGCCTGTCACCGGCCCGAGATGCGCCTTATAGACCTCTGCCATGTTTAATCCGGCCTTCAAGCCTGCTCTATCGTACCTATTGCCTACGTAGAGGTTACCGTCTTCGGTACCGACTAGGAAGGAAGTCGTTTCCTGATCTGCTATGCCCAGTGTAGTTACCGCTACCTCGTCGGTTTTGGGGTGGGTAGTGTTGATGAGTTCAAGCGTTTCTTGAGGTCGAGCTAGCATATCTAGCATCCAATAGCACAGAGTTCCGTCGGTGGAGGCAGAAACAAGGTTGTGTGCGTTGGCACTACCGATGATCGCCAGGCCATAGACGGGGTGGGTGTGACCAGATGCGGAGAGGGGAGTTTTGAGAATGGGAAGTTGACGCGATCGTGTATCCCATATCAAAATCTGGCCTGAATAGCTTCCGCCAACGATAAGGTTCGGGTGGAAGGGCGAGAAGCAAACAGAGAGGACATCGGTTTGGGCATGGAAGACAAACTCAGGTCGTTCGGCTAGATGAGTGTTCCAAACGGCAACTATTCCGTCGGGTGCGTCTTGGTCTTGGTCGTTACGGTTGTAGGCGACTACACAGAGCTCCGGGTGTTTGGTACTCCAATCGATAGCAGTCACGCTTCGATTGGCGAACAACTGATCCCCGCTGCCTCCGAAGATACGTTGGAGGCGGAGATGAGAACCGGAGTCAGTACAAGTATTGGCGTCAGAGGTGATGCGGTAGTCTTTTGTATAATCGTATCTATCCGTCAACGCTCTCTCCACGATCTTACTACTTTGCTCCACAAACTCGGAAAAGCCTTGTGCGGTATAAACGGCCACTCTCTCTTCCTCGGTGAGTTCGCGGAGCTGTTGGGCAATTTCTCGTTCGAGTCGATCTTCTTGAGCACGTGCTGCCTGGTCTGCTGCTAACTCTGCTTGGATCTTGGCCCGAAGACTCTCCTCGGTCTCTCTACTCGCCCTGGACTCTGCACCAACTCCACCTCCAGGATGATAAGGTGCGTCCTCGGAGTCGGAACGGCCAAGCGCAGCAGTCTGAACCTCTTTTGTATAGAATACACGTTGATTCCGGGGTAACTCGAAAAGTTCGGTTTCTACATCGATCAGCTCCACCGGTCCCAGACGCTCGGGTGCGGCAACAGCTGTGGTGGAGGGAGCAGTGTGTGTCGCTGCGCTTGGAGTAGAGGGAACTTCGGATTCTGATTCTCCAAATTCTGACGATGGTCGGTCACCGCCACCAGCGAGGAGGGATTTGCGTGGGGAAGAGGGATCACCGATGAGGGGTGCGCGAGAACTGCGAGTGCCGGGTGCATTGGATATGAGGGAGTTTACAAGATCGTCTAGGTCTTTTCGAGAAGAGTTGGATGCAGAGGATGCCGAGTCGGATGGAAGGGCGGAGGAAGTGGCGGTGGACCTGAGTCGTTGAGCACGTTCTTCGCGTTGACGACGGATTTCGAGGAGTTTTGCTTTCTTGGCTTCTATTTCGGCTTTGCGTCTTGCATCGGCTGCTGAGGATGATGAGGAAGACATTTGTGGGCGAGGGTATTGCGTTCTTTAGCGCGCCGCAGTGTAGACCTTTGTGCTGAGCGATGACAAGATAGATCGTGGTGATGGTGTAGGTTGAAAAGCAAGTGTGCGAGACCAACACTTCTGAGATGTGTCGTTCTCGTCCTCGTGAATTTCTCGCCGACTTTGTTAGCTACACTCGATCTAACAGCAAGTGCAGGAATAGATAAAAAAACCTCGGGTTTCGGCCTCACCCTTTCTTTCTGGACCCTTCCCTCTCCTCCGCATCCATACCACCCCATCTAACCGTCGTACGTTGTACGTTGTACGTCTTACGTCGTAAGCATGGCCAACGCCACAATCCGAAAGGCAGTCTCGATCCACGGTACGAACCCCCAACACCTAATCGAAAAAACCATCCGCTACCGTATCTACGAATCCCCCTTTTGGAAAGAACATTGTTTCGCCCTTTCCTCCTCAACCATCCTCCCTCTCGCCGTATCTCTCCACCACATTGGCGGTCTGGTTGGACTTCAAAGACCCTCGCATTTCCTCTGTCTTGTCCAAAAGTTGCTCCAGATCCAACCCGAACATTCCGTAATCAAAGCCTACCTCGATGCTTGCGAATTCAAATACCTCCGTGCTCTCACCGCGTTCTACATCCGACTAACGTGTAAATCCACAGAGGTGTATCAGCTGTTAGAGCCGATGTTGGAAGATGGGAGAAAGTTGAGGTGGAGAAGGGGGGATGGTGGGTATGAGGTGTTGCATATGGATGAATGGGTGGATATGTTACTGAGGGAGGAGAGGGTTTGTGATATTATTTTGCCGAGATTGAGTAAGAGGGAGGTGTGTCAAGTTAGAGATGGGTTGGCGCCGAGGATAAGCAAACTCGAAACTTGCTTGATCAGAACTCTCGAGGGTAATCGTATAGCAGAGGAGGAGGGGCAAGAGAGCGATGATAGTCTATCGGACCTGAAACGGTGGAAACTGCAAAAGCTTCAACAAGCGACGAGAAGGGCTCAGATCAAAACTTCGCCTTCTCCGCCATCAAGGCAGGATTTTGGGTTGGAGGAGTATACTTCGCAAGAAGAAAGCGATCAGCAGACGGCGGAGAGGAAAAGGAGAAGACTTATTTCGCCTAGTTTCAGTGTTTCTCCTGATCGGCAACTCTCGCCTTCCACCGCTCTGGAGGAAGGAGAGGAGGAGCGGGGATATGTTTCAATATCTCCCTCACATTCGCCAGATCGCAACCCAAGCGGCTATCTTTCACGCTCACCCTCCCTCTCCCCAGATCGAACCTAACCAAGCAACCCCCCTACATACAAACACACGCTATCCATTCACAAAGCTGCTGGTCATGATTGCGATTAGAGAGCGATCCTCAGTAAGGCGTAACACCATGTCTATGTGTGGAAGTGCTACGACGATGCAAGCAGTCCCTTCCTTCCCCCCTCTCCTCCCCTTCCGCCTTCCCCTCTTCCTCGGTTTCTGGATGCGGTAGTAACTCAACCTCCTCCACCCCCCTCTCCACTCGAATGCGATTCGAAATTGTCGAAAGCTTGTAAAGATCAGTGCCCAAATGACCAACACTTAACCCCAACACCAAGGATAGCAGCAGAAACCAATCCATACCCATCCCTATAATCATCAATACATACCTGAGTAATGTTGCTACAAAATACACCACTGTTCTACCCACCAGCTTCCCTTTTCTTGCCTCTCTCCGCCTCCCTGAATTGACCGCGGCATTGCTCGGGATGGTTACATAAACATTTGCTTCACCAGCGGTAGCATTCGAATCCTTACGCCTTGCCGAAGTACAAGACGACGATGGGCGCAGGGAGAGGGAGGAATCGAGAAGAAACGAAAGATATCGCTCGAAAAGAGCCAAACCAAACGCGAACAGACAAGCAAGAAGAAACGTCGAACGAGAATAGATCCGAAAGGAGGGGAAAAGGAATGGCTCTCCCATCTCGGGCGAATTGGAGAAGGAGCTGGGGGAGAAAAGGATGGTGTGAAGGTATGGTTTCCAGCTATCCATATCGTCGTTCGCACCGATCGGCGTTGATGCTGTCAGTTGGGAGGACATGTCCATATTGGCTGTCTTTGCTCGTATGCTTTTGATGTTTGGTTGTTTTCCTTCCGATCTGACCCACAGAGGCTTCCGACTGATCGTCCAGTTTTGCTGTTTAGCGCCGTACGATGATCTTGTGTAACAAACGAGGCTTCTGGATATCGGTGCTGAATCCGGATCCAAGCGTTATCCTGCAAAACGGCCCTGCTACGGTAGCACTGATGCTTCCAAAGTCAACTCTGAATAGCGACGTTGAACCAGATCGTTGTACGTAGCAAGTGCTGCTCTCCTTTCCGCTTTCCCGTGTGGTGGAAGAGGAAAGGGGGGCAAATGAAGCCCTAACCGCACGGGCCCCTTATGTTGGCGTTTGCCGTTGGGTGGGCTTGGACCTTCTACGCAGCCACTATACTTTGGTGCTGGTGGGTCTGCGCCTCGTTTCGATCGCAGCCGGCACTGTATCCCGGTTGCTGTTGTAAGAGACATGGAGGTCGTGGTGCGGATTCGTTGTAACAAGTCAAGCAGGATGTGAGGGTATGATGGTCAGTGCGTCTCTGCACACACCAGGCGTACAAAAAGGTTCCGAAATCGAGCCTTGTCCAATCGAAAATGCTCCGCGCGCAGTGTTTGGCAGCTCACACCTCACACTCGCTCATCCTCATTCATCCTCACCCATCCTAGCGCAGTTCAGACAGCATACGAGCAAGCACAGAAGACGTACAAAGTTACCTCTCCTGCTCGACCATGACACAGAACATACACAGGAGAAAGCGTCGAGCCAAGCGTCGAGTCTAGATAGCAAACAAAACCACAACCAACAAACTAGCAACTAAAAGACTACCACCAACAGTCCATCCGCCATATGGCGCTTCAGTTTTACCCGTGGCTCCAGATTTGTTACCCCTCCCACCAGCACTAGTAGAGTTGGTAAGTTGCGGTTGGGGTGCTTTCATATCTCCGTCGTCGTCAGCTACGACTGGTATTCCGGCTACGGTTTTTGGTTTTCCTCCTGCTCCTCCTGCTCCTCCTGGGGTGGTGGATGAAGCTGTTGCACTGGGGTTAAGTGAGCCGCTCGTACCACTCTTCATAGGCCCCATGTTGGTACTTGCGGCGGTGTTTGAAGGGATATTTGTCACCGGAGCGTCCAAACCATTGTTCTTCGGAGGAAGCACTTCGCCGGGAGCTGGTGGATACGAATCATTCTTCGCTCGAGTTGGGGAGGCAATAGTGTTCGGAGCTGGCTCTGGAAGTGGTGCAACAGCAGCAGCAACGGGAGAAGACGTTTTATTCGTATCCGATGGCTCCTCACTATCCCACTTCCTCGGCGTTCCAGGAGGAAGAATGCCCATCTTACCCGCTGAAACAGGTCGAGCTTGCGCAATCTCTTCACCTTCACCGTCGACCTCTTTCCATACCGGACCCCTCTCTTTATCCCCCCCACCCTTCCCAGATGTTTGCTTACCGCGCTCGCGTTGCCCGCCGTGATGCTGTTTATCGTGGTTGTTGACCATGGAATAAAGTTCATCGATCTGATGTTTGGTAGGGTGTAGACCCAGTTTGTGCATCCAATGCTGAAGTTTGTTTTTACTCAATCCCTTCCCGCCGTGATGATGGCGATCATGATGATTGCCCCTGTGGGTGGGAGGAGGGGAGAACTGGTTGTATTGAGGCTGGATAAGAGCTGGGCGTTCATTCGCAGCTTCTTGGGGGGTTGTGGCGAACTCGATTGCAGGCCGGCTTTCGGAGCGCTTGGATGGCTGTTGTAGAGCGTGATCGCCACTGACATGTGCTGAGATGATCGGGGACGAGAGAAGGAGAAGGAAAAGGGCGAGGAGGAGGAGAAGCAGCGTTGGCGGGATACGGCTCATCCTGATCAGCAGTCCTCGAGAGAGACGGTCAAGAGGAGGGAAACGTGCAAGAGACAAGGCAATGATGATGGTCACGAAGAAGGAATAAAGAGTCAGCGTACAAAGGAAACGAGAGGGGCCAAGGAGATGGAAAGAGCTTGATCAAGCCTCCTCCAATCAGAGGCCCCACGGACCTCCCTCCGCAACCAATTTGCACCATACAAACTTGCTTCGCCACAACGAAACTTCATCTGGTGGGGTGACGAGACACTCACGAACCTCGCCTCCTCCCACGCCGACAACGGGTTCAACCTCAAAACCCACACAACCTGAGATGTGGTCCCACAAATGAACCTGACCCTCACTAATAACCACAAATCACACCAGAAAGCTTTCGTATCTAGCATCTGTCCATTCCATTCCCCTCTTCCTCAGGATGTGTATTACAAACTCATAGTCATAGTCAGCGTCTTCGCATGCACCCCCAGAATCGGTGGTCCACCAGCAAACAGACTCTCTAATTGTTCCAAATATCTTAAACTCTTCAACTCGTCTTCGCTCGTCCCCACCTCCGGAGCCGGCAAGGCCGTCAATACCACCCCTGTACTTGCCCTATCGCTGTTCAGCCTGATCAACTCGTTCAAGATGAGGTACTGAGCTTTATTGGGTAGCTCATTGAACGAGATCACGGGTAGATCTGTAGAGTAGGTTCTGCTACCGACTTTGCTAGTGGAAGGCGTGGGTCGCATGCGACGCATTGTAACTGGTGAAGCACCAGCCGTTGTTGAAGAGGTAGACGTTCCTTCGGATCGCGATCGAGGATGACGCCAAGATTTGCCTGTGGAACCTTTGGTGGATTTGGTGAGGTGACCTTTTGGATCGTGTTCCCCGCCGGAAGAGCCTCTGTCTGAGGATGCGCTTGAGGAGCTGCTTGCATATGACGACTGTCGTTTATCCAACTTTGTCTTTGGACGAGGTGTAACAGCATTGGTTGAGGGGGAAGCAGCGATGCCGAGGCCAACAGCAGCAGCTTTGGATTTGGTCGGGGTGGTGTTCCTGGTGATTTCCGAGTCGCCTTTGAGTTCAGCTTGCAGCTTTTGTCGTTCCGAAGCTTTGAGCGTTGCTGCATTCTCTTCCTCCTCCCCATCCCCCTCATCCCCCTTGGATGCCGAGACAAGATCCTGTCTTAACGGAGAAGGCTTTTCTTCGCTATACGGCACCGAAGCACGAGGAGTCATGCTCGAATCCGTCGAAGCATACGATGTACCCAACAAACTCCTGTTACTCGCCGCCCTCACATTCGCCGGCGTGGCAGTCCTCTGACTCGAACTCAGCGTGCCGTAACTCGTCGCGATCGATCCCGAACCCGTCTGCGGAGAAGCACCCAACAGCGGTCTACTAACAGCAGTGACCGGATCATCAGGCAACCCAGCCGACCCACCAATCGAGTACGTTCTCGGACGATAAGTCTTTGTCTTACCCAAATAACTACTCGGCTCCAACGTCGAAGCTCTCCTAATCGCCAAGCCTCTCCGGTTGGGCCCATCGACCAACCAATCATCGTCCTCACTCAACATCGCCAGTTCATCCTCAAACTCGGAATCCGAGTCAGAAGACCCATCTCCATCCTCCCCATCGTCCCTACATGCTCTGGGATGCGCAAGGCCCAAACGAATGTTCTGCTTGTGAAACGCCAAGTGCTCGGCGGGCAAACTTACGCCGAATAGCTTTTGTTCTCGTTTGGATTGCTTGCGAGGTGCATCCCCCGCTTGACCTGCTGCTGCTGCTGCTCCTCCTCCTCCACCACCGCCGGACGGGATGGCTTTAGCAGGTGATAAGGCTTGAGATTTGCGTTTCGCTGCTTGCCTCGCACGTCGCTCGTCATTCCTCCGAAGCTCTTTCAGAGTCTCCCACCAAGGATCGCCACGCAACGCCTCATCAACCTCGATCGCTGCAATGTTGCTACCGTGAACAATGGTTTGGTACGTAGTAACACTCTGATCTGCCAAGCAAAACACACGGAGCGATGCCGGGATGCGCAAGTTATCCAACAGCGCTCGAATCCTGTTGCGTTCCTCTTGCATCTCACTCGCATGCTCCACAAAGACAGAAACACGAAGTTTGTGAGACTTCCAGCTACTGGTGAAGCTAAGAATGGTGCCGAGATGGAGGACCATAGTGTAAGTGTCCCAAGCATGGCTTTCGTCTGCATCTGGGCTTGCGATTTGAATCGGCCAGAGATCGATGTATCGTTCAGGTGCTGGTTTTCCATTTTGCGCCGTATTGGAAGCGACGGGTCCGGGAGGCTGCATAAGATCAAACCCGTACGCAATGGCAAGAACCTTATTGAGTGCGAGCGAATCTTCCATGATCCCCACATACGTAGTTGGTTTGATCGGTGTCTCTTTCCTCGCAACGTCAGTCGGTAAACTGCCAATGTCAACAGCACGATGATGACGCTGAGGCCATCCCAGACCTCTGATTGTAATCTCGCTACCATCGCTCCTATGTCCACTACCAGCGTAACTGCTAGGTGCGACCTTGGCAGGATGCCTCATATCACTCGGATAACCCATCACGACAATATTCGGCCTCATCCCCCCCAACCCACACGAAAGAATCAAATTGCGAGCACCCTCCCTTTCATCCTTGGCAATGACCACGTCGACAAACGATTTTATCCCCGTGAGATCCACAAGCTTAAGCCAAGCCACTTGCTGTTTCCTCAACTCGGCCAAACACTCAGTGAACTCTCCCTTGAGCACATGACCGAGTACGTAGAGCGCACCTTTCTTGAGCGAGTTGCAAAAAATGATAAGGTTCCACTCGCTTCGAGGATTGTTCGCCAGCAGTAGGATCTGCGGTCGCCAGTACTTGACGTGTCCCTTACGTTCGTCGAGTCGGAGTAGATACTTGCGGACAAAGTGGTAGGTGATGTTACGTGTCACATCTCCCCACGGCTTAGGTGGGGAAAAGAAATGAATCATGACAAATAGCATGACGGCAAAGATGATACAAGCTGCAGCCGCAGTAGGGTCGGTGAAGAACATAGCACTGAAACAACTGACTGCACCACCAGCAGCTGTCCAGATATTCCAGTACTTGAAGGAGGGTCGGAAGCTTGGCGCTCCTCCTGCTTTGAGTGCACATGTAGCGAAGCTGAGCGTACCGAAAGTGAGAAGTGTAGTCATGGTGACGAGCTGTGCAATGGTGTTGACTGAATCGACGAATAGGATAGTCTGGCAAAAGATGTAGGTAGCGAGAACGGCGTGGATGGGAGTATCGCTAACTTGGGTGCCTTGAGCAAAGACGTCGAGGATGGGAAGCAAGTTGTCTCGTGCAATGGCTTGGAGGACTTTGCCACATGCCATGACGCCCATCAATGCCGAGAAAGCCGTCGAAGCAAGTGCACCAAAAGTGATGAGCTGCGGACTAAGTGCGACATCGGAAACAATACCGACATCGACGTAGAAGGACTCGCGCTCGATGGTGCCAGCAAAGATAACAAAGCTGAAGAGGTACACCAAAAAAGTGAAGAGAAGCGAGTAGTTTGTACCCTTGGGAATGCTTTTGCTTGGCTTTCGCAGATCGCCTGACATGGACGCTCCTGCGAGGATACCAGTGACGGCGGGGAAGAGTACACCGAATACGCTCTGCCAGTTTTCTGCTTCGGTGCCTGTTGACGAGCCTGCAGCACCCGAGGTGAAGCGCGGAAAGAGATTGCCTCGGAGTGTATCCGAGGACCATCCAGTGTAGTATGCACCTCGGTCATCATCGATGAAGGGTTGGACAGTGAATGAAGAGATGGGGATACTGATGATGGACACGCACAACACTAGTGCCAATGCCAATGTAGCACGTGCGAAGAGCTTGGAGCCGACAAGGCAAACGATGGCACTGAGTAGCAGCACGATGGAGCCGTAGAAGAACGAGTACCACGGTCCTTCGGGCAAGAAACCGGATGGACCTCTACTTTGGCCGAACGCATCGGTCAGAGTCTCGACGAAACCTAGAAGGTTCATAGCAGCATTCAGCGCTTGTCCAGCAAAGAAGATCAGCCCAATAGATCCGCCGAATTCTGGACCGAGAGAGCGAGAGATGAGATAATATGCACCTCCGCCTCTGACTTGACCGTTGGTACTAATCGCGTTGAGACTCATAGCGGTGAGCGTATCGATGGCATAACTGAGCATCAGCAGAAAGAGAGAGCCCAGCAGACCTGCCTGGCCAAGGATGAAGCCGAAACGCAGAAACAAGATGATACCGAGGATGTTGAGACTGACTGGCATGAAGACACCATCCCAAGTGCCAAGCTTACGAGGAGCCATTTCGGCAGGACTGATCATGCCCAGCGTCTTGGTCCGCGGCATATGAGCGTTATGCTGATGTGAGAGAGTTGGATCCTGAAAGGCGCTATTGGAGCGTGCAGGTTTACGATAGTGTTTGGCGCTCTGGGTACGATGACCGTCTTCGCCTGGGCCGGTACTTGGATCGGAAAAGGAGACACCTTTGGGGAGACGTCTGGACGGTATTGTGGATGTGCTCTGGGCCAGGTTGGCGGAAGAGACAGCATATGACTGATCTGAGTAGATTGATGCTGTGCGTGTATCGGCATGGTCGGCGAACGAGGTAGGGGAAGAGGTGTTGGAGGCAGAAAATGGATTGCCACTAACCTGACCGCTATCGAGATGGACACGATACGCCGTAGATCCTGGTCGGGAAGGAGGGGAAGTAGGTTTGGAGAAGTAGTCGATGGCTTCCATCTGGCCACCGCCGTCGACATTTCCCGCGACACTTGCCGCACGAGAAGGGCCTGACTCGGGCAGTTGGGGACTGTTGCGACGTGAATAGAGCGATGGCACACGCTGACTACGATTGTCGTCGGAAGGGCCGAGGTCGTCGTTGCTGTTGCGCCGACGACGACGGGCGAGTGAACTGGCCGATGCTCCCAACCCACCCTGGTTGTCGGCATGGTCCGAGTACAGTTGCTCTTCTTCGGCCGGGCTGCCACCTTGCACTGGCTCTCTGCGCAACAGCTGAGTTTGCAGCGAAGCAAAGTCTTGCGAGGTGTGGCTGGAGACGAAGTGCGACATGCTTGCCGATCCTTGCTTGCGTACGGTGGAGAGGGCTGCTATCTATATTCGGCTTTGCCGGAGCGTGGGAAAAGCGGGTGACGTGTCGATTTGTATGTGCTGCTATTGTATCGATGTATATGGCATTGTCGGCACGGCCGTGGAAAGGGGCGTTGCAGGGATGCTGTCGGCTGTACTGCGAAAGAGTGGAGGGCGCAGCGTTGCGTAAGCTGGGAACAGAAGCGGACCCGAGCAGCCGGAGCAGCCGATGATTGCAGCCACACGAAAGGATGACGCTGATGGTTGTCTATGTTTAAGAGCAAGGAGGAAGCACCAGCACCAGAATATCAACGGTGCAGAGCCATGGATAGAAAATCCAGGGTCCGTGTGTCTCGGCTTCCCCCTCTTTCCCCTCTTTCTCCTTCTTCCCCCCCCTCTCTGTAGGCTGACTGACTGACTGACCGCGTCTCGAGTTGGCAGACTGGGCGTCACGCCGCAGCGTTTCGCACAACTCACAGTCAGCCCTTTCGGCATTTCCGACTGTGCATCCATACAGCAAAGCGACTAACGAGCAGTTGCAACTTTTTTAGGCTCTGTCACTCGACCGCAACACCGACGACCATCCTTAATCACGCCAACCTTATTCACGCCAACCTCTCACACCATCTCCACAACAGCACACGGTCGACACCATTGGCGGTCCATCCGAGGTAGTAGCTGACGAGTTGTAGCTACTCATCCATCGCCGTCATCACACACTCCGATAGCACACTCCCTTTCGGCTTCGATCCAGCATCTTGCTTGGCTAAGCCGCCGTCGTCACCATGCCCCCCAAGAAGGTCTCCCTGCCACCCAACCCTCCACCGCATCCATCGCAGAACATTGCACTTCAGTATACCACCTTCTTCTCAGTCGCGCCACTCAATGCCAAGAACGTCTCCTCCTCCTATCTCAAGACAGAGGCGCAAACGTGGATCTCTCGTTCTCAAGCCGCCGCACAAGCATTACCGCAGAGCAAGAAGAGCAGACTCGACGCTGTTGCAGATGCTGCTGATGCCAGCGTCAACATGGATCAAGATGACCATCTCCAACCAGAAGAGGGTGAGAGGGAGACAGCAGAAAACACCCCGGCACATCGCACCATCGTCATTCATCCAGGTTCCGAGAACCTTCGACTAGGTAGAGCCACGGATCTCTTTCCTATCTCACTGCCCAACGTGATTGCTCGACGAGCAAAGAAGGCTGCACCGCCAAAGTCGACGGACGAAGCGAAAGCAGCCAACGGCACTGCCGGCCATGACAAAACACCAAAAGGCGCGGATGGCGAGCAAATCGACGTTGACATGGCAGACAAAGCTGACGCCGAGGAGAATGAGCAAGACGACGATCCTGCCAAGGCTTCACGCAAGAACCCGAGAAGGTCTGCGGCAACTGCAGCGTCGTTAAGCGCAACCAAGGCGGCCGGCGATGATGCTCAAGCTCAGGAGGAGGAAGAGGAGCATGTCGCCAAGTCGAAACCTACACTCAGCCAAGGCATTGAAGCTATCCGCAACGACTTGCGTGCCATCATGCGTCAAGAGAAGCTTCGATCCGTCGGCAACGCAAAGAACCTTGCAGCCAACTACAACGACAGTTCGCAACCGGAAGACGTTCCCGAGCACAACGACCTTTTCGCACTCGAATGGATCGACCAAGACGCCGGCGGCGACAACGACCTTCTCGTCGGCGAGCAAGCTCTTCGTCTCGCCTGCTTCTCCCAACCCAACACTGCCGAACCCAAACAACAAGGCAGACGTCAACAGCAGCTCTCCTCCGTCAAAACACTTTCACCCCCCGATTCATCTCGACCCTGGACACTCTTCCGACCCTTCCAACGAGGCACTCTGGATCTCAACAGCTACCAAGAGCATTACGGCGCCTCTGCTGCTGTCCAAGCCCTCCTCGGAGACGTATGTAGCATTCTCGAACACGCCATCACCTCCCCACCCGAAGACACCGACGACAGGCAAGAAAGCGGCAAAGTTGCACCCCTCGGTCTCGGCATCCCTCGCCAAGATTTCCACGATTACACCGTCATCCTCATCATCCCTGACCTTTTCTGCCGATCGGACGTCAAGGCGCTTACCGAACTTCTGCTCGTCGATATGGGATTCGCTCAGGCCTGCGTACAGCAAGAAAGCGTCTGTGCTACTTTTGGTGCAGGTCTTTCCTCAGGTTGCGTCGTCGATTTAGGAGCGGACAAGATTTCGATGTCGTGTGTTGAAGAAGGTCTTATCCTGCCAGAAACGCGCATTTTGCTGTCGTACGGTGGAGCAGATCTGACACACTTCCTTGCCGAGCTTTTCATTCGTGCCAAGTTCCCTTACCGAGAGCTCGACCATCGAAAGAGTATCGCCGATACGATGATGATCGATGAGCTTAAACGCAAACTCATCACGCTCAACCCGGCGGATGTGGGGCTCAACATTCACGATTTCTACCTGAGGTTGCCATCAAGACCGACGATCAAGTATCTCTTCAGGACGTACGACGAACTGATCGTGGGACCGATGAGTTTGTTTGATCCTGCAGTATTCGATTTGGACAGTAAGAAGATGCTGAGGGGCAAATCCAGGGCTGGGCAGGCAGAAGAGAAGGACGGTGGAGGGGATGAAGGACTGGGAGAAGATGCGCCGGAGTTGAGCCTTCTACGTGGCTTGGACATCCCGGTTACGGGAGCGATGACGAGCTGTGTCAAGCATCTATTGCCACCTCCGCCTGTACCTGCCACCCAACCTACTGCAGCAGCAACAGCAGCAGCAGCGGGAGGAGCTGACAAATCAGCACCAGACACAGCAGCAGCAGCGGCTGGATCCCAAATTGGTACACCTGCTCCCACCGCTCCTGCCAAAGTCGACAGCACCATGCCTTCCCGAGCAGCCTCTCCCTCCACCAAGCCCGAAAACAGTGCTACCTTAGACACCAACACCCTCCCCTCCACCGACCCTTGCGCTCGACCCTCCCCCATGCCCCTAGAACCCACGAGGATCAACGAAGCCGAACCGGCAACCCCCGACCCCCGCACTCCAACAATCGATATCCCTTTCGAAGCCTCCAAGACTCCCCTTGACATCGCCATCTTCAACTCCCTCCTCACCTCCATCGGTCAAGTTGGTCCCGCTGGCGATGAACGTTTGCGCAAGATGTCTAACAACATCCTCTGCGTTGGTGGCACAGCGCAAATTCCAGGATTGGCCGCGGCACTGGAAGCGAGGTTGACTGCGATGCTGGCAAACCATTTCGCAATGACGACGGGCGATGCAGGGAATGCACCCAAGGTGACCGTGATTCCACCTCCGAGAGATATGGATCCACAGGTGATGGCTTGGAAGGGTATGAGCGTTTTTGCGAGGCTAGAGGCGGCAAGTAGTGAACTGTGTTTGAGGAGGCAAGATTGGTTCTTGTTCGGATGGAGGGCGTTGAGGGAGAAGACGCTTTTTCTTTGAGGCCAAGTATGCAATTCGCAGCACGTTCTTTTTGGCCTCAAAGCTGACTGTACAAAGTCTGGAGAGATAGATTTGCTGCGCTGAGGTGCGACAGCGGCTGTGTTGCTCTGTGGATGCTTCGGTCTGGGTAGTGACGGTATAGACGGCATTTTCGCAGAGATTCAGATCAGACACGCCAAACGTGTCTGGGGCAGGACCCCATGATAATGCTATGCAATGCTACATCTGAAAAGATAGAGGAGTCCTACAGATAGCCTTGATAAGGTTAATCCAACAGTTGTTGTATGCAATAGCGATTCTTGTATATTCACGAGCTGCCAAGAAGATTGCCCGAAGCCCGAAGATTTAGGCAACGCACAGACGCGGCACGACTGAACAGGGTCACCCTCGCTCCTCACCATCACCACTCAACCTCTTCTGGCCCACAATCGGTCAAGCAAGCGACATGGACAGCACACAACCATACCCGACCCCAACTGCGGAACCATCAACCTCCATCACCTCCGTGCAACCTACATTCGACCCCTTTGCGGTAACCCCAGCATTCGCACGCAACCTATCCTCGTCATCCCCCCCGCAAACATCCCCACTTCCGCATCGATCCATCCCCGCCCTATCCAACCCGGCACTACTAGGCGATCTACCAAACACAGACCCACTCTCCGTTCTCCTCCAGAAACATATCCCTCCACACCTACGTCCTGTACGAGACCTCTCCGGCACTTGGAACAACTCCTCCTCCTCCTCCTCCTCCTCCTCCTCCTCCGCCGCCGCCGGAGAAGAAGTGGATGAGGAGAGCGTGCAACAAGCAGCGGCAACAAACTCATGGCGGAAGATAGCTTGCCTCGCACGAACTCAAATTACTCAATCTCAAGCGGCGAGTGTGGAGGAGGTACTGGGATGGTGGAGTGTACGAATGTACGCTTTGGCGAGGTTGAGATTGTATTCCTTGTTGAGGAGCGAACTTGATGGATTGTGGGATGCGTTAGAGAGGGATGGGTTGATGGAGGGAGAGGAGGAGAGAGTGCCGTTCACGTTGAGGATTTTCCGTGCGACCGAGCCCAAGTTCAGAGGGGATGTTAGGAGTACTGTTGAACAATACATTCTTTTGATTCAGGCGTGTAAAGGGACAATGAAGCAGGCAAAAAGCAAGGGAGAAGGAGATCGAGCTAAGATTTGGAAGGGAAGAGGGCTAAGGTTAGGTCTAATGCTAGCATTCACCCTCGCTGAGGCGAAAGATTTGGATGGAGCAATCGAAATCCTCTCGCCTCTCATCCAACATTCCCTTTCAGCCTGCGAAAGCCAAGATGCCGAAGAAAGTGCACATTTGGTGTTGGTATCAACCCGAATCTACATCCAAGCAGGAGACCTTTCCACAGCTTACACCCTCCTAAACCGCATCTCCTCCCTCCTCCTCCGCACATCACCTCTACAAGGCGAAATAAGCCATTCAGAATCGCTCCTAGCCGCTCTACGTGGCGACTTGGATTCCGCATCCGAAACCCCTCCTTGCGCCTCCGAAGATAAAGACGTGTCCATCGTGGAACAACTCAACTCGGCTACAGTAGCGTTTTATGAGGCAAAGTTGGACAAGGCAATATCGACGCTTGATAGGGTGTTGGAGAAGGATCCAAGTAGAATCGCCAATTCGACAGTTGCAGAAAGTGTCGTATTCAACCTAGCCACGCTCTACGAGCTGGGTACCCAGGGTGGAGAACAAGCGGTTGTCGAAAGGAAACGGGATATGGTGGTTAAGGTGGCTAGATGGATTGGTGAAGCTGGAATCAGCGCTTCTTGTTTCAAGTTGTAGACACCGGGCTACTCTGAATCAATGCTCCCTCTCTGGCATCTTTTGTGCTGTGAGAGGAGAATGCTTTGCAAACATGCAAAGCTACGGTACAGTAGAAATACAAACAAGCCTGCAAAGCACGCTTCAATCGAGTTTCTCCACTATAAAACCCCCAAACGAAACGATACGAATCAGTACAGACATCAACGGGCGAGGAAAAGGGGGGTTGGGAACTTACACATATCCAACCTAGCAAGTACAACATGTTTGCTCGTCTCCTCGATCTCCCCTGCGAGAAAGACTTCGTCGAGGATTGCATAAACTTTGTAAAAGTTAAACACCAAGTCTAGTTCGCACACATTGCCGAAAAAGGCATCCAAAACTTCGACAAACAAATGGATCGCTTCAAGATAAGCTAGTTCGTTGTCGTTTGCGTCGACACAGACGCAGAAGAACAGGCCAGCGTATCGTCGATATACCAGCTTGTGGTTGCGGAACTGAAGGCGCGAATGACGTTCGAGCACGGAAAACAAAGAGCGAGCAAGTTAGCAAAGGATAGAGGCGACTAGGGGGAAAGAGGGAAAGGGGGAAGGGGGAAAGGGGGAGAAGGCGGGGAAAGAGCTTACCTCTACGAAATTGGATTGATACTTTTGATCTCTTGGAGCTATCAGACGATGAACTTCGCCACGAAGACGGATTTTTTCGTCATCGTCGTAAGGCACGTAGAACTTGGATAATCGTGTTTTGCCTTGTCTGTTTTGGACTAGGATGAAGCGGATCATGACGGGACAGGTTCCCGTCTGTGAGAGCTACTCGGTAGTTTGCTGATGTCGTGGTTGCTGCTGAAGGGTAGGTAAGGTAGGTAAGGTAGGCTGGCGGGTGGAAAGTACAAAGGGAAACATGGGAGGGAGAAAGTAGGCCCGTGCGTGGGGAGAGATTCTCGGCCGGTAAGCGCGCGTCTGTCGGGAAAAAGAAAAAAGAAAAAGAAAAAATAATAATTAATTATTCGATGATGTGGAACTCGGCGCACAAACCACAATCCAGCTCATTTACCACTATAGAGAATTGGTCCTCACTCTGCCTCCTAACCACCAACTTATACCACACCTGCCTTCGCATCAGACACCTCTTACTTCTCCACAACCTATCATGAACGCACCACCGCCTCCGCAACAAGGCCCACCACCGCCCACAGCCGAACAACTCGCCATCACTGATGCCACATTCCAACAAGTCCCTCTCTTCCTTGATTCCACCACCCTAACCCTCTCCACCCCTAGCCCTTCCCTCGATCTCACCGTCCTCAACGCCCTCATCCGCTCCCTCCAGGGTCTCCCCCCGAACGTTGCCTTCCCACCCCCGCCCAACGCGATTGCCCCCCAACGATCGATGGCCATAAACCAAGCTAGAGAACAAGGCAACACCGCATATCGAAACAAAGATTGGGCGGAAGCAATCAAGATGTACACGCTCGCAATCGACGTTGCTGCCTCCCGGCCCCTATGGGAAGCAAACCAGGTTGCAAGGGACGAATTGAGTCTCTGCTTGGCAAATAGATCCGCCGCATTTGCAAGCTGCCAAGATTGGATTGGTGCATTGTGCGATGCAGAGGCAGTTACCAAGTTGAAGAAGCCGTGGGCAAAAGGACATTATAGAAAGGCGAAGGCTTTGGTGGGGTTGCAAAGGTGCAAGGAAGCGAGGGACGCTTTCGAGTTGGGTTTGCAATTTGATCCTGAGAATGCAGAGTTGAAGGCCGCCTTGCAGGATCTGCCCAGAGATAAGAATCAGCTTTAGAGGGAAGCAACAGTTCCAAATCATACTTGTTCTCTCCCATATCATCCGGTCTAGGTGCGGCGGCCTGGTTCGTAACAGTGTACTTTTACCTCAGTCATCTTTCCGTTGAAAGCTCGGCTGGTCTCCATTGCATTTTTTTCGTTCTCTTCTCAGCCGTGCCTTGCTCTAACGACCTGTGCCTGTCGCAGCGAAGCGTAATATCGGAGAAAGACAGCTGCCGAAGCTCAAGATTGGCATTTTGACACTCTCTTACCGCGCTCCAGCACCGATCGTATCCCAGCCAGTCTGAAGACCATGCTCAGCAACGACTTGGCACCTTTCAAGCCTTCTGTATCTCTAGTTGAATCTTTTCATTGAGTCGCAAACCGAGAGGAACAGTGATGGCAGGGCTGCTACAAACGCACCCTGACTTACAGCGTCTGCAAACGAGCGCCTACCGAGACTCGTGCGAGTTGTCATCACCGCCATGGTATGGGTGGTTCACCAAGTTGAACCAAGGAAGTGTGCCTGTCAATCACAACGCAACACAAGATCACAACCATTCTGTCAGTAAAACCATTCTCCCTCTTTCCCACTAGGCCCAAGCGATGGTACTTACTGAACTTCAACTGGGAAAAAGCGCTGTTTCTATGAGCTACGCCCTGCAGATGCGGCGAAAGATCGCTCTTGGTCGGATCCGTACCAGGAGGCTTGATGCCTGCATCGATAGCTGCCTGGTTAGCCTGTTGTTCCAAATCGTTCTCCTTCCAGCCCCAGAATCGGAACGATGTTTGTTGGTATGCAAACAGGAATCCACCACACAGACCCAAAAAGGTCGAAAGACGCAAAGCACTTCCGATTCCACGCTTGGGTCGCGTTGGATCGAACATCTCCATCAGGTAGATGGCGGAAGGGAAGGCAGTCGTAGCTCCAGCCATGACTGCGTAGTCCGAGGAACGGAAGGAACGCACTACACGGGAGAAATGAGGGTCCGCATCGATGACGGGATACGGCGTGTCGAGTTGCTTGACGGCTACACATTGTCGATGGTGTCGCAATCAAGCAGAGCAAGGGCAGGGTGGGGATGGTAAGTATGTATTGTCTCTTTTTACCAGGTTGCGGTGTGTCTGCCGGCACTGCTAGAACCCTTGATTGGTCCTTCGTGTGTTGCTGCCGGCTACCAGTGTTGGTGCTATTGTTGCTGTCGACACTTACGCATCTTGAATATATATGTATGCTGTACAAGAGGCGGAGAGCAAAGTAGTCGACCATGATATCGACGACGAGGAGGACGACGACGACCAAAAACAGTTGCCATCTTCTTGCCTTTTCGTCGCCCTGCTTAACTCTCGCACGGGAGCCGCTGCTTTTTCTCCTTGCTGTCATGCTTACTAATCAAGATCTTCTGCATTGGGCAGTCAGAAAAAAGTGGAGAAACTCTGAGATCGTTTGTGCGACTTGTGCGACTTGTTCTTCGCAACCATCTTATCGGTACTGTCACATCTTACAAGCCATACATCGCATTGCAAAAGGATGTTCGCTAGGGTTTCAAGATGGTCCGTAAGGGCTACGATTGGTTCCGTTTTGAACTCGGTCATATGCGGTGCTGCTGCACCTTTACGCAGCTCGACTTTGATACAGGCTAGCAACAAGCGTTTGCTTACTTCTTCGGGCACAACAAGCTTGCCGCGTCAACCGCCACGTCGTGCAGTTCAGCAGGGGCAAGACGTTGACGAGCACCTCCAAGCCAGCGCTACCACCACGAGCACTACACCGTCCAACATCAGCGACGAGCTAAGCGGTACAGACCCCAGCATCCCTTGGTTCTTACAAACCGAAACAATAGATCCCCCGCCACCGACAAGAGACCCCGCCACCGACACTCTAACTCAGCTCGACACATCTACATCAACCAACACTTTCTCCTACATCCCCATCGCGCCCAAAGTCGATGAGCCAAAGGCAATCGCCTCTCTCAAATCGCACCTCCTTTCTGGCCCTTCTGCCAACTTAATAGTCCGACCAAGCGAAGAGGAAGACCAACTCACACCAATCACCCTCATCCACCCTGCCTCACTCTCCAAAGACCCCGAATCCGATGCATACGGTACCAACGATTGGATCGTCGTCGTACAGGTCAAAAGCAGTGCTGCAGGTAGCGTTCGTCGTGTAGCCCTCGACATTGGTCGATTTCTCAAACACACCCGTCCACCTGCAATGGAAGATCAACTGGATCTCGATGAATTTCTCGGTCCTGGGCCCTCCGCGCCACGCTACCACCAGAAACCTGCAACGCCGAAACCAACCACGGCCACAGACACAGCACCAGCTACTCGTCGACCAAAAGGAATGTCTCGTATAGAACACGAACTAGGCAAAAGCCTACCCGACTGGGCAGTGCATAGAATCGCACTAAAGAAGAAATTTCCTGATGGATGGAGACCACCCAAGATCCTCACCCGAGAAGCACAGGAAGGTATTCGACTACTCCACTCCTCCGATCCGGAGCAGTTCGATGTTGTTGCACTCAGCCAACGGTTCCGTATTTCCACCGAAAGCATTCGCCGCATCTTGCGGTCAGGGAGATGGGCGATTTCAGGAGAAACCCGTTCGAGACAAGACCGTAGGGCTGCGGAACGAGCAGCCGAACGTGAAACTTCAGAACTTGCAGAGATCCGTAGATTGCAAGAAGAACAGAGCCAACTAGTACAAGACGGCGAATCACCTGCAATTGAACAAGATCCCGAAGCGGCGACAGCGGTGGAGAAGGAGGAGGAGTTGCAAGAGGATGATGGATTACCGGGCATTCAACCAGTGAGGTATGAAGGCTTGGTAATGTCAGCATCGGATGCATCGGCGTTGCGCGTGACGAGTAAGAGTAAAACGGGGGGGAAGAAGGGGGATGGCAATTGGTGTTTGGTGGATGCTGATTGGTGTATGGTTCATGTTATGACTGAACAAGCTCGTTTCAACTACGACATTGAGGGGATTTGGAGGCAACTTGAGGTGGGGAAGAGTACTAAGCCGAAACCTTGGCAAGAAGTGGGGTTTGCAGGCCACCCTTTCGCTTCCTCCAGTGCTGCGCCTACACCTTCATGGCCTAGGACGAAGAGGAATCTATTTGGCGAAAACCTAAGCAGGAATCGCAAGCGCAACAACAACAACAACGACGACGACACCTCCATCAAGTTCGGTAGCTCTTCCACAAGTTTCGCCACTAGCACACGCCACTACTCCACCTCGATTAGGACTGGAAAGGAGATGCCAGAGTCGCTCTCGCAATTGCTCGCTCGCGCCCAAACCACATTCGACTCTGGCGCAACCGATCCGATCCCGGTCAGCGTGACGGGGTGGCTGAGATCGACACGGAAACAAAAATCACTTACATTCCTTGAATTATCCGATGGTTCCCTCCCTGGATCTCGCTCTTTACAAGCCATCGTTCGCTCTTCCAAAGATTCTCCTTCCACCGACATTGATCGCTTAGCAGGACTTACTGTTGGCACAGCCCTTCGTCTCACCGGAACCCTCCATCCCGGTCGCGGAACCAAAAGGGGCCAAGAAGTTGAACTTTCCACCACCTCAATCGAAGCCCTCTCCCCTTGCGACCTAAGCTACCCCCTTGCTGCGGTCACTATGCAACACTCCCATACGGCAGTCCAAGATTCGGGCTATAGTGCTTCTCTTTCTGAACGACGGAATCCACACCTTCTTGGTCGCTTGCCTCGATTCGCAGCTGTAGCGAAAACACGACACCGTTTGGAGCAGGGGATCTCAGACTACCTGTCCAAACAAGACTTTGTCAAGGTCTCATGCCCAGTCTTAACCGCAAGCGATTGTGAGGGGGCGGGGGAAGTCTTCCAGGTGTGCTCCGCATCGGATCTCACCTCTGCGAGGAAAGATGGAGGTTGGAGTGCATTTTGGTCCGGAACTAAAGCATATCTTACTGTTTCTTCCCAACTTCACCTCGAAGCAGCAGGATTGGGTCTCGGTAGAGTTTGGACGATGAACCCGGCGTTTAGGGCGGAGGGTAGTGCGACGAATAGACATTTGGCCGAGTTTTGGATGGTGGAAGCTGAAATTTATTTCATCAATCTCGAGGCTATACTCGATCTTACTGAAGCAATGGTTAAACACGCTGTTCGTGCTGCAATGGAGAGCGGGCAAGAGGATTTGGAATCATTAGCAGGTCAAAAGCATCTCGACATCTTGAAACAGGTAGTGCAGGCTGAATGGAAGAGAATCACTTACCATCAAGCTCATCAACTCCTAGATGAGGCACCAGCCAATACCTTCTCCATTCAGCCCAGGGTGCAAGATGGCTTGGCGAGCGAACACGAACGATATCTGTCTGCACTGCTGGGGCCGGTTTTTGTAACGCATTATCCGATTGGGTTGAAGGCGTTTTATATGAAACGCTCCGGCTTCCCCACCGCCTCCGCCTCTAGTCAGGAGGAAAGCTTGGTGGAGTGTTTCGATCTCCTATTCCCAAACCTAGGCGAGTTGGTGGGTGGATCGGTAAGAGAACATCGCCCGGCGGAGTTGGAGAAAAATCTCGACGAGTTGCGCGCAGATGATGTCAAGGAAAAATTAGCATGGTATATCCAAGATCTAAAGAAATACGGTGGAAGTGTCCAACATGCTGGTTTCGGGATGGGACTAGAAAGGCTATTGGCTTGGGTTACTGGAACGCTTAGTGTTAGGGATGTTGTCCCTTTTCCTCGAGTCAAAGGTCCGATTCGATTCTGAATCCGCCTCCTTATCACTGCATCCAAAGGTCACAGCAAAGAAATCGCTTCACACCCACTCACACACAACTATTGCCGTCTGCCAACTTGCATGTCTCGATATCGAGAGCTGTCGCATCAACCAAGATCAGCCAAGTGAAACTAGAGAGCGAGGGTGAAGCGATGGTTCATTCATCGTCATGCATCAACCCAGTCTGCTTCTTGTTGGGCTGCTTTTCTTTCGGCTCTTCGCTTACCAGTAGTCTCAGCCCATCTCCTATTCTTTACTTGATACGGTTCCTCCCTCGGTCTTTGCTTGAGTGGGACGTAGTTAGCTACTCCTCTTCCTGTTCCATTTCCCAGTGGAATCACCCCGCTCTTACCCCTCTCTTCCCTTCCCTTCCCCCTACCCACCTCAACTCCAACCTTCGGTTCGCCTTTCGCAAGGTACGGATAGGTAGCATCGTTGAAACTTGTTCGACTCGGCAGCGTCCCAGTCCAGGCACTTGGACTGGCAAGCACAAAATGTCGGCTTAACTCGGCTGATATTGTTTGCTGAGTCCAACTCTTGTGCGTCCTCAGCAAACAGTTGCTTGCAGTATTGTAGTTCTCTTCCACCTCCCTCTGGGTGGCAGAAGTGAGAGTAGGGCCATCGAAAGTCGCAACACGCCATGAAATGTCGGTTGGGAGGAACCCGCATTCCCAAAGCACCAGCGGTCGGTCTGAAGCCATTTCGTAATTTGCTTTCGTCGCGTATACTTCCAGTGTCGAGTCAGAGGCGGAGTGCGACGAGGGGTCGGTGGCTAGTGAGGAAGCTATCCACATAGGTAAATGCTCCACTTGTGGAGATGAACAAGAAAGGATGGAGGAAGGGGAGGTGGAGTTGATTGGTAACCACCATTCAATCCCCTCTCCGTCCGTGGAGGAGAGAGAGTTGCTAGCAGCTAAGCGCATCTTGATCCGATCCGAAGCAATCTGTCCCGTTTCCGTATTCATCAATTCCTCTATCACCTCTGGTCTTTCTAGACGTGCTCCGATAAGAAAAAGGATCGCCATTATATTCCGCACCTGATGGTAGAGGAATGCTGTTCCTCTCAGATTCAAAACAAACATTCCTTCCCCCTCACCCCCTTCCCCCCCTTCCCCGCTTTCCCCCCCTTCCACTTCTCCTTCTCCTATCGGATTTGAAGTTGTCGGCCACAAAGAAGACGGAGAGACCCGATCGATCGAAACTCCATCAATCCGTCTTCTATAATTCGTAATTTGCTTGGAAGCATCAACTTTGCAAAGATTCCTAAAATCATGTTCGCCCAAGAGTCTCTTTGCTGCATCCCTCATCAAACCTATATCCAATCTTGTTGCTGCTGCATCAACCCCTGCTGATGTTGACGAGGAAGAGGGGAAGGGAGAGTTAGGTGGGAAAAACACCGAAGGTGGACCGGAGGGAAAGAAATACTTGTAATGTCTATAAGTACAATCGAACCTTGCACTGAAATTCGCCCTCACAGGGGACCAAGCCTGAATCCTGATCGTCGGTGGGAGGATTCGGTTTAAGATCTGAACATATGGCAACTCTACCTTCTCTAGCTTCGCCTTGCGTTTCTCCTCCAGCTCCTCGCTGAGTGGTGGAAGTGGAGAGGGACTGGGAAAGGAGGATTGGAGGGTAACTCGATCAACCCAATGATTAACCTTTTTGCTACGAACCCAAAGCGCAACCACCTGACCAGCCGCACTAACACCCTTGTCCGTTCGTCCACACCGACTGAACCCAGCCCCATCCATACCCAGCGATGGATCAACGAGACGGGCTGTACAAAGTGCGTCCCACAAAACCCCCTCCACCGTCGGCAAACTGCTTCCTGTACCATGAGGCGTGGCATTTTGTGCAGCTAACCCAGAATATCCAGCTCCATCGTAAGAAAAGCGGAGAGCTATTTTGCGACATGGAGAAGAAGCGAAATCAAACTCTTTTGCTTTCTTCTCTTTCTTGCCTCCTTTCTTCTGTCCCCCCTGCTCGTGCGATGTAGCAGGCTGGGAGGAGCAAGAGAGGTGGGCAAGAGTATCAACCTCAGCTTTGGCTGCGCGAAGGGAGGTAGTTTGAGCTTCGAGTTCAGCTATCCGAGAGAGAAGGGAGTCTTTGGTCCAATCGGCATAACGAGATTTGAGTTCCATTTTACGCTGCCAGATTCGAGATAAGCTATCGGCTCGGTGGGTGCAAACGGTGGTGGAAAGCGTGCGAGAGCGAAGGTGGTGGCCGAGACTCGCAGCGGCAAAGGAACGAAACAGAGGGTAGGTGGAGAGATGGAGAAGCATACGCTTAGCAATCTGGAGCGCTGCGAGCTGTTGTTGGTGATGATGGTGACAGGCAGACGGTGAGAAGAAGTGGAGCAAGAAGTCTCCAAAAAGTTCGACGATAAGATCAAACAAAACTACCCGAGAGCCGGGAAAAAATTAAGCTGCAAAATGGGGTCTCAAAAAAAAAGCCCATCAAAATCAGTTGTAACATGTGACCTATCGGGAGTATGTGTCACAGGGTCTGCGCAGAGGGTCCTGCGCAGAAGATCTGAAGCAAACATCGGGTGTTGATGATCTGATCGGGCGTGTTGTGCGCATAAATTGCAAGATCAACTGTGGCATGGGTTTCTGATTAATCTCACCAAAATTGATCAGAATGAGCCTATTCAGTAGGTTTTACCAAACATGCTGCACAAAGCTCCCATTGGTACAGAATGGGTCAATCGTTCACAAGGGAGCAACAGGAGGATTGGAAAAGGAGGTCTCCAACACTAGAAGGCAAGGGAGTCATACAGGAAGCGATTGCATGTGAGGAAGGGGACCGAGCTCAGTGTAAGCGGTCGCATGCCTGAAACCAGGTTTGGTGTTTCCAGTTGATATCGGTGAGATCAACCAAGTGAGCTCTTTTCGGTATGTTTTGGCAAAAGGAACCAGAAGGCTGGGTACTGGTAGGTTTTGACTGACCGCCTTGAACACTCTGTTCAGAGGCTATGCAGCACATCTGTAGCACTTGGATTGGGAATGCTATAAGACACAGCCTTCCATTACAGCACAAGTGTTAGTAGTGCTGTTGCTTGATGGCCTTCATCGTTATCTGGACCGCAATAAGGTTATCGCCTACAGATGAGAGAAGGTACTGGACTGCAGGTGTGATACACCACCTTCAATGATTTAACTGGGCCACAGGTGTTGAACAACACTGCCTACAGTGAGAGACTGGACCACAAGTGTTAGAGAACACTGCCTACAGTTGACGTCTGATGGTGATGCAACACACGTGTTCGAGATGTTGTTGCAAGAGCCCTGCTATTGCAATGATACATAACTAAGTGAAGAGTAAGAAAGTATAGAGTAGAGTGGATGAGGATCCACTTGTATGCTATGGTGAAGTGAGAGTATTTATGTGTTTGTAAGGTGTCACCTGTGACACCGCTCCTGCTCCCCCTGAAGAGTGTTTCCAAAATCTTTGTCCTCATGCTCCTCCACTCCCTGAGCTGTGTGTCGAGCTCTTCGACACTGCTCCTTGTCTCCTTGCTCCTCTTCTCCTGACCCCTATTTGGTGAACCCCCTGACCGTGTGATCACCCTTCCCGTCCATGTGGCCTCCCTTGTGACTGGCTCCATGTGATCATGAGCACATCCCCCTGTGTGGTAACCCACTGCATGCTCCTGAGCTTGGTCACCTTCTTGGCTGAACTCAGACCTACTCCTTGCATGTGGAACCTTTCCTGTTATCCTATCCTTACCCTCAACGATGGAGACCTTCTCTTCCAAGCCTCCCATTGCTTCTTTGTTGCCAATCAGTACGTTCTGTACCAATGGGAGCTTCTTGTGGCACATTTGGTGAAATCAATCAGAAACTTGTGATGCAGTTGTTGTTGGTGGAATTGACCAGAAACCCGTGATCCAGTAGATTTCGCATTTTGTGTGCACAAGGCACCCCATACCTCATTTCGGGTCTTCTGCGCAGACCCTATGACACTCTCCTTAATGAAGCTGGCAAGATCTGCATGTTCAATGCAGACATTTGCAAGCTTGTCTCCAACATTGATGAGCACTGGGCCAAAGCTGAGTTCATGGGATACAACCTAATGTGAGTACTCAAGATCAAGACACTCACCAATCAGGCAAAGTTTGTGGCAGCATACCACAATTGCATCACAAATCTCCAAGACAACAGCTGAGCAACAGACTATGAGGTGGTCTGCACGGCTCTATTCAAATGATAGGACAATATGGCCATGAAACCAAGCCACAGGACCAATAGCAGCAAAACTGCCCAAACATTTGTTGCCAGTGGTCAGGTCATGAACCAGACCGCTGTCACAGGGTTTGCGCAGAAGACCCTGGATAGACATTGAGCACGTTGTGCGCATGAAATGCGAAATCGGTCGGAACGAGCCCATCTGGCAGATTTCACCAAATGCACCGCAAACGCTCATCAATGCATTGCGAGTCGAGCAATCTCATAGGAGCGAAGGGACAACAGTAAGGGGCTCGTTGTCATCACCGGTGGTGAGCAGAGACATATGGTAGGAGGCAATATGCAAGGAAGGGATTCGAGCATAGGAGCATGTGTAGAGATGCCACATGGGGAAATAAACACATGCAGGTCGAAGAGTTGTCCACATAGAGCAGGAGTAGGGCAATAGAGGAGACCACACGGGGAAATGGACGCACACAGGTCGAGGAGGGGTCCACATAGATCAGGAGGAGCAGTGCCGAGGATGTGCTCATACAAGACAGGAGGAGCGGGAGGAGTATGAGCAGCGTTGCGGAGGTTCCTACACCGCTCAGGAGAAGGAGTAGTGTTGCAGGCAACACTGCTCATACATATATATACACCTTCACTTTGTCACAGTAGAAGAGTGGATCCTCATCTGCTCTACACTTTACTTGTTTTACCATATGCTCAGTATAGCTTCTCAGTCTCTCTTTCAGTATTTTCATCAGTTGCAATTCCAGGGCATTACAACTACTTCACATGTGTGTTGTATCACTGCTACTAGACGTTGACAACACCTCATTTGACACTATGGAGCCTCAACCGTAGGCAGCACCTCCACTGCAGTCCTGGCACCTCAACCGGGACCTACATACAACTGTCAAAGCATCATGAACACTCATGCTAAGACAGGAGTAGTCATACTATACCTTGGTATAGACTTATCATCACTCAATCCAAGTACTCAAGAACACCAAACATGCTGCACTACCTCTGAACGGAGTGTTCACAGTGGTTAGCCAAAATCCATTGGAAAGCAGTCACTTGACATATTTCACCGAGATCGGTCAGAATGAGCTCACTCGACATATCTCGCTGAAATCTGCCAGAACAAGCTCTTCCAGCAGATTTCGGATTTCAGGCGCGCAACCTCTGACACCCTCTTTGAGTAAAATCACATGACCGCGCACTCGCGGTCGCGCTTTAACCACTCGCTCTATTGCTCTAGACTGTGGAGTCCCTCAACACTTTGGTCTTGGCCCCTCCGGAATGGCACCCCTCTCTCTGCCTTTGTCTCAACGCTTCGACGGGCCATTGCAGCCTCTGGCCTCTCCCCCTCTGCCTACGCTGGCCACTCCTTCTGCTGCGGTGCTGCTACATGGCCAGCCTTGGTGCTGATGCAGACACCATCCAGTGCCTTGGCTGCTGGAACTCTGACTGCTTCCGGTGCTATATCGACTGCTCAGCAGCCGATTGACAAGACCTCTTTGTTGCTGCCCTCTACCGTGTCTGGGATGGACTACTTGTCCCCCCAGCACCTCTTGGTGAGACGTTGGTTCTTCAAGAGCTGCTCTTGTTGGCCCCATCCCTGTCGAGACTGTTCTCTGCTGTGCAGGCAGCTCAACACTCAGCTGTATCAGTTTCTGTATCGTCTGACTGATCCTATCGGATTTCATCAGAAAGGCTCAGTGTATAGTCCATGTCTTCTGATTACCTCTGCGCAACTGTACTGTAGGCTATAGATGACTCAAATGATCAACAACCAAGACGCCTTCACTCTCGGCAAAGGAATAGGAATAACTACTCAAAAACTGCTTCACAAAACCCTCCACCGCAACTCTCCTCCTATCCGTTTCTTTACTACTATGTTTCCCCTTGCCTATGGCCAAATAGGCCAACCCTTGGATCTCCTCCCCCTCCAAGCCCAACAAAAACTCCTCGGTCAACTCAACCGCTTCTTTCGCATGCAATCCATGCAGATCCAACAAACACTCTGTCCTTTCATCCACCGAAAGATTCGCTGAATTCCCCTGCAATGCTCCTCGCCTAACCGCACCGAGACAAAGACCCAAACCATTACCCACAACCTTCCCGCGAAGATTGCGAGTGCCAGCTTCAGTACTCTGCGCAGCCGCATTAGAACCCGAGGCGAAGGGGTCGTTCAGTCGAGCTCGAAGCTCGACGAGACGGTCTTTGACGATAGCATGGGCAGCAGTTCGAGATTCGTCTTCGTATCGATGGTTTAGAGAGGAAGCTTCTTTGGAGAATTTGGAGGCGGAAGCGACATCGCCTTTGCGGTATGCCTCGGAGGCACGGGCGAGGAGTTTGTTGCGTTGTTCCGCGAGGGAGAGGACGTCGCCTCGATGGGTTTGGTAGGTTGAGGCTGCACTGGAGCCAGTTAATAGGGTGGGGAGGAGTGCTGATGGTCGCAATGGGATACGGGCTGAGATGCGTGATGTAGCAGCCGCAGCCTTGCCAACCTGCTTGCCTTCTGCTGAACCTGTTGCTCCAGGCTGAGATCGCATCGGACCAGCTTTGGAGAGAATACTGATCACTCCTTGCGAATCACTCTGTGCCCGTATGACAGCATCCGTTGGAGCCTTCCTCTGCACGGTCGAAGCCCACCTGTTTCTGGAAGCATCAGCGACAGCACCACTACCCAAGGTCGCAGCATACGAAGTCTTGCTCGACCCATCCTTCGAACTCCCTCCGAGTTCCGGGAAGTCTTCCTTGGCACCATTGCCAGCACTTGCTGCAGGCGCAGCCCAAGTATCTGATGGCTCGGGTGTCGAGGCTGATGCATTATTGACATTCAGACCAGAAACAATACCCGCGGCCAGCTGGTTGAGCGCATCGTAATCATGCAAGAAGTTGCAAGGATTATGAGCACAATGCCCCTTCAACCAGTAGCGACAGACAGCACGATTGTCCAATTCATGGGAGAAGCGGCAATCACTACGTCGACATTCTCCAGCCAAATAGTATCGACAGACGCGATTGGCTCCGCCTCCTGCTGCCCCTGGTGCTGCTTCATACCGCTGCGACATCTGTGATGAACCAGATCTGGACAAAGCGGGACGCTGACCACGAGCACCACCCAAACCGAGCGCTTCTCTGGACATGACATTAACACCAGCCTTGACGCCTGCCGTAGCTGGCAGCTGAGCCGGAGCCATGCGAGGCGAGTTGGATGCGGAAGGACGAGCCGAGAAGCGATTAGCAGAAGGTCCTGCACCTGACAACAGAGATCGTGTACCATCACCCAAAGGCTTGCCGTCGTTCTCCCAGATGGCATTGAGTGTCTTTTCGACATCGTAGTTGTGCATAACAAGCGCCTCATCGACCTGCTCCGGACTCCACTCTGACGAGCCAGCTTTGGTACCGGTGACAAGGATGGAGTAGAGCATGTCGAAAGGTGTCAGAGGCGCCGTAGGCTCTGTAGCAGACGCGCTAGGATCGGAAGGGTCCGTGCTCTGACCCATATCGACACTGGGCCAACTTGACTGATACGCGTTCTGAGCACCACCAGCAGTCTGTGCCGAAGTCCAGCCAGCATCCGGATCGTACGAAGTGAAACCAACATAGCTGAGCGGCTGTTGAGCAGGCTTGACGGTACCAAAGGGCGAGAACTCATCGTCGTCGTCATCGCCAGCACCAGCGTGACTCTTGTTGGCGAGAGCGAGGTTGGTGCTACTGGCATTGGAGCTAGGACGGCGCATGAGGTGGAGAGCTGGACGAGTTGGCGTAAGTTGAGCAGCAGCAGCAGCAGCAGCAGCAGCAGCGGCGGCGGCGGTGGTGCTGCTAGAGGAAGGGCCGGTGCGTGGTTTGAACTCGGTTGCTGCAATGTTGAGCTTCGGTGAGCTGAAAGGAGATGGTGAGGCTGGGCGACTACCTGGATTGCCGAACATGCCTGGTGGAAGCGAAGACATGGGAGATACAGCGCCTGCAGCTGCACCATTCGTAGAGGCTAGACTGGTGGTCGAGAGGTTAGATAGAGTACGGTTCCAAGGTCGAGGTGAAGCACGAGGAGAGCCAGAACCAATGACTCCAGGATGCGGTCGTGGGCTGGCTGCTCTTGTTGCTGTGGGAGAGGGCCATGCTGGAGTAGTAGCCGAAGTGAGTGAGGAAAGTGCACTAGAGCCCAAGTGAGGCGAGGTTGGACGCTGAGAGTTGGCAAAGGCTGCGGAAACGGCTGATGACTCTGTCGGAGTGGCGAAGGATGAAGAGGCAGGCGAGAAGGAAGGCCGCGATGGCGTCCATGGGCGAGAGGTAGAGAAGGAGCGTATCCTAGCTGGACGACGTACGGGTGACTGGGTTGGATTGGAGGAGAAGTGGGCACCAGTGGGCTGAACATCCTCCCGATGACGATGCATAAGGTCGAGCACAAGAGTGTCGATGCGTGCCGAGGGCGAAGGTACACCTTCGATGGCGTAGAGAGCATTGGCAAGCGTGGCCCTGACCTTGTCGATGCGTTCCTCCTCGTCGAGATGCTGGTCATTGAGCGTGGCGAGGATGTCGGTGGTGTAGTCGGGCGTAGGGTTCGAGGTGGAGGTCCTACGACTACTCGGGGTGGAGAAGGTGCGATGATGCGAGAGAGTCTGAAGTGAAAGCTGCTGAGCCTTGAACGAGGAAGAGAGAGGCGGTGAAGCGGCTATGGATGAAGCGTCATCATCGTCGACTTGGTTGAGGTTGAGATTGTCTTGCTCTTCTTGATCGTAGTCTGCGTGAGACAAGAGCGTTGAAGGCAGATAGGCATCATAGCCGGATGTAGCTCTTTCGGCTGCTCCATCCTCAGAAGCCGATGCAGAGGCGGATGAAGATAAGGAGGAAGGCTTGTGTGGTTTGAAGGCAGCTGTGAGCAACGGTGCTGTCCCCAGAGATGTAGCGGCTGAAGACGCTGCTGTGTTCGCGATAGCTGGTGTAGAGTTGGTAGAGAACGACTGTGGGTTTGGCGTGGAGCCATTCTTTGCAACCAAGAGGCTATCGAGGAAGGATTTGGCATAGCTGCCCTGCTTATTGTTAACCATTTCGGCAGGAGAGATGTCAGGCAAGCTCAGCGACCAGAACAGCCGAGCATGCGGAGAAAGTCGCGGGAAAAGAGAGTGAGACTGTGACTGGGTTGATCAAGGCTGCCGAAGACGTTGGCGAGGGCGAATGGGAATGGATGGAGGATGCATTGCAGTCCTTGGGATGGTGACAAGGAGTAAGAGACAGAGACGAGGCCAACAAAGCCAGCAGCGGCAAGAACCAGCAGCGCCTTCCAGAGAGAGAGAGAGAGCGTGCAATCAAGTGTTGGTGAGCGTGGTCGAAAGGATGATGATGATGATGATGATGGGAGCAAGAATGCGCAGTCGACCGTTCAAACAAAGCTTTCGATTTTGGCGGTTTGACTTTGGCAGTTTGACTTGTCAGGGGTTGAAATCCACGCACAACACCCCATTCTGTGAATGTTACGTCCTTGGTATTTCACATTTGTTTTTTTGAAAAAAAAAAGAAAAGTCGGCTCCGAAACGCGTCTCGAGAATTGGCTGTAGTCTGCGCTTTTGCTGTGTGTGAGTGTGTGAGTGAGTGAGTGAGTGAATGAGTGAAAGGACGTGCGCAACAGAATGCCAATTCTTCTCAATCTTGGCATCCGCGTTTACTTGCTCGCTTGCTTGCTTGCTTCTTGTTCAACCACCACCACCACCACAACAACAACAACACCGTCATCCTCTCATTCACATTCTCACCTCTGTAGCCATGTCCTACTTGAATGGCACAGGTTCTGCTACGGGAGCAAGCTCATCAGGCTCTGGCTCTGGCTCTGGCTCTGGCTCTGGCTCTGGCTCTGGCTCTGGCTCTGGCTCTCGCTCCTCCAAGCGTGAGCTCATCGACAGAGTCAAATACCCCAACCCGATCCCTGTTCCACCTTACCCACCAAAACTGGTCAAGATCCCCACGGAACCATCTAGATACGCCAATCCACACTTTGCCGATCGTCTCGCTAGTCAACAGCCTATCCCCATGATCGTCGACGTTCATGCTGGTATGCCCCTCGACCTTGCCAACTTCCAAAACTTGTGGGAAGGCGATCTCTCCGAAGTCGTCGTTTCTCCATCAGAGAGAGTCGTTGAGGCAGATCTCGACGATGCAGATGCCTTTCTTCTTCAAGACTTTGCCGCCAATCTTCCTCCTGCCGCCACATCCAACTCTGCTACAGGTGCGATCGGTCTCATCACCTCTTTGAAAGCTACCGATGACCCAGCCTCGCAAGCCACTCTAGCCGCAGCTATGCAGCATCGTCACGCACAATCCCTCGGTCCTGGTGCCAAAGCCGCACTCGCTGCTGACGACGTCTCTTGGTTGCGAAGAACCGAGTATCTCGGCACGCATCTCAAAGCTCAGAACCAAGTTCAGAAAGCCAAAGTCGCAGAACACATCGACGTCTCGCGCCATGCTCAACTCGCCAAGATCGAAAAGTCGTTCAAGGATGCTCAGAAGCCTCTTCGCACTCTCGTTCATCCACACAAGAGGGGTCTCAAGGCAGTGCAGGTCTTCGACTTTCTTCCCGATCCAGAGACCTGGGCTACCAACTATCAAGTCGTTCGTTTCATCGACCACCCAGGTCGCATCCTCAATGGTCTTCCCCAAGTCGATCCTCGTCTCGATGTCGGTCTCTTCCGTCCTGTCAATGCTGCAGATGGCGAACAGCGTGTTTCTTACTACCTGCCTGCAGGTGAAGAGATCAACGAGGATCCAGAAGCGCCCATGACTCTCATCGACAACCCTCAAGTCGAAGAAAACAACGCACGCAGACTTCGAAAGAGGAGAAGGACAGGCCGATTCCCCATCCCTCCACAGAACCAAGATGCAGACGACGAAAATGCACCTGCGAGCAAACTTCTCAAGAAAGACTACGCTACCGCATACAAGCTCTCCCGTGACTATGTGCCCAAGGATACCGCAGAGACTGCTCACGATGTTTTGCTTCTCACTCTCGATGATGGTGTTCCTGATCCTGATCCAGATGCAGATGTTGATCCGATCAAAGGTGTCAAAACCGTCCCGTCCAAGCCTTCAGGTGCTGACCATGATCAAGACGACGATCTCTTCGGTGCTGACCATGACGAAGAGAACGCCGACCAAGAGAACACCGACCAAGAGGACGCCGTCGAAGACACCGCAGCCAACACGGTTGATACGACCCTTCCACCTCAATCTGAATACGAACGTCAAAAACGATCTCGAACATCCGCCGCCACCAAAGGCAAAAAACGTAGCGAACAACCCGATGGAGAAGATATCGCCAGTCAACCTCGTCCCAAAGCACGTGCCTACTACCATAAGGTCGGAATGCGTTTCACACTCCGTGTCTGGCGCTCTCGTTTCGCCAATAACGAGAAACTACGCAACAGGGACCGAAGATATCATGATAAATGGGATGCTATCGTTCTCTCCCATCGCCAGTTGGAGGAGAGGGAGAAGCTCAAAAGGCTTCATGCACGAAGTTTGGTCGACGATCTTGGACAGCTCGACCCATACGATCCGAGTGATGAGGTGGACGAGGCTTTGCCTGAGGGAGAAGGTCCTGCGCCCAACGGTGCTGATGTTGAGGAGCTTGGTGATAGTCAAGATGCATCATGCGCTCCTGATGGAGATGATGCAGATGCTGACGCTGGTGCAGCCCGCGGAAGCGACGATGAGGACCGAGCAAGCGGTAAGCATGACGATGAGGGTGATGACAGTGATGGTGGGAGCGACGATGAGGATGAGCAAGATGGCAGCGTCGATGGAGACGAGGAGCTCGCTGCTCTGCGTGCAGAGGCTGGCGAGGCTGGCCAAGACCTCGACGCAGACAAAGAGGGCGGCGCAAGACGTGTTCGTAGCAGACCATCTGCCCCTTAAGCAAACGATGGCCCTTCAGAAACTGCTATCGCTGCTATGCAACAAGACGATGATTAGCTAACCCCCACCTCAAGTCACACACGCACATCTTACTTTTGCAATGGTCATATTTTTTTGGCACAAGCATACTTTTCCACTGATCAAAAGCGTCTTCTCGCACGGGCACAAGCCGTTCATATCCGAGCGTCTACAGACTCGAATTCGATGCATGTTGAGGAGCGTGCAAGCTGAGACAAAGCGATCTGAAGGCTGTCGGGATAAGGCAACTGCGTCTACGTGGTTAAAAATTGCAAACACTCCTGCAAAGCCTTTTGGTCTGACGCTTCTTGCAACACATCAGGCATTCCTTCGTCCCAAAATGCATCCAGCTCTTCCTTTTTCCCGCTCCCACTGCGATCAGAGATGCTGTTCATGATGCTCGACGCTGGCGTCTCTGGTGAAGCCTGCGGAGGGGTCGAAAAGCAGTGGCAGGGGGTAATGAGGAATGGATCAAAGCCCTCGTCCATGCCCTGTTGCTCTGGGTGCTGGAGCGGAAACTGCCAGTCAAAGTGTGAAGAACCAGGCTGTGCGCTGCAGAATTCCGGCTCGGGTTCCAAGGAAGCATCTTCTTCCAGGTCCATGTCGATAGCCATGCCGTTCTGAGCTGGCATGGGCTCCGTGACGCTATCCTTGTCCGAATCGTCATCTGCAGAGCTACCCGAAGCGAGCCCTCGTTGTGCCATCTGTTCATCATCCGATGATTCTCCCCCACCATCACTGACCTGCACCCCAGACTTGACAGCAGGCGGAGCAGTCAAAGTAGGTACCCCAAACTCTACAACGCTTTCAACCTCACTCACAGCCTCAAGCAAAGCGCGTAAAATACCTGCTGCCTCCTTCCTACTCGGTGCAGGCTGAATCCAGCTTGGAATCGTACAGCACAACCCTTTGCCCGAACCGATCATCGCTTCACTTGGTCTGCTTTCATCCCACGGTGTTAGAGGGAGAGTGTAAATGAGCAAGTTGTACTTTTTGGCCCTTGCTACGCATTCGGCGTGAAATTGGGGCAAATCTTGCCTCACTGGCATAAGCTCTTTTCCCTTCCGAGGCAGTGGCTGCTCCCACTGGAGAGGGGGATTGTACGTGAATGCTGCTCCCACATTCTGTGCGATTGTTTGTCCGTACTCCAGTAAAGGCAGTCGTAGCCGCTGTGATCGATCAGAAGGAGTGTTGGGAGGAGAACATGTCTCGCTCGACCCGGAACAGGACAAAGAAGACGCGCTGGGGCTTGTACCTTTAGAAGCTGCCGGTTTTGCTGAATTAGATTGCTTGATATGCATTCGGATAGTCTTGGAAGAAACGGAAGCGGATCGTTGACGAGCAGACCGTTTTTTTGCTGAAGTTCCAAGTACAGATCTTGTGTTGTGTGATGCATCGTCCACATGAGGTCGACCCGCGGATTGGTCCGTTACATTTTCGATGATTACCACCTACAGATGGCGACACGGTGGAGAGTAGAGAAAGGTTGGTAAAGGCATACAACTCAAAGCAAACAAAAGGAGGTGAAGACTTACGACATATGTCACATGCTTGTGCTCTTCTCAAACACTTTCCTTTTCGTCGTGAGCTTGCAGAGTCCGCTTCGGTCTTTGAAGACGGCGAGGGAGATGGAGAGTGCAGGACCTGAGAAGTTGGCCGAGCAGGAGCGGGAAGCACGACCTTTGAGGATGATGGGCTAGGCGACCGAAGCGTGACCTTCATTGAGGATGCTGAAGGAGGCAAACGTGCTGCAAGCCGCGATGATGCAGCAGTCGGTGAATGGTAAAGGTCAATTGATGAGAGCATCGTTAGTCAGGCAGTCGGGGCTGCTCTGAGGAGCGAGGATAAAGAATGTTGTAGGGGCCATCTTTAAGTACTTTGTGAAGCTGCGCACTGGAAGAAACGAAGGGAAAGGCAAAATACACATTGGGTGCCCTGGTCCATCAAACCCAACGAGAGGCTGAGGCGAATGGAGAGGCGACATGCGGAAGTGGTGCGACTACGCTCTGTGTTGCGACTATGCTTTGTGAGAGAGACTGGGCTTGACCAGGGCTCGAGCAGTTCTGTGTCTTCCAACAGCAACAGAGGAGGAGGGTGGCAGCACAAGCAGAGAAAGTGTCTCCGTGATGAAAAGGAACAGCTGTCAACATCTCTTCATTCCGTCTCCAAACGGAGCAGCCATTAGCACACCTTACTGCAAAGGGCCCATGGAAACGCTTTATCTGTATCTTGATTAGCCTGGTGACACCTCAAACGCATCGGCGAATCTCACGGCTCCGGGGCACACGAACAAAGGCTGGCAAATACTAGGACTGCCTACCCGGGATTGCTCGGTGCTTCAGAAAGCGCAGAAGCACCTTTGGGACCGAATGTAAGTCTGGAGATAGCCAAGTGGCCAGCCGCTTTGATCCGCTTCCCGCGCTCGGACACAGGCGCGCACAAACTTGGAAGCATTCAAGTCAAAGATGGTGGAAATCAAGGTTGCTGCTCTGCATGCTGGCAGCTGAACGTACAACAGGCACAAAACACGTTTCGCTCGCTCAGCGGTCCTCGGCCCATTCCTATTGAGCGAAAGTAGATGCAAAGAGGATCCGGAAGTAATTGAGTTGAGGTCAGTATCAAGCTGTTCCATATAAGTGAGCAGGTCAGGCAGCATGTGCACTTACGTTCTCCTTTCGGATCTGAGCCTCTTCCTCTGGCGAGAAGTCGTTCTGGATGTTGAAGAGCTTTCGAATCTCTTCAGGAGTCTTGCCCTTGATCATGTTTGCGCTGAAGGACGAGAATGTGGGGTTGAGAGCATCATGATTGTCAGAATCTGGGTGTGCACACTCTAGCTCTACTCAAGCAGCTAAGCTCATCTTGGAGGTTGAACTTACACAGTCTTGCAGCCCACATCAAGGAGAGGCTTGATGTCGAGATAGTTTGCTGCCAAGATGATCTCGAAGAGCATCTCCTGGTCGACTTGAATGAACTTGGCATCCCAGTCCGAGATGTCGGTTGTGCGTCTGCGTGACTCCTCAGCATCGTCGGCGGGAGCAGGGGGGTCGCTGCGGTGGTGAGAGCAGTATTCGAGGACCTGGTGAAGGAGATAAGAAAGAAAATCGCAACGTCAAAGTCTGAGCTCAGATCCGAACGGTCTCGTTAGCTGTGCACCGCGTCGATCCTACCTTCTTGAGCACGTTGGAAGAGACGTTGGGGAGCGGGATGGGCTGGTCAGTGTCTCCGATGTCTGTCGGCGATCAAGAGTGGGAAACAAGTAGAGAGAAACAAGTAGAGAGAAACAAGTAGAGAGAAACAATCAGCGACTGTCTTTGGCTTCGTGTCCGGGAGCGCAGCTGGCTGCACTGAAGCAAGATCTCCGCTGAAAGCTTACCCTCTAGCATCTGCTTTATGAGGACGGATCGCTCGGCGACATCGCGGTCGACGGTGAACTGCTCGTTGTCGGAAGTGGTGAGGCTGACCATGATTGCTTTCCTGTGCTGGTGGTGGTGGTGAATGACGGTGTTGCGGCTGATCCAGCTAAGTTTGATGCTCTCGACTGTTTCGCTATGAGTATTGAGTGGTGCGGGACGAGGCGGTGGATATGGTCAAGGAAAGAACAAAGGAATGTCGTGAAGGATGGTGGTTGAGATCCAAGGTTGAAATCTCGACTGAGCTGCGCAATGTGTGAGTCAGTGCGTAGAAGCGATACTCAGCCAAATAGCCTCAGCCAAATAGCCTCAGCAGATCAAAGGGCGCCAGAAATGTGGAGTTATCGCGAAATTAGAATTAGAATCGGGCTTTATCTTTGTTCATCGGCCGCCGATCTCTGGGCCCAGCTTGGACTCGCTTCACACCGCGAAAAGCTGGCTGCTTCCTTCATTGTATGCAGGTCACGAGTGTTAGCTGTCTGGTTGTATGAGTTGTGCAGATGGTGAACAGCATTGGAGAGGAGACAAGCAGATAGGAACGGACGAGTATATGATAAAAGACAAAGTGCCCGAACAGAGAGTGAGAGATGCAAGAGTGGAATGAGGTATCTAAGAGATGCGTTGTTGAAAGCAAAGAAGAATGCGTGACGTTACGTTGAGAAGTCCCGAGAATGTCCAATGAACCAAGTTGTAATGTTGATATAATGCAGAAGAAGAAGAAGAGATATCAAAATATCTCTATGCACTGGAGACACGCAGTTGATGCATGCTACCAATCGAGCTATGGTGTGGAAGCCGCTTATGCTGCCGATGCAGGTGCGGCAGTGTGTCCGTTCGAAAGGCCGTTGGTCAGCGAAGAGATCGAGTTGGTGACACGGCCAGCGGCATCAGCGACAGTCGAGCCGATGCTAGACAGCGAGCCGTTGACAGCTGCAGTCTTGGCGGCATTCAAGAAAGGTTCGAAAATGGCGTCGGCAGCCTTGAAGTCATTGTGAACAACGTTGACAAGGAAGTACCTCTTGAACATCTCCTCGAGGTACTTGCGCGATGGCGAAGAGGGTTCGTACACCTTGGCCCAGTTGCGTCCGATCTCATAGGCCTCGTCCTTCCACGCCAAGAAGGAGATCGACTCGACAATGGTAGGCTGGATGATCTCGCAGTGCGGGAAGACACCCCAGGTGACAGCGTTAGGAGCCTCCGAGTTGGTGTTGGTGCGCATGTCACCCTGTGAGTTGACCGCGTGGTAGGTGATTTGCGGGTCTGCCTCAATTATGGCGATCAAGGCATCGAGATGCTCTGGAGAGACGAAAAACTCGAGGTAAGCTTTCTGGTAGACGTAGCCGTTCTTGGGACCCCAACCATGAACCTTGTCGTCGCTGCGAGCACCGTCGACAGCAGGCTGGGAGTTAATCGTCAAGAAACCGAGCTCGTTCATCTTGGTGAGCTTGTCACTGATCACCGAAGTCTCGCGCGCAACAGGTGTCTCGGACCATGGAAGTGCCTTGACCTGACCCGCACAGAACTTTTGGAAGAGCGCCTTGACATCCTCAAGACTGGTGGGATTACCCCACATCTGCTTGGCCTCTTCATTCGAGTATCTCAACTTGACACCGTAAGCATCAACATCACCGTAAGCGGGCGAACGAGCGTCGCCCCATCGACCGTTGGGGAACTCATCCCAGGTTTCGGTACGGTTGACGTAACTCTTGGCACGGTTGGCCCAGAAGATGGGACGAATCTTCTCATCTCGCCTCTTGGGAGTAAGGCTTGGTGTCCATGGAAGTGGACTGACCTGGTTGACGGAGGGAGTGAGGCCGAGGTAGTCGAGAAGCATGCGCGAGCCCTTCTCGAGGTTCATGGTGTAGATGTGAAGACCGCTGATGCCGAGACCAGAGCCGACGATCTTCTTGCACATCTCACCAACGAGGCGAGTGCCGACGTCTCGTACCTTCTGGTCGTCGTCCTTGACTGGGTCGAGGGCATCATGGAAGTACTGGGGCACAAGGGTGCCGAAGCGAGCAGTGGCGCGCTGGAAACCACCGTAGGTCTGGATGGGCATGACACCGGGGATGATGGGGCAGTTGATGCCAGCAGCACGAACCTCCTTGACCCACTTGGCAAAGATGTCAAAGTCGTAGAACATCTGTGTAAAGATGAAGTCAGCGCCAGCGTCGATCTTCTCCTTGAGACGCTCGAGCTCCTTCCCGGGACCATGGATGGCCTCAGGGTGACCCTCGGGGAAAGCAGCAACAGCGATGGCAAAGTAGTCTCCGTATTGCTCACGGATATACTCTACGAGCTCCTTGGCTCGGGTGAAGCCGGCAGCGTGAGGCTCCCACTCAGACTGACCTGCAGGAGGGTCGCCTCGAAGAGCAAGAATGTTACGGCAACCAAACTGCTTGGCCTCCTTGAGCGCCGTGTCGATCTTCTCGCGAGGCATGTTGGTGCAGGTGAGGTGCATACATGTCTCAAGACCGATGTAGGTGTGAACGGTTTTGACTAGCGAAGCGGTAAGATCCGAGGTTCGCCCACCTGCATTCCAGGTGATGTCGACGAACTCGGGGCCGAGGTCGGCCATGCGCTCAATACGGTCATAGAGGTTGGTGAGACCCTGAGCAGTACGAGGAGGGAAGTATTCGAAACTCCACCAGATGCGGCCTTCCTTTTCGGCCTTTGCAATCTTGTTGGTGATCTTCCAAGAGGTGTCACCCTTGGGAGGCATGGCGGGAGATTCGATCCCGTTGGCCATGGTGATGGTTCTTGAGCTAGAGAAAGGAAGCTGTAGTGGTGAAGGGAGTATCCTGAATCGAGGACGACGTCGAGTTGAAACTGTGTGACGTGTCTACGATCTCAGAACAGTGACCCGAACACTTGAGCGAGTGTGACAAGTGATGATGCAATGTGGATTGGCAGACAGATGTCTACTCGAGAGCTTAGCAAGAGTGCTGAATGCGGTTGAGAGGAACTCTGTCTGGATGTGAAAGTGGACACACACACCAGCCTTAGGTTTGGCGGGCTGGCGTGGTGGGTGGCGGGTGGCTGCTTCCGTTGTTGCTGTTCAGAAGATCCAAGATGAAAATCGATTTTCTGGTTATATTCCAGACAGCGATTCCGCCTTTCCCTGGAAAAAAAAAAAAAGGATCTTTTTTTTTTTCGCATGATTTTATCGGCCTTCTCCGTTCAGATACAAAGGAGCATGTCTGATTCCTTTCACCGACCTCTTTGTCCATTCCTCTCTTCTCCTCTCTCCATCATCATCATAAGCGTCAACGCATTCATCACCGCACTCTTCAAGGCATCGACCCAAAGCGCTGGTGAGCCGATGAGCTGATGAGCTGATTCGTTTGACTCTCACAGCCGGCTGCTCTTATTCTCTTTCAATGCGATTTTCTTTCCATTTCATCTGATCCGTGGTTCGTGCATACATAATTCTCAGAGCTGTTAGACTTCATCTTGCTCCAGCTCTCTAATTTCAGCAGCTCTCTCTCCGCACACTTTTGGAGACCTCGGAATTCGGAATTCGGAATTCGGCCAACCGACAAACATCAAAAGAGCACTGACCATCCTCTTGCACGACGAGCTACACCATCTTCGACCATCTCTCCCTTGCCTACATCATTTCATCGAGGACTCCCGGTCCATTGCATGCTTGAGTCTCTTTGCTGACACCTCAACAACTAACCGGCTCGCAGAAACATGCAACTCTTCGGCTCCCCCTTCTAGATATCTTGCACCACATGAATCAAGATGACAATCGCTACAATCGCACATCTCAGGACCGTTCCAGTATGAGCCGATTCCGCATCCGCAGCAGAGCAGTCTCTCTCCTCACCTCTAGCGTAGACTATATTGCGACGCGAGACTGGCAAGCGAGCGCCAAGCTCCAGCTTCCTTCCACCTCCGCGGCCTCTGCACGTAACGCACTGGCCCAGTCCTCCAACTTCTCCTCAACCTCTTCGCTACCACGTATACGAGACATGTCGGCTCGTGCCGGACTCGATAGCGTCGTTCTCTTACCCGGTTGGGCACAACGTAGAATCGCCTGTGACCGTCATCCGCAAGGGTTGGCTACTGTTGACGCTCCCGAAGATCTCCAAGATGGCGAGATCGAGCTCCACATCTCCCTACACGGCTTCGTCTCAAGGTCCCTGGATGCTCCCAGTAGGAGCCAACGCATCTTCAACCAGATGGCACGTCAGCTCGCAAGCCTTCCTCGCATCCAACCTCAACCTTCAGACGCTGCTATCCTCGATTCTTCTTCTGCACCCTTCGTAGAGGAGCTACAACAGATCGATGATGATGAGCCTCTTCCAGCAGATGGCGAGCGTCCCGGCCACGTGCACGCTTCCGAGAGAATCGCACGCAAGGTCATCGAGAATGCCGACGATCAGACTCTGGTCCGCCTCATGGAGAACCTCAACGCTTTCCCCACTGACTCTGCCGCCGCGCATGAGGCTGCCAAGGAAGGCGATCCAAGCCCCGTTCACCTGCACAGATCCGATACCTTCCCTCAGCGACCAAAGAGAACCGACAGCATGCTCTCCGGGGGCTCAGCACAATGGCTCAATCGCAGCCTAGATGAGGTAACTGTCTTCCATCACAATCTCACCCGCCGCTTGCAAGCTTATTGGGTGTATCGCTCGCCTCACAAACATGTCTTCATCCAAGTCTCTCCTATCATCAACGGCAACATTGCATGCGACCAAGATGGCAATCGTCTCATCATGGCTTCTACCCGTCTCACGACCGACTCCACCGGCCAATTCGAGCATCGCCTCGTTGTACCTTGGCATATGCTCTCTGCATTCTGCCGCCACTATGCCGACTTGCTCAAAGCTACACCCAACGAGATAGAGGCGGTCGACGTGAAAGCAAGTCTCATAACCTCAAAGTCTGAAAATATCGATGGAACTGGCGCCGAGTCTCCATGGCGACGCTCTTCCATCCATGAGGACCACGCCCGGCGTGTCAGGATCATCTCTGACATCGACGACACAGTCAAGCACACTGGCGTTGTTCAGGGCGCAAAGCAGATCCTTCGCAACGTCTTTGTGCTACCTTACCATGAAGCCGAAGTCAAAGGCATTTCCTCCTGGTACCATGCAATGACTGACTTGGGCGCCGGTCTTCATTACGTTACCAACGCTCCGCTCGAACTTTATAGCCTTGTCCTCGACTTCCTTGAAGCTGTCCGACTCCCCATCAGTCATCTCGTCCTGAAGCACTACCCGAGTGGTGCACGAAGCTTGCTGTCCAGCTGGCTCGAGCCAGCAGGAGAGAGAAAAAGAGCTAACGTCCTCAAGGTTCTCGACGACTTCCGCACTTCTCAATTCATCCTCATCGGTGATTCTGGTGAGCTAGACTTGGAGCTTTATTGTGCATTAGCTGCCGAGCGTCCTTCCCAAGTACGAGGCGTCTTTATTCGCGACGTGAGCAGCCCCAGCGTTGCCAAAGAGGACGTCTCGTCGTTCTCATCAGCCTCTTCGACCGATAGACTATCCAGCGTTTCCAGCAGTATCGACGACGCCTTGCCCAAAGCGCCTCAAAGTGCCCTGACACAACCAGCACAAGCACGCCGCGTCGAGGCACCCGAGCCAGAGTTCTTCGACACATCCTATCCGCCAAAAGCACCCACCGCATTGCACTTGCAGACAGCCAAATACACCGGCCAAGCCGCTGAGGCCGCACAATCTTCTCGTACTCTCTCAGAGCAAGAGATCAGACAGGCGCAAACTTTCCAGACTCGCCTCAACAAGGCCACAAGCATGCTCCCTCGCAGCACCGTCTTCAGGCTTTTTAGAGAAGGTGGCGACGTTCAGCAACAGGCCTGCCAACTCATTCGCGAGCTACAGAGCGGAACCAGACCAGCTGATCGCTCGTCATTGCACCAGACATAATCCAATACAATGCACACCATCCCTTTGCCAAACAGTATCACACCATCTGCGTTGAGAATTCGGGATAATGTCGGCCAAGTCCATCGAAACAGATCTAGCTTTCCTTGACAAAGACGCCTTGACCGCATTCTGTCGTACAAAACGCAAAATCAAGACTCGTCTTCACATTGACCTGTCTCTTTGACCACATGCCGGATGAGAATGCCAAAGCTTAAACGACACACAAATATGTTAGATTTTCAAACTCGGCAAAAAAAAAGTGCCGACACACCAGTGCAAATACTTCAACAAAACCTAGCTAAGATAAGGATGACGGCCGACACTCAACAAGCGGTATAAGTCAAGGCACAGTACTGCTGCTATTGGGGCGGAAAATCTATACTCTATTGATCTAGTTGGAGCCGTGTATCAGACTGGAGCTCTCTGCTCGATATATATATATACAGGAGAGAAGGGCCGTTGAAGGTGGGAGTATTGGCCTCCCATCCTGAAGGGTACGTTCCAGCAAGATGTTGATAGTGTTGAAAGACGACGGACTTGAGTTGTAGGATGCGGCTTTGATTGTATGCAACAGCAGCAAACGGTAAGTACAGATGGATGAAGGTATCTACACAGCAAGTGACTAAGTATCGCTCCTTATATATCTACAATAGGAAGCAGAGCATGACGTGGAGACAGCCTCCTCCCTCCTTGGATGTCTATTAGCCGCTATGCCAGTGCCTTACTGGACTACCGGTTTAATGCGACCGGTACACATGTGCACCTCTAACACTCCTCCTAGCGGTGAGCGACTAGACTACCCTTGACTCCAAGATCCTCCCAGGACTTGGATGATCCCCTTGCATTGAGTAGTTTCGTTAGGCCATTGGCAACTTGCAGTTCTCCTGTAATCCACTTGATAGCAACAATGCCTTTCTTGATTGTGTCCCTTGTGAATGCGGCTCTGAGTGTGAGCAACTTGTTGTGACCAGGTCCATTGGTTGATATGATGTGCTCTGCAGCCTGGTTGTCAGTTAGGAGTGTAATGGGAACACCCGTTGTGATGATATTGAGGCCGTTGAGTACATTGAGCACCCAAATGATATCTTGACACCCGTCGCTGAGGGCAACCGTCTCGGCTTCAGCTGTCGATGTTGATATGACCCTTTGTCTCCTACTCCTCCAAGCAACTGCTCCTCCAAATAAGGTAAGGGCAAACCCAGATGTTGAATACAGGTTCTCCTTCCAGCTGCCAGCGTGGTCAGCATTGGAGTACACAATAGGGACGCTAGACTTGTTGCGCAAATACGTTTATGTGATCGAGTGTGTTGTACAGACCCTGTGTGTAAGTTTGAGGACAATTGGGTAATTTCCTAATTTAGCCGGATACCCCTCATTCAGGTCATTGTCGTCATTGAGCAATAGCACCACCATCATACTAAGCAAGAACACTTCAAACACCAACATGGTCTGTGGCAATGAGCTCTCTCCAAGCCAGTGTGCTTCAATCATTGCAATGCATGATACTGGGCTGCCAATTCGACAAATTGGGAGCTTGCTGGTGTATCCGAGACAGCAGTTCACAAGACCATCCAGAACTTTAAGGAGTGTGGTTCCTTTGAAACAAAAGCACAATCCGGCCATCCACACACCTGGACAGCTACCTCGGACCGTTACCTTCAGTGTGAGGTACTCAAAAACCCGTTTCTATCATGGTGACAGCTGTCAGCGTTGCTTGGCAGTGTTCCAACAACACAGCTCCGGAAAGCAGCATACCAGGCCGGTATTAACCGCCGTATTGCGCTTCGAAAGCTATTTCTGACATCCAAAAACCAGCAAAAACGTCTCAACTGGGCCAAGACTAACAGCTCCACTGATTGGAAGCGTGTGCTGTTCACAGACAAGGCAGCTGTCAAGGTTGGCTACTGGCCTGGCTGCACATGGGTTAGCCGCCAGAAAAGCACTTGAGAAGACATTAACAACATGGTTCTGATGTTCTGTTCCAGCTGTTTCAGCATCCACATATGGGCTGGCATTGCATACAACCTTAAACCCCCATTGGTTGTGCTCCCATTGGCTCCAAGGAAGAAGTGACCAGGGTCGGGTAGTCAATGGGATCCTGCTGAGAATCTCACAGCTGTCAGGTATTGTGATTGGATCATTGACGGCCCGCTCTGTGACACTGTAACTAGTGTTAGCACATACCCTGATGGCCTGTCAGTTGTCAAGGACGGCAGCAGCTGTCATCAGGCCGCTATCTGCAAGCAGTGGCGGGCTGAATACAACATACAGACGTGTAAGCGGTCGTGTGCCTGAAACCCGAGTTTGGTGGTCCTGGTTGATATCAGTGAGATCAACTGAGTAAGCTCCTTCCAAACTGTTTTGGCAAAAGGAACCAGAAGGCTTATTTCTGATAGGTCTTGACTGACCGCCTTGAACACTCTGTTCAGAGGCTATGCAGCACGTCCAAAGAACTTGTTTGGGAATGCTATATGATGCAGTCTCCTGTATCAGCACAAGTGTTTGTAGTACTGCTTGTTGCTTGATGGTATTCAATAGTATCTGGATTGCAATAAGGTTATTGCCTGCAGATAAGAGAGGTACTAGACCGCAGGTGGTATACACTGCCTTCAGTGAGTGACTGGATCGCAAGTGTTGGAGAACACTGCCTATAGTTGACTTCCAATGGTGATGCAACACATGCGATCAAGAGGTCATTGCAAAAGCCCTGTTATTGCAATGATGCATAACTAAGTAAAGAATAAGTAAGTGTAGAGTAGAGTGGATGAGGATCCCACTTGTATGCTATGGTGAAGTGAGAGTATTTATGTGTTTGTGAGGTGTTGCCTGTGACACTGCTCCTGCTCCTCCTGAGGAGTGTTTCCGACCTTCTTGTTCCTTCTCCTCTTGAACAATGTGTCGGTCTCCTCGACACTGTTCCCCTTCCTCCCAGGCGGTATAGCCATTGTCCAAACCCTACCCCTATCTTGTGAATCCCCCTGACCTTGTGGTCCCCTATTGTCCTGCTCCCCGTCCATGCGGTCGCCCCTATTGTCATCCTCCTGCTCCTTGCAGCTGTCTTCTTTGGCATGCATGAAACCGTTTCCCTGTGTGGTAACCATACATGTGCTCCTGGGCTTGGTCCCCTTCCCTGCATGTGATCACCTCCTATGTGTCTCCTTCCCTTCCAGTGATGGAGACATCCTCCTCTGACTTTCCCATCATTCCCCTGTGAGAGTCTGACCTGTTACATACCAATGGGAGCTTATTGCAGCACATTTGGTGAAACCTACCAGAATAGGTTCACTCTGATCAACTTCAGTGAAGTCAACCAGAAACCCACAACACGGTTGATTCCACATTCTATGCACACAACACACCCGATATTAGACTAGGGTCCACCCGATGTTAGACTAGGGTCTTCTGCGCAGACCCTGTGACAATGGTCACATTTTGTCGGAATGCCCAACCCCCGAAAGGGAGGAGAAGCGCAGCAGGCGAGGACGAGGTGGAAGGGGAAGACGAAAGGGGAACAGTGGACAGGCCGCAGGGGTAGCAGGTGTCAGCGGTCGCGTGCCTGGAACCCAAAATCTGTGTTAAAAGTCGATTAGGATCAGTCTTGGTGAAATCTCTCATATGAGCTCTTTATGATCATTTTTGCTGGAATAGATTGTAACCCTGTGTTCAAACAAATTCCGACTAACCACCGTGGACACTCTGTCAAGTGGTAGCGCGGTGTCACAGGGTCTGCGCAGAAAACCCTGTGCAGAAGACCCTGGATAAACATTAAGCGCGTTCTGTGCACAAATTGTGAAATCAACTGCATCAAGGGTTTCTGGTTAATTTCATGGAAGTTGATCAGAACAAGCCCGTTGGGTAGATCTCACTGAAATCAACCAGAACCAGCCCATTTGGTAGATCTCACCAAACACGTGGTGAAAAGCTCCCATCATTACAGAGCAGGCCAAACATTCACAAGGGAGTAATGGGAGGATCGGAAGAGAAGGTCTCCATTGCTGAGGAGGATGTTAGGACACCCAGAGGGGCTCCACATGCGAGGATTGGGATCAAGCTCAGCCAGGAAGGGGACCAAACTCAAGATCATGTGGTTGGTTACCACACAGGGGGATGTGCTCACAACCACATGAAGCCAGCCACAGGGGTGACCGCATGGTCGGGGAGCAGGACAATAGGGGACCACAAGGTCAGGGGGATTCACAAGATAGGGGTAGGGTTTGGACAATGGCTATACCGCCTGGGAGGAAGGGGAACAGTGTCGAGGAGACCGACACATTGTTCAAGAGGAGAAGGAACAAGAAGGTCGGAAACACTCCTCAGGAGGAGCAGGAGCAGTGTCACAGGCAACACCTCACAAACACATAAATACTCTCACTTCACCATAGCATACAAGTGGGATCCTCATCCACTCTACTCTACACTTACTTATTCTTTACTTAGTTATGCATCATTGCAATAACAGGGCTTTTGCAATGACCTCTTGATCGCATGTGTTGCATCACCATTGGAAGTCAACTATAGGCAGTGTTCTCCAACACTTGCGATCCAGTCACTCACTGAAGGCAGTGTATACCACCTGCGGTCTAGTACCTCTCTTATCTGCAGGCAATAACCTTATTGCAATCCAGATACTATTGAATACCATCAAGCAACAAGCAGTACTACAAACACTTGTGCTGATACAGGAGACTGCATCATATAGCATTCCCAAACAAGTTCTTTGGACGTGCTGCATAGCCTCTGAACAGAGTGTTCAAGGCGGTCAGTCAAGACCTATCAGAAATAAGCCTTCTGGTTCCTTTTGCCAAAACAGTTTGGAAGGAGCTTACTCAGTTGATCTCACTGATATCAACCGGAACCACAGAATCCAGGTTTCAGGTGTGCGACCGCTGACAACCATGACCGTTGCAGTTCCAATAGGTTACCTGATTTCCTGTCGGGTTTGGCTGGTTCTGGGTCTGGGTAGGCCGTTGGTAGCATTGATAGCCGCCTTGATTGTGGTTGGCAAAGCGAGTGACTAGTGCCACGTTATTGACCTCTCGTTCCTTGAGCTGTGCTGACTCTTCATAGTTGCGCAAACCCATGGCTGTGGTGTCAAACAGACATTTGAGCCCAAGTTCAAGCTCTGCATTGAATACATCGGTGGAGTTGCTTGTCTTATTGAGGGAAATTGACTCCCACTGAGCTTCGTACACTGCACAGTACAGGTGGAGGTGTGTGTCAGCAGTTGCGTGCCTGAAACCCGAAATCTATAGTAAAGGTCGATTAAGATCAACCTTAGCGAAATCTATTGTAGAAGCCTTCTATTACCCTTCTTGCTGGAATCTGTTGTAGAAGCTCTTTAGGATCTTTCTTACTTGGATAGATCATAACTAAGGATTATCACGGATTTCGACTAACTGCTGTGGACACTCCGTCCAGAGGTAGCACAGCACAATCAATGTCCAGATGGACTCCTTGGACAATTACCAAAGTATGGGGTGAATACATTGTCTCAACATGAGTGTCCAGAGTGTCAACAGTTGGTTGAGTTGAGTGGTACCTTGACTGCAGTGGACAACTGCCTTCAGGATGAGATCGGGAGAGCCAGACCGCAGTATGAGACTGCCTTTGGTGTTGATTGATATCTGGACTGCAGTAGAACACTGCCTTCGGATGGTGTCAAGTAGTGGTGATACAACACACACGCTAAGTAGATGCAATGCCCTGCAATTACAACTGTTGACAAAACTACTAAGTATATGTTATGATAAAGATATAGCTAGTAAGGTGTAGAGTGGATGAGGATCCACTTGGCCACTACAACAAAGAGAATGTATGTTTATATAGACGTTCTCGCAGTGTCACCTGCAACACTGCTCTTGTTCTATGAGGCCTCCTTCAACACTGCCTCTCCTCCTCTCATTCCTCCTACAGTCCCTGACTTTCTTACAATGTCCCCTCTTCTTCAGCACCACTTCTCCTGCTCCTTGTGGATGAGAAGACCTTGTGCTGTTTCATCATTGATAGGGGTCACTCCCACTTCATCTGAGTGGCGAAGCGCACCCTCTTTCATCTTGCCCCCTGATGGTGGTGCCCATCCTCTTGCACTGAGTTCATTGTTGTGTTGTGTAGGGCCCCTACCTCATCAGGGTGGCGAACCCAATGTCCTCACCATATGTCCCATTGTGAGATATGTGGGAGAGGCATCCTCTAACTGGTTTCCACAAGATCTGTCATATGGTTGTGATACTACTGATCCCAATGGACTTTGCTGTAAGATCACGCTTGTACCGATTTTGACAAATTCTGTTGTAGGACCTCAATACTACTGATCTCAATGAACTCTGTCAGAACCCTTCGTTTGCCCATTCCTACAATTCCTGCACATGGTCTCTCCTCATATGATTCCAGTTCTTCCTGTGCATCCGGTTCTATGACAGTGTGGGTGCACACCACGGAGCAGGCAGCTGAGCTTTGTACCAGCATTGACTGGGTGGCCCATCAGGGCTCTCTCATTGGTGATGTGCTCGATGTTAGAGATGAACTTGTTTACACTTCCAACTCGAATGAGGTGGGTGAGCTCTGTTAGCAGGACATATGGCTGGATGATTGTGCCCTTTGAATAAATCTGCTGAAGATACTTCCATACCTTGTTTGCAGTTTGATCCTCACAAATCATGTTGGCAATCTCTGGGGTGACAGCCCGTAAGAGGACATTGACGGCACACCTTGCAGTTGTCTGTAGGGAGATGCGGAGATGTTCGTCTGTCACGTCGGCTGGGTGCAATGGTACTCCTATGATCGCTTCCCACATCATTGGGTTTACTCTATCAACATAGATTCGCAGCTGCCTTCACCAGGTGTAGTAGTTTCTGCTACCTCGCAGCACTGGCGGCGCTGCCATGGACATTGTTGTATCCATCTTGGTTGACCTCGTTGCTGGTGCTGTTGCTGTTAACCGTCTGCTGCTTGAGCCTCTCTATGGCAAGCTATTTGGTGGTCTCGAACCTTGTTGGTGAGCCCGCTACTGTTGCTACAACTGGGGTTGTTCTTCCAGGAGCTGGTCCAAATGTTGAGGTTCGTGGTGTCGAAGAGCCTAGTAGCCGTGTCTCATAACCTGTTGAAAGACAACAGACTTGAGTGGTAGGACACGGCTTTGATTACATGCAACAACAGAAAATGGTAAATACAGATGGATGAAGGTATCTACACAGCAAGTGACTAAGTATCGCTCCTTATATATCTACAATAGGAAGCAGAGCATGACGTGGAGACAGCCTCCTCCCTCCTTGGATGTCTATTAGCCGCTATGCCAGTGCCTTACTGGACCACCGGTCTAACGCGAGCCGGTACACATGTGCCCCTTTAACAGATAGAAGCATGAACCGATACAGTAAGGGATCGGGTACTACTGGGCCCCACTCGTTGCCACACTTCGTTATTAAGGGGCACACACCCATCTTTGGGTATGTGCCACCACTGTATATATATTGATGAATGATGTGACACTTAGCGACGCTTATCGGGTGATATCAGTCTAAGCACAGTGTTCAAGCTATTGAGCAAAAACACTATACTATATTGACATGAGGAAAGAATGTGGTGGGAGCCTCGAGCTCCGTGCTTGATATATATACAAAGCATCGGCACATACCCAAAGGTGGGTGCATCCCTCTTAATGACAAAGTACAACAACAAGTAGGACATAGTAGTACCCGATCCCTCACTTGTATCGGCTCTGCCCAATCCCCAAACAGATCGGCTTTGCCCAATTGCTTATCATCACCCTGCTGGATTGTATCCTTCAGCATATATATCAAGCAGAGAGCTCGAGGCTGCTACCATGTTCTCCTCAGGTCAATATAGTATAGTGTTTCTGCTCAATAGCTGCAATATTGTGCTTTGACTAATATCGCCTGATAAGCGTGCTGAAGATGACGATCCAGCACCACTATGAAAGATCGGGCGGAACAGATCCAATCGGGAATCGGGCAGACCCAATCTAATTGGGGATCGGACAGGGCCAATTGGAGTGAGAGATCAGATGCTATTGGGTCCCACTCGTTGTTGTACTCTGTCATTAAGGGTGATACTCCCACATATGGGATGTACCAGCATTTTGTATATATGTCAGGCAGAGAGCTCGAGGCTGTTGCCATGTTCTCTTCTACATGTCAATATAGTATAGTGTCTTGCTCTTTAGCTTGAACACTGCACTTAGGCTGATATCTCCCAATCTCCGTTGCTAAGTGTTACTCTTCTTTTCTAAGGTTATGAGCCCAAACGCCGATACACTATCAACAAAAGTTTCACTATTGACATGTCAGACCATGACTACTCAGCATACGAAAACTTCGCTCAGGATATCGAGGTCATCATCCATCGCCTCCCAGCCAAGTTACAAGGTTGTTTCCATAGGATTATCAACAATAAGATGTACAGTATGCCAGAGGAACTCAAGGATGGACCGATCTTCGAGTACACCAGCGGGACAAACAGTAGACAGATAGTGACGCCTCTCACCATCATGATAGAGTGTGCCAGTCACCTCTACTTTGCAACACATGAACTGGGGCCATTCCATGACCACTTCGATCTCAGGAAGCAGATGAGGGCCTGTGTCAACTTCTTTGTCACAAACCAGGACAGTGACACCTCTCGAATCCTCAACATCAAGATTGAAGGCAACAAGCTTGGCACTCTGCTTGATACAGATAATGTCCCTTACTATTGTGCTTCAGACGATGCCCCACATGACGCTTGAGAGACTATGTCAGCAGGCAGCGAACCTCAATGCACCAAAACATTGGACAAACCTCTTCACGGCCGAGAAGCTACTCCCACAGCAATGCCAGAGTTGACGCAGCTGACAAACCATCATCTCAAGGTTTTGTCTGCGCTCAATGGCAAGTTAAGGTGGGACAAGAAGGACTTACTCAACCCCAAGAGGGTATCGGTTTATGCTTGGCAACAACAGCTACGTGAGAAGCTATCAGTCATCCCATTTGCATGCAACATGCTTGACCACAAGATAACAACATTCACTGACACAGATTCCTTACTTTGCTCCATCATCATGAACAGCTTCTCCCCACAGTTATGAGCTGATTACTTCTCTGAACGTGGAGATAGGCCTATTGAGATTGCTGTCAACCTCTTTGCTGGGCCATCAAGAAGTGCACAGTACACTTGGACTCAAAAGAATATGAGCTCCTAAAAGTAACGTATGCTCTCAAATGGGACCAAGTAGGAAGCCGAGCCTACAACTTCCTCACCAAGTGGGAATCACACATCTCCGAGCTCCATGCTTACATGACCAAACCTTGGATGCTGGCCCATTGGTACAAGACCCTGAAGCGCACCCTTCCTGGCAACAAGAATGCTCTGTTCAACTCCATTTTTGTACTTTCCAAGACATTAATCAAAGAGCATACAAACTTGAGTGTTGCCAACGTTCTACACAAGTGTTACAAGTTGGCAGCTGACAGTGCCCCAGTCTGTGTCACAAATACCATTGACAACATCGACTTGAGTGCCCTACACACTGCCACACTCATAAACTGTTGAGCATGCGGTGACGACAGACACCCTGCTAATTGTTGTCCTAATGAAAGTGCATATAACAAGTGGAAAAAAGACAGAGCCAAGGTACCATCAAAAACCCAGGCAAATGCTTGTATTGTGCTAGCACTCAACAATCCTCGAGATGCATAGGATAAGGTGCTGGAACTTGCTTTCTTTACCAATCTCAAACCAGCACCTCCATATGTACCACCTGGCCTGATACCGTTCACATTTGACTCTGGCGCATCATGTGTCATGGTTAACTCCAAGCAACACAGACAAGGCTGGCGCAATGCTGATGATTCTGCCACCATCACCACTGCTGATGGTGGTAAGCTCTCAGTACCAAAAATAGGAGGTACCATCAGTTTACTCAGCCTAAGCCCAATGACAAAACAATGGGAACAAATGACCTACAACAACTGCCTCCTAGTTCCTGGATTGGTGACCAACCTCATTGGCACCAAGACAGTCACACAAGCAAAGGGAAAGGTAACTTCTGAGGATGAGCTAGTTACAGTCCAAGACTGTCATGGCCATGCCATAGGAGTCCCAATCAGCAGCAACAGATACCCAGTTGCTGGAATGATCCTTTGGGATGATAGTATGCCCAAACCCAAAGTGTCGCTGGCCTTCTCAGGAATGCGGCAGAGGAAGACACAATCGTGAAAAGACGATGCCAAAGCTAACCTCTGGCACTGTCGCCTTGGCCACCCAATCCGCAACTGCTGCCCACAACATACTCTTGGTGCGAGTGACACAACCCGAAGTACTATGTGACACATGCATATGCAGCAAGGCAGCGGCCAGAACGGAACCACACCCCAGCAATGTTGAGCACCCACTCGAACTCGTGTCTATGGACATTATGGGACCACTGCACAAGAGCCCCCAGTTTTCCTATGTCCTCATCATTCATGACACATTCTCTGGGATGATACGGGTTCAAGGACTACCCAACAAGGCCCAGGCAGCTACAGAGGCGTCATACTGGCTCTCTGAGACTCATCAACCCCCTCAACACCAATCCACCATGTGACAATGGGATGTGACATCAAAGAGATCTGAGTCAACCAAGGCAAACTCTGGATGGCATCCTTCCGAAACCTCTGCTTGTCATCTGGCATCAAGATCACTGCCTCCCCAATGCAACAGCACACTGACAATGCATTCGCAGAGTGTGCTATCCAAACCATTCAGAAGATTGCACACTGCATGCTGTTCAACACCAAAAATCAAAGAAAGATGATGGCCATACGCAGTTTCACAGGTGGCTTATGTCCAAAATCGCCTCACTGGGACAACACGAGGTGGCAAGACACCATTCGATATCTTTTAATGCCGAGATTCCAAGCCTCCGTCATGTCTGTCGCTTCGGCTGCACCGCATGATAAAAGGAGTACGATACTTAGCAATAGAAATTGGGAGATATCAGTCTAAGTGCAGTGTTCAAGCTAAAGAGCAAGACACTATACTATATTGACATGTAGAAGAGAACATGGCAACAGCCTCAAGCTCTCTGCCTGACATATATACAAAATGCTGGTACATCCCATATGTGGGAGTATCACCCTTAATGACAGAGTACAACAACGAGTGGGACCCAATAGCATCTGATCTCTCACTCCAATTGGCCCTGTCCGATCCCCAATTAGATTGGGTCTGCCCGATCCCCAATTAGATTAGATCTATCCAATCCCTGATTAGCTTGGATCTATCCGATCCCCAATTAGATCGGCTCTACCCGATTCCGATTGGGATCGCTACGTCCGATCTCTTGGAGTCGTGCTGGATCCTCATCTTCAGCACCGCATACGTCGTCTTACGTGGCAACACAAGAACTACATGGCTCCGCGACAACCCAGTTGTGAGTAAGCACCTACGCCCACGGGCCTTCCGTGGGACATACCTCGGTGACTCTATTGCGACCTGCGCTATTAAAGGACACCGAATGTGGCTCCCGGCACTCGATCGAATCGTCGTAGTCAGGAATCTCCGTCGCTAAGTGTCACTCTTCTTTCCTCAGAGTCTCAAGCAAACTATTCCCACGCTGGCTTTAATTTTCTATGTCATTGTGCATTTTTCGATCTCGAGCGACATCAGTTACAGAATCGCGAGCATGTTCGTGATTCTGTAATGGGCCAATCACGCGGTTCTTGTTAAGACAAAATACGCATTGAAAAACTAAGTCCAGATTATGTTGGAAGAATAAAAGAATACGGGTGTCGATACTCAGTGGTCGACGATGGTCTAAGCACAGTGTTCCAGCTCTTGAGCAAAACACTATACTATATTGACATCAGAAAAGTATGTGATGAGAGCCTCGAGCTCTCCCCTTGATATATATACATGCTGTCGGCACATGTCAAATGTGGGAGCTGCTGAAGGTAACGATCCAGCACGACCCTGAAGATCGGGCAGATCCGATCTAAGTGAGGGGTCGGATACTGGGTCCCGCTCGTTGTCATACTTTATCATTGAGGATGATGCTCCCACATGTGGCATGCACCGATAATTTGTATATATATCAAGGGGAGAGCTCGAGGCTCTCACCACATACTTTTCTGATTTCAATATAGTATAGTGTTTTGCTCAAGAGCTTGAACACTGTGCTTAGACCAAGTATGACAACGGGCGGGACTAAGCGGTACCCGATCTCTTACTGTATCGGCTCTACCTAATCTCTTATTGTATCGGCTCTGCGCTTCTATCACGACCCTGCTGGATCGTATCATTCAGCATAGTGTTTCTGCCCAATAGCAGCAGTACTGTGCTTTGACTGATATCGCTTGATAAACATCGCTAAGTGTCGTACCTTTTCTCAACTTCCGACCAACGCTGGCGTCATTTTTCCTTCATGAACTTCTCAGAGAGAACATACAGCTGAAAACATTGTCATGTTTTTAAGAAATTCTTTGCGCCCGTGTGGTCGTCTGATTGTAAATTAAGAACAATTTTATCCGACGTTAGAGGTCGAAAGAAATCCTTTCAGGATTTAAGTTACTTTGTTCGCTGTTCGAAGAGTAAAAGGGGGATGAGTGTCGACGCTTGACCGTGGATATCAGTCAGAGTACAGTATTCAAGTTATTGAGTGCTGAAGGTTGCGATCCAGCAAGACATTAAAAGTGACATAAGGCGAGCTGATCGGAGATCGGGCGGAGCCGATACAGTAAGAGATCGGGTACCGCTTAGTCCCGCCCGTTGTCATACTTGGTCATTAAGAGGGATGCTTCCACCTTTGCGCATGTGCCGCTAACTGTATATAGATATCGAGCGGAGAGCTCGAGGCTGCCACCATGTTCTTTCCTCAGGTCAATATAATAGTGTTTCTGCTCAATAGCTGCAATACTGTGCTTTGACTAATATCACCCGATAAGTGTCGCTAAGTGTCATATCTTTTATCACACTATACTATATTGACCTGAACTAAAAACATGGTGGCAATCCTGAGCTCTCCGCTTGTTATATATATACAGTAGTGGCACGCACCCAAAGGTGGGAGTATCCCTCTCAAGGACGAAGTATGACAACGAGCGGGACCAAGCAGGACCCGATCTCTTATCGTATCGGCTTATGCTTCTATCATCATCTTGCTGGTGCCGAAGGTAACTATTCAATATGATGATGTAAGTTGACGTAAGCCGATACAGAAGAGATCGGGTACAACTTAGTCCCGCTCTTGTCACACTTCATCATTAAGTAGGATACTGCCACATTCGGCATGTGCCACGAAGATGTATATATATCAAGCCGAGAGCTCTAGGCTCTCACTATAGGGGGTATCAATTTTCGAGTGTTTTTAGAAACACGTGTTTCTCGATTTTGACGAGTTTTTATTTCGCACAAAAACCTTACGTAAGCTCACCCAAAGTTGAAAAAACACATGTTTCTGAAAACACGCCTCCGGACCCGGTAAAATGGACTCACTTTTTGGTCTCTCCAAAATGATGTGCAGATGGATGCGCATCTGCTTGCTTCACCTCAGCTTTACTACTTCATCACACTGGTGCACCATGTCATTCATTGACAAAGTATTTGAAGCTGGAAGCTGGGATGTTTCTTTTCCCCCTTCTCCAACTCCCCCATCCGACACAGAGCAAGAACAAGGTGCATCTTCTGCGCTTTCACTTGCAACGGGCAGCAGCGCAATCCTCCTTGCTCTTCTCCTGTCACTTCCCCAATCAATCAGATGTCTGATACACCTTGCGCCCAATCCACCAGGCCTGCCAACAATGGGGCAAAGAATAACTTTGTCTGGCAAGCTCAGGACATCAAGCACCTTGTAGACACAATCTACATCAACAAGTTTTACCAGCGCGCAATTCTCCCTTCTCGTTGCAACAAAGCCAACGAGCCCACCAACAAGCTTTGCAAGGATATGGTCTATCGTGACCTCAGCAGGTCGCTCTTCCCCACCAGGTCTGTTGATCCCTCTCACATCAAGTTCAAGGTACGCTGGCTTCAAGAAACATACCATTGGGAGAAGAAAGCTCTCTTGCTTATGGGAGCTGGAACACTGCTGAAGGACATGGATGCAACAAATCCTGCAAGTACTTTAAGACCACCAGTTATATTACTTGTGAACATGTACTTGCTGACACTTCCTCTCTACAGTCTTACATGTCTTGGGTTGCTCTGTCAGCCAAGTATCCTTGGTTTGAGAAGATGCACAAGATGATGAACAAATGCGTGTTGGCAGGCCCAGCCATCCTCCTCACAACACCTAGCCTGGATGTTGCTGGCAACAAGGATTCCAATCATGTGCTGCCTCGCAGTGATCCCGTGGAGGAATCCAGCAAAGCAGACCTTGACCATGCAGTGCATGCCTGCAACTTGCCCCCAATACATGACCTGGTGGATGCCGCTCCCAGGAATGCTGGAGATTACCTCAATTTCGACATCCCGACACCACCCTCACATCCCATCCAATTGGATGCCCTTGTCTCGAGTCTGTCAACTTTCTCAAACTGGGCCTCACCTGCACAACCAATTGGCTACAAGCACAAGCATATCAATGTTGAACAGAAGCAGGATTCCCTTGCAGAGGCTTTCTATCGGTCTTCAATAGAAAGCCTATCAATTTGCCTCAAGCTTGCACAGGAGCGCACCAAGCAAGAAGCAGAGCACACCAAGCAGGAAGAATTGCAGTTACAGCACAAGTGTGAGGAAAGGGAGCGAGAAGAACGTCTTTGTGCTCAGGAAAGGGAGCACAAAGAACATGTTCGCTTGGAGGATCACAATGTATTCATTGAAATGATGGGTATGATGGTCACTCAGCAACAAGGAGGGCCATTGCCTTGACATCCAGCCTTGACAATCAACAATTGCCAAGACCATGATGCTCAAGACTGTGATGTTCAGGAAAAACAACTTTTCAGTACCATCTCACTGCACTTGTCTTCATGAAATGCACTTTGTTTCTGGTACTGCTTCTTTGTGCAATGAATGCTGAATGTTCTTGAGACCAAACATATGTGTCACAGGTGTGTTCATATGATGTGAAGATTTATCATGTGAATGGATATGTGCACACTTTTCAAAGGTGAGCGCAGCACTCTACATGTGCAACGCTTTGCACCATCTTTCTCACTCTCCTCTCTTCCTTCTTCACCATCACCTTCCATTCTAACCATAACCCCCTTCTCTTCCTCACAGTCCTCTACACCATGGTGCACTTCAGCAGCAAACAGGACCAACTCAATAGCATCATTCAAACTCTGTAAGTATCATTGCCCGCTGAACTTGATCACTATGCAGAAGAGTTGCAAGACCCACACTTTGATGCGGATGATTACGATAGCAGCCCTGACACTGACAATGGCCCAACATCTCTTTTGGCTGGCCTCATTTGTATGTACACCCTCATTTCCCAGCAGCAATACTCAGTTTCACAGATTCACACACAGGGCTGCTCCGAAAAGCTGATAGAGATCCTGGACCAATATGCCACAATGAAGCCAAACCCTTTCTGCAGCTTGGTACAAATGAAGCCTTTGGCTTTCAAGGAGCTGGCAAAACGCCTTCAACAAATGAAATCATTTAACTCAGGTCGGGTCTCTATCAAATGGTCCAGAGAAATCCTGTCAGTGGCTCTTTACTGGCTTGGGTGATCAGGAAATGGAGCTGGAGAGCGTGATGCTTCCCTGCAATGTGGTTACAGCATTGGAACTCTGATAGCCTGGACCAAACAGACTGTCTGTGGACTTCTCAAACTCAACAAGGAGGTTATGCAATTTGCATCAGAAGTGGAGAGGCAAAGTGCTTCTGCATGGGTGCAAAGGACTACTGGAGTGGAGGAATGGGTAAAAGGCTGGCTTTTGGTTGACAGTACTCATGTACCGCTTGCATGGAAGCCAGGGATGATGAGCTGGGAGCACTTTAGCTACAAGGGCTTTTACAGCATGAACGTTGCCCTGGTCATCCTACCTCATTCTCTTTGCATTGTGGAGTCAGTTGTTGGACAGCCTGGTAGTGTCCAAGACTCAAAGGTTTGGACTTCAGGCAGCAACATCCTCAAGAAACCTTGATTGTACTTGGACAAGGGTGGGTTTATCTGGGTTGATGGAGGGTATGGTCACTCTGCCTTCACAGTTGGACCTTTCTCACACATAGCTGCTGAGAAAAGCCGCAACCTGCGTTTCTTCAACCACTCTCTCTCTTGAGTCTGGGTCTGGGTTGAACATGCCATTGCCTACCTTAAGAATCGATTTCAATGCCTGAATGGGTACAGAGGGAACATGTATTGCGTCAAGGATTGTATGACAGCAGCAAGGACTATCCATGCATGCATTGTTGCCCATACATTTGCAAGCCAATACAATGGTCCAGACATGGTTGCTGAACTCCTTCTCCCATCCTTCTCCAAGGAAGTAGTCCATGATGTTGTTGAGACTCTCAGCACCAACCTGACCCAGAGTGGGGACATGCAGAGTCAACGGCAGGCAAATCAAGTTCAGTACAAGGAGGAGAGCATGGTAAGTACGCAAAGCATGATGCAGCCTGCCTTGACATGGCATCGCAGTTCATTGGCGCATGATCTTTGAGAGCAAATGTTTCAGGCACTGTTCACTTCCACTGGCCAACAGCAGGAGGACACAACCGCATGCTCCAGGTGCCATGAGAGGACAGCCGAGGACTACAATGCAATGTTGGCATGGGGCCAGTTGTCCAGGCAACATCACCAATTGTCAACACCTTTGCATCCCTAGCACCTGTTCATTGTCATACTTAGTGAAATCCTTCTGCAAAAGACTTGGTTGACTATGACCATCTGTAACAGTGTGAAACTCGTGCCAACATGATACTGATGAGCTTCAGTATCAATAACATACATGTTATATCGAAATAATTGCCACCTTTGCTGCAGATGTGTTTTTAGAAACACCTGTTTTTTGGATGCTCCAAAAAGGGGTGTTCAAAAACGGGAAAAAGTTGTCAAAATCGAGAAACACGTGTTTCTAAAAACACTCGAAAATTGATACCCCCTTATGTTCCTTTAGTCAATTGAGTATAGTGTTTCTGCCCTAATAGCAGCTACTGTGCTCTGACTGTTGTCGATCGCTAAGTGTCGACATCAGTCCTCCTTTAATCTTTTATCAGGTTATGAGCCCAACTCAAAACCCTACCTCATCCACAAACTTACCTTCAATGATGTCTAACATAGACTACTCAATCTACAATGCCTTCATTGTCCCGGTACAGGACCTCTTACCACAACTGCCTAAGATCCTTCAAAGCCGGCTCAACCAGGTCATGGAAGACAAGGTTTATGGTACACCCAACACCCCAAAAGACGTTCAACTACTGAAATTTTGCTGTCAATGATGATAAGGAACAGATCATCACACCCCTGTCTATCATGATCAAATGTGTTAGTACACTCTGTTGAAGTTTGAAGACATTTGGATCCCAATAACTGGTGATTGGGGAGAGTCTGAGTACAATGTCACTGCTGCTAGAAGACAGAAACATATATACTCAATTGACTGAAAGAATGTGATGAGAGCCTAGTGCTCTCAGCTTGATATATATACATCGCGGTGGCACATGCCGAGTGTGGGAGCATCCTACTTCATGACCTAGCTTTACAACGAGCAGGACTGTGTTGTACCTGATCTTTGATAAGATCGGTCATCTAACTGGATCGGCTCTGCCTGATCTCCGATCAGATCGGCTTTGCATCATCCTTTAGCGTCGCATTGGATTGTAATCTTCAGCACACTCTACCAAGCAATGCATGATCTTGGCCCATTCACTAGTCATACCGAGCTCAGCAAACAAATGCAAACCAGAGTGAATCTCTTCATGGCCAATGAAGAGTGTGATGAAACCCGCATCCTTGACATCAAGATTGAAGGGTTGATGAATATTGCCTGTGATGTTCACCAACACCAACCTCATCTTGCTAGAGGTGACACCCCCATGTCGGTTAGGGGCAACACTCCCACTTTCAGTCCAAATGATCTCAATTGTCGCCTGATTGGTCAAGATGCTACGCTGGGGCCCACTGTCATAGGACAAGGTGTGCAGAAGGAAGTGCCATGCGCATGAATTGTGGAATTGGGCAAATAAGTGGTTTTCAACAGAGTTTGTTGAAATCGTCAGAAGAGAGACCTTACAATCAAACTTGTTGGGATTGGCAGAACAAGGGCTGTATGACAGATCTGGACAAAACCAAGTCAAGGGGGCTAATCACACCAATCTTGCAAGACACACCACCCAGGAGAAGACAATCAAGGTGTGGGGGTCAGATGACCCCTAGCAATAGAAGGACAATGGGGCATGTGAAGATAGGGCTTGCCATCCAGATGAAGGAGGGGCCCTATGTGACAATGAACTTGGCGTAAGGGGATGGATGCCATCAGCGGGAGCAGATGAAAGAGGGTGTGTCCCGTCACTTGGAGGGGGTGGGAGCGACCCCTATCAATGATGAAGCAACGCTGGGTCTCCTTGACCACAAGGAGCAGGAGGAGCAAATGTAGGGACATGACAAGGCCCCTACGGGACCAAAAGTAGGGGCCGTAGGAGCAGTGTCGAGAAGGGGCTACATTCCTAGGAGAGACAAGAGCAGTGTTGCAGGCAACACAGTACACATCTATATATACACTCACTATGCTATTGCAGACAAGTGAATCCTAATCCACTCTACACTTAACTAGCTACATCTTTACCACATCATATACTTAGTTGTTCCATCACAAGTTGCAATTGCAGGCCATTGCTTCTAACATAGTGTGTGTGTTGTATCACCACTATTGACAATGTCCGTAGGCAGTACTCTACTGCAGTCCGGATAATGATTGATACCAAAGGCAGTCTCTGTGGTCTGGTACTCTCGATCTCAGACCAAAGGCAGTTGTCCACTGCAGTCCAGTTACCATTCAATCAATCAATCATGCGGCTGTCAACATTGCGGATGCTTGTGTCAAGACAGACGCTGTTACACCACACCCTGGTGTAGCCTCAAGTAGGTTTGCTAGGAGCTTGATCATGCTGTGCTACCACTGGACAGAGTGTTCACAGTGGTTAGTCAGAATCTGTTCTAATTCTGTGTTACTATCTATTCCAGCAAGAAAGATCCTAAAAGGCTTATACAATAGATTTTGCCGAGAAAGATCCTAGTCAGCTTTTATAATAGATTTTGGGTTCCAGGCGCGCAACCACTGACATCCACCCCCGAGCTTAACACACTCTCGAACCATCACTTGAAGGTACTCTCTGGCTTAAACGACAAGATGAGATGGGATGAGCAAGACCTCCTCGACCCAAGGTCAGTCTCAGTGCATGCTTGGTGTTGCAAGATGTTCGTGATGCTGTCTGTTGTCCCCTTTGCTTGAAATGTCCTTGACCAAAAGGCAACAACTTTTAAGGACACAGACTCTCTGCTCAGTTCAATCATCATGTGTAGCTTCTCCAACAAGCTGTGTACTGAGCACGGCAATTGACCGGTACCAATTGCCGTGGACCTATTTGACTGAGCAATAAAGAAGTGCACAGAACACTCCACCGCAAAGGGGTACAAACTCCTCACAACCACCTATGCTCTACACTGGGATCAAGTTGGGAGCCATGTGTACAACTTCCTCACCAAATGGGAAGCCCATGTGTTGAACTGCACACATACTTACAAGACCCTGGGATGTCCGGTCATCGTTATAAGAACCTCAAGTGTGCTCTACCCTCTGACAGAAACACTCTCTTTAACTTGGTGTTTATATTGCACAAACAACTTCATGGCAAAGAGCAGACGGCCAAGAGCATTGCTGACATTCTACATCAGTGCTACAAGCTTGCTGCTGAGAGTGCTCCTATAAACCTGCATCACATGACTGAGGAGTCCAAATTCATTGCCTTATGAGCCGCCACACTCATCGACTGTTGGGCTTGCGGCGAGCTCGGTCACACAGCCAATTGTTGCCCAAGCGATGCTGCCCATGCTCAATGGAAAGAGGGCAAAGTCAAGGTGCCTCCCAAGAGCTGCGCCAACACATGTGTTGTGCTGCCACTTGAGAACACTCGAGAGGAATAGGATACAACACTGGTCTTGGCATTCTTCACAGAAGTCAAGCCGGCACCGATTGACTTGCCACCACGGTTTGTACCCTTTGTGTTCGACTCAGGAGCATCTTATGTTATGGTCAATTCCTCTCAATACGGGAAAGGCTGGCAAGACATGGACAACGCAGTCAGCATTACCACTGCCAATGGTGGACTACTCCCTGCCACCAAGATGGGAGGAACGGTCAGCCTCTACGTAGAAGGATCTCACATCTTAGTGACAAGGTGCAAGTTTTCAGAATACACGGACCGAATCGTAGCTTGACGTGAGTTTTGTAGAATTGCAATCATCTTCGCCATCAGTGACCGACAGGATGCGAGGGATAGCTGCTGGAACCTCCAATATTCATGTTGCCCATCTGCTGGTTGAGGCCGGATGCATCAGGCTGAGACGGATAACCTGGATTGTAGCCATTGCTCGATGGGTGAGCCTGAGGATTCTGGAAATGCTGCTGCTGGAAAGCCTCGCTCTCAGCTCTCGCCCGTTCGTATAGGCGACGCTTCTCATCGTCGTGAGGAGTAGGTTGATACTGCTGGTCCTGTGGCATCCCAGGATAGGTCAAGGGAGGTTGGTGTTGCGGTTGAGCGCCAGCGTGAGCGCTGGGTCCGTAGTTGGGATCGACAGGGACGGGTCCGGTGGACCGGGGATAGCCATGCTGTACCTGAGGGTTGTAGGGGTATTGGCTCTGCTGATCGTGAGGTGTTGGCACACCGGGCGTAGACTGAGCCGGGTAGCCATGCGGGTTCGAGTATCCATGGTGTTGTGCGTAGTCAGCCGAAGATGCCGAAGCTTGGTGCTGGAGCTCGGGACGAGGGCGAAGGTAGTCCTGACTCGAGTGACCGGCAGGATTGTACCTGGACAGGCTCTGCTCCATCATCTCGTCAAATGATCCGCGTGCGTGAACAAACTTGTCGTTCATGGCCTTGAGCTCGGTGATCTTGTTACTGTAGCGGTCGATAAGCTTAACAATCTTGGGTCGCATGGCTAGCGACTTTTGGTACAGCTCTTGCAGCTCTTCATCCTCAGCAAGATTGTCGCGCACAGGGTCAAGACTGCGAAGCTTGTTCAGCAGCCTGTCAATGTCGGCAGCTTGAGAGAAGATGCGAGCCTCCATCTCTGCCTCCCTCTGAAGCTCCTCCGGGGTAGGATCTGGCAAGATCTCAACGTAGTTGACGGGAAAAATTCCGGCCTCTCCTCGAACCTCGCCTCTCCACCAATGTTCGTAGACGCTGTCAAGGACTCTGATGATCTCTCCGCGGGAGAATGCAAGCTCGCCCGGCTCGTTAGGCGAGAAGTCGTACAGAGCACGAACGCGAGAAGCAACAGCTGGTATAGCTGCGGCCGATGGCGCGGCTGGGTGAGCGCTCGCTGCTGAGGTGCTTGCGTTTGCGTTGGTGGAGTGCTGTTGCGCTGGAGGAGCGGAGTATTGAGATGTTTGTGGCTGAGAGTAGGAGCTAGAAGCAGCGGCAGTGGCCACGGGTGCGGAAGAGCCAGAAGCTTCCGCCTGCTGGGTATCGTAGCTATTGTATGCATTGCGACCGCCCTGGTCTTTCAATGAGAGTTCGAGAGCCCTCCTAAGCTCTTCGTCTTCAGCCCGGAGCTGCTCGGATGTTGGCTCGCGTGGCTGCGTGGATGGACCCTCGTCTTCAACGACAGCGTCTTGAGATTTGAGGGACTCGTAAGTATCCTTCATGAGACCCAGGCTCTCATCATCAAACTCTCCCGCCCACTCCTTAACAAGGCCGTAACATCGCTTCTTGACGGTAGCATGCGTGTTGCGGTCGAGACAGATCCTGGCAAGCGTCTGGGTGAAAGATCTGCCAGCGAGTTCTTGATGCGCGGTGAGTCCGCAATTCTTTGCAACAGCGTCGGCGAGAGTGAGAGCGTACAGCTGGACATTGGCGTTGCGGTGTACGAGGCGCTTCTGGATGGCTGCGACGCAATTCCGAGCGCTGTAGGTTTGCGGATGAAGCGAGTTGAAACTTTGTCAGATCAGAGCTTGGCAGAGGCGGAAAGACGGATGTTGGGCTACTTACGCATACTCTCCTCTGGAGGAGACCTTGTCACAAACCTCGAGGTTGAGCTCCCAGTTTTCAGAAGTGAGCTCTTCCGAAGTTGCCTTGAGGACGATGTCCTCAAAAGGATTCTTGGCAGCGAACATCTTGCTTCGCTATCGCCAGGTCGGAAATGGACGGTAGGCAAATGTCTACCGGATGAGAATGCTGCGCAGAAGTCGAGAGGGGTCGATTGTATGGTGGAAGTGTCGACAGAAAGAGTCTCGAGGTGCGTATGAGAAGTCAGACGACACCAAATTGCAACTGCGAACTGAGCCTCAAGTTGCTGGTCCGTGAGTTGATGCGCCTGCCGAATTGATGCACACAACCCTCTCACGTACAACATGGCGGGGACACCGCCACGAAACGCAGCTCCAAGCTCAGGCAGCTTACTCGTGATTACGTAAGTGATTACGTAATTACGTTTCCTCATTTGGCTAGCCGCGACGTACAATTGCCAAACTGTGCCACCGTTGCATACTTGCCAACCATCATCTCTCTTTCTCCTATCGAATCAGGCTTTGTGGCTCGGCAGCATCATTGTAGCATCATGGCCGCTTCAGTCGCACCTGGCGAACTTGCAGGTATCAATCTCAACGGCATCCGGATCTCTACAACTGCTGGAGGTGGCACTGACGACTCGGACTCAGATGCCGAATCCTTTTCAAGTGCCACCGAAGGCGTCAAAATTGCCGTTGAAGACGATGATGCACCTCCCGCTTTCCCCAGCTTGAATAGCGTGCAGAGGCAGAGCTCCTCGACGAGCAAGGCAGCCGGCCCATCCAAGGTCTCCACATTCTTGCAGTCGGTCGCGCCACCATCGACAACCTCGAATACACTCATGGCACCGCCATCAGGTCTGGCGCCTCCACGGAGCGGCGGCCTTGCTGCACCACCATCGACATCAGCATTGACGGCCCCAGTGGGTGTCGGAGGGGCTTCAGACGTACAAGGTGCGGGAGGTAAGCGTCGAAAGAAAGTTGCACTCGCTCCCGGATGCAGTCCACTTGATTGGGCTAGACTTAAAAACAGCACCGATCTTAGAGGCGGGGTCACCTCGTTAATGAGGGTGACGCCGTCCGAACTCAAGAAACATAACACGCCAGAGGATGCGTGGTCATCTTTTTATGGTAAGGTGTACAATATCACACCTTACCTTCGTTTCCATCCTGGCGGAGAGGACGAGTTGATGCGTTGCGCTGGCCGTGATGGCACACGGCTGTTTGGTAGGTATGATCTTGTGCGCTCCATGATGCAGTCACCACACCTGATTCTGACATGGCCGAATCTGATTCTTTCTGCTCATCGTGAACTCAAACAGCTCTTACGCATTCATGGGTCAACATCGATTCAATGATCGACACCGCCATGGTCGGCATCCTCACAAGCGAATGATGGAGTATCGATAAAAGGTTGCATCGATGTACACTAGATTACATTACAATATACCCGCTAGACCAATAGGATAAGCATTCCGAAATATAGTATTTACGCTACTTAGAGCCAAGAGGAAGAGGACCCGGACAAGCCTAAGCGAAGCCCACGAGACCGACACCTTTCTGTCGCTTAATGGCAAAGAGCTGCTTCGAGATCATTCCGTACGTCGCTTTCCTTGCCAGGTTCTGACCATCTTCGAAGGCTTCTGCGCGGATGGGAACATGATTTTCGTCATGCGAGCCTGCATGAAGCCAGACCTGCATGCCTGAGGTGGACCACCACTCGTGACCGCGCACCTTGAGTTGGTCGATGTTCATACGATGCGGCTCCTCGGATACAAGCATCTGGAAGATGACAAAAGCAGTCATGAGCACCTCGGGGGTCAGCTGGGCTGAAGCTGCCGCTGAAGCCTCACTGGCAGCAGTGGAGAGGGTGGAAGAGGTCTGGACAGAGCCAACCGAGTAGTCGCCGGCGTTGGGCTTGTCGCCACCCGTCATGAGCGCTTTCAAGAGGTCAAGTGTATCGTGATAGTCAGCGCCCTCACGTCCGGGCGCAACGGATCGCAAGGCATCGCCAAACACCTCCCATACCTTCTGGGTGACATGTTGCAGCTCATCAGAGCTCTGGCCCATTGCTGCGAGCAGCTGCGGTTGTTGAGACTGTTGAGACACCACGGTGGCTTCTTCAGCCGTGGAAACAGGGTCGATGGCTGCAGATGTGTCTGCCACGCTGTCCTGAGTCTCGAAAGATTCGACAGGTTCTACCTCTCGAGGTTGCTGAACAGTGAGGTCAAGGGTATCGTCGTAAGATCGAGTTGTGGACAAGTTGCGCTGCTCTCGTGCAAGCGAGACATCGGGCTCTTGTCGCTGATGCACTTCATACTGAGGCTCGGGGTTGTGCTGAAGCTGTTGTACTTGCTCCTCTTCGTCTTGGTGAGTGAGATCGACTCTGCTGCCAAGCAGCTCTTGATCTTCGTCGTCGGCGACCGGGTCGGATTCTTGTGCTGCGTGCTGCGCAGTAGCGTCAGCCTGGTCCGCGTTGGTAAGGGAGTGGCGTGGTAGCATGGATCGGCGAGACGTCTGTGCTGATTGAGATGGTACCTTGCTCAACTCGGCCGCAGCCTCTGCGCGTTGTTGCTTCTCGAGTTCCTGTTTCTGGCGGTCAAGGCGTGCCTGGCGCAACTCTGCGATCATCTCTTCGAGAGCAAGGATCTCAAGTTGCTCCTTCTGAATTGCCTCCTGCACCTCGGAAATGTGCGCATGGATTTCATCGGTAGCAGCATCGGTGTTGCTGAGATGCGGCCTCTCAGACGAGGTTGAGGAGACTTGCGAAGCGCCAATGGGTTTGCCTTGAGCAGTGAGGCGGAGCTGATTCTCACTTTGACGGATCTGTTGTTCGTAAGCCTTGATGGCTTGGTTGAGCGAGGCGTGCGTCTTGATAAGACCCTTGATGTGCTTGCGTGTTCTGGAGCCCTTGCCGCAGGTGTCATTGAGACGCTGTGCTGCTTGAAGCAAGACGCGTGGATCGACGCCCTGGTCGGACTGGGACTGGAAAGTCTGCTTGTTGGAAGCATTAGTGTTGCGGAGCGGTGTAGGAGGAGCGACATGACGAGGTTCGGGCAAGCGAGGAGCGAGGAGGAGATCTGCTTCACTGGCGTCCTCGTTGATGTGGGCACCGCCATTCGTACGATCGGGTGCAAGGTGGGCGGATCTGTGAGTCGACGAGCTGGGTCCAGCACGAGATGCTGAGGCTGACTGAGGAAGAGGTGGATACCAGAAGAGGTTCGCTTCCGTCTGAGGGTCGGCGTCCCGGATGTAGGTGTAGATCTCGAGCCCTTCGCGGTTCAAGACGGCCGAAGTGAATGGAGTGGCATCGCCGCCCTTCCTGGCGCGCCTTCGAGCAGCGGCCTGGCGCGAGTTGATGGCGTCGAGCGTATTGGATAGAGATTGCAGAGCGTTGTCCATGATCGACAGCAGGCTAGGGTGAATTAGATGATGGCGCACCAGCAAGTTGGTGAACAGATGTTCAACTCGCACAAAAGAGTGATGTTGTTCTCTCCCCGATCTGCAAGGCGTGAAAGATTCGGCGCGTCTTTTCAAGCGAGACGCGTCTGACAACGAGCGGGACTGTGTTGTACCCGATCTCTGGATAGATCGGTTCCGCCCGATCCCCGATTAAGGTTTATGTCAGCATATATCATCATATTGAATCGCTTCCTTCGGCATTCCTGACCTTTACTTGACCTTTTCCTGGGGAAATTTGCTAGTCGATGGCAGCAAAGATAAATAAATAAATAAAAAAGGCCGAACAAGAACCTTTCTATCCTCCTGCTCGTTTCCCTTCTTGTCGTCGTCTGCTTAATCTTAGTCTCGTTCGATTCCATCATCCTCAAAGCGGCGCGGCAGTCACTGCAATCGTGTTGCTCGTATCTTTGAACTAACTTATTCTATTCTTTAATCCCCTTGGACTGAAGAGCATGCATACCATGTGCGGTACTCGAAGCCCAAACGGCGCTGATGTCGAACTCTCCGCCTTGGCACAGAACCTTAGCATGCAGTCCTCCACCAGGCACTCCTCTCCGGCTTCCAGCGACAGAAATGCATTCGAACAAGACAATGCTTCGCCCCGTACCCCTCCTGCTACTCGGGCAGATGCCTCCCACTATTCCGAAGCAGATGAGAAGCGTCTTCACGAATCTGACGGACACTACTGGGCGCACAGACGCATTTCTTCGTCCCACCAAAACAGTCCTGCCATCGATATCCCCTCTCGTCTCCAGGGCTCGTTCACCGCTGCCTCGCAGAACGACTTCGAGCCTACTTTTGCCTCCACTTCGCTCGCAGAGAGGTCCTCCGTCTTCTCTTCCGGCTCGCTCCAGGAGGATCGCAGCTCCAACGCTGACCTCGATGTCTCTGGTGATGGCAGCCACGTCCCTCCTCCCAACGTTGCGACCATTTTTCACGATGGTCAGCCCAATCAGGCTTCACTGCCTAAGCATAGCAACCTTCAAGCCGCCAAGGATCAAGCTCATTTCGCCGCTTCCCCTGCTGAAGCCGCTGCTGCCACTGCTGGCCTCGGAGCTGCACCTCATGCTCCTCTCGCTGCTCCAGCCGGTGCCGACCCCAACCACTTGAGCGCATCCAATGTCGCTGTTCACTCTGAGCTTTCCGGCGAACTTCGTGCTCTCTACACCAGCTTGCAGACCTGTCTCCAACTCAGGGACAAGTACATGGGTGCCGCTTTGCAGGCTTCCATGGAGGACAACCCGAAGAACTGGGACGCCGAATACTGTGCGCGTTATGCAGCTGCCAGTGGGGACAAGACTCCCCAAGCCACATCTGGGCCTGTCCCCGAAGGATCTATCAAGATCGATGGCTCTTCTCTGCATCCGAACACAGATACCCCAAAGCCGTGGCGCATTTACCCTGCCCCACCTCGCCCCCACTGGGAACTCTTCAACCCGCCACCCGAGTCGTCCTTTGTCGTGCGTCCTACCTCGGTCAACCCCCTTCCACCTCCCATTCCCCCTGCCAGTCCCGCAAATGCCCAGGCTGCTCAGGCATTGCTTGAAAGCACTGGAGGCAAGCCTGGCCTCTACCGCGAACAAGATGTCGTCATCCCCGATCAACACGTTCGAGATGGCTCCCAGCTGACTTGGGACATGGATGAGACCGGTGTCATTCAGGTCTACCAAGGTGAAGCACCCGTCGCACTTTCTACACCTACGCAGAGCGTCGACGAACCCGCCCCTGCCACTACCCCGACTGGACACAGGAAGCAACCGCTCTTCAATGTGCCCACCATTCGAGAGTACTTCAGGGACCTCGACTACCTCCTCAGCGTCATCTCTGACGGACCGGTCAAGAGTTACGCTTGGCGTCGTCTCAAGTACCTGGAAAGCAAGTGGAACCTCTACTTCCTTCTCAACGAATATCGCGAGCTTGCCGACATGAAGCGAGTCCCTCACCGTGACTTTTACAACGTTCGTAAGGTCGATACCCACATCCACCACAGCGCTTCCATGAACCAGAAGCATCTTCTCCGCTTCATCAAGGCCAAGATCAAGCGCTTCCCCGACGACATTGTTATTCATCGTGATGGAAAGGATCTCACTTTGCAGCAAGTCTTCGAGTCGCTCAACCTTACCGCCTACGATCTCAGCATTGACACTCTCGACATGCACGCTCATCAGGATGCCTTCCACCGCTTCGACAAGTTTAACTTGAAATACAATCCAATGGGCGAATCACGTCTGCGCGAGATCTTCCTCAAGACCGATAACCTGATCAAGGGCAGGTATCTGGCTGAGCTCACCAAGGAGGTTATGGCCGATCTCGAGCAGAGCAAGTATCAGATGGCCGAATATCGTGTTTCCATCTATGGAAGGACTAAGGGTGAATGGGATAAACTCGCCAGCTGGGTTGTTGACAATGGTCTTTTCAGGCCCAATGTCCGATGGCTCATCCAGGTACCGCGTCTTTATGATGTCTACAAGGCCAACGGCACTGTTGAAAACTTCGAGCAGATTATTCGCAATGTCTATGAGCCTTTGTTCGAGGTTACTAAGAACCCGCAGAGCCACCGCAAGCTGCACGTTTTTCTGCAGCGTGTTGTTGGCTTCGATCTTGTTGACGATGAAAGCAAGCCCGAGAGACGTGTTCACAAGAAGTTCCCCGTACCCAAGTTGTGGGACTTCAAGGATAGTCCGCCGTACAACTATTGGCTCTATTACATGTTTGCCAACATCTCCAGTCTCAACCAGTGGCGCAAGCTTCGTGGGTTTAACACGTTCGTGCTTCGACCTCATGCCGGTGAAGCAGGTGACACTGATCACATGGCTGCTGCCTTCTTGACTTCGCAGTCGATTTCTCACGGTATCTTGCTTCGCAAAGTTCCGGCTCTGCAGTACCTTTACTACCTCAAGCAGATCGGTCTGGCCATGTCGCCATTGAGCAACAATGCTCTCTTCCTCTCCTACGAGCGCAATCCTTTCCCTACCTTCCTCAAAATGGGCATGAACGTCAGCATCAGCACTGATGACCCTCTGCAGTTCCATCTGTCCAAGGAGCCCTTGCTAGAAGAATACTCGGTCGCGACGCAGATCTACAAATTGACCCCGGCAGACATGTGCGAACTGGCACGTAACTCGGTCTTGCAGTCAGGATGGGAGATGGAGATCAAACGACACTGGTTGGGCCCTAACTTCCAACTTCCTGGTCCTAGAGGCAATGTTGTTGCCAAGAGTAATGTGCCCGATATCAGGTTGAGGTTCAGGGAGGAGACGCTTAGGGAGGAGCTTGACTTGGTCTGGCAGAATCAGGCTCCCATTGCTTGAGCCTTTCCGTTCAAGCTTGTTCATTCTTTTGCATTCATGCTGGGAATTCACACACGTTTACCCTGTCCCATCTGACGTGAGAGAGACTGTGGCTGTCTACACCCACATGTACAGTACAGTCCTTGCCCGAAGTTTGGGGACAGGGTCCAATAGACAATGAATCAACCGTCCGATAGCATACCTTCCATCTGCTTGGAGGACTGATCTCTCATAAGTGTCAGACTGAGCAAAACACACAGTGAGCAAGCCCAAAAGAAGAGCTTTCGATTGCAGTGAGTCTCGGAGCCGACTAATACTTGAGCGGACCTCCATGCTTAGTAAGCACTTGCTCCACGCGATGCTCCATCGACTCGATCACAGGATTGATATGTTTGAGCGTGATCTGGGTGTTCCACACTTCCTCTGCAGCTCTTGCAAGTTCATCCCGGGTTTTCAGTACCGGCAAGCACTTACCAAGCAAGTTTTTGAAAACATACCATATGTTCTCAATAGGGTTGAGGTCCGGCGAAGCCGGCGGGTGTTCCTGTGTCTGTATGTTGTATTCGGCCCACCGTTGCTTGCAGATAGCGGCCTGATGGCAGCTGCTGCCGTCTTCGACAACTGACAGGCCGTCAGGGTATGCACTAACAGCAGTTACAGCGTCCCGGAGCGGGCCGTTGATGATCCAATCGCGATACCTGACAGCTGTGAGGTTCTCGGCGGGATCCCATTGATTAGCCGACCCCGGTCGCTTCTTCCTTGGAGCCAATGGGAGCACAACCAACGGGGTTTAAGGTTGTATGCAATGCCAGCCCATACCTGGATGCTGAAACGGCCGGAACGGAACGTCGGAACCATGTTGTTGATGTCTTCTGGAGTGTTTTTCCAGTGACTAACCCATGTGCGTCCGGGCCGGTAGCCAACCTTGACAGCTGCCTTGTCTGTGAATAGCACACACTTCCAATCAGTGGAGCTGTTAGTCTTGGCCCAATTGAGACGTTTCTGCCGGTTTTTGGCTGTCAGAAACAGCTTTTGAAGCGCAATACGGCGGTTAATACCGGCCTGGTATGCTGCTTTCCGGAGCTGTGTTGTTGGAACACTGCCAAGCAACGCTGACAGCTGTCACCATGATAGAAACGGGTTTTTGAGTACCTCACGCTGAAGGTAACGGTCCGAGGTAGCTGTCCAGGTGTGCAGATGGCTGGTCGTGCTTTTGTTTCGAAGGAACCACGCTCCTTAAAGTTCTGGATGGTCTTGTGAACAGCTGTCTTGGATACACCGGTGAGCTCCACGATTCGTCAAATTGGGAGCCCAGTATCAAGCATTGCAACAATTGAAGCATGCTGGCTTGGAGAGAGCTCATTGCCACGGACCATGTTGGTGTTTGAAGTGTTCTTGCTTAGTATGATGGTGGTGCTATTGCTCAATGACGACAATGACCCAAATGCAGGGTATCTGGCTAAATCGGGAAATTACCTGATTGTCCTCAAACTTACACACAGGGTCTGTACGCGATCTGCAAGGTGTGAAATGTCTGTGATTGCGATGAGCTGTGTGCTGCTTTATGCCTGTGAGAGCTCTACAGCGACCTTGACTGCACCGAGCAAAGCTGTCAGTTGGATCTTTTCCGAGCCACCTGTACTCAAACGGTGTCTGTAATGTGCAAGGAGAGATGGGACAGAAAGGGGTCAGTATCGAGCTTCATTAGTCTTAGATTCGACAGCTAGAATGGGAGCTGGCAGCTGTAACTTACTCTGTATCCGCAAGATGATCCAGCAAGTAAATTTTCGACTTAGCCGGCAACTTGATCGTGGCTAACAAGTCGTACACTCCACTGATCATATCTGCCAATGCGATACCCTTTGCTGTCTTCAACCCGGAGATGGTCGTGTATGCTGTTGTGAATTCGTCTTGCATCATCGACTTGAGCATGGCTTCGATGTCGGAAGGGTGTGGGTTTCCTGTGCAGTTGTAGACCGCTGTTTCGTCAATGTGATCTGATGCTGCATGACAGGCTTGTAGGACGTTGAGTGCACGACGCATATCACCACGAGAGAGTTTCAGCAGTGCTTCCTTGCCATCTTGTGTGATCTTGCAGCCTTCATTCTCAATGACATGGTTGAGACGGTCTTCGAGTTGGTCGAGCTGCAGCGGGTTGAAACGGAAACGTGTGCATCGGGACTGAATAGCAGGGATGATCTTGTTGACGTAGTTGCAAATGATGCAGAATCGAACATTCTTCGTGTATTGCTCGATCACTGTCCATAGCACCGAGGGAGGGATCGGATAGAGTCAGTACGACTGTGCCAGTGTAAGCTGTAATGTGCGGTAACTTACCTCTTCTCAAAGCACCCTGTGCTGCTTGTGTCATGGCATCAGCCTCATCAAGCACAATCAGCTTAAAGCCGCCTTTGGAGCTGAAGACGCTCTTCGTACTGGCGAAACTCTTGATCTGCTCTCTGACTACCTCGATACCTCTGTCGTCGGAGGCATTGAGCTCTAGAACGCTGTTGCGGAACTGTGGGCCAAAGATCTTTCTCGCCATGGCCAAGATGGTCGATGTTTTACCTGTACCAGGAGGACCATAGAAAAGGAGATGTGGCAGCCGATTCTTGTCGATGAAGTTCTGAATGTTCGATGTGATGTCTTTGTGGGATACAAGGTCTTCAAGGGTGGCAGGACGATACTTTTCAACCCATGGGAGGAGGTCGAGGTCCGTAGCGGACGCCGGAGCGCTGGTGTCGTCCGCTTTTCCTTTGCCTTTCGAGCTCATGTCGGCAGCCGTGCGCTGTGTATGATGGATCTTAGGGCTGTTGCAATTCGGACCGTAGTGACTGGTTGGAGACCATGCCGATCAGAAGGGGTGTGGTATGAAGGGTAAGAAGCATAAGACGGTTGAGCTTTGGACACTGTTGTTCTTTTCCGGAAATGAGCATTTGAGCGTGTGTCACGTGGGTCTGATTCACTTTACGCGATTCACTTTACGCGACACCTTGGCGTTCTTCTTGGAATCCGCACGATCAGCAGGCTCAGCGCTCCACCTTCTCACTGGGAGGCCTTGGCCATCACTACATGTTCACTCAAGCCTTCATTGAGCTTGTCAGAGCAGAGACACATCACCTTCACAGACCCAGCTCACATCATTCCACAGTGCAGCCAGACAACAATGAGACGGTATCAGTGCAGATTTAGATTGCAGCTCCTGTATCAAGCAATGCCAGCTTGCATTACTCCTACACGTGCCAGGTTGCGTGCCAATGACAGCCTCACTGCATCGAGCTTGTCAGAAGGCTTGACCGAGTAGACCTGCTTGTTGTATCCTGCTTCCTTGTTCTGGCTTTGTTGCCGAGATTGCTCGACGCCGAGCAGCTGATTGAGGTAGCCGAGCAAGTGTTCCGACATGTCTGGATGCATCGAGACAGCGTTGGTGATGCGTTCGACGATGCGGATCAGCTCGAACGTTTGAGAGCGGTCGAACCAGGTTGCTTGACCGTCTTCGAGCAACGGGATGGCATCGACAAGCAAGACGGCGAGGAAGCGCTCTGGCGCGGCTTCGGTCGTGACGAGCTCAACAAGGAGGCCCGCAGCAGCAGCCCACTGTCCATCTGCGTACAGTCGGTGAAAGTCTCTGAAGCGTGCGAGAAAGGCGAGTCGTTTCGAGAAGAAGCCTCGTGCGTGCTTGCTGAGGGTGAGTTTCTGCCCATCGACCATATCGTCACCGTTGAGGTCGAGACCGTCAGCTGGTGAGATGAGCGAGGATGGGAACGAGTCGACGATCTCGTTGAATGCTTGAGCGCCTTTCGTCACGTATTCTCCCAAAATGCGATCCGCAATTGTGCGAATGAGAACTGTGTCTGATGCTCGCACACAGTATGCGATCGCCACTCCGTACTGCCCTTGCTCCATCAAAGATCGTGACATTCTGCGGCATACCACTCGTGCCTCTGTCTCGAGTCCGTGTTCTGAGCATGCGCGCAACACTTGCTCTGCCCTGGCCAGTTCTGACGACTTCTTGGATGAACGAGCATCGTTGCCGTCGGCACCTTCGTCCATAGTATCGTCGTCATCCTCTTCTTCTGGCCCCGGTCCGTGCAGTGGAACAGACAAGATGATGTGCGACATATTCTTCCTCCCTTCCGGCCCGCACGCGGCCAAGTAGTCAATGCCGATCCTCCACAATCCCTGCTCGTCCAACAGGTCCTGGGCATACTTGAGCAGCAAATCTTGGCGCAAGTCGCTTGCCTCTGGTTGTTGTTCGTCTTCCAGCAGCCCGACCTTGTCTGCAAGGTCGCCAAGATGCGCTCCAAGCCATATGTCCACCTGCTGTGCCTTCTGGACCGCCTGTCTTACTTCTCCCTTGATCAAGTGCTGCTGTACCGCTTCGCCTGGGATGGTGCCGTCGATAGGAAACTTTTCTAGGATGATAGCCGCTGTTGTTGGCACATCATCACGTTTCAGTGTCGGGTGTACGAGGGTGGCCCACGCGCCGAGAGCCTCGCGCCAATCCTCGCAAGCCTCGAAGATGCGATCTTTGACACCTGCCATAAGCTCGAGAAGGCACCTAAATTGCGCCTCGTATTCCAGCCTTTCGTCCTCAACTTGTTCGGTGTGACCAGCTTCCGCCTCCATCTCGTCCATCTCTGCTTCAAGACCGCTGATGAGCTTGCGGACTGATCCTAGCCAGCTGCGGTGTGCGGCGACAAATTCGTGTTCCATGGAAAACTTGGTGGATCGCGGCAGTGTTGAGAGAAGTTTGGCTGCTTTCTGCGCTACTCTCTGGATGACAGGCGAAGAGTGGGAGTCGAGCGATTTGAGTACAGAGGCTGCTGAGGTGTGGAAGCCGCGAAGCACGCATCGAAGGACGTAGTCCCAGTAGGAAGGGTGTTCATGGGGGACAGCCGATTCCGCAATCATCTGGCCTTCTTCAGTGGTGGGTGCAACGTCGAACGAGTTGAGCCAGTGCAGAAGCTCCTCGCCGACGACACTGATGCCTCTACCATCCTTTGGGTAGTACAATACCTCGGCGAGCCTAAGAATAGTCTGTGCATCTCGCCATGCCTGAAACTGTGCGGTATCCACAGAGTCGTCGAGCTGTATCCTTTCAAGATAGTCCTGGACGGCTCGTGCGTAGTGCTCGCTGATCCTGTTGTAGTATTGAATGGTCTCCGCAGATGGTAGCACAGATGTTCCTGCAGCACCGTGGCCTGCGCGATCTGTGAGAAGAGCCTCCTGATGGATACGTTGTAAAGATGTAAAGATGGTGTATGTCTGTGTGTAGAGCGCCTTCAGATCGGATGAAGTGCCCCAGTCGTAGCTGACGATCGAGGTTGATGCACCGCTGGCTGCCATGATGAATCTATGCAGCTCAATCGCCGAGGTGTGGCGGGTGGTGAGAGGGTTGAAGGTGGTCAACAGAGGGATGCAAAAGGAAGGTCAAGTGTTGACCAAGTTGAAGAGCAGCGCGTTGATCTTCGTGTTAAGTTGACTTGAACTTTGATGCGAAACAATGCTGCACGTGACATGGCGTGCGCATTGCAAACTCGGAATTCGGAATCCGGAATACTCCACTCACAGCTCTCAGCCAACACAACAAAAAAAAAAAAAAAAAAAAAACAAAAAAAAACAAAAAAGTTGAAACGAAGCTCATCCTCAAGGTGGGCCCGAGGTTGACCATATCACCCAATTCAAGACGATATTGCTCAGCCTCTTCCTCTCTGTGATGCAGTGGTGAGCACAAACTCTTGTGCACTTGTGTGCTTGTGCGCTTCTGAGAAAACACAAGCTTGAGCGACGTGTTGGACGAAAAATGGAAACGATAGAGATTGCGTAAAAATACATGCTTGTGGGTATATGGGTGATGCTAGGCAATAGCAAAGAGACTGCAATAGATCAGCTGGAACTGTTTGAAAGGACCGCGAGAGCAACGGCGGAAGACGTCGGTTGGACCGTTGATGTGTGATCGCAGGCAGCGCAAGTGTGGTACACTAGTTACGCTCTGATGCTGAGCTCGTCATTGGATACGATCACAAGTGGGACGCAACGAGGGCGGCAGCGATACTTGACGCAGGTAGTTTCTGACGTGGACTCCTGTTGGCGTGGTCGCTCTAGGTAGAAAATATCGGGGCCTGATCGAATCGAAAGCTGCTGGTGCGCTCAGGCCATCTCCTGAACGGGCTCTTCAGCGGGCTTTGATGTTCGCTGCTTGTTGTCGATACCGATACCGACAGCTCGCAAGCTCTCCTCGATCGTGTAGGCGGGCTCCTCGGTGATCTTTTTCGCGCGACGCTTGTGCAACTTGGACGCAATGTGGCTGAGCTGATCCTTTTGCGAAGGAAAGTGTCGATCGCACTCAATACAGTAGAAGAGACCGAGACCGGCTTTTTCGACATCGAGCTCCTTGGGGTTCTGCAAAGCTTCGAGCTTCTTGGGGTCCTTGAGGTTGGCCTGAATCTGATCAGGATGGAGCTTCATGGCTCTTGTCCTCATGCCTCGCTTGACATCGCGACGAGCGTGGTGTGTCTTTTTGCCGTGTCGTGTGCGCGTCATGATGGGCTGCAAGCGCGGGTGCTTAGTGTTTATGGGGATGTTGATGTAATGAAACTGTTGACCAAGTTGATGATAAGGAGATGGTCGATGAGAGTGGTGGCGGTAGTGACAACGATCGCGACACTGAACGTGTTGCAGCGTGGACCCTCCTTCACAAAAGTGTAAGCACCGAAATTCGAAAAGTTTGGATCTGGCATTTTGATCAGGATCGGGAGCCAGAGTTGCCTTGTGGTGTCGATAAGAGATCTGCTTTTGAGCACGTGCCGAAATATCTTCCTCGGCCGACTTCAATGAAAAGGAAAGAAAGCCAAGAAAGCCATCTGCTGCCTCGAAAGATTTAATCGCAGTCTGCAAGCCAGGGAAGAATCGGAAGGAGGAATTTGAGGTTGAGAATCTCGAGTGTGTGCTGCTGCGCTAACAATGGAAATCTCGAATTGCGCTTGTAGCAGCTGAGAGAGTGTGTCTTCGTCGTCGACATCTCCTTCTGCTCCACCGTCAAGACCATCAACACATCACATCTCGTCAAAATGGTAAGATATCATCGATTAACGAGAGCCCCTTCGACAACGCAGTCAGTCACATCCAGGATCATCTTCAGCCAGCGTAGGATTCATTCCGCCAAATCGACATCCACCTATACCCAACATATCGACCATATCGGTACCATCGCAGTCAGTGCCAGCTGCGCTCACCGCATCGCTACATTGCGGGTGAAGTCGCTGTCGTCCAGGAAAATGAGACATCGTCATCCGTGTTGAAGTGTAGTAGAGTGCCCGGTTGGAATGACGCAAGGACAAATCGACACAACCATTGCATACAACATAAGGGCTCTGGATGGAAGATATCGTAGAAGTTCTGTTGAGATCGTCGATCGGATAAAAGCTAAGCTTGGAAGAGCGTCGTCAGCAAAGCACAGCAGCAACTATCGGGGATTCTCATGCCTGACCGTAGGCAAGGACTGTTTGCAGGTAACACGGAGAGCAAGCGCAACAAGGTGCACTTGTCGACTCGTGAATGGCTTTGCCGGCTGAAGCCTTGGCGGGCCTTCATTAGGTCGATATGTCAGGACATCATCCTCGCGAAAAGAGACGTTGACGGGTGACCTGCAAGGATAACCGCATTCAGTCCGAGCAAACGTATCCTCGGCCCCTACAGCATTGAAATCAATCGACATTGCAACACCATTCCAGTATTAGTTGGCCAACTTCCGACAACCTTAATTCAGTATCTTCAGCACGATGTCCAAACATGTACATCTGGCGATGTCGGCATTTCCTGCCTTGCGGGCTCTCTCAATATCGACAACACCCACCAATAACAGCAGTATTCACTGACCCGTCCCGTACTCTTCTTAATTGCTTTCTTCCAGTCTCGTCTTTACGTCAAGGGAAGGATCATGGGCCACAAGCGCTCGCAGCGCGTCGCTAGGTGCCACACCTCCCTCATCAAGATTGAGGGTGTCGAGAAGACCGACGAGGCCAAGTTCTACCTCGGCAAGCGTGTCGCCTACGTCTACAAGGCCACCAAGGAGGTCCGTGGTTCCAAGATCCGCGTCATCTGGGGTCGCATCACCCGTCCCCACGGTAACTCGGGTGTTGTTCGTGCCAAGTTCGCACACAACATCCCTCCTCAGGCTTTCGCCGCTCGTGTTCGCGTCATGCTCTACCCTTCGAGCATCTAAGCGTTTCACAGCAACATGCGCACACACCTATCTACAATACATATCGACTTGTTTCCATATCCCACACACACCCGCGCACCCCGCCAAAAAGGCGATATGATCGTGCCTGTCGAGTCGCTAAGCTAGAGGAGGCAGCTTGGTTTCGCTCAAGAGAGTATATGGATGGAGGTGGTGATTTCTTGTGATTATAGCCAACTTCTTTTCAGCTTCTCTGCTTTCCAGCTTCTCTGCTTCTTGTGTTCTCTTTCTCCAGTTCTTTTGTCGACCTCCGCCTTCGTCCCAACTCTTTCACTTCGAACCAAGGATCTTTCTCGACGCTCAACTGCAATCTCAAGGGTACGATGAAACACACGCCACGCCGCCTATTCCTTTGTCTTGACCACACCTTCACACATACATTCCGTTCACCCGATGAACGGATCTGCATTACGTTACACACACACACATACGCGATTTTCTTTGCACAAAAGGAATGCAGAACATACGAACCAAAAGCAGACGTCCCCGCCTGTTTTCTGTATACACCTTTCCCCTCCCTGTCCTGATGCCTCCTCCTTGGATCTTGAGCGTTTTGGATGGGTTTTGTTGTCTACTCCTGTCTTATCTAGTTGCGGACCTGTATACACCCCACGGTTCGCGACTTAAACTAACAGGAAATATTGATGCCATCCTGTGTCGGTAGCTCTTCCCTTTGGGGGAGGGTGATGCGGGGTTTAGGCGGTTCTTGCAGATCGTCCCCGAACCGAGATATGAGGAGGCACGTTTTGAAGGGATTGCACATTCTCATTCCCATCTCTCGTTTCAAGCTTTTGAGTGCTCGTCGAAGGGGTTTGTTGTTATTGAGAGGATTCTGTTGGATACAAATACAAGTAATGATGTTTATCCAAAGCCTAAGTTTCTGGTGGAGCGTCAGGGTTGATGCTTGTCCACTGAGAATCGTCTGGTGTCTGGCTGAGGCTTCTACCGAAGCGAGCCATGATGCTGTCAGGTATGGAAGTAAGGCCTTGCATGGGTCGAAAGGAGGGCAGACTAGGCTCACCCCCAATCATGTTTCGCCCAATGATGAGCCACATGGGTGGCCAAGAGTTGTCTGCTGATATCGCACCCAAGCCTTCTGTGACGCGTTCTTCTCCTTGGCGACTTGAGTCGGGGAGTGCTGTGCGAGGACGTTGTGAGAAGCGGCGAATGCGGCTTGTGTCCGGCCTTGCCCAATCTGCAACGGTTGAAGCAGGCTGTAATGGAGATTGTGTGGATGCCTCCTGTGCACCATCTGACTCGTCCGCTGACTGTGTAGGCAGTAACTGTCTCGATCTGATCTGATCAAAGATTGGCCGTAATCGTACAACGGCGATATGATGTGTCAAACTGGTATGTTGTCTCTTCCTCTCCTCTTCCTCGTCTAGACCAAAGAGCGTAGCTTCTTCATCGCGAACATCCCAGCCCTGTCCCAGATCGTCTTGTTCCAGCAAGCTGGTAAGGTCATCCAGCACGCTGGGCTCACCATCGGGCTTGAGCTCATCTTTGCTCGTCTCGAACGCGATAACGGTCATGAGCAGCTGAACGAAGCACACGAATGCGTCGATGAAGAACATTTGAACGCGGCCGGGCAAGGTGACTTGGCCGACAAAGTCAATGAGGATGGCATCTTCGGTGTTTGTCTGGCTTGCCGGTGTAAGTAGGTGCGCTAGCGCGAGGATGAGGTTGAGACAGCAAAGGAAGACGACGAAGAAGGGGAGGGACCAGGTCGGATGCATCTGCACCGGGTTACAGAACTGTACCTGCAGAGCGGCTTTGACTACGAGCAAGAAGGTGCGATTGTCCAGCAGCCAGGTGTATACGAAGAGCACGAAGCAGAGCAGATCCAGCTGTCGATACAAGGGGACACAAGATATGAGTTCAAGTGTCAATGTAGGACGTTAAAAGATGTGCGGTGCACCGTGTTAAACACTTACGGACTGGATCAGCTCCTTCCTCTCAAAGTACATGGTGGGCTCGAATGAGATGGTCACGAGCCCATCGCTGCCTCGCTACTTGAAGAGGCTCTATGGAGCGGTGCTTAGATGATCGACTGCGCTGTTGAAGCTTGTTGTGGTTGGTAAACGAGAAGAAGCTTGTCCAATGTCCTATGCAATTCCTGAAACAGTGTTGTACGACAGGCCCGTGCACAGGTGCCCAGAATCGGGACTTTGAATCGGGTTATGATCAAAAAAAAGAGTTTCGATTGGACCCTGAATCGGGTGTTGGGTGACTGACGCGCATGCATTCAACTAACTCAAAGCTTCCTTCTCGCAAACACACTTGAGACCTCCTCTCTTCCCAGCAACCCACAACCTCGCTCGAAGCCTGGCTACCATCGCAAGAGAAGGCGATACTGCCACTAGCAGCCTTTGATTGAGCTTGTGGCCATGTATCCACCAGGTCCATACGAGCCGAGCTATCCCGGAGCGGAAGCAGGACCATCTTGTCCACGTCCAGCATCAACCTACGAGCCTACCACACCCCTTCCCAAGCCAAAAAAGCGTCGCCGGCTGCAATTCACCTCCCAAATGCGCAACAGCATCCAGCGCTACAATCCTGATGGCACAGAGACAGTCGAGTACCTCCATCAGCAGTCCACCCAACGGCTAAAGCGTAAATGGGATAGCATCTTCGAACGTTTCAAAGACGCACATTTACAGGAGCAGGATGAGATCTATCTCGGAAACAGAGCCAATGGCGAACCCATCGTCGTAGTCAAGGATAGAGGGAGCTTGCGGAGTCTGAGACAGAGCATGGAGTTCGGAGTGTTTATAAAGGATGAAGAGTTGCAGGGGTGGAAAGATCGACCTGAGGCAAGGGAGATGGATGATCGGGAGGATGAGTATGATGATGATATTCATCCGACACACGGGCCTTTTCAAGCACATAGGGGAACGCAGCAGCTGGCTGGTGTGTCGTCGAGTGAGTCGGAGGATCAAGAGGATGATCCGGCGGCGAACGATCCGGACTTGCGCGAGTTCCTGCAAGCTGAGGCGCGCCGGAAAGCTTTGCTAGGCGATACAGGGCAAATTGATCAAGAGGCTGAGGGTGAGGACGTGATTGACTTCGGCGATCCCATGTGGAGTAGCTCAGTGGGAGATAACGATGCTTTGATGGCCCGACGCAGACCACCACTACCGCCGCCAAGCCGCAAACTTGTTCCGCCGCGAGGAACAGATCGACGATCACCATCTCGTCAAGTTTCATCATCCGAAGACCAAGACGACACTGACGTAGTGATAGTGCACAGCGACTCGGACGAAGAGCTCGTCGACTCAATCCGAACCAAGCGGCAGAACATTGAGGAGCTCCTGCAATGCACCACGCCCTTCGAGACGCTGCCTTACAACGACATCTTTGGTCTCGCTGACCTGCTCAAGATCACCGACAACACCTCACGGCTCTATATCGATCTAGTTTCCGACGAGGAAGATGAGGAGCAGGTCATTGAGGTAACGAACGATGACTTGCCGGCAACGGCGCCAGAAGACACTGTTGACGCTGAAGCCATAGCAGAAAACAACGTTGTAGAACCAACCAGCCCATACCCTTCTTCGCTCATCGTCGACCCAGCTTGCTCCCAAGCATCCGATCCAGCAGCCTCGCCAACGTCTTCAGCAATGCCCCAACCATCCATAGTGCCCGCATCTTCGGCGCGCTCTAGACCTTGCACTGCAGTGCGACCAGCTTCTCAAACAGTAATAAAGCTAGAGATGAGCTCGAGTCAGGAGCGTGCTTCTCTCAGGACTCCTTCGACAGTGCGTCAAACAGAGGATTTGGCTGAAGCGGAGCCTAAAGAGTCTCGTTCGTCTTCACCAGCCGAGCCGGCTGAGACACTTTGCTTGTTACCCACTCCATCACGAGTCCGAGAAGCAGCCACGAGAACTAAAACATACCCACCTGTGCCTTCCCTGGACAGAGGCATTCGTTCGCCCTCGACATTGCTGGAGACATTGCAGCCTGCTGATTGGGTTGTGCAGGAGGAGGCGATATTGCTGGCACATGCTGGAGAGGCTGCACAATTCGTGCCATTGCAACGTTGTTCACCAGTCGTCGACGGTATAGCGTATTCGTTGTCCACACCGTCACCTGAACCTTCACCGGCTACCCGTCGACAAGAACCAACAAAACTCGATCAGCTAGCAGTTGACGCATCAGCTGCTCAAGAGCAGTCCTCAACACTGAAACGTTCAACTTCATCAGCCAATACTCATCCTCACCCAACGCCAGAATCGACTGGCGAGCACTCGCCTCAAATGAAGCAACCTGCATCCTCGCCATCCCTCCACGGCGCATTATCGAACAGGAAGAAGCACACGCATCGATCTTCAACCCTGCCAGATCCCCTGCCAGACGCGAGCCTTGACTGCCTCGCCGAGCCTCGCGTTCGCGCTTGGAAGAGGAGGAAACGACCTAAATGTGGCGGGCCGAAAAGATGTCAGAAGTCTTTCTGCTTGCAATGTGCTACACTAACCCTATCTTCTCGTGTTTGATCACTGCCATTGCATTCCCTTTTTTCTTTTTTTCTTTTTTTTATTATATATACAGTCGCGTCCAAAATTGCCCGGCATCTAATTAATTTGATATGGTGTTCTCAGGTCCTTTTCATGATGATGACCAGTACCCTTTGTTCTCTTTGACAACACCCACTTTGTGTGGTATGGTTGCAAAGCTTGGATAGCCTGCTATCAGAACATTTGAGAAAAAAAAGTTGTTCCTGCCAAAAAATATGCTGGAATTTAGGTTAGCGCTTTTTGAAGCCCCTCCTCCTCCTCAATTAATTCTGTACCTTGTATTAATCATCACTTTGCACAGAATTGAGCTAATAGACCATGCTTGAAACTTCATATGATTGTAGTATGATATAAACAAAGATGTTTTGGGGTGTTTTGACGAGCTTAGGACAACATCTGGAAATACTGCTGTCAACATGGCAAGGAGGGCAAAAAATCGATATGGGGAGGACTAAATACACCACCGCTCACCTATTACGGGTCAAAGAGCTGCTCCAAGCAGGTTTATCAACAAGGGAGATAGAAACTAAACTGTCTATCGACAAATCCAGTGTTGCTCAACTGGCAAAACAGGTACCAGGAGTGAATATGTGAAAAGGACCCCTGGGAGGCCCCTCCTCCTCTCCTCGCGCCAACAGGCATTACTCACTAGAGGAATTAGCAAGAATTCTTATACTTCGGCTACTGAAGCTTCAACCTACTGGCTACGACACTATCAACTTTTTGTCCAGACAAACCATTACACGCACGCTGAAGTGAGCTGGACTTAAGTTTAGGGTAAAAAGAAAAAAAAAAAAAAAAAAAAAACCCCTTGCTCACAGATAAACATAGAAAGGCAAGGAGGGTGTTTTCCAAGGAGTATAGACATTGGACTGTTGAACAATGGAAGAATGTCATCTGGAGTGATGAATGCAAGGTTCAATGCATTGGAAAGGGCTTGGAAAAGCGATACTGGTCCAGGGATGTCAACTATGATATATATACCTACACTGCAGGGTGGCGGCCACAGCATCATGATTTGGGGGTGTATGACCTGGGCAGGCCTAGGTCTAATGGTCTATATAGATGGCAAACTGAATTTGGAGCGTTACATTGAGTTGCTGGAGGAAGCGGTGCCTGGTAGCATCTTGAAGTGGAAGAATATACAGAGAATTCCGCCAAGGGATAAATTGATCTTTCAGCAAGACAATGCCCACCCTCACACTGCCAAAGTTGCCAAGGAGTACCTGGAGGAGGTCAAACTCAATGTATTGCCCTGGCCTGCAATGTCTCCAGACCTGAATCCTATAGAACATGTGTGGCAGCAGCTGAAAAAGCGGCTATATCAGCAAAGATATACTATCAACAACAAAGCTCAACTCATTGCAGCTATCAACAGGTATTGGGCAACTTTTCCCAAGGAATCAGTCCAGGCACTCATAAAGTTGATGCCCAGGAGGTTACAGGCTGTAAGGGTTGCAAAAGGGGGCCATACAAAATACTAAAGTATAGTATCTAGTAATTTAGGAGGAGCTTTACACTCAAAAAAGTCGTGGCACTTTCACTGTGCACAAATGTGGTCCAATCACAACAAAACTTATATGTAATTGTAGCTCTCAATCTCAGCTTTCCAACAATATGTCACAAGCTACACTTCATTGAGGATACCAGCTCTTGAGAAGTGAAGTTGATGTGTGGTGATGAGCATTTAATTATCCTAAAAGATGCTGGGCAATTTTGGACGCGACTGTACTTGCGTGCTATTATGGTCAGATTTTAGCATACGATACACTCGAGTGTTATATGTGCAAGGATAACAACGGAGAGGTTGCTAGGCAGTGAGACCAGCGTCTTTGTTTCTGGCAAGAATCAACTCGGCAAGCAGCTTACATGCTTGCTCTTTTGCTTCTTTCATACTCCCCGCACAGCCGCTCGTGGTCGCTGTGAGATTGTTGAATGATACTTCAGCTGTGAATGACCGTAGGTGCCTGTATATCTCGAGTTGATTTAGTCACAGTTTTGCGGTGGTTAGTCAACGTTGAAGATCAGAAGCGGTGCAGGAGGGGGGAAGGGGGTAACTTATGCAGCACCAGAAGAGCTTGTTGTGAAGTTCGGTTCGGGTAGACCTGCTTGTGCTGCCAATTCTGCTCCTCGTACCAACAATGCCGAATGTCAGTAGAATGTTCGAAGGTGAGAGGTAGAGTTGCAGAGACCAGGAGGGAGGGGGGATTACATACCGTATATTTGAGCAACCGAAGATTTGATAGGATCGTACAAGATTGGTTTACCCTTACCTTTTCCTCTTACTTTGATATAGAATGGCACATGCAGCGACTTTTCTTCTTGCACATTATCTTCTGCTTGATCATCTGGGATGCTGGTTTCAACAGAAAATGTTGTGTCCCGCTCCATTAATCCGAGTGCTGCAACGGAGAATTCGAAGGGAACAGCAGAGCTCGAGTTATGTGGCGAAACAGGAGGGAAAGCTTTTTCTAGGTAGTTAGGGATGCATGTCGTTCCCATTGCTAAAAGCTTTGCTGAAGTTGCTTTGTACCTTTCTGAGTGAGTCATTTTGATCTCTGCCCCAAGCAAGAACTAGACTCTGCGGCAGTGGATAGCTACAGAAGTTGAAAACGAGGATCGAGGTGGTACAGAAAGGAGAAGAAGCGGAAGCATTTGCGCAATCCTTAAGGCGCTTTGATAAATTGACAGCTGCAAGCCAAACCTCCAGCTCATCATCCTCTCCTCCAACCTCGCGCAAGATCAAACGAACAGTATTCGACATTTGCGAGTCAGAGTCTATACGGTGAAAACAGAGTACAGGCGAATCAAAAAAAAAAAGAAAAAAAGAAAAAAAGAAAAAAAGAAAAAAAGAGAGATGACGAAGCGCAAACATTGCCAACGTAAAGCATTGAGTACAACCCCTCAGTTGTCACAGTGCGAGGCAGCGTGAACGAAACACAGAAAGAAGCGCATGAACAAGGAAGAGACAGATGCGAGAGTGTGTGACAATGCTGCGTCATCTCGCTGAATCGAACAAGGTTTGCGGATCCCTCAATCCAACCTCATCCTCGCCGAGAGAGAGAGAGAGAGACGCAACAGCATCATCTTCCTACAAAAAAGCTGCAAAAAAGATAGCCATGCGAGAGAGAAGATATAGAATAATGCAAAGAATGGTGTCCATCTACTGCTGCAAAGAAGCAGCAAGCTGAGCCTTGAGTTCAGGATCCAAGCTCGAGATCTGAGCCAAGATGTACTGAGCCTTAAGCTGCTTTGTGGCGTTCAACAACGAAGCGGCCGAAGCCTCAAGGTGTTCAGCCACAGCCTTGTCATCGTCCGAGGCAGCAGCACCGACGAACTGTCGGAGCACAGCAATTCGCTCGACGTGCTTGAGCAATGGGTTGGCCTCGGCAATGGTACGCTCGGCAGCGACCTCCGTGAGCCTTCTCCTGAGACGCCAGTAGAAGTATCGACGTGCGTTCTCCCATGGCAGAGCAGATCGCAAGACACCAGTGGCAAGCATGCGTCCTGCACGGTCGTGCGCATCAGCGTATTCGATGGCAATCGCAGTGAAGATGGGGCTCAGCTGCTTCTCACGCTCAGCCAAGGCCTTGCGAGCGGTGGTCTGAGCAGTCAAGTCGGAGGCTTCAGCAGCTTCCTTGCTGAGCTTGGCGTAGACGCTGTCAAGACGCTCCATGGTGGCGCGCTGCTTTTCAGCACGGTACTTGATCTCGACGAGACCCGAAGCCTCGAGCACACCACCTCGTGCGCTGTTGACATCGGCTGACATCTCGATCATGCCATTGTCGTTGATGGCAGAGTCAACTACGACCCAAGAACCACCACGAAGCTCACCCATGGGTGGGATGTGAACAAAGACGGGCTGCTTGTACGACGAAAGTCCGTCGACGATCTTGGAACCCTGCTTGAGGATCTCGTCGTACATGTCCTGCTGACCACCAGAGAAACCACGCCAGTTGGCAAGGATGACGAGAGCAAGACCCTCCTTGTCAAAGTCCCAGATGGCCTGAGCAGTCTTGTACGCCGAGTTAGGGTACCAGACCTGACCAGCCTCCATGATGCGCTGCTCGGTGGAGTTAGGGTTGGCAGGGTCTGCTGGGACGACACGTTCAAGAGTTCGAGTCTCAACAGCAATGACACCGACGGGAATACCACCCAGACGAGCACGACCAGTGACAACCGAAGTAGCCCAGCCGCCGAGGGTCTCGACAAACGAGCCCTGGTCGAAGAGACCAGTGAGCTTGGAGCCATCCTCCTCGGTCTTGCCGTTGATGAGCCATCGTGGATCGTAAGGACCACGAGGAGGCTGGTAGGTAACAGCACGGTCCCAGCTGTCGGTGGTTGGCATGATGGGCAAAGGACCGCCACGCTGAGCAGGAACGTAAGACATCCAGTTGACGAAGGCCTTGACAGCATCAAGGTCGTCCTGTGCAGTCAAGTGCGAGACACCGTTCTTGTACATGATCTGAGGACCACCGAGCTGCAAGTTCGAGGTGTAGACCTCACGACCAAGCAGCTTGTTGAGCGCCTGGTAACCGGTTAAGATCAAGGGCGAGCCCTCAACCTGGATGACACGCTCACCAAGACGTGCAAGGTAGGCACCGATACCGACACTGCGACCAGTGACAATGGTGGCAGTGAAGATCGAGTCTTTGGCACGGCTGGTCTCACCGGCGATGAGACCACTGCCGGAGAGACACTCGACACCGAGACCCTCCTGAGGCTTGCCGATGATATCGCTGATGACGTTGTGGGTGGTACCATCCTCAGCCTTGATGGGCTTGGTCATGACGCTACCGGGAGCCTGGGCCTGAACAGCGCGAAGCGACTCGTCGTCCAGGTAGATGTACTCGAAGCCCTTGGCGGGGTCGTCGTCAACAAACTTGACCTTGAACAGGTCAAGAGCCACGGTGGCCAAACCGATACGGGCACCAGAGTTGGCTGAGATGTAGAGACGAGGAATACCGAGCTCACGGGCGAGCTTTGAGGCAGCGGCGAAGAAGCGGTCCTCGACAGGGCCGAACGAACCAGCCTGGATGGTAACATCGTTGCAAATGACAACAAGCTTGCGGCCGGTGGGGTACTCAGGAGTGACCACCTCGACAAGCCAAGCAACCATACCGATGTTGTTCATACCAGGAGCACGCTTGACCTCGCGCAGGTTCTCCTGCTCATCAAAGACGAGCTCGACAGCCGACTTGATGACCTCGCTTGGGATCTTGCTGGCAGCGACCTTCCTCCACGAGGCTCGGACGGCCTGACCAAGGACATCGATAAAGTCGTAGACGAAGGTGGTCTGGAGAGCGTGAGCACGCGATCGTCGCGACTGCAGAGCGACTTTGGTAGTGTAAGGAAAGTGGGCGCTCTGAGCGTTAAGTGTAGCCTCCTTACCCTGAGGCTCGATGCCGCGGAGGACGACCGAACCATCGTCGGCAGCGATCTCCTCGTAAGTCTCGTATCGCACGACCAGACCGGTCTCGTTGGTAACGAATGCACGGATGGGGCGAGGCTCACCGTTCGAGTTGCTAAGGATCATGCGGATCTCGGCGCCGGTGATGCGGAGACGGAAGAAGCGGGTACCGTGACGCTCGAGGAAGCCAGCGATGGCCCTTTGGACATCCTCAAGGCTGACATCAAGCTGGTAGATGAAAGACATGAAGATGTGCGAGGCATCAGCGGTGCGGTACTCGGGCTGGCCAAGAGCGACCTCGATGACATTGAGAATGTCGTTGACAATACGGTCCGACTCGGAAATGAGGTAGGCAGCCATGTCGCCCTGAACGCAGCCAGGTCGGACGAGCGAACGGACAAAGAATCGAGTGTCGGCGGAGTTCTGGATACCACGAGCGAAGTACAAGTGGATCGTGGACGAAGAGACCGGCACGGGGGTGAGCTCGAAGTTCTTGCTGACTCTGTCAAGCTCAAGCTGGTAGGCAAGCGCGGGTTCGATGTTACGAATCGCCTTCTCCTCGCCCCAGATGCCCTGCTCGCTGGGACGGAAGGTGGCAAAGAAGGGATACATGCCGGGCTGGCAGAGGAGGAAGGTGACACGGCGGATACGGGCGGCAGCGAGCTCCTTGCTGCAGGCGTTGGTGTACTGAGCAAGCTTGCTTCGAACCTCAGCATCGACAAAGTCGGATTGGTCAACAACAGCAATGTTGAGTACGTTGATGGGAGCACCATTGGAAGAGCCGAAGAATTTGAGCACCTTGGGAAGGAGGTCAGTGATGTCCTCTACATCGGCGCAACTGGCCATGGCACCAGTGCGGAGCTCGGGAGTGGCACGAGCCTTCCTGTTGTCCATCATTTTGAGATCGCTGATGGAAACCTGACGCTCGCGCTCCTTGAGCGAAGAGGCGCTGCGAGGCAGTTGGAACTGCCAGGTGAGCACGGCACGCTCCTCGACGTCAAAGTCCTCGACAGCGTAGTCGAAATTGACAATCTCGTAGGCACGGTAAGCTCGAACGACGTAGGTGCAGAGAGCGGCAAAGGCGACGTGGTGCTCGCGGTGGCCGAAGAAGCTGTGCAAGACGTCGTAGACACTGTACTGCGAGTCGCTGAGCTCACGAAGGACCTCGTGCGAAGGAGCGTGGTACTCGTCGTCACCACCGTACTTGGACGAGGTGACAGAGCCACGGAGAATAGCCTGCATCTGAGCAGAACGGTCAGCAAGGCTGGGCATGTCGGCGTCGAGCGAGACCTCTCGGGCCTTGAGCGCGACAGGAGCGGTCGACTTGCCCTGAAGAGAGGCGAGCTTGCGCAGAGCCTCAATCATCTGAGCGCCACTGGTGCGCGAGACGAGCGAGGTAGCCTTGATGTGCTTGTCGAGGAGGTTGAGCAAGAGCGCGTTCTTGCGGTTGAGACCGTTGCGGGAGGTCTGAAGGGCAACAACCTTGTCCAGATCGCCATCGGCCTGGAGACGAAGCTCGAGGACAACGTCAGCTTCACCAGTGAACTTGGACTCGATCTCGTAGTACTTGGTGAGGAAGGAAGCGAGAACGTTACCCTCGTGAGCCTTGAGACCGCCGGCGTAGGCCTCAAAGAGCTGGTAGAGAGGAGCGATGGTGATCTGTACCTGCTGGCGGATGGCAGCGTCGACGCTGTCGCGGAGGAAGTTCTCGGTGAGCTTGCGAAGACGAGCGGCAGGGAAGTCGACGTTCTTGGAGTGGCCCATCTCGATGGTGTTGCGGACAACATCCTCGAGCCTGGCGGGGATACGGCCACTCAAGCTGGAGAGGATCTGAGAAGCCTGACCGTAGGGAAGCTCGGGGTTGCGAAGGGTCTCGACGAGCTGCTTGATGACAGTCTGCATGCGGAAGCTCTGGTCGTAACCGTCGAGAATGTCGTTGAGTACCTCGACAAGGTACGAGTAGCGCTGGTGGGGCTTGCTGCCGATGATGATGGGGAGACCAAAGTCTGGAAGCTGGCCAGCAAAGGGCTTGGCGTGCTGAACACGGCTGGGGTCGTCGAGCGAGAGGATACCGATAATGTCTCCGGGCGAGAGAGCAACACCTGCAGTCTTGACGAAAGAGACAACACCATCCTCAGCGGCGACGAGAGGAAGGTACATCTTCATGACCTCGATCTCAGCAATAGCCTGGCCGGCCTTGACGTGGTCGCCCGAGTCAACGAGGAAGCGAACGAGCTTACCAGGCGAGGGCGATCGGATCTGGGTGGGGTCGTTCTCCTGCTCGATGAGGCAGGTCTTGGAGTCGATCATGAGACGGGTCATGCCGACCTCCTCACGCCAGTAGACAGGATGCGACTTGCCGGCAAGACCGACGAGTAGACCACCGTCGGTAAGAGGACGAAGCTGAACGAGAGTACGGCCACCGTTGAGGTAGAGAACCCAACCAGAAACGGAGCTGCGGGTAGCAGTGAAGTTGTACTTGACGTTCTCGTAGATGAAGTCGATCGAGAAGACAGTCTTGATGGTGTCACGAGGAGGCACCTGACCTTTGTTGAGAATACGCTTGTACTCATCCTCGCACTCGCGGGCAAGGAGGTGAGCCTTGACGGCGGCACCACAGATGACAGCCAGGTCCGAGGGAGGACGCTCGGCCGTGAGACGGTCCTGGATGAGGCCATCGAGCCAGCCAGTGGTAATCTTGTTGGACTCGAAAGCGTCAGTCTCAAGGAGCTTGATGAGGTATTCGACGGTGGTACGGAAATCACCACGAATGGACAACTCCTTGAGCGAGATGACCATCTGCTTTCGGGCCTCGGATCGGTCGGCACCGTAGGCGAAGATGTGTCCGAACTGCGAATCGGCGTACTCGTGGAGGGCACCGCTAGTACCGACAGAGAAGTAACCCCAGGTGGAGGTACTGGAACGGAAGTTGAGCTCGGTCAGGGCACCCATGCCGGGCTTGAAACCGGTATCCGGGTTCTCGGCGGTGATACGGCAGGCAACGACGTGACCCTGAGGCTGGGGCTTGCGCTGAGTCTTGAACGACTCGGGGCTGGAGAAGTCAAAGTCGATCACCTCGTTACCGCGGGGGTCCATGCCGTAGAGAGTTCGGATGTCACGGATGGAGTAGAGAGGGATGCCCATAGCAACCTGGAGCTGGGCAGCGGGGATGTTGACACCCGAGACCATCTCGGTGGTGGGGTGCTCGACCTGGAGACGAGGGTTGAGCTCGAGGAAAGCGTAGTCACCGGACTCGGGAGAGTAGAGCCACTCGACGGTACCGGCAGAGACGTAGCCGACAAGTTTGGCGAGACGAACGGCGGCCTTCTCCATGGCCTCTCGAGCATCTTCGGGAGCAATGGTGACGGGAGCCTCCTCGATAATCTTCTGGTGACGACGCTGGACGGAACAGTCGCGGCCGAAGATGGAGATAGCGTTGCCGTACTGATCGGCGAGCAGTTGGACCTCGAGGTGGCGAGCCTGGCCAGCGAGCTTCATGACGAAAACGGGCGAACCGGGCACCTCACCGAGGACGGCATTGTAGAGCTGCTTGAAGTCTTGGGCGTTGGTGCACTTTCGAATACCCTTTCCTCCTCCACCTTCCGAGGCCTTGATCATGACGGGGAAGCCAATCTTTTCAGCCCTCTCGAGACCCTCTTCGGCGTTGTGGATGCAGGCCTGCTGGTAGACGTCGTCCGAGACGGTCAAGAAACCCTGCTGACTCATGATGGTCTCCTTGATACCGGTACCGGACCAGGGCATGCATGGAACGTCGGCGTGCTGAGCAACGATGGTAGAGGAGATCTTGTCACCGAGGGATCGCATGGCAGAGCCAGGAGGACCGATGAAGATGATCTTGTGCTTGGAAGCAGCAAGCGATTCGGGAAGACGAGGGTTCTCAGAAGCGTGACCCCAACCAGCCCAGACGGCGTGAACACGGGCGCGCTCTGCGACATCGACAATCAAGTCGACATTGGCGTAGTTGTTGTTGTTGGAACCACCGGGAACCTCGAGATACTGGTCAGCCATACGAATGTAATCGGCGTTGACCTTGAGATCTTCGGGGGTGGCCATGACGGTGAACTCGATGGCACGCTCATCACCAAAAGTCTCGTAAGCCCATTTTCGGATGGAACGGATCTCCTTGACAGCAGCAATACCGTTGTTGCAAATGAGGACCTTGGTGATGACACTGTGACCTCCCTGCTTGCGAATGAAGTCGGCGACAGGGCTTGCAGGAGCTGTCTCGAGCGGGTTGCCGCCTAGAGTGACAGAGAGAGCAGAGCAAAGCAGAGGATATCAGTTCTCGTTGCACAAGCAAGGCAAAGAAGGCGACGGTCCTCTTGGCCTCAGAGAAGCGAAAAGAGAATGGAACTTACCAATAAAGTGGCTGACCGCCTTATGGTCCAGTGTTGGCATTTTGGCTAAACTAGTGCGGTAAGCTTAGACGATGCTTGAGGGATGCAGCAGCAGCAGCAAAAAAGAAAGAAAGAAAAAGACAAAGCGATGCGGCGTCCGAGATAGCGGGCTGAATGCGTTCTCGTTGACGGGGGGGGGGGGGGGGGGGGGGGGGAGGTGGAGAGAGAAGGAAGGAGTGAAGCCAGAGAGGGAGCTGGTTATCAACTTGTTCCGGCGATTCGAGAGATGAGCCAGAGGGATTGGCTGCAGTCGTTAAAAAGGGTGAGGGAAGCCTTGATGACGGTGCAGGGTCGACGTGTGAGAGCCCGAGGTTGGCGTCGCGAATGTCGAATGAGATGGAGGCAAGGCAAGGCGAGGCAAGGCAAGGCGAGGCAAGGCAAGGCGAGGTGATCTGAGTGCCAGTGGCAGGAGGGGATGATGGTGAAAAGAAGAGAAGATCAGAACACGGTTGGCGGATATTCAAGGCTGAGTTGTCGACGGCTGAGATTCGGATGCGATCTTTCGGAAGAGCCGATAGCAAAAAAAAATAAAATAAAATAAAAATAAAAATAAAGCTCAGAGTGGGGAAAATGATGCGAAAACGGAGAGCTGTTGGTCTTCAGTATTATTGACCAAGCAAAGGTAGCCAAGGCAAGTAAGGACCTTCTCGACGCTCTCGAGCTGCAAAAAGGCGAAAGTTGGCTTGAGGATGAGCAAGAGAGAAATAGAAATCTTTGATGCCGCCGAGACGGAATGGCTGTCTGACAGAAAAGTGCTCAACAAAATTTAGCCCGCTTATCATCGCTTATCATTTTTATTCTTTTGCCTGTCTGTGCTCTGCTATTCACCTCCACTCGCGATCTAACTAATCCTCGCTTGGCAGCCCAGTGAAATCTCGAGATGTTGGGAACAACTTGAAAGTCTAAAAAAGAAACCGATAATCGGGGAGAGGAAGCCAATTTTCACGTTGGTCACTATCTATCGGGCTACTTGACCCGATTCCAGCATAATTCTGTTCGGTAAGACGTACGTACAAGTTCCAGTTGAGCTCTGTGGCTGCGATGTTGTTGGGGGGTTGTCAGAGTTCGATAGCTCGAAACGCCGGCTCCTGGTTCTCAGCTCGACGTTGGTTTTGAATGGTTTGACGCACGCACAACCACAGCTTGTCCCTCTGAGAGGATTCGGCTTGGCTTTGGCTTTGGCAGAGTCCCAGAGGCCTGGCAAGCTCCTTCTTTTCAGCGCCGCTTCGATCGTCGTCAGGAACACCAAACTGCTTTCCAAAAGGGAACGCAGAAAAGGCGACCACAAAATTCTGTCCGAAAAAACCTTCTAGGCTCTGCGTGTCGGCGTTTCGCCGTCTCACCGTTTCGCTGGTGCCGCGATTCGCCTTTTACAAGGAGGAACCCTTTCTGACGCGGTCACCCGCGAATCGAGCGTCGATCTTAGCCCCAACCTTTGCTCCATACAGTCGCTGTCATCTGGCGGCGACGGATATGGTAAAGACGCCCGTAGCGATGAGTGCAGACGACAACAACAGCACCGCAGGCGGAAATACACTATGGCTCACCTTCCTCGCAGCATGGGCCGAAGAAGCACAAGCAAAAGGCTCCAAGGTAGCCCGTACATACCGAAAGGCACACCAATCCTTGGCAGCTTGTCCGATCGAGTTCCAACATCCATGTCAAACGACGCAACTATCCGGGATCGGACCGACGATTGCCAACAAGATCGAACAGGAACTGCAGAAATGGTGTCAGGAGAATGGAAAGGCGATGCCCGAGCGGCCTTCGCGCCAGGCCTCAACTTCGAAGAGCAAGTCAGCATCGGCGACAAATGATGATGGTGGAGCAGAAGCAAGAGATCATCTGACCGTAGAAGCGCAAGATGGCAGCCATGGCGCAGCGAAACGAAACAAGGGAGGGGCACCAGATCGGCCGACCAAGAAGCGCGCTTACGTGCCCCAGCACCGCTCAGGCGCATACGGTCTACTCGTTGGACTCTTCATCACGACCAGGGCCCGCGGCGGCTGTTTGCAGCAGCAGCAGGTCTCCAAAACACAGCTGATCAATGCTGCTCGACCTTACTCGGATACGGAGTACGAGCTCGGCGGATTTTCATCTCGAGCATCAGCAGCCGTGCCGCTTTCCAGTCATCATGGCACATCTGGCGGCAGTGCAGGTAGCTCTCGCTCCTTCTATACAGGCTGGACCAGCATCAAGACGCTCATCGCTAAAGGATACGTGCTGCAGTCCGGCAATCCAGCTCGGTATGCTCTAAGCGATCAAGGAGCAACGATTGCAGAGACGCTTGCTAAAGACGCTGGTGTTGAACAGATCGACGTCCAAGATGCGGCTGATGCCGGTGAGGATCTGGGTGAAGAAGAACTGGACGACCGTGTTTCAGAGGACGAGCAAGAAGATACACTCAAGGCACGCCTCTCGACATTGGAGCCAGAGGTGTTGAAAGCAGGCAGCTATACGATCCATCTCGTCGTCGACAACCGCGAGCGTCACAGGCCCGGAGGACGACAGGAGAAAGAACCAATAGCTACACTCTTGCTCGAGCGGGGAGTAGACACCGAGACACGAGCACTCGAAGTCGGCGATGCTGTCTGGATAGCACGCCGGAAAAATCGGAGCGGCCTTGAAGCAGACGAAGTTGTGCTGGACCACATTGTAGAGAGGAAGCGGCTCGACGATCTTACCAGCTCCATCCTTGATGGACGATGGAAGGACCAAAAGGTAAGCGACGACAGCGCCTAGCTCAGACGGTCGGACGGGCATCATGCTAACCGATGCTTTCTCGGAGGACTATTGTTGTGCATCTCTGCTTGACAGTTCCGATTGTCGTCCTCGGGACTATCTAAAGTGCTCTACCTCATTGAAGACTACGACGTGGAGGATCAGATGGGCAAGTTTGCACCGCAAATCCAGACGGCACTCAGCAGCTCACAGGTGGTGGATGGCTTCTTTGTCGAGCGGACCTCAGGTCTGATTGCCAGCATCGACTATCTAGCAGCAATGGACCGCATCGTCCGCAAGATCTACGAGGGACGAGATCTTTCAGTGATACCCAGTGCAGTGATCTCTCGCTCAAGCTTCCTGCAGACAAGGGATGAGCTGCAAGAAAAGCTACCCTCTGCATCTATCCTGACCTCATTCGAAGCCTTTCAGGCACTCAACAGCAAGAGTGCTGGTCTGACATCCAAGGAGGTCTTTGGCAAGATGCTGCTGTGCATCAAAGGCATGAGCGCCGAGAAGGTGCGAGAGATGCTGACCATCTACAGCACCCTGCGTGAACTCACTGAGGCATACCAAGGACCATCAGATGACACCAAAAAAGCAGATGACATCAAGGAAGCAGATATGCTGCTTTCCAGCTCTACGGAGAACTTAGACCAGCGCAAGAAGATCGGACCTGCGCTGAGTCGCAAAGTGGCCCAAGTGTTTTTGCAATCACGATACCCAGCCGAATGATAAAGCATGGGCGTCGCTCTGCAGATGGCATCCAAGCATATTGCAACCGAACACCATACCATCGCCAGCTCCTGCCAACTGCCCTTTGACTGAATTTACGAGCGGGAAGGATGACGAGAGAGTGAGATACAGGCTTGGGCGCCTATCGTGCGAAAAGCCGGGGAGGGGCTGCCTTTGATTGGCTGAGCGACCTTTCTGAGGCGCGGTTGAGACGCTCAAAGCTGGATTACAAATGCCATCTCGATTTGAAATCAGCGAGGCGTGGAAAAGGCAATTGTCCAAGTGAGTTGCGGTTGTATTTCAGTTAAGAGAGGTTGTATTCAGCGAGGCTTGGAAATTGAGCCAAATTGGAAGTATTGTAACTGTCTCGTCGCTCGCTCGCAAGTCTGGAAAAAACACTCGAATCTTTCAAGTTGAATTGACAGCTTCAGCAGTTAACATTGTCCAGCTTGTCCATTCACCTCCGCTCGTTCTCACCTTGCCTCGTCACCAATAGCCTAGCCTACTCATCCGCCTTACGATTGGCTTGCCATTGTCACCATGGCCAACTTGTTCAACAGCGCGCGAACTGCCCTGCGCGCCGCCGTCAACGGCTCGGCCGCTTCGGTAGGTATCATCTGCACACCATCCCAAATTCGGCCACCCGCACGCACAGCCATTTGAACCCAGAGCGCTCAGGAGACGATCGCGATGGAGCATTTGACGATTGCCAGGCTTTGGGTCAATGGAAGGCGAACGTCGTATCGACAACTTGACGCATGATGATGAGCAGTGAATCTGGAATGGCAGTGTGCAACACCTTAGCATATTGGACACACACACATGCCACCCAACATCTTAGAGCAGCCATCTGTCATCGCTCCATCTTTTTCGGAAAGCCTCGGTGCAGTCTGGCGACCAGCGAAGAAGCTTCGCCCCGCCGCCCGCAGACCTCGAGTGGAGCAGCAGCATGCAACGAGTCAGCTTCTCTCATCAGCACGATCTACAGATACGCAACGCATGTGGCATTAGAACGAGTGTCGAGTTGCATCAACCGGCACTGTCGATCCAACACCAACATCTTGTACTGACTTGAACCCCTTCTTCTACTTTTACAGGTCCGAAATGCATCGACACAGGCTGGCGCTAAGGCTTCGCAGTCATTCATGGTCTCGCAATCCTCCGCCATTGCCGCCACTGCCGTCGCTGCCTGTTCGGTCGCTTGGTACAACCACCTGTACGGTACGCTTCCCTTCTTGGACACGGCCAGCGCCAACATGGCCGACGAAGGTCTCCACCCACCCAAGTACCCCTGGTCGCACTCTGGTGTCTTTGAGACCTTTGACCATGCCTCGATTCGTCGTGGTTACCAGGTCTACCGCGAGGTTTGCTCCTCCTGCCATTCGCTCGACCGTATTGCCTGGCGTAACCTTGTCGGTCAGTCGCACACTGTCGATGAGGCCAAGGCTATGGCTGAGGAGGTTGAGTACGAGGATGGTCCCGATGATGAGGGTGCTATGTTCCAGCGTCCTGGAAAGCTTGCCGATTACATGCCCCGTCCTTACGCCAATGACGAGGCTGCACGAGCTGCCAACGCTGGTGCTTTGCCTCCTGATCTCAGCCTGATGGTAAAGGCTCGTCATGGTGGTGCAGATTACATCTTTGCCCTGCTTACCGGTTACACTGACCCTCCTGCAGGTGTCAAGGTTCAGGATGGTCTGAACTACAACTCTTACTTCCCTGGTACTCAGATTGCGATGGCCCGTGTTCTTTACGATGGTCTTGTAGATTACGAGGATGGTACTCCTGCCACCACTTCGCAGATGGCAAAGGATGTTGTTACTTTCCTCCACTTTTGTGCTGAACCGGAACACGATACTAGGAAGAAAATGGGTATGCAGGCTGTCATCATTCTCTCCTCTCTCACTGCACTTTCCATTTGGGTCAAGCGTTTCAAGTGGGCTGGTGTCAAGAGCAGAAAGATCATCTACAATCCTCCTTCAACTCACTGATCCCTACCCGTCTTTGTCGGTCCTCTTGTTTCTTGTTTCAAAACGCGAGTTAACTTGTTTACTCATATATATTCTTTTCTCCTCATGCTATCGGTTATGGGGTGTGCAATATGGTTGTGCTCTGCGTGGACTCGATCGGAGGAAAGGTAGGGTGGAAACCCAGACTGAACACCGAAAGGACAAGGAGATGTTATGGGATGTGAAAGACGCCAAAGCTTGTAGTCATTCGAGAATGTGTATGATGGTACAGTGACGAAAGAGTACAAGGCGAGTCTTAGGCAATCAGATGTGGGGTTCCCAAGTCATACAGATGCTAGAAAAGGCAAGAAGGGATGCATTGAGATCGGCGTTTTTTGGGGGGAAGGTTTGATGTTTCGACCAACATTCGAGCAATACTCGAGAAGAGCAACTAAAAACGAAAGATGCACCAGCGAGGGCGACTGTGTTTAGTCAAAGAGACCGAAGCCCATGTCGTCATCGGACTCTTCCTTCTCCTCCTCCTTCTTTTCCTCGGCGGCAGGAGCGGCACCACCGGCGGCGGGGGCAGCTCCACCAGCAGCGGCAGCAGGGGCAGCACCACCAGCGGGGACGGAAGCGAGCTTCTCCTGACCCTCAGCAATGAGAGTGTTGATGTCCTTGCCGTTAAGCTCCTCGATGAGCTTGTCGAGACGCTCAGACTCGGCCTCGATACCGACGGTCTCAAGGAGAGCCTTGATGTCAGCAGTGGAGGGGTTCTCCTTACCACCGAGGATGAGCAAAAGGTAGGCTGCGATGTGCTTCATCTTGATCGACTAAAACAAACCTTTCCAAAATGGGTTGTTGAGAATGAGAGAAAAAAAGGTGCCGGCCGCAAATCCGCAAGGGGTTGCTTTGATCCAAGATAGGAAGACTTGTGGACTGTATTAGGACGACACGATGATTTTTCAAAGTGGTAAGTCAACTTGTTTGACCTGCCAAGCCGTGTGGCTGGTGCGGGGACGAGGTGATGCGGTGGACAAGGACAACGAGAGAGATAGCTTCCGGCAACTTGCTTGCACTATGTGTGGTTCTTCCACTTGGCATGCTCTAGATCCCTGTATCGACCGAGTCGATGTCGGTGGAGAACCATGTCTTTGAAGATTCTGCCATTGATCAGACCCGCGCTGGTGTCGTGGGGCTTCTATCTCGTCGTTGTCGGCATGTCTTGTAGGCTGTTAGGAGCTACTTACCTAGGTACCTTGAGAAAAGTGTCGTGGGTGCAAGTCAAGGTAGGAGAGGCCACTCGGGGCCTGACATTGCCGGCTCCCTGGCTGACGTATCTCCAGCCCAAATTGGCAACTTGGTCGGATCCGAGTCTGGTTCAAAGATGGCAAAGGCGCTGAAGACAGAGAAAAAAGCGTGGGAACTTTTCAAGATTTGGCAGGCAACTTCAAAATTTGGAAGCGCACTGCCAGGCGTCAGCTCACTCTCGCCCATTTTGGCGCGGCAAGGGCAACTTGGTGTTTTCCAAGCCAAACTTGTGCTGTAATCCCCCTCTAACCCGCGTCAGGTTGTGCCTCTCTGCAGCCTGGAATATTTTGACGATTGGTGAGCATTTGGCCCGTGTGCTGTTGCGTTGATTTCCCAAAGAGGCCAGCCGGCTACCTTGCTTCTCCTCATCATCAAGATTGCCCAACATGTAAGTAGCAACATGCTGTTCGATGGCAAGCATGCTTCTAGGCTCGACACGAAACACCGCAACACACAACGCACAACACAGACGACAACTTGCATGCAGGATCGACGAAGCGGAAGAGGGTTACAGCAAAGCAATTGTCGACAACACCAGAATGTCTTGCTGGAACCAACATCAGCAGCATGGACATCTATTCAAGGCCTTGTTGCGGATTGATGTGGAAAGGATCGTAGTAGCGCCGTAGCGCCAGACGTCGTTGGGAGTATCTCGCTCGTTTTGCGCAGAGATAGCAAGGTGGGAATGATACATCTTGACGATGCAACAGATGCCACACCGACAAAGATGCCAGCACCAATCCAGTCGACACAGAAGCATACTTGCAACAATGATCTCTGACATTTGCTTTCGAATTGCGAGAGCTGACAACCTCGCAACACTATTGCCACCCATTCACTTACCCCAACTTTGCAGGGATGAGTACGACGCCGCCGCCGCTGCCGAGCTTAAGCGCAAGCGAACCTTCCGCAAGTTCACCTACCGAGGTGTAGAGCTTGACTCTCTTCTCGACATGTCGAACGAGGATTTCATGTCTCTCGTTCACGCCCGTGCTCGCAGAAAGTTCCAGCGTGGTCTGAAGCGTAAGCCCATGGGTCTCATTAAGCGTCTTCGCAAGGCCAAGGCCGAATGCGAGCCCAACGAGAAGCCCGCTACCGTCAAGACTCACTTGCGTGACATGATCATCGTCCCCGAAATGATCGGCTCCATGATCGGTATCTACACCGGTCGTTTCTTCGTCAACACCGAGATCAAGCCCGAAATGGTCGGCCACTACCTTGGCGAATTCGCCATGACTTACATCCCCACCCGTCACGGTGCTAAGGGTAAGGGCGCTACCGTTGATCGTTTCCTTCCTATCCGATAAACGCTTTCCATTGCCTTTCTCTCCTCACATATTCATCACTCTTTCTCCAGGTTTGGACTAGTTCACATTGCCTCCTTGCCTCGTCTCGCAGTCATGATTGCCACAAAGGTTGTCTGATTTCCGAAGGCGCCTCTTACATGTACTATCCCTCTCGGCCCATCCAGACACTATCTCACGAGCTTGTGGGCAGCTCAACCCTCCCCCACCCAAAACGAATCTCAATTCACGAACATAGCATCCTATTTTATGTTCCGAATGTGTCTTGTCTGTCCAAGTGTATCATCTACAACGGAAGAAGCAACTGCAGCCAAGTGTCGCACTCTGAATCCGCAGCTCTCCTGCTCCGATACCGCGTCAGCAAAGCCAGGTGTAGTCTGTCCCTATTGCCTCCTAGGCAAGCTCAACCGAACAACCAATGCTCATGCACTGCTCATGTAGACTCTGGAAGGCGAGACGAGACAAGACGGGGAGAAAGATGGTGTTACAAACGGACAAGCTCGAAGCTAAAGGCCGATGGTATTGGAGTAAGCGTAAAGAGATGCTTGGTCACGGTGGATGATGACTCGAGTTCTCATTTTGGGTGTGTGTTGAGTGTGTGCATATGAAGAAATGCAAGGGAGTGGAGTGAGAACAAGTGAAGCCAAACAAGTATATAGATTTGCCAGAAGAACCAGATGCCGTCCGTATTCAAGCAGCAGGAATAACACTGCCGGCTTAGAGACCGGCACCGGCCTTGAAAGCAGCGATCTGATCGGCGATCTTGGCCTTGCGCTGCTCGTAGGTGAGCTTGATAGCCTTGTACTTCTTCGACTCGGCTGCCCAATCCTTGGACTTGTCCGAAGGTGTGAAAGAGGGGTCTTTACGGATGTTTTCGAAAGCTTTGGTCCACATGTCTTCGAGGTCGTCGGATCCAACGCCCTGCTCGAGAGCGGTGGAGAATTGCTTCTTGAACCGCTCGTCATCTTCCTCTTCGAGAGACTCCATGTATTCGGCGACATGACCACCGTAGATGTAAGAACGGAGGAGTTCGGCGTCGAGCTCCTTGGCTTCAGGGTCGTAACCGGGGAAACGCTTCTCAGAGTGAGGGATGAAGATTCCACCGTCGGAAGCACCCTTGAGGGCACCAAAGACACGCGAACCGGTCGAGGTACGCTTCAGTCCAACGTCGAGGAAACACTTGAAGGGACGAGGCTCGTCATCGCCCAGAGGCTCAACCTCGGCCATCTCACCATCGGGCTCAGCTACACCCTCGTACTTGTCAGCAAGATCGAGGATGGTGAGTGCACGACGGGCGACGAGCAGACCAGTGGCGTAAGCGGCGGTCCAGTTGGAAAACCCAGTCTTGACACCGTAACGGCGGAGCTCCTTGGAAGAGGCCTGGGTGAGAACCTTGTCACCGTTGATCTTGGCGTGAACGATCTGGCAAGTGACGTATAGGTTAGAGAAACGAACGACAAGGCGGTATTTGGGAGCGTTGTACTTGTTCTTGGCCTGCGAGACGAGACGCTTGCGCGCGTAGTAGTCGGTACGACCCTCACGACGACGACGGTACTTGACCTGGTAACGGGAGAAGTAGGCGCCAGACTTGACTTGCTTGACGAACGGCTGCAGAGTTGAACAACATGATCGTCCAGACGGAATGATTGGCGTGTAAGTATATCATGTCGATGCTATAATTGGCTAAGGTGGAGTTTCCGAGTCGACAACATCCAACGTCGACGAGCTATCTTGCTCTGCATCTGCATCCAAAGTGTATAGAGCTGGTGATTGCTGGTAATATCCCTCCTGATGAAATGCATGAATGGCAGAGCGGCGCATCACAACGTAGTGGCTCCTCCCGAATGTGTTGGATATGCTACTCACCATCTTGGATAATCTTGAGGCTGATGCTTCAGGCTTGATGATCAGGAAGGAGGATGGCGAGCCAAGCTTCGACTATGGACCCCAACACTCACATTCGTCCAATCTCACATTCGCCCAATCTCACATTCACCCAGTCTCAGTGGCTGTCTTGCGCCTGCGCTGTGGCACTACACGACACCCATCCATCCATTTTCCTGATGTTTTTATTGGGCGGGACCGCGAGGCAGTTACGGCCGAGCCCGACCAGAACTGTACAAATCCAACTGTACAAATTGGTGCCGAGAAGGCACGTGACGAGATCTAGCGTCCGACATCACGTGCTACCTGGCATGTTAGCAGGCGATGGAAGGCGAGTCCGTTAGCAGTTGCGCTCGTCGTCGTTGCTTTCTCCTTCTCGACACCCCACGACTTTGTCATCAAGAATCATTCAAGGTAAGAATCTATACCATATACTCAACTTTTATCGACCATACGAACCAATCAGCAACGTAGCCAGCCCCGCCAAACCAAACGCAGCGCCACCGCCATCACCAACCATTACCGACACCAACAACACGCATAGCAAACAGATGTAAGGATGCAGACCATGGCAATCAATACACGGCATGAATCAGAACACATGATGGACAAAGACATTGCACAGCAGCACCTACGGACAACATCAGCATCACCACCACCGCAATCGCACCCACACACCGCACCATGCTCGCTACGTTCTGGCACGTTTAGTACCCTTGTCATCCAAACCTGCCGTCGAGTTGTAGTAGCACTAGCTTTCTAGCTATGCGAACCGCTCATGGTTGTGTTTGGTGCGAGGCGTCAACCTTTTGAGTCCCCTTCTTTTTCGTTTCACGATTGCTTGAAAGCTCGTGCTGACCTCTCTCTCTCTCTACCACCCTCTTTCCCTTTCGCTATACGTACATCGTACCTTTTTTTCGACTACAATCACAGATGGGTGCCTACAAATACGTCGAGGAGCTCTACAAGAAGAAGCAGAGCGATGTTCTCCGTTTTCTTCTCCGAGTTCGGTTAGTATTCCCAACTTGCATAACCCACAACGTCTCGCCTTGGCATCCAGCTATTTTCGTCCGTTGTTATTCGTTCCGACAGCGTCTGCAGAGTGCAAGATGGTGCAAGCACAGATTTACTGCTGTTGTTAGGATGCAGATGCTAGCACCTTGCTTTGCTTTGGGGCGGCTTCATCTGGCTTGCACCGAGAGGGAAGCAGAACGATGCTGTACGTGGCACATCTCGAGACTCTACTGTCGTTCTGTTCCTCCTGTTCCATGTCAGACCAAAGGATCTTGGATCCTGGTGCACTGTCGCATCTTGGCGCATGTGTGATGGATCTTGTCGTCGCGCTGCTTGCTGCGTCGACTGCTCCAACACTTGTCGCTCTGCAGACACGAAAAGGATATGTAACAACGCCGACGTTGGATGTTTTGGATGTGGTAGCGAGACATCAACCAACGATATTCCAACAGAATTGCTAACCTCACCACCAATCTTCCCAATTACCTCTTCTCGCCGATTCTAGATGCTGGGAATACCGTCAACTCAACGTGATCCACCGTGCTTCTCGTCCTTCTCGTCTGGACAAGGCCCACCGTCTCGGATACAAGGCCAAGCAAGGTTACGTTGTTTACCGTATCCGTGTCCGACGTGGTAACCGCAAGAAGCCTGTCCCCAAGGGTGCCACTTACGGTAAGCCTGTTCGTCAGGGTGTCAACCACCTCAAGTACCAGCGTTCTCTCCGTGCCACTGCTGAGGAACGTGTTGGCCGCAAGTGCGGCAACCTGCGAATCCTCAACTCCTACTGGATCAACCAGGATGGTGTTTACAAGTACTTTGAAGTGATCGCTGTTGATCCTCAACACAAGGCTATTCGTCGTGATCCTCGTATCAACTGGATCGCAAAGTCTGTTCACAAACGTCGCGAATGCCGTGGTCTTACCGCAACCGGAAAGAAGTCGAGAGGTCAGGGCAAGGGTCACCGTTACAACAAGACCCACGGAGGTGGAAAGAACTCGACCATTCGAAAGAGGGACACCTTGCAGCTTCGACGATACCGTTAAATCTTCCAACAGCCCGCAGGGGTTTGGGGTTCTTTTTTTTTTTTGTTTCTTCCTTGCTGGTTATCTCTTCACTTTCCTTCCTCACTCTCGATTACATTCCATCACCACCTCACCTTTCGTTACTTGGTGTATTACTTGGCTTTTTAAAGCACCTCATCACACACACACACACAAAAATTCATATGACTCTGATCCAGAGATCTTTCTCCCGACTGGACAGCTCGTGCCTGTTTGTCCATTGATTGTGGTCGTATTGAGCATCATGTTGCAGGATTGGTCTACTTTGCGAACTTCTGTCTCTGTACACTGTATTGCTGATGCATTTAGTCGACAATCGTCGCCATTCTGGTCGTCAGGAATGCAAGTCGAAAAGGGTCAGCATCCGTATTTGCATTCTGGAGGTAGCAAGACGTAGACTTACAGAGCAGCAATAGCTTCTTGATGTTTCTTGTTCTTGATCTTGTTGCTTGCTGTACTGGTAGATGCAGGTCGTGGTGATCTCGCTGTGTCTAGTACAGAGCGAGGTTGAACAGTCTTGGATTGAACAGTCTTGGATGCATGTTGATCGACTGCCAAGACAGAAGCAACGTCGGGTTGTACTCTCGGCGTCCTTCTTAATCGATATTCTTGCCACAGTTTTCTCTTGTCCACTTCGACAGCGTGGTGGGTTATCTTGGTCCGATCTGGCGTACCTTTGCTGTTGCAAGCAATTTCGATGGTCGACTCTTGCATTTCCGCTTCCCGTAGACCTGACAGCATTGGGCAGGAGGGCGAGAGACACTTGAGCTCGAGACACTTAAGCTCGAGACCAGTGTCGTCTACGCAGGAGGAGGCGGTGGAAAGAGTGCCCGAGCGTGGCGACAAACAGGGCGGATGATGGGTGCGTTTGCAAGCTCGACGACCAAGACGTGTCTTGCGCTCGTAGTCCGAGAGGCCGGATTCGTCTGGGTCTAGGTCTTGTGATGGCGGTTGCGTCTGGATTTCAGACTGAGCTTTGGGTTGAGTTGGAGATTGCGCTGGTATGGTAGTTTGCGTTGCTGCTGTTGCGGATTTTGATGCTTGTATCTTCGTGGTAGATTCGACTGTAGCGATGGCACCAGCGGCACTCCACAATTGCGGTACATCCATATCATCGATATCGACGTCTACTGCAGCGTCCAGATCAAAGTCGTTCCAAAGTGCCTCGGTCTCCTTTGTCGTTGCGGTTGGAGTCACAAACATCGCACCCTCTTGTGAGTGAGCCTGACTCGACTGAAACACCTGCCTTTCCTTCCCCTTCCCTGCTCCGACCTGACTCTTGGAGGGCGGTTGCGAGTTCTGTACCTGTCTAGAACTCGCAACCAACACTTGTTTCCTCCTTCTTTGCGCTGGAGTCGGAAACCCTCCTTTCCCACTCCCGCCTACGCCACTCCCCCCATCCCCCGCTCCCGCTCCCTCGCGCTCGCGCTCGCGTTCTAACCGCTGCATCCTGTCTCTCTCCCTCTCCGCCCTTATCTGCATATTCTCAAACCTCACCCACTTGCTCAAAAAAAGCATCATCCTCTTCCCCTTCTCCTCCTCCCCCACCGGGACCGCATTAGGACTAGTAACCAACTTGACCCTCCCGAACCAAACAGGTTCAGCTACACTACTCACCACCTTCCATCCCCTCACATCTAACACTAAACCCCACTGTCCATTCCTATACCCGCCCACTACTCCTCCCGCCAACCCTGGATCGATGTTTACCCGTGCTACAGTGATTCGAACATGTGTCAAGCTGACCAGCGCTCCTTTGAGAGAGGTGAAGGAGAGTGGATAATCGGCGTGGAAGCGCGAGATTCGGTTGGAGTCGAATCGGGCTGCGATACAGTGTGTTCGGTCTCCGACCAATGCCCATATGTCAGAGCGGATGGAGGGTGAGGAAGAGGAAGAGCGAGAGGGAAGAAAGGTTAGGAAGCGGAGAAGCTGGATTCGATTACCGGGGAGGAAAGGGAGATCGGAAAGATCAAAGTTGCCGGAAAGGGCGGTGCAGGCTGAAGTGGAACAGTGGGAAAAGAGCCAGGACTTGAGACTTTCTGACATTGTCAGCTCCAACCTTATTCTATATGGTTTGTGTGTGTGTTTGTGGGAGGGTATGAAGGGTATGAAGGGTATGGAAGGTATGGAGTGTAAGGAAAGCAAGGCTGATGGCCGTTCTCGTGTAACACAACACACACACGCACGCGCCTCACGAACAACACCGTGTAAAGTACCTTTTCTTATCCTCACGGTCTAACACAGCAAAAAAGGAAGAAATAAAATAAATAAAAAAGAGCGCCCTGTGGGGGTCGAACCCACGACCTCGTCTTGGCAATGTCCTAAACGTTTTAGGAGTGGGTAGTAGGAGAGACACGCGCTACCACTGCGCCAAGAGCGCCCAACGATATCCCTTACTCTTTCACTGTGCATTTATATATTAGCATAAAGTGTGATCAAACAAGCCTCTATGGATCCTGCCCGTGACTTTCTGACGCAAACACATGAACAAGTGGCAATGAGATTGGTGCTGTGAATTGCAACGATGCAGAGGAAGGGTCATGGATCAGGAACGGACGAAAGAGAAGTTGCCCGCAAATCATTCAACGCAGCTTGTGGATCGCCATCACTCCCCTGCATAGCACGTAAAACGTCGGTTCTTGGAAAGCTTTGCAACTCTGCCCTTGTATCTGGTGGAATATCGTTCCATCCTCTCCGGCCATCTACCCCTCCGCTTACTTCCCCTTCCCTAGCTACTTCCCCCTCGTCCACCCTGCGTCGGCAGCACTGCTGGTGGCTGCGCTTCCCTCCTCGGTCTCAAAAAACTAGCTAACCTAGGCACCGCCCCCGCCCCCGCACCCCTATTCAAATTCACAACAGCGGCATTGTGTTGCGCCTCCCTCGCCTCTCTCGTCCTTCTCGCCGGTGGTTCCACTCTCCATCTTCTCTGCGGTAGTCTTGTCTGTCCTATCCAAGGCGTGAGGAGCAGTGAGAGGATTCGATAGAGTCGAAGGGGGATACGGTATTGTTTGAGCCTGCAAAAGGGACCTGATCCTGTTCGGTAGAGCGCTGAGATCACAGTCGCTAGGAGTGAGGTGAAGAGTGATGATGAAGGATGAGAAAATGCGACAAGTAGGGCGAGAGAGTATGTTGTGATGTCTTTGTCGGTGAGCATGAAGCTATCCGAGATGCTGATTGACCAGAGGTGTGGGACGATGGAAGAATGTTGATGCAGGATGGAGAAGAGTAGAGCCCAGGGTCCGGCTGGGGTTCGACCTGAGATAAACCAGTGCTTCTCCCCTAGCCCCTCTGCCGCTCCTGGGCTCCAAGGAGATTTTGTGTATTGTGCCAACAGAAAGGAGCTCAACCCGAACAGAACCACCTGCACGGCTGTGTACAGCGTTGTAGTGACCACCAAAAAGCTTGCATATTTATACGTCCCAAAGGTCCGCTCCACCTTCACCCCGGCATCGTAGAGCAGCAACAGCCCCAAAAACAGCTCGGACGAGTTGGTGAAAGCGAAGTGTTGCGTAATCAGGCGGTAGTATTGATGGTGTACGGTGAGGTGCGGGTGAATTTGTAAGTGGATGAATGGTTTCAGTTGAAACAGCGAAACGAGGATCGAGGTGATGGTGAGGGTGATCAGGATGCCTTTGGTTAATGGGGCGTGGGCGAAGCCTGCTACCATGACTACTTGCTCAAGCTCCTCCAACAGGCATCGTCACAAGATTTGGTTGTGGATGACGAGAAGAAACAAAGCGCAAGGAGGGAGGTGGGTGGGGGAAGCATTTCACGCACGGACCACTTTTTCCCCCTCGACCATATTTCCACGGAACTCGGGATACTAACCAAATGTCCTACCACCTTACCCCTCCACCTCCCCCTTTGTTCATCTCACACACCACCATACCTCACACCACCATACCTCACACCAAACCCCCTTGCACCCCTCGGCAACAATGCGTCGAGGCCCAGGAATCGCAGCCCTAGACCGCACTTTCCACTCCACCACCGCCTTCTCCACCCTCGGCGACTCGCTCACAGCCAGCCAACTCGTCGAACTTGGCTCTCAACTCGACACTTTCTCCTCGTCTCTCCGTCAATTTTCCTCTCGACATCGGCATGAAATCCGCAAAAACGCCCAGTTCCGCCATGCTTTCCAAAAAATGTGCTACTCTATCGGTGTCGATCCTCTCTCCTCCACCCGTTCCTCCTCCGGCCTTTCCGGGCTTTGGAGCGATATGCTAGGCTTGGGGGATTGGCAGTACGAGCTAGGAGTGCAAATCATCGATGTTTGCGTATCCACCCGCTCTTCCAACGGTGGGGTCATCGCTATGGACGACCTAATCAGGCGTGTGACGCTGCTTCGTACTGGCGGGAAACAAATCTCAAAAAGCAACAAAGAGAAGGAGGAGGCGGAGGAGATTACAGAACAAGACATCGTTCGGAGCATTAAAATGTTGGCCCCTCTCGGATGTGGGTACGAAGTCTTCTCGCTTGGAGCACGAGGAGAGCAGAAAATGGTCAGGAGTGTACCGAGAGAGCTGGATACCGATACGATAGTTGTTCTCGCTCTACTCCTCTCCGATGCAGGAAGGCAAAGGAAGGGGGAGGCGGTGCGGTTGGCCTATCTTACCGAAGATTCGTTGGTGGAGAAACAAACAAACAAAGCTGCATGGAGGAGAGATAGAGCAAGGGCGGTGTTGGAAAACATGTGTTTGAGCGAGGGAATGCTTTGGATTGATCAACAGGCTTTTCCGCCGAGGTATTATTCTTTGGCGACGCTGTAGCATGGTCAGCTGCTTTTCTCTTTGGGGGTGATGGATGTGTTTGTACTTCTTTCTGCATGTGTAATTTGTACTTGATTCGTGGCTGTACAGGAGCATGATCGGGGGGGGGGGGGGCTGTGTAGGGCGGTCGTGTTGAGATCGTTTGGGAAGACTACCACGCCGATCGAGGAGGGAAAGAGATTCAACACTGTTGCTGTGAGAGGGTCTGCATTCCATGCCACCCCTCCAACCCATCGGCAACCCAATCCACCGAACAAGTGCTTTTGCCTTGGGCATCGATCCCAACCGCACTCCTACCAGAGTGGCCGAGGTATAGTGAGGATGGGATGCGGCGGGGGGTAGGAGTCAAGTTGTGAAGCATGGCGAGCTGCGGATGTCGATATGTCGATGCGAATGATTTCATGTAGTTTGTGTGTTGGAAGAAATCAAACATTCTTTGCCAAATTGCAGATGAGGTCTGTCTCGCTGCAGTCTGACAGCAACACGCGCGCGTGTGTGTGTGTGTGTTTCTTCCCACCTGCCGTGTCAATCTTTGAGCTCAGCTTCTTTCTCTTTGCCACCATCTCACTACTTTCGCTTGCGTCTTTGACGCTATCCTCTATTCCTCAAAGCAAGTTGCAGAGCATTGCTGTCAGCACCGAAGCGCAACACCTCCGGCAGATCCGTACACCAAATCGAACCAAGCCGTCGTCGCAGCATCATCTCAACTTAGCCCTCGCTTTGGCCTGACACAATCTCAACCCATAATCACCATATTCCGCAACTCACACAAGAGGCTTTCGTCCCCAAAATGGCGCTCTTACTCCTGCACCTGCCAACTTTGGCCCTCAACTCGACCTTCACCCTGGTCTACCCGCTCTATTCATCGTACAAAGCGGTCACCACCTCCACCACCTCGCTCGCCGAGATGCAAGTCTGGCTGGTATACTGGTCCGTCTTTGCCTGTTGGACTCTCTTTGAATCTCTCTTCGGCTTTCTCTGGTCTTGGGTCCCTTTTTACTACGAACTCCGTCTCTTATTCAACATATGGCTCGTTGCACCACAAACAAGAGGTGCCACTTATATATACACCAATCACCTCCATCCTTTCTTGCAGACCAACCAGGAAGCCATCGATACACATGTTGATCAGTTGAAGCGAAGTGCGAGAGGCAAGCTCGATGCCTATCTCGGGGGGTTATGGAGTGCTACTCTAGCAGGAGGAGGAGCGGGTGGGCAAGCGCAAGCGCCTCAGATTCCCAGTAAGGATGGAAGTGCGAGACACCGACCACCTGGATCAGGTGCAAGTGTCGCAGGACCTCCAACACAGCACAACCCGGCGCAAGCATCGATGTCTATGTTTGGGAATTTAGTCAAGACGTATGCTCCTTTGGCGGTGGCTAGTGCGAGGAGTTTTCTCGAATCCAAAGCGCCTCCTCCCCAAACTGTTGCTTATAGTATCCCGAGTTCAGCATCAGGTGATGTGAACGATGCGAGCAAGAGGCAAGCGGCTATGCAGAGAAGAAGACAGTTAGAATCGCAGTTGGCAGCATTGGATGCAGCCGGCGTTCCAAGTAGTGGAAGCAGCAATTCTAACGATAGCGACGAAGTGCCTGGCGTAGCGCCAGTGACGTTGATCAACCCGGCAAGCGGACTGAGAGGTAGTTTTGGCGGACAGGCGGGAAACCAGGCTAGTTTGAGAAATAGGTTTGTTTCATTGGCAGGTGCCAGACAAACCGTTAAAGCGGGTACAGCGATGGGCGAGAGTTACGATTTGTTAGAGCAGTCCGATATTCCACCCTTGCAGGCTAGTCCCAGTAGCAGTGGTGGCGCAGTGGGAGCCAGAACTTGGATTCCGTGGAGTCCTAAATCTGACAACTAACATCGCCCAATCTTGGGTGTGTGAAACGAGGTCGATGGCGTGGGTGTGGTTTTGATGTCTCTGATGGTTCTTACGTTTGTATTGTATTCCTTGTTCGCGCATCTCAGTCTTTTTGCAATTATTCACAGTCGCTTTTCACATACGCATCTGGGGGTTGGGGTTGTGACAATGTCAAGCAACGCAATGCCATGGTCTCCATCATTGACTCTGAGCGGTTGGAGCTGCTCCAGTGAGCAACTTGCAAGCATCTCCTTGGGTGGTTCGAGCGAGAACATAGCCGAGGAATCCCAACTCTTTGGCCATCTCTAGTAGGTTATCCGCTTCGTTACCGAGTGCGATCGGATCCTGGTGCACTGGGCTCTCCTTCTCGGACTGAGGCGAGACTAGCGGTCCTAGCTGAGAAGCAAAGGATACTGCCGAGCTGAAGTACAAGGCTAAGCGGAGGTAGACTGGTGCGAACGAAGCAGGTGAAGTAGGTGGGCCACCGGAGAAGAGACAAAAGGGTCCACACATTCGGAGGTAGTCAAGGATCTTGCGTCGGTAGAACTCTAGTGGGAAGAATGTAGGAGAGACGATCTTGCTGTCCGCGCTGGATGGAGCGGGAACGCAAGTAGCAACGGTTGATGATGAGGGTATTTTTGGCGAGGAGGCGACCATCATACAGATTACACGCAAGCACCAGGAGAAAGCGACACCTGTGACTGCGAGTACGTGTGGTCCAATGGCCGATTTGATCAGCTTGCCTTGGAGCGAGATGGGCGTCTTGCCCGTGCCAAGGACAAGGACGGATTCGGCGAGTGTCAAGATTCTGGCAACGTCTTCCACGCGTGCATCTTTGGCATTGGGAAGCGTGTGGAGAGCGTAATAGCAGCGGACGAGAGATTCCAGGCTGTATCGCAACGCGGCGGTGCTGAGCAGGCTTGGCTCGGAAAGATCGCTGGAGGAAGAGGATGGGTAAGATGTTTCAGCGCTGGATGACTCCTGCGCTTTGTTGTCCTCGTTCTCGTCTGTAGCACTGTGAATGACCGCATCGACATCGCTCTTGCTGATGCCCTTCCATCCGCCGTTGTTCTGCACTAGATCATTGAGTTGACCGAGCATGATAGCGCATCGAAGCACTTCATAGACTGCATCGCCAAGTGGAGACTGTGACACGTCGCCCAAGGCCTCCTTCATCGAACGGAAGCTGTGACGCTCCATACCAAATCGACCTGTCAGCAGATGAGGTGTTCCAAAGGCGAGGGCGTGCCATCGATCAAGCGTGAACAACAATGTTCGTCGCCTGTAGGTCTCGCGGTCGTTCTGAACATGCGAGCCAGAGCCAAGCTTGGAGACGGCAGAAGCCAGTGCAGAGTTGTTGTTCCGGCCATTGCGCAGGTGATCGAGATGACAGAGCATGAGCAGGTCAGCTTCCTGACCTGAAAGTCGGTGCGCAACTCGACGCAAAGCTCGCAGTCCGTCAGCACCGGCGCTTGCTTGCTGCATGAGCTCCTCCCTTGAGCCGCCGAGACCGGCGGAAGCTTGGCCGATCAAGCTCGCAACCTTGGCTGCGTGAGTTGGTGCTTTGGAAGCTGGCGCTGAAGGAGTGCCACTGCGCGAGTCCTGCTGCATGGTGACCATCTCTACTGGCTCATCGAGCAGTCGCAGCGCCCTGGCCAAGACACGGTCTTCGAGACGAGCGATGTTGTTGTTGTTGTTATTGTTATTATTATTATTATTATTATTATTATTATTATTGTTGTTGTTGTTGTTATTGTTATTGTTATTATTATTATTATTATTATTATTGTTGTTGTTGTTGTTGTTGTTGTTGTTGTTGTTGTTGGCTGCGCTGCTGCCTTCACCATGAGATTTGAACGGCACGATTGGGAATGTAGCGTGGAGGAAGGATCCGACAATCTTATCCTTGACTTCGGCGGCATTGATGTCCGAGGTGCGCGAAGGAGAGTTTGCTGCTGATCGTCGCTTGGCCTTAGCCTTGCCCTTTGAGCTGACAGAGCCGGAATCACTGCGCGGCAAGGAGGGAGGAACCATTGACTCACTTGCAACGATCGATGGCGCTCGATCGACGGTGCTTTTTGCGGCTGGAGTGACGGGAGCAGTAGTCGATGTGGCCGGTGCCTGCACGTCCTGCTCCTTGCTAACGTCCATCTCCTCCTGCTGTTCGGATTTGACGTGGGCATCGTCGGCATCGCTGGTCCTGCGACTCGAGCTGCACGAGGTGGACTTGGTGTCTTCACTCTTGGCGGTAGAAGGACGAGCCAAGACACTTTCAAGTCTGCTGATGCGATCTTCGGTGCGGACCTTGGACTTGGTCGAGGTCGATGTCGATGTCGACTGCGGTGCGCTAGACGCGTTGGCACTCTGAGCGCCTTGAGCATCCTCCGTAGTCTGCTCGGTACCATCAGCTACGACGATCTGAGACTCGAGCGAGTTGAGGCGTCGCTCGAGGTCCTTGATATAGCCCTTGCTAGGACCACGCTTGAGAGGGCGCTTGCTGTAGGAGCAAGTGACCTCGCTGCGACGACAGTTCATGCATGGCTGGAGGATAAGCATCTCACCCTTGGGTTCCATGTTAGGCTCGAGGGGTGGCACAGCACCCGAGATGGTGAGCGGATGACCGGGCTCGCCGGGGAAGGCACCGACAATGTCGCAGCGTGTCTTGCGGCGGCGGCACTCGTCACAAGCTCGAGAGATCCTGAGTCGCTTGCGCTGGGGTTGCAATGACTGCTGTGAAGCGACGACGGCAGAGCTGCCAGCAGATGGATCACTGAAGCCGAGGCTAGGATGGGCATGTGCGGGCTCGACGTTCTCCGAAGTGGCTGGCAGTCGTGGCGTGGCTGGTTGGAAGACACTTTCGCGGCGTTGCTGACCGACATCAGCACTGCTGGCTGCTGGCGCGGGTACAGGCGGGCGAGTTGCGTCGGAAGCAGAAAGGGTTGCAGGTGCGTGAGATGTCACGGGCGAGACATGTGGTGCAGGCTGAACAGAGGGTGCATATGAGCGTGAAGGCAGAGCAGCCGGACGATGGTGGACTTCACCTTGGTAATCTGCTGGCAAAGGTCGCTTGCCAATGTGCTGAGGGCGAGAGGAAGACCAGGTTGGTGCAGTAGAGGGCTCTGCTACCACTGCCTGCATGCTCATTCGTCGATCCTGCTGCATCGACTGTAAAGCGTGTCGTGGCACGGATTGATGGCTTTGCGAGTGCTCTGGACGAGGGCCGGGGTAGGAGCTCGATGATGGGGCAAAGCTTTGCGATACAGACGCATGCCTCTGCGAATTGGGATCGGGTCTAGAACGCTGAACGTCTGCAGGCAGAGGATAGGGATCTACGTATCTGTTGGCTAGGTCGCGCTCGTATGTATCCTGCCGCACGCACGCATCGATGGCGCTGGGAGGTGGAGCATAGACCGAGGGTGGCGGTGGGTAGCTATGAAATGCAAACTGACGGCTTCGAGGCAATCCTTCCGCCTCAAAATGACCAACATCAGCCTGAGAAGAAGGCTGGCGCCGTCGGGCATAATGATCAAGCGGCGAATCTCGTGAAGAAGGGCGAGGTGCGTCTATGGGAGGATTGCAAACGGGTGTTGGCTCTCTACATGGGTGACGAATAGGTTGCTGGAGGGAGTGGTTGCGAGGAGGTGGGAGTTTGGGTGGCGAGAAGGCGCGATGACTGCTCCAAGAGCGACCAGGCTCGACATGGTGAGGGGGATGATCGTAGGAAGCGGGAGGGCGCGAGAGGATCTGCTGCGGAGGCGGCTCACGACGCGCGTCCGCATGGATAGCGCTGGGATGGGTGTTGTATGCCATGATGGTGAGGATGTGTGTTGGCTGAGTCGAATGCTGCCATCGACCGAGATGGTTCAGCTGGCGAAAACAAGCTCGGCCCCGCCGATGTGAAGAGATGCTGAGTACGGAAGCGTCGGAAGCCTAGCCGACCAAGCAAAGGGCATGCCGTTGTTCGCCTCGGCTCGATCCGTGGTGGGCTGACAAGCTTTTCGGAGTTGTGCCGAGGATGACAGGCGTTATGAAGGAGCAACCCTGATGTCAAGTGGCGTAGGTGTGATAGAGCCGTGTGAAAACAAGAGCGAAAACGATGGTGGGTTAATGTCGGAAGATGCGATACAGTATCGGCCTATCCGAAGAGAGAAGAGAGAGAGAAAAACAAAAAAAGAAAAGGAAAAAGAAAAAGAAAAAAAAAACAAAAACAAAAAAAGAAAACGAATGAATATGGAGTTTGGTGGCGGGCAGTGGTGGACGATGGTCAAGAAAGGTTGACTCGACGTCGGTCAAGAGGAAGGAGGAAGGAGGAAGGAGAAAGGAGAAAGGAGAAAGGAGGATGTCAAACAACAAAACGACCTCTTGAAAGTAGAGACTGAGGAAACACAGAGTTGAACATTAATCACCCGTTTGCGTGGCAGTAGACTGCGGGGTTGAGATGCAGCAACATGATTTCGCTTTTTTTCTAAAAGAAAAATCTAGACAGATCTCCCACGGTATCGAAACGGGAGACACAGCTTCCAGCCAGAACCAACAGCGCAGCAGCAGATTGGGCGTCGCGAAAGAGCACAGCAACCGACACACGAACACGCAATCCAACCCTCTCTTTCCATTCACTTTCCATTCACATTTGTCCCTACACCCCGCCCTCGCATTCATTATGTGTTCTGTGCATTCCAATCAGACCAGAGACAGTGTGTAAGCGGATAGCGATCAACGCAGGACCCTGAAAGACATCTTGGTTCCTATGGACTCAAGCCAGATTCTACGGTATAAAAGGGATCATACTGGCTTGCAATCGTACCATCTCTTTCTCTCCCTTGTTGGCAGTTTGTGACGCTGGAGTTCAAGCGATTCAAACCCCCCGGCCAACAGATGTGAGAGTTGGTAGGCATCCACGCTCCGCCTACACACAGTCTGCATCGAACGTTTCGGTTCAACTTGGATTGCTTGAAACAAGCTCGCTCTAATTTCGAAGCGAAACAGCTCTCTCTAAACCGCCACGGGACTTGCGCATATCCGCCTTTCTCCTTTGACGCTTTCCCCTGCTTCTTGTCTCTGTCTTCTCTTTTCTGTGCGCAAGCAGACCCGATCTGGCCGCGCTAAAAACAGAGATTTAGGCCCCAAATTTGAAGCTGCATCTCAGCTCAGGCGAGACCCTTCATCTGCAGCTTGACTCTATCCGAGACGCCCTATGCTGATAAGGTCGAGAGCCTCGAACTTTTCTTATTTCCCTTCCCTCACCGCGCGCTGTCAACGAGCGAGTCAAATCAAGTGGGCGACGATGCAGTAGTGTGGGCGAAATGAACGAATTGCAGCCCCAGTCCTGTCACCACCCACTGCTGCTCGCTGCTGCTGCTGCTGTTGTTGTTGTTGTTGTTGTTGTTGTTGTGCAGCTATCAACGGTCTCATCAGGCTCGCACTGTTTGGCACCTCGAAAATCGCACTTCAGCAACGCACTCACACCAAAAATGCTGCGCTGCCCTCGACGTGGCCGCGAGACAAGTAGACTCAAACGCTTCCGGGCCGAACAGTAGAGATATACTCAATTCTCATGGGAACACCGAAGCAACGACGAGGCTACTGGCAGGCCAGTGCAACTCCGTCTGACCGTGGCAAGACTCGAGGTGAATATGTAAAGCTTGTTTTGCGCAGAGACCCCAATCTGGCTCACACCACAGGCAGCTTGGAGCCACAGCGATTGTAGACGATCAAGTGGTCCTGCGCCTAGCTGTTCCTGCATCTCGTCCCTTGCTCAAAGTTGGACGCTCAAAGTTGGACGAAAGCGTCAACTTGACTTTGCATCGCAACCATATTCATCTGCAGTCAAATGAAGGCGCACAACACTCTGTGTCACCGTGGACACAAGACAACTTGCTCTTGTGTTGCCCACATGATCAGAGCCGCTGCTGTTGCACAGATAGGCAAGCTATGGCCACAATGACTACGATAGCTCTCATTCCTGAGGCCTCAATCCGAGTCGCCGCAACACTCCGCTCAAGCACTTGAAGATCGGCTCGGCGGCCAAATCTCAAATCTCTCAGGTTGATTGCTCGACACCATCAGTGAACCAATCAGGAGAGAAGCGTCTGAAATTGCATTCCATCGCACTGTGTCGCTCGAATGAGAGACGTCGGCCTTTCCACCAGCTGCTGCTGCCGTGTTTCGCCCATTCTTCCCAACTCTCTCTTCCCAACTCTCTCTTCCCAACTCTCTCTTCCCAACTCTCTTATCTGCTTCACCTCTTCGCCTGTCCCGCCGACTTGTGTGTGTGCAAGATCGGAAGGAGCGAAGCTGTGCTCGTCAGCAGTCACACGCCCAAAAAAAGGCTTGTTGAGCCAAACTCAAACTCTCCTTGCGCACACGCCAAGAAAGTGGGCATAAATCTACAAATGCGACAGCTTCGGGACATCCAGCGTACTCAATCAAGCTCAGTCTCCGAAAAGTCACTCCTCGATATCGTCACATCCACCTTGTGCCAGATTGCTGTTCGCCGTGGACACGCCTGCTCTTCTACGCCCTAAGCTGGCAGCATCCCAAAGATGACTCCGCCTCCTTCCGACAAAGGCCGGAGGTTATGGCTCAGAAAGCTGAACGGGCCCTTGCATCCTATCTTTGCTCACTTGGGCAGCCAGAAACGGCCCTCAATAGAGATCCGATCATCCTCAATATGACTACTGCCAAGCCCTCTTTCAGCAGACAGGGGCGTGCAAGAGGCCAAGGTATAAGAGCAGGACCTCCGATCAGACCCCTTGGATCGCCCCAGCCAAGACATTATCTCACCAATGTCGACTACCATGACGACGCTCCAAGCGCAGCCGTCCTCTGCGATGGACACCAGCAAGCCCTTCATGATCCAAACCTCCAAGTACTTGAACCCGGACTCAGCTACCAAGCGCACAGGCAGCTACCTATGCCAAGACTCGGCCCGTTTCTCTCCTAGAACCGACATTCGCGCTTCCTTATTGAGCATTCCTTCATCCAACGCTACCGATTCCCTCGCATCTGCGCTATCCAGCTTTCCCTCGCCGCCGGGCACAATAGCAAACCAGCTGCAACGGCAGAATAGCCGCAATCATGACGCTCATGAGGGTCCCCAACGTCCAAGCTCCTGCGGCAGCTCCTCGAATGGATCAGAGGATACGCTGGTGCCAGCAAGCCCGCATCGGTGCGGTGCCTCACATGAGACCTCGCCCGAATCGAGCGGCCCGCCAATCTACGACGGACACGAGAACACCGGCGAAGCGCTCGAGATTGACCCTGCTCTCACAGCGACTGGGCCTATGGCAATTTCTCACTTCAGCTCTGACTTGACCCAAGCAAGAGTTCCGAGCATTGCCTCTTCTGTCCATGCTGATCTGCCTGTCCCTGTCTCGATGCAGAAGACCGGAGGCGATGCAGACGATGCAGACGATTTCGAGGCCATCCTTTCCTGTCTCGACCTTGGCAAGCACTTGAAAGCACAAACGACTGGCGCTACCACTCAGGACAGCCCAAACTCCGCTTCTTCAAACAGACTACGAACATCGATGCACCGGTTCGAGTCCGGACTCTCTTGCTTCCGTTTGGTAGCTCTAGAGCTTGTCCAGGAGCTCGAACTTCACCTCGATGGCAGCCATTCTAAGCTTGACGATCTGCTCCTGTCCTCCATCCGACGCGCGGCGACGCAAGGTCTCGAGGCTATGATTATGCTTTCTTGGTTCAGAGAGACCAAACTTGAAGGTCCGGCTACAGCAAAGATCAAAGCTGACCCGATCCCAGCTGTCGATCATCATTATCAAGATGGGCAGCAGAAGTTGCAGATGACTCGAGCTCCAGCTGCCAGCGCTTCTGTCAATCAGTATGCCCCAACCAAGCCAGTTCGAGCTGAGAACAGCAGAGGTAGCCCCCACGGAGTCGCCGAAGAGCGAAACGACGAAGCCTGCAAGCATATCGACGCTCGTCGCAATGCCTTCGATTCGTCCACACGAGACCATGCCGTGATGAGCGACGTGTTGGCTCAGCGCAACGAGAAGCAAGCGCTGCCCCAGACAGCCAATGCAAACCTCACCACCAGTCTCTCGATCGAAGAACTTGCAAAAGCACGCTCCTCTACTCCTCTCCACTTTGACCGACCCGCTTCGCCATACGTTTCCTCACAAAGACGAGGACAGCGTGGTCCCGCAACCGCAAAGGCGTCCCTTTTCGACTCCCGTCAAGTTGCAGGTAATGCGAAAGCTCCCTTCCAGCGCTTCTCCAACCATACCGACAACCGACTTTCGATGAAAGCACAGGCTGAAACGATTCGCCGCGTACCATCGCTACACGTGTCCAAGCCAGCATCGAGCAACACTCGTATGGCTCCAAGGGAAGAAGAACTGGCTTCCAAATTTGAACAACTCGTTCAGTTCCCCAGTGCGGGTCCTTCCCCTCCCATTACCTTAGCGTTGGCACCTGCAAGCGAGCATCCCGACACCGCCAGACAGCCCAAGCAATCGCTCAAGTCTCTGCGAAATTTCAAGATCAGCTTGCGTTCCGCCTACAAAGACTCCCCGCCAGCCCCCAGAAACAACGTTGGCAACGCCTCATCCGTCGCAGTCGTCGCAGCCGTCGCGCCTCATTCCAGTCCTCAAGTTCGACCGGCCTCGGCCGATTCTTGGCAAGCAATGCAGTGCAACGTATCAGACCCAATCCCCGGCATTGCCAGGTCTAGCTACATTCGAGCGCTGATTCCTGCCTCACAGCGTCCACTGTCTCAAGTCTGCAGCAGCACCAAAGCTGCTGTTCTTCCAGGAATGAAGCTTGCAGGGGCTATCAAGCCTTTGACTCGGATAGGACGCGATCAGGGGCACGCCTCTGTTGCAGCAGGTTCTGAGGAGATGGAGCAGGGCTGTCGTAAGCTCTCGCTTCGTTCGTTGTGGCGCGTCTTTATGGGTTAGACCATGTGCTTGCGTCTACGATCTTTTGTTCACAAACAAGATTCCGTTTGCATTCCTTTTCAGTTTGTCGTGTGTCGACTGTTCAGAGAGGCTTTGGGGGGTTTTGAGTGAAACAAGTTGTGAGTATGGGTTCAGGAGAGGCGAGGCAAGGAGGGTTTTCCGATATTCCAGGAGATAAAGAGCAAGGGGTCCAAGGAGCAGGATGTGTGCAGGTGTGTCAATCAAAATGCTGGTTGCCACTTTCTGCGACAACCACCGAGCCAGCCAGCATCAAAGACCATGCCCTCGTTGGCCACGACCTCGGAATCTAGAAAACGGCTTTGAACCTCCCTGTCCTCTTGAGCGCTTTACCCGCTAATCTTAACGTCAACATTGCCCGATCCGCCAAAAGCCTCTGTCGCAAAGACCTGGTAATTAAAATCCGGGTGAGCGGCGCCATTAGCAAAGCCATATTTCTTCCAAGCGTTGAAATGCTTGGCCAAAGCGACACTACCCGAGTGTCTCTTTGACTGTCTAACGCTGAAGTACTGATGGAAAGTCTTTGTACCCTGGATCGAAGTTTGGTTGTACTGTGTATGTTTGCAGATCCTATAGCTTGCACCATCCGAAACAACACTTCCGACCGTCTGCGTTCCGCTTCCCGTGCAAGGATCGTACGAATAGTTCTCAACAACGTAGTATTCGGTGAGAGGCTTGTCGAGCCATCCGTATACGGCGTGGTAGGAGTCTTGATTGGAGTTGTAACTGCCGCTGAATTTGACCACTCGGTTCGAAATGCCCGTGGACCAACCGAGTCCGATAACAAAGTCCTGCGGGTTGGACCACGAACCGGAATAAGTGCCATCGTACTGGCTGTATTTGAAACTTGCCGATTGGCCGTTGTAGTTTTGGACGTAGTCGATCGAGTGCCGCTTGGAGATCCAGGTCGGGTCGTCGGGGGTGGTGCAAGGGCTGCCGGAAGCGACCGCGGCACCCGCCGCGGTGACCAAGGCGAGCAGAGTGGTCGACATCATTCTTAAGGAGCTTGAGAGAGGCCTTTGGTTCAAAGGCAAGTTTGGGTGATGATGGATTGTGAGAACTGTAAGCGAGATCTCTTCTCGTTCGACTTTCTATGCTCGCCTCTTCTCTGTTTCGCTACTGGCAAGGATTCGTGCGCAAAAAGGCCAAACGTTAATCGCTTGCCCCCGGTCGAAAGTTGCTGGTTGGCACTGCGCCATTACACCGATTCTTTCCTGTTTTGCTACCAGAACGCCATTCAAATCTCATGCTCTGCGGGTGTTGTGCAAGGCGATCAAACTCGACAAAAGATCCGCCTTGCTACTGACCAGAAGGATCGCATGCAAATACAATCACCACCACCAGCGCTGGATCCTGGTGTCAGCAAATGCATCTTTATCTTATCTTTAGAAGCCTTAGCAATTCGGTGTCAATCCTCTTCTCCCCTTGCACGAAGGGTCCGTGTAGAACCGGCATACACACCGAGGACCGCAGGGTAGTAGTTGAGCGACCGTCCCGTTCGTCTCTCGTCACTTTGGGAGGGCGGTAAAGAGAAGCATGCATTGGACCGCCCTCTTTTGGATCGCTTGCCGGTCTGGAGCCGACCAGAACGGAATGGAATCGTAACCCTGCAGTGAGGTTCTGCTGATGGAGGTGCGAATGACAGTGGATCTCAGCTCTCGAAGCCCTTTTTGGAGCCATCAATGCTACTCGACTTTGCGATTGCCGGTGTGACATCTACTCACATTCTCACTCGTAGCTGTCCGACAATGAATCACACGACACAAAACAAAACAATCGCTGTCCAACTATTCGATATCAAAGCCTACTGTGCAATGCATTGAAGCAGCAGCAACACTAAATCCAAACCAAAACCTTCCCCCCGCCCGCACTCTCCCATCTAAACTTGACAACATCGCTCCACCCACCATCATCTGCACCCCGCTCGTCGTGAGAATGGATCACCGCCAACGTCGCTCTCTCTTCCCCTATCCCAGCTTGTGGATCCAGCACTCTAACGCCCAATTTCGGCAACTTCAACTCGCCCACACACTGCGGGACAAACCTAGCCAAATCCTCCCACCTTCTCGTCTGGCCCGGTAGCAAGTATGGTATGCTCAGACGGCGGATGCCGGCGATGGTAAAGTTCGGATCAGAGTCCAGGGTGAGGACGAGTTTGTATGAGCGTGTGGGATCATGGTTGGTGAGGGTTAGGGAGAGGTTGAATGGGTAGTGTAGACGCGAGGTTGGGCTGTGGTTGAGGGTTAGGGTTAGACCTGGCTTGATGTTTTGTGGCGAGGGGGATGAGGAGGGCTGAGTGGGTAGGGGGACGGGGATGAGTGTGGTGTTTGATTCGGAGGTTGGTGTGCGAGTCCAAGTGACACGCCATGAGAGATCGGGGGTGGTGGAGGGGAGGATACGGGAGAAAGAGAAGCGGTCGTCGAGGATCCATTCTCCAAGTGCCGCTTCTTCTGCAGCAGCAATGTCGGAGGAGGAGGGGATCACGTTTTTTGCTGAGACCAGCTCAACCGTGGAGATGTGCACAGGAACTTCACCTATCATCGCAACCTCTAACCCAGTTCGAACCTCAGCCTTCTCCGATGCTTCATCTTCGTCACTGCTGTCGCTATCGAAATCCAACAACGCCTTCTCTCTCTTCCCAACTGCACCCTCTCTCTTAGCGTCAGTGGTCTTCGTCCAAGCCTTAGCATCCACCAGCGCCGCAATAGGAAGAACCATACTCGTACTCGCACTAACAGCCACTCGCTCCCCCTCTCCATCTCTTTCATCTCTTGCAACTCGCACACCCACACTCACATCCACAGTCCGCAACCCCGCCCCTTGTCTCGGCCTTAACCAGATCACATTTTCGCTCTTCCCTCCCGCTTCAATCTTTCCTGTGCTTAGCCGTTCCACTTTTTGCCCCGGCCCACTATCTTCATGCTTGGAGGGAGACAGTGTGTCGTGTGCACCATCGTAACTAGGCTGCAGGATAGCATTGATCCAGCACAGCACCGCCTCTTTCTCGTTGTTGAGCAGGGAAATGCTGATTGGGATCGCTTCATCAACGTATCCCGCCTCAAACAGAGCTGTGGCGGTGAGGGAGACGTTGAACGATCTTGGTTTGACCCGTGTCGAACATGGGTCTGGTCGCTGTGCGAGCGTGATTCTTCGGCCAGAAGGTAGGAGCCATCGTGGTTGGGTTGGGTCATCGTCAGTGGCGGTGGGAAGGGCGAGGTCGAGAGTGAGGGCGAGCTTGTTGGTGGTAGTGGTGCGAACGTGGAGGTTGATGGAGGTGATGCGGATGAAGCCTTCGGAAGTAGCGGGGAGGGTGGCTTGGATTGCGAGGGTTTCATTATGGGTCAAGATGCGGGTTAGGTCTGCGATTTGGGTTGCTGTCTTAGAGGTGATTTTGCCCAGGTCGATGATGACAGGGGTTGCGTCGGCGGAGGAGCTATTGCTGGCAGTCACTTGAACAGTATTCGTCTGCTCTCCATTCTCTATCTCGACCGACATCTTTTCCACTTCCAACACATCCGTCAGATCAAAACCCGACCCATTCCTAAGCACAACCTGAAAAGGAATCTCGGCACCAACCTCAACCTCTGATACCGGCCATACCGTTTCTACCCCTACAAAACCTGCACTCACCAACCCTACACCACCTTCTTTCTCCTCTCCATTCTCCTCCCCACCCTCCTGATTCCGGCTCTGCTGCTGTAGAAAACTCTTTGTCGCACGCACCAACCCCTCCCTCCTCGGCTCATCCATCGGCAACCTCTCGTCCACAACCTCCATCAACATCTTTGTCGCCATCCTCCCATCCGCTTCCGCCACCGCCGCCTCAACGGCAACCTCAACCAGCCCTGCTTTCACCTCCCCCACCTCTTCCCTTGCATAACTCTTCAATATCCTTTCCAAAAACTTCAGTGCCATTCCGTGCTGTCCTCCATCGTGGTACGCCGTCGCGATACGTGATGCTACGAAGAGTGCGGATCGGTGGAGTCGGGCGCGCTTGAATGCGTCGTATGACTTTGTAAGCGATTCGGTGAGTTGTGCTGTATGGTCTACCTTTTTTTCGTGTGCGAGCGGGGTATTTTCCTCTTCCTGGTTCGAAGAGGGGATAGTAGAGGCGCGGAGGAAGCGTATGCGACGTTCAACTGTGCATAGCGCAGCGAGCAGGTAGTAGGCGCCGGCGGTCTGGAGGGTGGAGTAGGGACAGATGGAGACAGCAACTGCGTTGGAGTTGGGTAATAGCATTCCTTCGCCCCCTCCACCGACTTTGCCTACCGCATCGGGATGGAGTAGTCTAGATGGGAGGGGTGGAGCATGTTGTGGCAGCTGAAACGGCGGTAGTGGAGCACCCTGTACACTCCGCGTCGCATGCTCTATCAGTTCCCCAAAAAGCTTGTACTGCTTAGAAAGCCAACTCCAGTACTCGAATGTCGATGTACCGATCCCCCAGCCTGTACTCAACTCTGTAAACCTCGCCAAATGTCTTCTAAAGAATATCGCTGCTCCCTCCCCATCATCTGAGTATAGTAGGAGCTTGCATATACGGATAGCAAGTGTGTCTGCCAGCACCTTTGCCTCTGCCCACCTTTTCGTCCTAGGTGGCAGCATAAGTGTCGATCCCAAAAGAGCGGTCGGGGAGGTGCATAGGAGATCATAAGCTCCTCGATAGCGAACAAGAGCTTCTTGGATGTCGGATGAAAGTTCTGCGAAAACAGCCAACTTGTACTCTGAGCGGAGAATCCAACCTTCTCGACTGAGCCAGGGGATGTCGTTCACCCCGATCGGCTTGGTTGAGGTGGAAGGGGTGGGGAGGGTGGAGATAGCATTTGCTATAGGTTGCAATGTAGATGGCGGTGGAGGATATCTCGTCCTCTTACGCTTAACCCTTCGTGCGTGTTCTCGGTAGAAATCTGCAGCATGTTCGAATAGAGCGCTATGTAAACTTGCTACGAACTCCCCTAACTCTGCTCTGCTGACGGGGGTGAGAACGAAGAGACTTGCCCTGGAATCTAACCCGCTACTACGTCGAATGAAGCTCAATCTAGCTTCGAGCTGCGAATCATCTATCATCTCTCTTTCGGTTAGGAGTACGACGGTGAGTTTGATGCCTCGTTCTGCGAGTGTGCGTCTGCGTTCGGAGATCGTCTTGACGAGGCCCTCGTCTGCTGTTTTGAGTCCATCTGGGTCTGAGGCGCTGGGAAGCGTGTGGAAAGAGACAAACACCGAAGGGATCAGCTCTCGATGTTTTCTGACCCATACTGGCGCAATCAACCCATCTGGAAATTGAGGCGAGTTGGGATGCAGTGGCGACAAGGGAGACCGTGGTGGCAGGCTGGAGAACGCAGCTATGCTCGCTTCTGAAGGCGTGGAGGTGGAGCCAGAAGTGATGCTGGGGAGCGGTGGGACATGACGTGCTGAAGATTTCGTTTTCAGCGGCGGCAGACGGATAGAATGGTCGGCGAAGACAGTGTGGAATACGGCGGCCCGACCTCGAGCTGGGTGCCAGAGAGTGTTGCGACCGCGCGAAGCGAGGATGTCGTGGAGTGATTTGGTGAGGTCTGGGAACAGGACGGTGGGGTGGCCTGGTGGTGCGGCTTCCGAAGTCGAGGTGGATGCTCCGTCCGAGGCAGGTGTTGATGGTGGATTTGGTTTGGGGGAGGGTGAGGTCAGTCCTGCTACGGCCATACACGCAAAGTGATGGTGGAGCAGCTCGGAGGGGAAGGCGTTCATGGTCTCCTTTGGTCCCAAGACAGGCTGTGGTCCTGTCTGGATGGGTTGAGCAGCTAGTTGCCCCGTGCCATAGAGCGAAATCAGAGATCTAGCAAAGGCGTTCGAAGCGATGTATGTTTGCCTTGTAGGAGATAAGGTGGATCAAGAGAAGGATGAAAGTGTTGAAAGCAAGAAACTCGGAAGACGGGGTGTGGCTTGTGCACGCACTTGCTCAAAAATTCCCGCTATGTTCGTCACTGAAATCTCACAGCCTCGCTTTTTCAGCTTTTTTCTTTCTTTTTCTATTTCCTACCAGTAAAAGCACGTGACTCCTAATCCGATCTCACATTGACGCCATCTTCACTCACTCGGATCTGCATCATGTTACCCGGATCGACTATCGAGACAGCTACCAGCATGCCAGCTAACTAATACCCAACATAGTTACCCCGTCATGTTTCAGCATCATTCACTGGGCAATACATCCCCCTATCACACTGGAACATATATATACATTGGCCATTATCATGTACTCAGCTATGCTCTGTATCGCAATCGATACTTGTGATCAACGCTATTTGACGCACATACTTCAACACTACCAATCACATACAACATCAGCCTCCTTCCGAAGAAACAGGTACGATTACAAAGAGAATCGCTGCAGCAGATACATGCATGGACTATTAGTAGCAGTCGAGATAGGTCTCACCATCCATACTGGTTCGACCTTCTAGCCTGTGCATCCCTCCCCCTCTGCCACTTGTCCTCCATCTTGCCTCTATTCTCACTCGCCAAACTCACCAAACTACTCAACTGACCCTTCCTCAGACCTTTCAACATGCCTGGCTTCCTCTCCTGCCTTACCTCTCTATTAACCGCTGCAAACTCTGCCGCAGCAGCGTACTTGTCATTATCCCCTTCTCCCCCGCCTTTGCTTGACATGTAGGCGTCGCGGGCAGCGGAAGAAGCATCGAACGCTCGGATGTCATCTGGCGTTAGACCCGCTGCAAGGAGGTCCCTCGTACCGTCGAGATTTGACGCTGCTTTCGAGTTGGCAGCCGTGGAGGGTTGCGGAGGGAGGAGAGATTGTTGGTACACAGCGTACTGGGCTTGAGCTTCAGGTGTGATGGGTAGCCACGAGCCGTCCGGGACGAGTTGCCAGCCTGGGTATTCGTCGCTTTCAGGTGCGGAGGTGCAGGGTGGTTCTGAGCGTTGCATGTTAGGTTGATCGATGACTGGTGCGGCGGAGATGCTGAATGATGGATTTGTGGATGAAGATGGAGCGTTTGCGGATGATCGTGAGCTGCCGAGGGAGAAGAAATCGACTGGTGCCAAGTCGGTCTTGATTGCTGCTTCGCCGCTGGCAGGTGTGCCGTTGGGATTCTTTTGCATTGACGTTTGAGCTGCTCGTGAAGAAGGCTGAGATTGCTGAGATGGTTGAGTGATGACAAGGCTCTCTGCTGTTGATCTTGCAGGTTGAGCAGATGTAGATGACTTGCTTATGGCCGGCTTAGCAGCAGGTTTCAATCCAAGCATAGCCCTGAACACATCATTGCTCTTGCTCTTCGCTTTGCCAGTCGACGCCTCAGCTGCACCTCGGTCTGCTTCTGGCGAGGCACTCCGCGCTACCCGCTCATTGATCCTCAGTGGTGCTTCCATCAATGCTGGTGTTTCCGAATCCTCCACCGCCTTTGCTGCCTTGCTCGCGTCCGCTTCCTTCTTTCTCTCCGCCAGAATCTCGTCATCTTTGCGTTTTGGCGAGGGCAGCATTCCGAATAGTGAGTGCTTCGATACTGTAGCGCTGCCAAGTTTTGGTTTCTTAGCCTCAGCCAGCTTTGAACGGTTCCCCTGGTCATCATCGTCGTTGCCATCCTGAACAGATTGGATGGAGTCGACCTTGATCACTTTGCGCTTGTTGGTTGAGCTCGAAGGTGGCGGTAGAGAAAGGCCACTTCCGCTTGGTTGGGTATTACTCTTACTTGCTGATGGCGGTGGTAGCTTTGAGGAGAGTCCAGACTTTGGCGGTGGGAGGATCGAGTTTGGGCGTGAAGAAGAGGCTGAAGTTGAAGAGGATGGCTTTGAAGAGGATGGCTTCGAAAAGGACGCTACTCGAGCTGCGACCGAAGTCGAGGTGGATGAAATATCGGCATCATCGTCTGAATCGCTGCCGTATCCTGCCAGCGATGCTAAACCCGACATGCCGCTGCTGCTGCTACTGCCCTCTTTGCTTGGTTAGATAGGATGGTGGTCGCATCAGAAGATCCGAGTTGAACGCTGACTTGCACAAGTGGAGGCCAACACCAAAATTTCGCGGGCAGAAAAGTGAAGGTCTAACATATTCAGGAAATTCGCGCGTGTCGGCCTTCTCAACGGCAATCCAAAAGAAAGAGGGTGGCTCGTGCGTTCTTCTGTTCTTTGCGTGTGCGTGTGCTTTGTGCGACCCTGACAGTTGAAAACCTTGCGCCGCCAGACTCAGACTCGAAGTACATCAGTCCTTGTTTCTCTTCGTTCTCCATCCTCGTACGACACCATCACAAGTCCGGCAGCCATTGCTGGTCAACCCTTTCTTTCTCTTTTGCGAATGATGAAGAGCTTCGCCTTCCTCTCGTGCTTTGCGGCGCTTCTAACCATCGCCGTCACAGCTGCTAGCCTCGATGCTACTGGCCAAGTCCCCATGGATGTTGGTGTCGGTGTCGGCGCCCGTACCAACGGCCGTTGGACTCGCCCGGGTACTTATCTCGACACTGAGCAGCCCGTAGCCGCCTCTGCTGCTGCTGCGTCCAGTGCTCAATCACAGCTAGACTCTCTCCTGACCACTGCCTCTGGTATGGGCGGTCCAGCCCGAATCGAACTCCCCCTCGACACCATCTCCTCTGCCGCATTCGCTTCTTCCAACGTAGAACAGATCATCGCAACCCAAAAAGGCAAATTCACCGTCCTCACCCATCGCGAGTTCCCTTCCGTCTCAGTTCGCATCAAACAGCTCTACTCTCCCCCTCCCGCCAGCCAGCTCAAAGAACACGATGTGGACCCGGACGCATTCTGCGATCCCACCGTCACCTCTTGGTCTGGCTACATCGATACCGCTTACGGAAGCAAGAGTCTTTGGTTCTACTTTTTCGAATCTCGTTCCAATCCTTCCAAAGACCCTGTCATTCTCTGGACCAATGGTGGACCTGGTTGTTCCTCCAGTCTCGGTCTTTTCATGGAGTTGGGTCCCTGCCGAGTTCCGGAGAACAAAGGCAAATTGACTCCTGGTCCTCCTATCAACGGCACCAAATGGCATCCTCAGTCATGGACTAATCGCGCTAATGTCTTCTTCATCGATCAACCCGTCGGTGTAGGCTACTCGTATTCCAAGACCGATTTGAAGGTGTACACGACTGAAGAAGCCGCAAAGGACGTCTACGCTTTTCTCCGCGTCTTCTTTAGCGCATTTGTCAGGTTCAAGAGCAACGATTTTTACATGGCTGGCGAAAGTTACGGTGGTAGATACATTCCTATCTTCGCCTCGGAAGTGGCTGATCAGAATCACGCTATCGAACGGGCCGCGCTCAAAGCTGGTAAAAAGCCTAACAGGGACCAACTTATCAACCTCAAAGGAGTTCTTATCGGAAACGGGTTGACTGATGTATCGAAACAGATTTCCGGATACTACGATATGACATGCACTCGACGTGGTGGAGTAGAACCCATCCTCTCCATCGACACATGCAAGCGTATGCATAATTACGTGCCCAAATGTCGCACCGCTCTTGCTGAGCATTGCGTGGATAGCTACAACCCGGACCTATGCTCGATGTGGATGGACAAATGCTCCGAAGAAATCGAGGCGCCATACTTCTACACGGGTCAAAACCCCTACAACATCAAAGATGATTGCAAGTCAGGTCTCTCCCCCAACCTCTGCTATGATGTTACGGATGATATTAGAATGTATCTGGATCGAGATGATGTTAGGGACCTTGTTGGTGCGATGCCTAAAGATGAGATCGGGAAATTTGCTAGTTGCAACGAAGATGTCAACGTAGGCTTTGGTAGAATGCTAGACTCGACCCACGATAACGGCTACAACGTTGCCGGCCTCCTCGAAAGAGGAGTGCGCGCATTGATCTATGTGGGTACGTTGGATTGGATCTGCAACCACAACGGAAACTACGAATGGGTCAGTACGCTGGATTGGAGCGCAAGCGAGCAATGGAGGAAAGCAAAGAACTACGAATGGGTAGTGGATGGGGACAAGGCAGGTAGGACGCAAAGTGGAGGTGGGTTGACTTGGGCCACTGTCTATGAGGCCGGTCATATGGTGCCTTATGATCAACCTGATGCTGCTTTGGCGTTGTTGAATAGGTGGCTGGATGGACAGGAACTTTAGATTCCGCAGTGCGAAAGAGGGTGTGTCAAAGTCCTAATAACTCATGCTTTGGCGGCGGAGAAGTGAGAAGTTGAAGAGCCGACTTTTGTCTGAGGTTCAGTGTTGAAGGGAATGAAAATTGACACAATCGCCTTTGTGTGTGAAGCTTGATTTGTGTAGAACGAGTCCGTGAGGTGGCGGCAGTGAAGACAAAGCGTAGCTGTGTCCAGAGTGCGGAATCGTGCGTGTTTGTGCGGAATCTATTCGATCGTCTCGCTTTCCGCTCTTGAGTTGAGGGCTTTGTCGTTATGAACGGGCTTGTTGTGGATTGAAGTGCGGAATGTTGAGCTCGGCGAAGTGTGCTTTTGAGATGGAAGGGGAGGCTGCAAGAAGAGGTACAATATAAACTCAAACCTTTCTTTCACCCCCTCTTCTTTCCGTCGGCTCACATCGCACTCGGCAAACCTCCCAAATCTCCTTACCCAACCCTCGACACGGACTCAACTCGCTCACAAGGCCACTTCTCAAGACCAGCTTCGGTGACTCACGAGCTTTGACACCAATGTCTTTCCAAGGCTTCAACTTCGAACAAGTCGATGCGAACGGAGAAGTCTCCGACAGCACGGCTGACCTGATCGGATTCAGTTCTTCCAACGAAGAAGAAGAGGAGGAAGAGAAGGTCGTCGAACAGCTTTCTCGCCCTGCAGCCAAGGCTTTCGCTCAGCAGAAAGGTGAAGATGATGACGATCATGAAGAGGAGATTCTTGTTCTTGGTTTGGAGGAAGGGGAGGATGAGATTGCAAGCGGTGATGAGAATGATGAAGAGAATGACGAAGTCACTGAAGTAAAGGCAGATGTATTGGAAAATCCGGCCGGTAAGCAGGTGAACAATGAAGAGGAGGGAGGAAGCGAATATGAGGAGGAGAGCGATGATGAAGAGCAGCCAAAGGTGACGGAAGTTAAAGAAGTTGCTGTGGAGAAGCCAGCCGTACAGCAGAACAGTAAGGAAGAAATGGAAGAGAGCGAGTATGAAGGGGAGAGTGAGGATGGAGAGCAGCCGCAGATTGCTGAGCCTCCGAAGCCAGCAACTGAAGAGAAGATGGTGGAAGAAAAACAGACGGCTAGAAGCAGCACTGCTCGTGGCACTGGTAGAGGTTGTGGACGTGGTCATGGTGCTGTTCGAGGAGGCGCAGCTGGTGGTAGTACTGCCACTCACACACCCTCGCCTCTCGCCACCACCGCTGTTGCCAACACTACACCTTCTCCTCGTGGCGGCCGTGATGGCAAAACTCGCACTCCTCGTGTCGGTTGCGGCAACAAGACCGCCAACACCACCCCTCGGAACAACGTCGAAGCCTCAATCACTCGGCCACCCTCCGTCTCTGCCTCCACTACCAACACCACCAGTTCGTGCAGCATCGACCTCAACACTCCCCCCAGCAGTCCAGGCACACCTACGCCAACCAAACATCCCAAGCCGCAGATGAATGAAGAGTTTTTCAGATCTCTGGCTGGCATTCCTAACCCTCCCACCATCCCGACCAAGCCTGCGCCTGCTAGAAAGCGCAAGACTCCCGCCACACCCACCACTCCTGCTGGCGAAGGCGGAGAGCAAACCCACAAAAAGAAGCGCACTCACGTTCGAAAGCCGAAACCTACACCTACTCCAGCTACTGAACCCACTCCCTCTCCGACTATCGTGGTCGAGGAAAAGACTCGCACTCCCGCGGCTCCCAGCACCCCGAGCAAAGCGGTGAAAAGGACCAAAGCCAAGCCCAAGGTAAGTTTCTTTTCCCCTCTACCTCTCTGTTTATGGCAGTGATGAGGAGGGATGCTGACGATATAATTTTCTCGAGTGTTGTAGAGTGGGGTCTGGACAAGGCAAGAGATGATGCTTCTATTCTGCGAGGTTTATCCACGAAACTATGTTTTGGATTGGGAGAAGGTTGGTCGTATTGTAAGTTTGCCTCTCCTACCCTCCGCCTGCTGTTGTGTTGAAGTTGACGCTTTGTCTAACATTCGTCTTTGGCGTGCTTCGTGTGGTGTAGGTTGGTCGCGAGCCAGCGGAGTGTCAAGTAAGTTCGCCTTATCCCTCCTCAGCATGGAAAGAGAGATGAATACTGAAACCAACGTCGTCTTGGGTGTTGTAGGCAAAGCTTCCATCCCTAAGCGCCGAGCTAGAAGTTTTTCTCAGTAAGTCTCCCCTTCCCCTCTCTTCTCTTCGCAACGCAGCGATGGTACAGCAGCTAACGTGCTCGGTTTGAGTCTGATAGACAAAGGTCCAATCACAGTCTAAACTCCCTGTAAAGAGGTAGGATAAGACGCCTAGCGACGCGCATTTCCCACAGCTCAATTCTCTTCCGCAACAAACAAGGTAGCCACTTCACAAACAGAAATGGATCAAACCAACATCAATTAGTACCACATCCCCGAACCTCGTTCGATCGTGACATCTGAACACCGACAGAACGAGTAAGAGCGTGGGGGGATGGTGGGGTTCGGTCATCCTCGGTGATAAATGCAATATGACGACGCGCGTGTTTTTTGTTTTGTTTTGAAGCTTCCATCGGCTAGCTTCAACGTGAGACTTTAGGTCGGGGGGTTATGAACAGTGTCTTATCGTCATACTAACCTGTGACTTCTCCCATCTCCACCCACTTTCCTTGGGCCCGGTCTCGGAGAGAGAGAGAGAGAGAGGTGAGAGTGAGGGGCGAAAGAATAATTCATGCTCCGACGGGGGTTTATTCCATGCGCTGGCATTGAGAGAAGCCACTAAAGCTCTACTCTTTTTATGCGATTTTGAAACTCTCGATCCGGTCCTCCCTCGCCAGCTGCCCTTCTCTAACTTTCCTCCGCCCTTCAGTTCTTTGCTAAAAGACGATGTGGTGATGAAGTTGTGTGTATGGTAGGACACCAACCGCAACCACGTGGGAAAAAAAAGCAGGCCAATGGCTGTAAAATATCGAATTTTTGGCTCTCGCCTGGCGCAGAAAATCAGGCAGAAGAGCCAAATTCGGTCGTGTTCCTGAATTCACACCTCGACACACTCGTCAAGTGCCTTCTCCATCAAATCGAGGCGGATGGAAAATCCTTTTCCGTCTTTTTTATTCACACCATAAATTGGTGGTACTGTACAATACGCTGAACAATGATGCTAAGCAACCCCACTACCGCACCACAGAAAGAGAGAGGGAGAGAGATTCGTTCTCGATCTAAGCTCCGCCGCCTTTGGCTCTTTGACTGCTGGCGTAAGATGCTTACGGCTGCCTGAACTCCACAAAGAGGGTCAGTGAAGGCAAAGCTTTACTCTCCTGCCGAGGGCAAAAGTAGAGCTCAGAACGGTTTACCCCCGCTTGTGAGAACTTGTTTTTGATGCTCTGCTTCATAAACACCTACATCCGGATATCTTGTTCCTCCTTTCTTCACCATCAACCTCTTTGTCCGCTCCAACATCCTTCCAGTAGCCGCTCAGTAGTTTGTTTCAGCCACTTCAGCCGCTGGCACATCAACCTATCTCATCGCAGCTTGCAGAGCCGCCTGGACGAAAAGGCGCTGTAAAGTGGTACAGCCGCAAACCTCGCTTACACCAGAACAAAGCACGCATTCGCAAGGAAAACCCTGGGGTCCCCCTCCTATCTCCGCCGACGGAAGCATTGCGCTTTATGGTAGCTTCGTAAAAGCAAAGAAGTTAGGTGGTCAGGGTTGCAACCCGTTCCGGTGCCTGTCAAACGCTCTAGCCGAGCCTCGCTTGCAAGGATAAGCTTATCCTTCCCCTCCTTTCAACCTCGAAGAAAGGGTGCCAGCAAGTGCATACATCGAACAAAGGGACTTCTTTCATCTCTCGTCATCAACACCACCATCTACGATACCAACTCTTCTCCAAAGATGTATTTTGCAAGATGCCGTTCTCTCCCAAACCCCATACGCTATTCACTGCGCCAGGTCGAAGACGCAAGTCACTAGCAACAGCAACAGCAACAGCAACAGCAACCGCAGAGGTAGAGGTAGAGGAAACGCTCTCCTCCACCATCTCTTCTCACGTGCATTTCTCGCATACCCATGGTGGGTTGCAGCCTTCAGCGAGCGCTTCTTGGATCAACCCTTTCTCTCCTTCCCATGCTTTACCACGAGCAAGTGTTGACAAGGATTCCCTGTATCAGCCGCCGAGTTCTGGCTCTCAATCCAGTTCGAGGAGGCCTTCAGCAGCAACCATAATCTCGACCCTACTTCACGGAGTAACTGGTGTTCGAATGAGTCAAGATGGTCCAGGCGGTTACACAAGCTCAGAAGAATCAGGCGGAACTAACCCAACCCCCTCAAACCCACACCCCTCCGACGGCGAGTGGTGGGGTTAGAAGACCATCAGCCCTTTTCAAGGCTTGGAAATCGCGTCGTGGCTCCGCCAGCACCGCAACCACCCAGCAGGCGCAAGTTGCGGCTGTTGGGGGTAGGAGAAAGAGTTCTGCTCTAACCGGATTCCTCCCTACTTCCACTCTCGCTAGGGGAGGAGGGGTGGGGAGGGTAGACAAACACTCACTCCCGCCCTCCTCGACCCGCGCGAGTAGTTCAGATGACACGCGCCGGCGTAGTCTTTCTATCATTTGTCGTGGTCATCGAGACTCAGACGACGAAGAGGTGGTGATGGAGTCGCATACTACCCCAAGGCACAGCACAAACCCAGGCGGAGCAAGGGGGGGAGGGGCAGTGACGGCTGCAATGGCAATTCGCGATACGTGGTTATACAGTTCTCACCAGTATAGTAAAGATGGGCGCAAGGGAAGTGTTAGTACTGTCGCCACTAGTCCGAGTTACTCGCAGCATTTACCGAGGAAGAGTTTTAGTGGGGTGGGAACGGTAGGCTTGCACATGGAGAATGATGAACGGCAGCAGCGAGTCAAAGGGATGAGAAAGGAAGCAGGGGCAGATGCGGATTCAGTGGTGAGTCTAAGTCTTACAGAAGAAATCGCACTATACACGACGGATGATAGGAATCGTAGGAGTGCGGATTCAAGTTCCAGTACAGGGCAAAGTTCTCGATACAGCCCTCCGAAAGGTGTTCCGGGTGCAGGCGAGGGTGAGATGGGAGGAATGACTTGGAACATGCCCAACTGGAATACGGCTGCGCCTAGGTTACCAGAACAATCTCCTGCACCAGCGATTATGATCGCTGATCCGTTCGCCAAAGCACCACCTCTCTCTGTAGTAGCCGGGGCGGAGATGCAAAGAGTGGAAAGTGGAAGTTTGGATCCGGTGCTTTCTCCCATCCCCGCCTCTTCACCCTCTTTAGAGAACGATGATGGAGAAGAGCAGGCAGGGTTGCAGTGGGACACAACTTCACCTTTCACCCCCTCTCTCAACCACCGACCGTCCATGATAGCGGAAAATCATTCTCCCACAGCACCCAATTCCCCCCCCCTCCCCACCTTCGCCGATAACAGAGCAAGTGAGGAGAAGCGCAACGACGTACTACGACGCATCTTGGCTTGTTTCAGTTGTGGACGAATTGCCTACTTCTCCTTGCAACCCGAAGTTTTTCATGCCTCGTTCCCCAGACTCACCAAGGAGCCCGAAGAGTTTGGGTCATAGCGAACCGTCCTACGCATTAAGAAGGAGAGAGTCGTATTCCCTCCCCCGCCCACCACTCGGGTATCAAGATCGAGTAAGCGAACAGGGAGAGGGAGAGGGAGAGGGGGAAGAGGAGATGCCAACCCCACGTCTCGTTCCCATGGATCTTTCAAGTAGCTCTCCGATGAGTAGCAATTTTGCTCCTGAAACACCCAGTAATATCGCTACCTGCTTTCCTCATTTCGATGGTGATGCAGATGTAACCATCGCTCCTAGTGTAAGGAAGGGTGAGGAAGGAGAGGAGGACCTGCATGCGCAGTTCTGTTCAGCTCTTTTGCTGGATCTGGGCAACGGAACCGCAATCCCTCTCAGCCCGAGTCCTGGAATCGAAGCTAGACCTGATCCGTTCACACTACTCGCACAGTAGATCGCACTTGCTTCAATGCTAAATTATATCCCCATTACAACATCATCCCTAGTGCAAAAGGGGTTATTGAAAGTTAGCGTGAACCATCAAACTTGCCAAATCGGCCCCTAAGTTGTTCTGATCAAAAAAGTCCAACGCAAAGATATTCATCAATCTCGCTCTCACTCCAAAAGCTCCCTTCAATCTCGTTGCTACTAAGTCTACTAGTAGGGCGTCGACACCGATGTTGGAGAACCAATCACGACCGGAGACGCCTTTGGATTGATCTCCGCTTCCTTTTGCTACAAATGGTGGAAGGGCGATTGGGAAGCTTGATCCGTTGGTAAAGTTTAGGCCAAGTACTGCTGGATCGCTTCCACTCATGTCTAGTAGCGTTTGTATGAGTTTAAGTTTGGTTGGGATCGCAGAGAGGCTTCCAATATTGTACCAGTCCTGAGTGACCACTTTGCATCCATCTGGTAGGGTGTAAGCGAATGGGGTTGGGGAAGAATCTGGCCATATCGGAGGATGGATTCCACCAGGCTGCGACGTGCTAGAACCGAATCGAGAAAGCAATACAATCTTCGCTCTGACATCTCCCAACTTGGGCATCCTCGTCCCCAAATGCCACTGGTTCAAGTTCTGATTGATATAGGTAAAGACCGAGTCCAAGAAGCCAGCCATGTTATTCTCCTGTTTCACACTCATCAGGACCGTTTCGCTGGGGTTTGCGGTCAAGAAAGAGTAAACTTGGGATAGGATGGCGGAAAATTCGATCTTTTCGTCTGTTACTCGGTGATACGCATACAGCCACTGTTTTCCGGGAGTGCCTTTAAGCGCGAGCCGAATGTCTAGGAAGCGTATTCCACGGGAAAGCTGGTAGGAGATGGAAGAAGTGGATCCTTGACATGCGGAGATGGGCTATCCGTATAACGCGCATGATTCGTGCGTGCCGGGGATGCAAAATGATGACAGAGGATCGGTGGAGGGGAGGGAGGACATCCATGAAGAGAGGTTTATGGTGGGTAGAAGGAGGACGTGGACGGTGTTGGTTGTGAGGTCTGTTGATTGTAGTGCGTATACCTCTCCTTTTTCGGCGTCGGTGGTGGAGGAGGCGTTGAGGTTTGGAGACTTCGGAGAAGTAGTATTTGTGGTGGGGGTGAGGGGAAGTGGTTTCCACAGTCTACCCGGAACTTCAGTCAGTACATTGTTTGCAACCTGGACACTGGGAGCTGGAGCACTCAACACCGCACTATACCCCTCTCCACCCACAGTCTTGGACCGAGGATTGAGTGTAAGGCTAACGGTGTACCCGGATGTTGCGGCTGCGGTAAAGGCTTGGATTTGTATAGAAGGGATTATGGTTGCTCTGCCGGATGGAATGCGGACTGGGGTGTTCCTCACACCGAAAACACCCGTTGGCGACTCAGTGGCAGTGGAGGGTGAAGTCGGGATGGAGGAGGAAGCAATTCGTGCATTGTTGCCGGTGCCGGATTGTAAAGCGCCAAAGACGGACAGTGTGAGAAATTCGACCGAGGTGCGATTGTGGATTTGGAGCGAGATCGAGTCGTGGCTGTCCACTGCTGCGGCTGCGACGGTGACGGTGGTAGTAGGGATCGAGGGCTTGGGTGAGGTAGGGATGCTGGCAGGGTTAGGTGAGGTTGTGGTGGAGGAGGAGAAGGAGAAGGAGAAGGAGAAGGAGAAGGAGGAGAGTGGTTTTTCGGCGATTGGGTCTTGTTTTTCTTTGTGTTTGAAGGAGGCAAGTCTCATCGTGGCTGTATCTCTCCTCTATGAGTATTCTATGAGGACGGCGGAGAAGATGACCCTGAATGCGATGGAAACACTGACGATGGCTGCGAACAGCTTTGAAGGGCGGAGAGATGATGGTGGTGAAGATGATGGACAAGGAACGACGAGCGGAAACAAACATCCAAAAGATCGGAACGGACAACTGTCTATCCCTTCTCAATTGGGCATGAGGGCTGCTCAACAACGCAGGCCGGGAGAGTAGTTGCATACCTCAATCCTTCACCTGCATACAAGCTCGCACCGTGTTCTCGAAGCTTGCAACCTCGCCTGAGCTCGAGATCTCGGCAACAAAAACACAAGCTCCAACTCTCCCCTAAGCCCCTCTTGCCTTATGCTCGGCAGCCGTTCATTCTAGAACCTTGTTCACATTCTCCTTCAGCCAACAGTCAAGTCAGTTGGGTTACCGCCAAGAGAAGAAGGCTGAGATACAGGGAGTAGAGAAACAACAATGTTGTTTGTGGTTGGACAAAAGCTGTTCAACTCCGCAAACGCGATCTTGCATAACCGAAGCCGAGACTCTCTCCAAAACGAAAAAAAAAATAAAAAATCGCAATTTCTTTTTTCTTTTTCTTTTTTCTTTTTCTTTTTTCTTTTTCTTTTTTCTTTTTCTTTTTTAGACGCTTTTCTTTTACGCGTTGAGGGCATCATTCCTCGGATCTCGGACTTTCCCTTTCAACCATTCCTCCATCGCTCGGACCTTCTCACATCATCCCTTCCCAGCCAACATTTCACACCACCACCTTCACGCATAGCAACGACCACAATGACCGGCTTTCGAGGTCGTCCTTCAGCCGCAGCCGCAGCCGCAGTGACCAACTCGGCATCAGCTATACCAGCCCCGCCCTCACTGGCAGAACAACTTTCTTTCCATGCAGCAGAACGACCTTTCAAATCCGCTGAATTTACCGCACGGATGACAAAGATGTCTTCCAATCTGTCGAGACGAAATAAGAGCTTAAAGCAGATCTTGCAGTCAGAGAGGGAAGCGGAGATGAGAGCGGCAGGACAAAAATTTAAAGAGAGGAAAAGAAAGGAAGCTATGCCGCAAAAGAGTAGGTTAGTGGGGGCGGCATTGCAGGCGGTAGCGAGGAGAGAGGAGAGGGAGAGATTGGCCAAGGAGGCAAAGAAGGCTGTGGCTGGCGAAGATGGGCAAGAAAAGGTGAAGAAAGAAGAAGCGGTGGATGTGGAGATGAAAGAGAAGCAAGCGGAGGGTGAGGCGGATGGAGTGGGGGAGGAGAATGAGGGTGAGAAAAGGGATCTTCCCAGTTGTAAGTACCACACAAGCATGAAAGAGATAGGGAGAGAAGAAGCGCTGATGTCAATTGTCTTTCACTCGTGACGCGGTGACGGGTGATTATAGATTCATCGGTGGAAGCACCACCAAGTCTTCGACCAGCGAAAAAGTATTGCGATGTTACGGGTTTGATCGCTCCCTACACCGACCCGAAATCAGGATTGAGGTACCACTCAGTGGAAGTATACGAGATTATCAAACAGTTCGGTCCTGGTGTTGATAATGCTTACCTTTCACTTCGTGGAGATGGCTCACAGATCAAGTAGCCCTCACACGCACAAGCGACTCAGATTTCAGCACTGCTTTTGTATTTGTACCACGACCCACAGCAACTCAACACACACACTATCTCGATCTTGTTTCGACTCTATGTATTCTAGGTGGCTGGCACCACACCTATTCTTCCTCCTGTTCACGTCTATCATCATCGCCAATGCAAGCCTCGATCCGCAGCCTCGTCTCGCCTGCTTGTTTAACAAGCCTATATCGCACCAGATCGTATCTCTCGTAACTCGGCGCAGCATACTGTGCAGCTTTCCTATGCAGCGGCAACTTGCTCGCTTCCACGGCTGCTTTTCTGCTTGTCCAGATGCAAGTCGCCAAATTAGCGCCCGTTGTGGGGTTGGGCGAACCGTACCAGTACATGATCAGTCCCCCAGATTGAGTGGCTTCTTCGTGTGCTAATCTGTCTGCTTGGTAGAACGAAGTTGATTCAGATCCTGCTCGTCGCACAGACAGGAACAACACGCCGTACCATGCTCGAGAGGAGGCTAAAGGAAGTGCGGGGAGACAAGACCAGTTGAAAGAAGTTCGAAGTTGGATAAGGGCTCGTTCTGATGCCGAGCTGAACCGTGGACATTGTGAGAACGAGGCGGAAGAGGAGGAGGGAAGGGGATGGGGTGGAGTGAGATCTAAGTATCCTGATGCATAGTCTGCATGGAGCGGTCGAAAGTGGTGAAGTGAATGCCAGAGGCAGATGCTGGCTGAGTCGAGAGAAGGGAGTTGGGAACGGGTGTACATTACGCCGTCTTTGCCAAGGTAGTCTAGGCTCTCATGGTCGTCAGTGAAGTTGTCTTGGTGGGGAAGCCGTGCAAGAATAGGGTTGAGCGACTCAAACTCAGTGTTGCGCGGTACTGCATCAAAGAGAGATGTCTTGCTAGATGAAGCGACGGTGCTAGGGTTGAGAAGAAAGTGCTGCTTGGAGAGACTTGCGTTGAGACGGTTGCGTGTTGCTGTTCCTGTCGAGCCAGCGATGTGGAACGCGATAGAGCTGCTTGACGGAGAGGCGCTGTAGATGGCGTCTGTGGATGAAGACATGCTTGCGAGTAGCTTCGTCGTTGTCTAACAGAGTCGATGGATACGATGGTTGTTGTTAGGAAACCAGCAACACTTGAACGAGGAGCGGCAGAGATCAACAAAAGCCAACACGAGCGAGGCAAACGGCACAGACAATGCCATTGCGAGCTTTGACTGGCGCCATACTCAGCAGTAAGGTGAGGTGGATTCAACATGGAAACAGGGAGAAGACGTGCTTCAATGAACTCGCTTGCAAAATCAATCTCTCTCTCTCTCTCTTCCTTCTCTTCGAGGTTTAGGGGTCCAATCGTGCATTTGACCGGCACCTCACAGACCGCCGCCGCCACTTTGACTCTTGCCAGCAAAACTTTGTGAGGTTGCAGAACGTTGGAGCAAGTGAAGAAGCAAAGAGGCAAAATGAAACGATGTTGTGATTGACATGCTTGCTTGCGTCAAATCTCATCGCAATCGGGCTTGCCTTTCAGGCAGAAGAGAGATCGGGGATGTGAGATGAAGAGGAAGAAGAGGAAGAAAAAAAAACGTCTAAAATCACAAAACCAACAAGTGTCTGCGTTTGAGGTCAAAAATGGAAAATTGCAAGAAATATCCGAATCGGCGATTCCAATTTCTTGAAAGAAAAAAAAAAATGATTCGAATTTCAGATTCGATCTGGATGCCGATTGCACACTTCTCAGCCGATCGGTTAGGAGAAACAATCCAGATCGGCCTACATTCGAACACACAAGATAAAAGAGAATGGAGATGAGGTATCTCTCTCGCGCGAGTAGCTTTAGTTGGATGCCAAGTTGGACGGTCAGTTATTGAACCGCCATTTTCTTTTCTTGCATGCCTTGTTGCATCGCCATCGGTCGGTCGCTGTCATCTGCACCATCACAGTCTTGTTTTAGTATTTTGTTTTGTTTCGATTGCCTGGGCCTGAATCGGAGTAGCGATGACGTTGGAAGACGTCAACCAACTACCATTCCTTTTGGCTGATATGTGTTTTCTCAAGATGAGTTGACAGCGAATGGCTGAGCGTTGGTGGCGACATCCATACATCACAATCTTATTCGCTTTCAATCTTCTTTCTCGTCCATCATTCACCAGCAATGAGATGACAGTGCAGAAGCTATTGACTGGTCCAGCTCCGACTCGATCAGTGTCAAAATCAATCACGTCGACAAAGATGATGACAAGAGCACCAGTCCGCCTTCCATGCGCGTCTGTGCTTCATCCCAAGTTCTGCGATGCTCTTCCGATGGCAAGCAGCGGACGTAGTTGGCCTGCGTCTCGTCGAACTCGAGCGTGTCAAGCGAATCCGCATCGCCAAATAGCAAGCTCACCTGCTTAGTGGCGGTAACCTGGGACGAAAGCATGCTGCAAGACAAGTGCAAGGCGGTCGACAGGGTCGAAGGTAGGTTGAAAGAAGGCGGATTTCTCGATGCGTGTCAAGAGAGTTTTGACGTCAAACCGTTTTCTGAGACTTGCAGAGGGATCGACTCCGGAGCCGAAAAGGTGCAAGAAGCTATCGACAAACTTTTCCGGAAGCCGATCGGCTATGGATTTGAGCCCATTGATGAGCTGACCAAAGTATTCGTCATCGAGAAAGAGGTCGAGTCTTTTTACACGTGTCTTGCGACGAACATTGGGCGGGGTTGCTTCTTCGAGCGTCTGAATCCAGTGTCTGACGTGGGAATCCTGATCATCGAATGGCTTCTTGAGTGTATCATAAAGGAGCTTCTTTCGTAGTGATGCGGGCAAGCCTGGCAGGCTCGGCAAAGACGGCGGCGTCATATGGCGGAGTGGACACGACAGGAGAGGCAGGAGAAGAACCGGGGTTGAGCGTAGGAGGAAGCATTGGAATCAAATTGCGCGATGCAGTTGTTGGAAGGGAGAGGAGCGCAATCGGTGTTGGCAGTGGTGGTGGCGGTATATTGTCGACCAAAACTGAGCCTTCACACACACACACCACACGCAACCAACACTTTGCCCGATCCGATCGACGCTGCCGATTTTGGCGATACGCGCACGAACAAGCAAGTTAGCCACGGGTCCAACAACAACTCGCCAAAAGGCAGAGTCAGCTTCAGGTGAACACTTTTTGACGCCTCGCTGTCTCGCTGTCTCTGCTTCGCTTAGAAGAGGGAAGAGTGCACAGCCCTGCCCCCTCTCTTGCCTCGCAATTGCGTCGACTGTGATCCATCAATGCTGCTCATCGCCCCGCCTTTGAGCTCATTCTCGGATTCGGCTCGATGGGAAGAAAGCTTACACAGCGCACAAAATGCAGCATGACCGAGTGATTTTCTCACCGAAACATGGCCAATGTTGCTTCGTTTCCTTCCCTCTACGGATCTTGTGGTGTTTGTCAAAACGAGGGTCAACCTCAAAGTGTTGATGATGATGATGATGATGAGCAGCAGTAGCAAGCCAGATGCTCCGATATTAAAGAAAAGCCAGGGCATCAAATGTGCACCGCCATTTTCAGATACGATTCGCGCTGGAGCCGATGCAAGCAAAAAGTCTGTTGTTCTTCTCCGATCCTTTCCAGGTTCGAAAAAGACCATAATCTGTCGCCCCGAAATTATTCCTGTTCTGACACCGGCGAGGCGAGGCAAGGCAAGGCGACAATGCGTTCTGCTGCTGCTGCCAACCCCTGTTTTTTTCCTGCCATGCTTGCATCTGTCGTTGTGTTTCGGCAAATTGCAGATGTGAGAAGGAAGCCCTTTGTTCGCATGTTCTGGGCTGTGCTGTGCTATTTATGTTGGTTTCTCCTTTTTTTTTTTTTTTTTTTTTTTTTTTGCGTTGATTCGATTCCGAAGTGCTGGCTGGCTCTGAGCTGCAAATTCCCCCCCTTTGTGGTGTGTGTCGAGGTCTGCTCCCTTTTTTTATTGTGCTTCGATTGCAGCTGTGAATGTGTTGCTTTGATTTGGCTTTGCGTTGCGTTGCTTTATGGCGCTGGAAAGTTTAGGGTTCAGTTACACTGTTTTTGATATCGAACCAGCAGCAGCAGCACAGCAGCAACGGCAGCGACGGCCGGCATCGATCGAGTGACTTCCTTCTCTGTCATCACCATCACACGCTCATACCTCGCACCTCGTCCACAACCTTGTCTTTGCTTTTTCTTCTCGAACCCACACCTGGTCGTGTGACTGACGCAACTGGGCTTCAACTTTTTCGTGCGTTTCATCTCGTATCGACTTCATAACTGTGCGCCTGACCCACACACGGCTTCGACTTTCACTGGGTCCTGATAGTGAAGGGATGACCGGCAGCAACAACAAGATGCGCTTCAGGCGTCAGGCTAGGTAAGTTTCGCCGCACCACAACTTTTGTTTTCTCTTTGTCAATCGAGCTTGGCACATACACTGCGATAGGAAAGCATGCAAAGATGTGCGCTGGAAAGGGGAAAAAGGAGACCATGGCGCTGCGGTTTGCACGCAAGTCGATCAATGCCCCACTTTCACAACAACCTGCGCAGCAGCGACTCTGGCTGTCAGTGGTGTCGCTTTGCTTCTTCGCCTCTCGCCCCCTCTTCACAAGCTGTATCTGCTGTATCTGCTGGATCTGCTGTTAGCTTGCTTGTTCTCGATCGCCTTGTCCGCCATATCGATCTTGATCCTGCCATCGCGGTTGCTTGCAGCACATTCGCTCCTGCTCTCTATTCCGAGTCGTCGGCTTACCTTCCGATCGGACAGGGATTAGCAGTTGTCGCATGGCATCCTCTCTTCTTCAGCTTCGGCTCCATTCCGACAAGAAAGACTGACTGACTTTCCCACTTTGATTCCTTCTCACATACTCCTTTACCTTTGATCTACGACTCTCTAATCGGCTGCTCCGACCACTTGACTCATCATGGCCAACCTTATCACCGACACTGGCAATGCGACCACGCAACCCGACAAACCATCCGACAAAACATCCGACAAACCATCCGACAAAACATCCGACAAACCATCCGATCCTCCTTCCGATCCTCCTTCTGATCCTCTTGCCAAATTGCCCTCGACAAACAACCACGACCCTAAAATCGCGGGTGTTGCTCGATCACCTCAAACTGCTGGCACCAACGATTCACGCACTGGCACTGTAAACAATACCAACGATACCGATCCTCTCTTGCCCAACAGCGACACCGCAGCTACCGTTCCCACAACTTCAGACGCACTTACCACCTCCACCACCACTTCGACTCAACCCACGCCAACTTCGACCAGCACTACCGCTGCATCCATTACCACCTCCACCACCTCCAGCGCCCCTCTCACCACCTCCACCACCTCCTCCGCCGCACCTACATCTGCTACCTCAGCCACCACATCCACCTCCTCCGCTCCCCTCGCTTCCGCCACTTCCGCTTCCGTCACCACTCCTGCCCCCATCCCCGTCGTAACGGTGACCTTCACCAGCACCGACCCCAACGGAGCACTCATCACCGGCATTTCCACTTCCGCCCACCCTTCCGCTACCGCTGCCCGTGGTTCATCCTCCGGCGGTGGAGGATCCGACACCAACCTCGGTGCCATCATCGGTGGTGTAGCTGGTGGTGTAGCCGGACTTATCATCCTCATCTGGCTCATCCTCCTTCCTTTGCGCAAACGAGCAAAGAAGCAGAAACAAGTCGAATGGCTCTCTTTCGGTCAAGAGAACGATCATGTCAACGAGAACTCTGCTGAAGCTGTCTACGGTCGCGGTGCAGGAGTGGCGGGTAGTGGAGAGGGTAAAGGTGGAAGTGTAGCAAACGTGAATGAGATTCAGATGGATGAGATGGATCAACAGCCTCCGTATCACTATCATAACGTCGATCAGGGTGCCGGCTGGGGCGTTGCTGCTGGTGCTGCTGCTGGTGCTGCTGCTGGTGCTGCTGCTGGTGCTGCTGGTGGCTATGCTGCCCATGATCAGTACGCTCAGCATGGTGCTGAGGGTTATGACGCCTACTACGCCCAACAGCAACAGCAGGCAGCTTATGGCGGACAGTATGGTCAGTACGCAATGCAACCCCAGCATCAAGCTTGGGCAGCTCACCCACAGGGAGAAGCTTGGGGTGCTGCTCCGGGATACACTTCCCCAGGTCAATCCCAAGCGCATGGCAATCCGGGTCTCTCTCATAGTCTTTCTGTAGGCTCTACCCGCGTTGGTGCTGCAAGTGGAAGCCAATCCGGCCACAAAGCTGGATCGCAAGAAGGTCATAGTCAATACGGCGGTGGAGGAGGAGGATATCAAAGCCCATCTTTGGGCGCAACTTCGCCACAACAGTATGCACAGCATTACCAGGGAACTCACTCTTCGCCGCAGCAACATCCACAGTATTACCAGGGTCACCCCGAGCAGCAGGGGCAGTATGGAGGATATGCGGATCAGCAGCAGCAGGGAGATGCAAGATCGGGTTCACCAGATAGCACGACTCAGGGCCGAGGTAGATCGGGCAATGCTGCTGGTTTGCACCTTGCTAATCCCTAAGCTCACCTCGACATAGATTACGAATGCATTGCCTTTGGCGGTTGTGGTTTCCTTTTTGCTTTATACATCCATCCTTGGTCATCGTCTCTTGCATGTTGCATTCCTCACATTCATTGGTTCTTGATTTCAATCCCATCACTGTCGTTCTTTGCAAATCCTTGACGGATTTTGGGTGAAAGATCGTATCCTACGTGCAGTAAGGATTGAGATTGCATGCTGTTGTTCGTTGTTGCCAGGTACAAGTACAAGTGAGGGATTAGGTTGGTCTCGCTTTCATGGACGGAGCTAGTGTAGTTTTTTTTTTTTTTTTTTTTTTTTGTTGGACGGGACAATCAATCTCGTTCCAAATCTATTCAAAGCAAATGTCGAAAGAGTAAAGGTGTCAGTATCATCTCCAACCCTTCTCTTCTATCGCTCATCCTTTTTGGGGTAAGAGGCAAGGGGTTTACCTACTGATGTTGTCACCGAACTTGGCATAGAGTTTCACCTTCAACCCTTTCATCTCTTCTTCATACTGCTCCAGTTTGCCTTCTAATTCCTTTACCTCTTCTCCCACTGCCTCTTTATCCTTGTCCAGCCTCTCTATTGCTTGTTCGTGCTGTAAGCTTACAAATGCATCTCCAACTTTATACATGACGGGTTCATCTTCATCTGCCAATTCCAACTCCATACTTAAATCCTCGAGTAATTCAAGTTGTTCCTTTTTGAGAGAGAGATCATGTTCGATGTCGGAATAGGTCGAGTTGAGACGGGAGAAGGAATTGATGGCTTGTTGATCGATCCATGTTACTTCTATTTCGTTCTGATCTTGTTCGTTGAGCTGTCAGCAAGCAATGGGTGGGTTGAGATAGGTGCAGATTTGACGAATGCGATGGGATGAGAGGATCAAGAGTTGAAAGCGGTGAGATTGACAGGCGAGGTTGCACAGAGAAAGGTAAGGACGAAGAGAGTGTGTTTAGTAGCAGCTAAAGAAGCGATGCCAGAGGAGGAAGAGATGGACCTACCATACGCATCTTGACAAATCTAGCCCGGCGTAAGTGTGACGATGACGGTGATTGTAGTGTAATGGTTGATGTGGAGACGACGATGGTGAGAAGAAGGGTTGGAAGATCTGAGCGCTGTCCGACGTGAAAAATCTAACATCACGAACTCAAAGCGCTTTTAATCGGGAACCGCGCTGCAACCCTGCAGGGACCAACACTTTCCACCTTCCACTTTCCACACACGGACCCTTCTTTCTCTCCTCCAACCCCTCTCCCACCCTATCACCATCGATCGACTGACACTTGATTTACCCCTTCCCACCACCCCGCCTACTGCCTACCGCCCACGTCTTCGGCTTCGGCATGTAGCAGCATCCCCCTTCGCCGTCACCTCTGCATCCAACATCCACTCGTTTCAACCATGCTTCTGTGGCTCGTCCTACTCGCATTCTGTGCAGCACTGCTCCCACTTATAGCGTTGCTGTGTCTGTGTATCTACATCTCAGCCTATCGCTCCACCTCCCGTACCACCCGATCGCAATGCTTAGGTCGAAGCGCAGCGGTAGTTGTACTCGGCGACATCGGTCGATCCCCTCGAATGTGTTTTCACGTCGAATCACTAGCAAATGAAGGTTGGAAAGTAGCCATCGTAGGCTACCCCGGATCCTCCCTTCCCCCCGCCCTCCACCGCCCTTCCATCCGGCAACACCATCTTCGATCCCCACCCTCGTTTATCTCTCGTCTCCCACGGAAACTTTTCATCCTCGCAGCACCAGTCAAGCTTCTGATTCAATCTGTCTCGCTCCTTTTAGAGCTAACTATGCAAGTTCATCCCCCACCAGAGCTGGTACTAGTGCAAACCCCGCCAGCATTGCCGACACTGTTGGTGGTGAAAGCAGCAGCAGCACTGGTCAAAGCGAGGGTGATAATTGATTGGCATAATCTAGCGTACACCATTCTAGCCCTAAGATTGGGGGAGAAGAGTAAAGTGGTGAGGTTGGCGGAGAAATTCGAGAGATGGAGTGGGAGAACAGCATATGCTCACTTGTTTGTTTCTGAGGCGATGAGGAACCATTTAGATTTCAAATGGGGGTTGGTTGGTGAGAAAAGGGTGTTGCATGATAGACCGCCGAGTCATTTCCGTAGAGCAGAGCTGGGAGAAACACATAGCCTCATGTCTAGGTTGATACCGACACTGCAGCCTGGGTTAGGAGAGACGTGGTTACCAGACTACCACCTTCCCGAGAGTACACCTTTCACGCGGGAGAAGAAGGAAGGAGAGGGTGGATGGGAGAAGAGAGAAGACAGACCAGCTCTGGTAGTAAGCAGTACTTCCTGGACTGCAGATGAAGATTTTGGCCTTCTACTACGAGCTGCTAGGTTGTACGAGTACCGAGCAAAGGTATTGAACGATCAGAAAGCTGGGGTTGGGGGTCATTCGAGAAGTAGTACTGGTGAAAATATATCTTCTTCTCTCTCACCCTCCTCCACCTCGCACCTCTCCTATCCTCCATCCCCTACCTACGAAGTGGGAGTCCGCACCTCGAAAGAACGTCGTCGTCCGTCATCCGGCCTTGTCCCCTCAACCCCCCACCTTCCCAACTATCCGGCCACAACCCTCCCCCGCCTCTTGATCATCGTCACTGGTAAAGGCGAGCTTCGCGCACGCTACCTTTCCGAAATCGCCCATTTCGAACAAACCGAAAAATGGCGGTTTGTACGCATTCGAACAGCTTGGCTCGAATCTTCTGATTACCCCCTACTCCTTGGATCCGCCGAGCTGGGTGTATCGTTGCATACAAGTAGCAGTGGCTTAGATTTGCCGATGAAGGTAGTTGACATGTTGGGATGTGGATTGCCTGTATGTGCACTGGATTTTGCATGTTTGGATGAACTGGTGCGGGAGAGGTGGAATGGGGTAGTTTTCAGGGATGCAGAAGGTTTGGTCAAGGTTTGGGAGAGTTTACTGGGCAGGTGGCCGGAAAGGGATTGGTTGAGAGATGGTGGGGGGTTGGAGTGTCCTTTTGATCCGCCTACCTCCAACAGTACTCCGAGGACGGGATTACTCGAAGTGACAAGAGCAGCAGGGGAAGGGGGAGGGGGAGTTGGAGGTGTGCCAATGTCCCCCAACCCAAGTATGACTCTTCTCCACTCGCCCGGGCTTGCACCGAGTACCAACGGCTTTTTCGAAGCGGGAAAAAGCCAGAGGAGTAGAAGATCGACTTGGAGTGGGAACTGGAAACATGTTATGCGACCTCTTCTCGATCCACGAACTACTACTGACGATCAAGAGGAGGGCAAGATAGACTCATACCTGAATCCGACGCGGTCGCGCAGTTCTGCGTTGGAGTTCCCTGGGCTGGCTAATGGGGGAAGGCTTTTACAGCGTCGAACCAAGGGATATGCTCCTGTGCCGTCGAAGTATGTAGTGCGCAAGGATACTCTAGAGGATGATGATGCAGACGAGTCTCAAGCTAGTGCCGGGTTCAAATTCATCCCTCAACCAGCCCTAATCTCAGAGGGAGAGTCTCAAAAAGGTCTACGTCAACGAAAGTCTGTTTCTAAAACCGCTCCCACCACTGGTGATGATTTGATCGACCTTAATAACTCCACCGAAGCCCCTTTCTACCTTGGATCCTCAGCTGGTAAAGGAGGTTTACCGGCTATTCAAGTTTCCCATACATCCCCCTAACCGCAATGTGTGCTTTGCTCTTATCTCTGCACTCTTTTGTCTGTGCTAGCCTGACTCGACATAAACTCCGAGCCAATGCGGAAGGGGGGAGATTTAAGGGAATATATACCCATTCCAGAAGCATGTGGATATGTAGGGCGCTTTGGCGGAGTGGTTATCGCGTGGCACTAGAATTCCTTCTTCGATTCTAGAGTATCATCTACTCGACAAAACAAAATGCCATTCCCTCTGGGAGCATAGGTTCAAATCCTGTAGGCGTCGGTATTACAGATTTTTTTTGCCCTTTTGTGGGCCACCACGAACGCAGAAGATCGAGGGGCACCCCCTCCAACTTCCCAGAACAAGATTGACCAGGAAATGGACAAGTTATGCTATATCTCAAAATTTTGAGGTGGTGTAACTGGTTGTAATTAGGCATCACCTCTATTCACCCTGACACTTTGACAACACAACTCCTCACAAGCTTCCACAGGGATACTCAGCTGACCTCAGTGCATCCCAACATATCAAGTTTCAACAGTCTCGGCACCCCTGCAAGCTTCAACGCCAGCAAACACCATTTTCAGACCATCCATATCCATCTGCTAAAAAATGACTCAATTGCCTCAATGAAATTGCAACTTTTGCAGACATCACTACTCTGGAGATGCTGGGGAGCTCAGTACAGCAATGTTGAGCAAAACCAGTACCCCTTTTGACATGACCTATTAGAACAACTCTTTGATATCTCCTTCAGAAACAGCTCTGGAGAGCCGGATTGTGACAACAAGTTCCCTTTGCCTCTAGTGCACCATGCATGTCATGCATGGGTCACAGGGACAACACTCTACACTAAGAAACCCATGTAACCCATCCTATGGCTAATTGTTGCTCAGCTAATGAGGACCTCCACCCACTCCTTGGAGAAATGGACTCAGCCTGCCACCTTAGAGCAACTAACTCAGCCCTGCCCCTCCATCCCGCCTTTAGCCTGGCTAAAACCGTGTCTCCTATGTCAATCCAGGTTTATAAAGATCCTCCCTATTCGTTCCAATCTGCCCCCCCCCCCCCCCCCCCCTACCACCGACACAATCACTCAAACATACCAACTGCTTCTAAACCTTCCAATAACCTCCCAATGCCACCCATACACTCCAATGCCTCTCATTGCCATGCATCCAGTACTGGAACTGCTTTTGCCCCTGCAACTGGGAAAACCCATGTATTCAATGAATCCACCACCCTTACCACTGGACATATTCAAGACAATGATTCTTCCATTGACCTTACCTCCAACCAGGATGGCACCAACAACCCTGCTACCGTCCCCTCTACTAGTCAATGCAAAGATGGCAGTGATGAACCCATGGAAGATCCTTACCTGTTTGAACCTGACCAAAGGGCCTTTCAACCCATCTTCACTGGTAGACTTGTCTGGTCTGCCACACAATCTGACAAACCAATTGCTCCCTTTGAGGAGCTCCCAATCCCTAAGTCTGACCATGCCAGAGTACCTCCCTGCATGGTCCGATGGCAATTCATTTGAAATTTCAACCTTAACCAAGAATAAGATATTGCCCAAGGCTCTCTCCAACTCCAAGCCCAACAACAGTTGCAGGCTAAAGGTTTTCAATCACCTGCCTGCGTGGTCAACTTTCCCTGCAGTACCAGTCACAACTGATTTGTGGAGATTACAGTACCCAGCAACCAACTGGCTGCTCTCAGCAAAGTCTCTCTGGTTTTCAACAGAACCAGCCTTCAATGTGTCCTGGTTGGCTTGGCCCTTCCTCACAACTACCTTGCCCTTGAAATCCTCAATGTCCCTCAAACCAACACACCTACAGCCACTGCCCACTATGTGGCTCAATTCCTCAAGACCTATGCACAAATGCAAGATGTTTGGGTATGCCAAGTCTCCTATCCCAACAATCCCACACCTCCCACCAACACCAACGTCTTCATCACTCTTATTTCCACCCCAGCAGGAGATGAAGGAGGCCTTGATCCAGTCCGACTTCATGCCATCCCTGGCTATGTCCAAATCCTCACCAATGAGTGCAAGCTTAACTATGTTGGACAACTAAAGTGGTACATATCCTGTAAGAGTAGGGCCAAGTACTTCCATACCTTTGAAGACTGCCCCAGCCGCCTCTGCCACAAGTGCCATTGCCCCAGACACGTTGCTGCCAGTTGTCCTAATGCCCCTCACAATACTGGTAATGTGACTGCTGCGACTCAACAAGCAGAGGAGCTTGCACACAGAGCTAACACCCTTGACTACAGTGCTTAGACATGGTCTCAAATCATGTTCAATGTTGGTTGCTACCTGGAACTGTGCCATGCTTAACAAACCTTCACGCATGGCAACATTGCATAACTCGGCCACCCCTCTCGGGAGGGCCAACATCATCTTCATTCAGGAGATGCGGCTTGCCTCTCCTCAACACCTCCTGACTGTTAACCCCTTCCTCTGACTTCACCACCCCTTTGTAACCCAAGGTCATCAAGCTGTCCTTGGACAGGACTGCGGTATCCTTCTTCAAAACACCAAGTGGGTGATCAAAGAAACCCTCCTCCAGCGCCATGCAACTTATGCCTGGATCTATATCCCCAACTCCAAACCAGCTCTGGGCCAGACTATCCATATCCTCCACCTATGGAGCATCCATGCACCACCTGACAACACCAACCGCTGCGCTTTCTGGGAACAGGATAAGGCGGGGCTCTCTTGATTGGATGTTGCAGTGGCAAACGATACTTCTGCAGCAATCATAGGCACAGACTGGAACGCTGTGGTTGCCCCCATGCTTGACAACATTCCACCCAGACAACAACAGTGTCAACTCCCCCTTGGACAACTGGCACAGGCAGGCATGGTCAACGCTTTTTGTACCTTACATCCTCAAGGCACAAGCTACACACACCACCATGTTTGGAATGGCCAACTCATCTCTGCTTGCCAAATTGACAGTATCTGGATATCGCACAGTCTCTTCCCACACCTCCAGAGTGTCGAAACCTGCCCAAGCGGATCTGATCACAGTGTTGTTACCATCAGTCTCCGAACCAGCAAAACCAGAGGAGAGCTTGGTCCTGGTACTTGGCGCTTACACCGGGAAGCTCACTTACAGCCTGGCTTTGAGCTACAGATGTCTCAATTCGCCAAACAGCTACCAAAGGAGACTCCCGGACTGCCTATTGCAGCTTGGTACGCCTTTGTTGAGAGGGTTCATACCACGTCCTCAAATATAGTAACCACACTCAGCCAACAAGCACATAAGAGAGAGGTGCAACACATCACCATCATCCAGGAGCTTGCAAGCATTGACATTTGGCACAGCAATCAGAATCAGGCTAGATTTCTGGAACTTCTGGCAATCATGCTCCAGATGGATATAGGTCAAGCTAACGAAACAATCAAGAAACGTCAAGCAATCCACAAGCTCAATATGTTTTGGCCGACAGCATGGATTATTCCCAAGCTAGAGAGCTGCAGTTTTGCTGCGCTGCCTTCCATCCGTGATGATCAAGGAAACCATCACAACATCATCGAGAAGTTGCTAGCTATCCAATGCTTCTACACAGTCCTCTTTACTCCGAAGGAATGCAATCATCTCTCTGAAGAGGCCGGCTCCATGCTGCTCTCCTCAGTCCAATGTCAAATCTCTTCTGCAACGTGACATGCCTGCAAAGCGCCCTTTACAATGGACGAACTGCGCTCCATTTTGTCTCGCTCCCAGGAGATGTCCACTCCTGGACTTGATGGCATCACTTATCCACTCCTATGCATACTTGGCAACACAGCCCTAGAAAAGCTGTGTGCTTTGGGAAATGCCTTGCTATGGGGCCACCATCTGCTGGATGGCGAACCTATGCTCTGAGGAGTCCTACTACCAAAGAAGGGGGACTTGAGCCTCCTCCAGAACTACCGACCTCTTTCCATTGCCAATTCTTCCTTCCGTCTATTAGGAGGTGTCATATCGAATTGCCTACAAGCCGCTGCACAGGAAGTGATCAGTCCATCACAGACTGGTTTCATCCTTGGCCTCTAATGTCATCACCCTCTACCTTCTCCAACATGCCATCCAGTCTGGCAAGGTTGTCGGACCTATCTGGATTCTCAATCTGGATCAGCAGAAAGAATATGACAGGGTGCAACATGAGTGGTTGCTGAATTGCCTTCAAGCATATGGCTTTGGACCCCGGTTCATTACATACATTCGAGGCATCTACAGAAGCCCTTTGGTTTGGCAATTGGCAGAAGGATACTTCACCGACCTTATTCCACTATGCTGTGGCATCCTCCAAGGTGATCCTATGTCATGCCTCCTTTACAACTTTAGTCTACAGCCAATGCTGGACTACATAAAGAACAAACACCATGCTGGAACTGAACTAAACTGGGACACAAGAAACCCTATGTTTGTATCCTCACTTGCTTTTGCCAACAATATCCTGCTAGTTGTTAACAACAGACACAATTTGGCGACGTTCTTGGATGCCCTCGACCTCTACAAGATGGCTAGCAATGCTCAAGTCAACGAGGACAAATTCCAAGCTTTCTTCTTCACAAAAAGTCAGAACATGGCAGAAGGCAGTCTGGAGGACAACATTCCATACCCAATTCTAGGAGACAGCCAAGCCAAGATAGTACATCTTGGCTATCCTTTTTGCCTCAATGGTGGTATCCCTCATGTCACCATCGAGAAACAGCTCACTTCCATTCAGGCAAAAGTGAATATACTCTCCACCACGAAGACAACACTCTTAGCAAGAGCACGCATGGTCAACTCCTTCCTCCTATCCAAACTATGGCATACCATCCACCTTTGTCCCATTCTGTATACACTTCAAAGGCGCCTGAATTTGATCATCAATCCTTTCCTCTTTCTTGGATGGCGCAATTGGATCTGTCATGCTTACGTTGTGACACCCCACCACCTTGGGGGACTCAGTGTCATTGACACTAACACAATGTCCATAGTGCTCATAGGACAAATGGCCGCAAACCTACTGCAAAGCAACAAACTGATCAGCTCACATTTCCGAGCAGCTTTACAGGAATACCTTTGGTTGGAGTACAAGGCTCTACCTGCTCATTTCATCCTTCGATGCAGCCTGCCATGGTTGGCAATGAACAATATCCTGACCTCTCAGCATTCATTCCTGAGCCATGTTGTATATGCGCTGTCTAAGCTTTGCCTATTGATCACACCAGAGTGAAATAACATAACAACCCAAGAACTCCTCGCCCTCCCCTTCTATAACGACATGTTCAGATATGCCTGGCCGGAGCTTCATACAGCTAATGTGCAACATTGGGAACACCATGGCCTGCATGTCTGGGGAAATCTGCTCTGGTATAACCCAAAGGAAAGAGGCAAGGTTGACCACCCATATGTTTGCGCCAATGTGTACCCTCTTGTTCCACCCTCACCAGCAAGGTGCAAGAATAACTATGTTGCAAGCCGGGGCCACCCAGTCACTACGAACTCTTCAGCACTGCCACCAGCCGACTGTTACCAAGACACTGGGTCAACATGTGGGCCAAGATACATCCAGCTGTACAAAACAAGTTGCCCAACATCAGTAAGGTTTTCGCGCTCCATCCCAATCACTCAAAGAGCAAGAAAAATCCACGTCCTCATGATCGGCCTTTCAACATCAACACAGTAGGTCTTCCCTTTCCATGGCACCTGGTTATGCTAGCAGAGAAGCCCATAGCTGTGTACACAGTCAAGCACGCCGAATCCTTCCTCTCTCCCAAAAAGATTGTCATACCCCAATGGCCCTTCAACGCCACTAGCACTCAATGGCAACATACTTGGGAATGGCACACTAATGCCTCTCTCCTGTCATCAGAAGCCCTGTCGAATGTTTTCTACTTCCTTCACAATCACACATGGCTAGCCCAGAGGAGATCAAAGGCTGACAAACCACAACATTTTAAACAATGATACGATTGCTCTTCGAACCTTGATGCATCAAGACCACAATGATCCAGATGACATCCCAGAGACAACCAACAACACTTACAACAAAGAACATGTCTTTGGTGTCTCTTCCTGTATGCTCTGCAATGGTCCCAAGGATTCAACCAGCCACAGCTTCATCAAATGTGATCTAGTTCAGTGACACATCTGGAAACTGCTACTGGGTACTCTTTGGCGCCTGTGTGGTGGACATGGTGTACCTGTCGACGCATGTAGCATTGTCTTGGGTTGGCCAGACCTTCGAATGCCAGCCCCCCCTCAAGCAAGGCTCTTACTTTGGAGGGACCTGGCCATTCACATGCTTTCGAGAATACAATTCAAAGCCATCAAGATAGGATTACAGAACAATCACCATCCACAATTAACTCTGACAAATTTCATGTCAGACCACGCAGCTTTAGTGGCCAAAACAATCACCAATGCATATCATAACTGTGCTCCACTCAAGAAGTTGGCTTTTGCAAAGAAATGGATTGACAATGACACCTTTCTCCAAGTGGTCAATGGTACCATCCATTTCCATCTCATGTCCAATCCAATCCACCACACAAGAGCAAACATGACATCTGCAATGACCTTCAGAACAACATAACCCAATCTCATGATCTGGTCTCCATCATCCTTTCTGTTCTCTCACTTGCTCAACCCCCCTCTGTTCCTGACCATTGGTCTACTCCCCAGAGATTACAACCTGTCGCACTGGACTACAGCTCTCTCGCCTAAACACCAAGAAGTCACCCCTCTGGACCCATTGTCGACGGACTGTGCACTCTTTGAGGAGTTTGCCTTTGGCCAAGGAGACCCCCTTTTTTCTCTTCAAGCTTGTATATACATTTTCATTCTTGTATATACTCTTCCACTCTGTTGCAATCATACTTAGGCCGTATGGCCTGATATAAAAATAAAATAAAATAAACGCAGAACATCCCAGAAACTTGAACCTACGAACGCGGAAGACTGAGGGGCACCCTTTCCAACTTTCTGGAGCAAGATCGATCAGAAAATGGACAAGTTATGCTAAAACTCAAATTTTTGAGATGGTGTAACTGGTTGTAATTAGTTGTTGCCTCTAATCACTTAGACACTTTGACAACACAACCCTTTGCAAGACTCAACAGGGGTGCTCAGCAGACCTCAGCGCACCTCAACATACCAAGATCCAACAGTTTTGGCAACTTTGCAGGCCTCAAGCCCAGCAAACGCCATTATCATACCATCCATATCCATCTGGCCACAAACGACTCGATTTTTTGATCAATGACATCACGTTTTTCACAAGCTTCGCTACTTCAGCGACGTTGGGGAGCTCAGTATAGTATTGCCAGGCAAAACCAGCATCTCTATCGACACGATCCATCAATACAACCCATCAATACTTCCTTCAGCAACGACTCTGGAGAGCCTGATTGTGACAACAAGTATCCCCTGCCCCTGGTGCCCCGTGCAAGTCACAAGCGGGTCACAGGGACGGATTTGCTCACTCAGCATCCCAAATCTCTTACTCTCTGGCTAAATTTAGCTAAGCAAACGAGGATCCTGTCCTGGCTTCTGACAAAGAAAGCTCAGTCCACTCTCTCCTCTCCCTCAATTTGACCCCTTTTGTCCATCCAGGCCTTAACATGGCTAAAGTTCTCTTCCCCTTGTCAGCCTACATCTATAAAGATCCACTTTTTTGGCCCCAGCCTCCATCCCTCCACCATCCATGCAACTCCTCAGTCATACCAACTTCCTCCGCACAATCCAACAACTGCCCAATGCCGCCTATCCGTTCTAATGATCATCGTTGCCATGCATCCAGCCCTGGATCTGCTCTCGCCCCTGCAGATCAGTGGATCCATACTACCAACGCATCTGCCACCTCTGCCACTGGACCAACTCAAGCTGATGAAGCCCTCGAAACCCTTGTTTCTAATCAGGAGGACACCAACGACTCTGTTCCTGTTCCTCCTACCATGCAATGTGACAATGGAGTTGACAAAGCCATGGAAGAACTTTACTTGGCTGAACCTGACCAGCAGGCTTTCCAGCCCATATTTACTGGTTGACTTGTCTGGTCAGCAAAACGTTCTGACAAACTGATTGTCCCCTTTGAGGAGCTCCCACTTCCTTGGTCCAACTGTGCCAGAGTACCCCCTTGCACAGTACGTTGGCAATTTGTCCAAAACTTCAACCTCAACCATGAAGAAGACATTGCCTGAGATTCCCTTTGACTCCAGGCTCAATAACAGATGCAGGCCAACAGTATTAAGACACCTGAATGTGTCGTCAACCTCCCACGTGGCACCAGTCGTAACAGATTTGTAGAGATTACAGTGCCTAGTGATCAACTGGTCACTCTCAGTGAGGTCTCTTTGGTATTCAACAGGACCAGTCTTCAATGCATCCTTGTTGGGCCAGACCTCCCTTGCAATTCCCTTGCCCTCGAGATTCTCGATGTTCCTCAAGCAAATGCACCAACCACCACTGCTCGCTATGTGGCCCAATCTCTCAAGACCTACATCCAGGTACATGATGTTTGGATTTGCCAGGTCTCTTACCATGATGACCCTATGCCTCCAGCCGATACCAACATCTACATTGCCCTCATCTCCACCCCAGCAGGAGATGAAGGGGGCCTCAACCCAGTCCAACTTCATGCCATTCCTGGCTATGTCTGGATCCTTACCAACAATTGCAAGCTCAATTACATCGGATGACTACAGTGGTGCCCATCTTGCAAAAGCAGAGCTAAATACTTCCACACCTTTGAAGGCTGCCCTGGTCACCTCTGTCATAAGTGCCAACGCATCGGACACATCACTGCTGCATGTCCCAGTGCCTCTCATGATGCTGGCAATACAACTGCTGCCGCTCAGCAAGCAGAAGAGAATGCTCATGGTGCAAACACTCTTGACTACGGCGCCTAAGCATACCCTCCTTTCAAGCTCTCTCTTTGTTGCCACCTGGAATTGCGCAACACTTAATGAACCATCCCGTGTTGCAGCTCTACACAATTTGACCACCTCCCTCAGAAGGGCCGAAATTGTCCTTATCCAGGAGATGTGGCTTGCTTCTTCCCAACAGCTTCCAATAACCAACCCCTTCCTTCAACTCCACCACCCTTTTGTGAATTACGATCATCAAGCTATCCTTGGCCAAGACTGCAGTATATTACTTCGAAACACCAATTGGAAGATTGAGGAGACGCTCCTTCACTGCTACACAACATATGCAAAGATACACATTCCCAATTCTGAGCCGGCTCTAGGCCAATCCATCTGCACCCTGCATTTGTGGAGCATCCATGCACCCCCTGAAGAAGCCGATCGTTGTGTCTTCTGGGAACAGGACAAGGCGAGACTCTCAATGCTAGACGTGGCTGCAGCCAGTGACTCCTCCGCAGCTATTATCGGTGCGGATTGGAATGCAGTGGTTGCCCCTATGCTTGACAACTACCCCCCCCTCCCCCCAACAACAACGAAGCCAACTCCCTCTTGGACAACTTGCACAAGCAGGCATGGTTGATACCTTCTGCACATTGCACCCACAAGGCATCAGTTACACACGCCACCACATCCAAAACGGTCAACTCATCTCCATCCGCCATATTGACAGCATTTGGACATCACACAGTCTTGTCCCATATCTTCAGAGCGTCGAGACACGACCAAGCGGTTCTGACCATAGTATTGTCACTATAGGTCTCCAAACCAGTGCACTCCAAGAAGAGCTGGGCCCAGGCACTTGGCGCCTACACCGGGAAGCTCATTTGCAGCCTGGTTTTCAGCTACAAATGTCTCAATTTGCTGAACAATTGCAAAAGGAAACCTCCAGGCAGCCCATCGCTGCTTGGTTTGCTTTTGTTGAGAGGGTCTGCACCACACCCTCTAATGTAGCAACCACCCTTTGTCAGCAAGCACAATAAAGAGAGCTACAGTGCAACGCCACAGTACTGGAACTTGCCAGTATTGATATCCAACACAGTGATCGAAATTGGGCAAATGTTTTGGAGCTCTTGACGATCCTGTGCCAAATGGACGTAAGTCAAACAAATGAAACGATTTCAAAGTGTCGAACTCTTCACAAACTCAACATGTTCCGCCCAACGGCATGGATCATCCCCAAACTTGAAAGCCGCAGTTTTGCAGCACTACCATCACTTCACAACAGCCATGGCACTCACAACAGCCCTGTAGAGAAACTGTTAGCTATCGAACGATTCTATACAGTTCTCTTTACACCAACAGAACGAAATCAACTCACTGAAGAGGCCGTTTCTACACTGCTCTCATCGATCCAAGGCCAAATCTCCTCTACAACCCGCCATGTTTGCAAAGCACCTTTCACTGTGGACAAACTACGCTCAGTCCTTTCCCAGTCCCAAGAGATGTCAGCCCCTGGTCTTGATGGCATCTCATATCTGCTCTTCTGTATACTCAGTACTACAGCCTTAGAAAAGCTGTATAGGTTAGGCAATGCTCTGCTGCATGGTCATCACCTACCTGATGGCAAACCCATGCTCTGAGGAGTCCTGCTGCCAAAAAAGGAGGACCTAAGCCTTCTCCAAAACTACCAACCCCTCTCCATTGCGGCCTCCTCCTTTTGGCTACTGGGCAGAGCCATGTCGAAGCATCTTCAAGCTGCCACACAGGAGGTGATCAGTTCATCACAGACTGGTTTCATCCTGGGCCACCACTCAGCCTCAAACGTCATCACACTTTATCTCCTCCAATATGCTGTTTGGACTGGCAAAGTTGTTGGACCCATCTGGATTCTTAACTTAGACCAACAGAAAGTGTATGACAGAGTTTGACATGAGTGGCTTTTGGACTGCCTTCAAGCATATGGATTCGGTCCTTGTTTCCTAGCATACATCTGAGGTATATACCGAAGCCCCTCGGTCCGACAATTGGCAAAAGGACATTTTACCGACCCTATACTGCTGCACTGTGGTATTCTCCAAGGTGATCCTATGTTGTGCCTTCTCTACAACTTCAGCCTTCAACTGATGCTTGATCACGCCAAGCATCATCACCATGCTGGAAACGAGTTAAATTGGGATACAAGTAACCCTATGTTTGTGTCCTCGCTTGCATTTGCAGATGATATCCTGCTTGTTGTTAACAACAGATACAATTTGGGGAAGTTCTTGGACGCTCTAGACCTTTATGGGATGGCCAGCAATGCTCAGATAAACAAAGACAAGTCTCAGGCTTTCTTCTTTGAGAAAGGCCAGAGCCTGTCAGAGGTTGGGCTGGAGGGAGATATCCCATACCCCATTTTAGGAGACAGCCATGCCGAGATAGTGCACCTTGGTTATCCTTTCTGTCTTGATGGTGGTATCCCTCAAGTCACTATCAAACAATGACTCGCTTCCATTCAAGCAAAGGTGAACAACCTTTCCACAACAACGACAACACTACTTGCAAGAGCTTGCATAGTCAACACCTTTCTCCTGTCCAAGTTATGGCATACCATTTGCCTCTGTCCCATTCCATACACACTTCAACGACACCTGAATTCGATCATCAACCCTTTCCTCTTCCTTGGTCAACACAACTGGATCCATCATGCTTACATTGTGACACCTTGGAGGACTTGGCATGATTGATACCAACACAATGTCCATAGCGCTAATAGGCCAAATGGCCGCAAACCTGCTACAGAGCAAAGAGCCAATTGGTTCATAATTCCGGGCAGTGCTGCAGGAATACCTTTGGACAGAGTACAAAGCCCTACCTGCTCATTTCATCCTTTGATGTGGCATGCCATGGATGGCAATTAATAACATCCCGACCTCTCAGCAATCATTCTTGAGTTGGTTCATGTATGTGCTGTCAAGACTCCGCTTATTGATCATTCCAGAGTGGAACAGCATGACAGTTCAAGAGCTCCTTGCCCTCCCCTTCTACAACAATATGTTCAGATACACCTGGCTGGACATTCACAAGGCTAACATGCAACACTGGGAACACCATGGATTATGTGTTTGGGGAGATCTGCTTTGGTACAACCCAAACAAAAGAGGCAAGGTTGATCACCCTTACGTCTGTGCAAACGCTTATCCTCTCATCCCGCTGTCATCAGCTGGATGCAAAAACAACTATGTCACAAGCAGGGGTCATCCTGATACCTATGAACTTTTCAGCTCTGCAGCCAGCCGTTTGTTACCAAAGCACTGGGTTGACATGCGGGCCAAAATGCATCCAATAGTGCACAGCAAACTGCTTGACATCAGCAAGATCTTCACCCTTCACCCCAATCACTCAAAGAGCAAGAATAACCCGCACCCTCACAACCGTCTGTTCAACATCCATACTGTAGGTCTCCCCTTTCCATGGCACCTGACCACGTTAGCAGAGAAGCCCATAGCTGCATACACTGTCAAGAATGCACATTCCTTCCTCTCCCCTAGCAAAACTATAATGCTGCAATGGTCCTTTGAAGCCACCAACAATCAATGGTGACAGGTCTGGGAGTGGCACAACAATGACTCTCTCCTGTTGTCAGAAGCATTATCAGATGTTTTCCTCTTTCTTCATAGTCATCCATGGCTGGCTCAAAAGCCTAGGGGAGATTGTCGACTGACAAACTACAACATCCTGAATGGAGATATGATAGCCCTTCGAACTCTGATGCATCAAGACCGCAACAATCCAGACAAAACACTAGAGACAATCAATGATACCTATGAAGAAGAACATGTCTTTGGTGTATCCTCTTGCATGCTCTGTGGCAGACTCAAGGACTCCACCATCCACAGTTTCATCGAGTGTGATCTGGCCCAGTGACACATCTGGAAACCACTACTGGGGACTCTACAACACCTGTATAGTGGAAGTGGAGTACCTACTGATGCTCGCAACATTGTCCTGGGATGTCCAGACCTCAGAATGCCAACCCTCTTACAGGCAAGACTCCTACTCTGGAGGAACTTGGCTGTCCACATGCTATCTTGACTGTGATATGATGCTATCAGGGTGGGTTTACAGAACGACCACCGCCCGCAGCTGACCCTGATAAACTTCATGTCAGATCACGCAGCCTTGGTTGCCAAAACAATCACCAATGCATACTACATGCACCCTCAGCCCAAAAGGTCTGTCTTTGTGAGGAAATGGACTGTTGGCAGAACATTCCTCCAAGAGGTTAATGGCATAATCCATTTCCATCTCATGTCCAATCTGACCCACAATACGAGCACAAACACAAACTCCAAACTGACCTCAAGAACAATGTAACCTAACTCTCACAACCATGATTTCAATACTTCCTCTGAACCTCCTCTGTTTGCTCTCCTTCCCTCCCTATTTCCTGACCATTGGTCTGCTCATTGGAGGTCATGACCTGTTGCTCTGGCTTACAACTCTCTTGCCTAAACACTGGGAAGTCACCCCTTTACAGGGATTCATTGTTGACAGACTGTGCATTCTTTGAGGAGCTCATCCCTGGTGGAGGAGACAATTTTTTCTTTTTCTTTTCAATTCTGTACATACATTTCTGCTTTTGGTTTTGGTGCAATTATACTTAGGCCGTAAGGCCTGAATAAATAAAATAATAATAATAATAATAATAATAATAATAATAAAACTTTTATTTTGATGTCAATATATGCTTTGTCGACTGAGGATAATGTGGTGGTTGATGATGAATTCGCAAGCTGTCTGGAGGTTAGCGAGATATGGCATCACGGCCAATTTCGGCAACGGCAACTCACTTTCTTTCAAAATTGGACCCTGAAAAGGCAGCTTAAAAATGCGTGTGATGCGCGCACGGGTGGCAACGTCAGAAGCGGCGGAACGAACAAAGCCTCGTTAACCCTTTCCTTTTGTTCAGTCGCCCCAATCTCACCGCTTTCTTCTTTCCTTAAGATTTCTTCCATCACCTTTACCTGCATCACTCACCACCCAAACCTCCGCTCGCTTCGCAATGGCCCCGAGAACGCGCTTGATATGTGCTTGTCGCCGCCATGGGCTGACTCAAGTAGGACCTAGTTCAAGAAAGGTTGTTACTACCTCACGGATACCTTCTGCAAAAGCGTCTCCCACACACCAAACCGAAGGCGAAAGCGGTCTGACCGGCTCAGAAAAGCTGCTACAAGATGCCATTCGACTAGAAAAACAAGAAGAAGAACTCCTCTCACAACGAAATAAAGTGCAAGATCCAAACGATCCAATATGGACAGGAGAAGAAAGAGTGCAAGATACAGTCCTACGGATGGTTATGGATAAATACAAGCCTTTACGACTTCCGAGTTCGAATCCGCATGCTGATCTTGCGGATGAAAAGATTCGGAGTGGGATCCAAACACCCTCTACCCCCTCCCCCCCTTTTCCTCCATCCGGAGCTTCTGGCTTTAGCCGAACGGCGACCGACTCTTTGGTAGCTGAGTCAGCTACCGGGTCATTTGTTTCCCCAGGGTACAACGGCGAGCATGAGGACGGTCGAAAACTCCCCAAAACGCCCGACCAGAAACCTTGGCGAGCAGTATACGTTCGACCCCCATCCTCTATCTTGGGAGCAGAAGAAGGTTTCACCCCCAGCATCTACTATGGGCAGTTTCTAAAATCTCATCCCTCCTCCTCCTCCTCCTCCCCCACCAACCCTGCTTCCGACATCCGGTCTAAACTCAAAGTCGCAGGTCTCAACCCCTCCTCCCTCCCTCTCGACGATCCAAAGGCTATGAGCAAGCTTCGTTCTAATATCAAAACGTTCGAACGCCAGGGAAAACTCGTCCGAGCCCGCGATTCCGTTTTGGATTACCAGTTATCCCAATCCTCCCCCTCCGTCTCCTCCTCCACCGCTGGAGAGGGTAAAGGAGACGAACTCAGCGATGTCAACCAAAACCTGCAACTTCAACTAGGACATGCGCAAGGGTGGGACAGTGTAGTGGAAAAAAGAATCAAAGCTGCTTACGAGGCCGGGTTGTTTCGAGAGAATAAACTTCGAGGACAACCGTTGAAGAGGGACATGGACGACAAAAATCCGTTCCTGGCGAGGGAGGAGTATTTTATGAATAGAATAGTCAAGAGACAAGGTGCAGCACCGCCTTGGGTAGGGTTGAATATGGAATTGAAGACGGAATTGGCGAGTTGGAGGGATAGATTGGTCGATGCTTGGGTTAGGAGGGCGAGTCGGATGATTACTACTTCTACTTTATCCGCCGGTTTAAAACCGTTGGAAGGGGAAGTGGGGGAGGGGGGAAAAGAGGGGTTGAAAGATGGTGAAAGGGCACTGTTAGACACGGCTAGAAGGTATAGAGATGAAGAATGGGAACAAAGAGAAAGGTCTTTTCACCAACACGAATTGAAGAGGCTCAACGAGTTGATTAGGAGGCATAACCATTTGGCGCCTTTTACGGCGAGAAAAGGGTTGATGGTGTTGGATGTTGAGTTGGGGAGTATGTATGATAGGGCCGTGCCGAGATTGGTGCAGGAGATCTCTTCTATTCTTCGACAGAAGCTCGATCCAGGGAGTGGAGGGACGAAGGATGGTTGGGACGAGCATCTGAAGAGAGAAAGAGAAGGGGGAGGAGGGGGTGTGCCAACGCATGATATGTGGGGTAGAAAAGTCACGTCTCGACAACAGCAAAGGGAGGGAGAGAAGGGGAGCTTGCATGGTTGGTGGGGTAACGCAGTTGGAAGCAGGAGTGATGCCAAGTACAGTGAGCAAGCTAGTGGCAATGCTCAAGGAGAAGGAGGAAGAGATGAGCGAGTGCTAAGTCTAGGGTTGGTGGCTGCTATCCAGAAGAGTTTGCAGTGGGCGAGGGAGCGGATCGGTGCCTAACTCCCAGTTGGGCGGGAATGGAAGCTTTGTTCCGCTCTTCCGCACTCTATGTTTGAATGTGTTCTGCGCTGACTGGGATGCTGTGGCTTTGTGTTGCTGCTTTGCTGAAATGGTCTGGGTGTTGTGAAGCGGCAGGATGAGGTTTTGCTCGACCGGGGTTGTGCGCAAAGAGTCGTCGTAGAATGTCTTTTCTTCGCCGCTACGGAAAAGGTCGCCGAATGCTGTTCTCCGCTATCGCTGCATCTCACACTGCTCCAAACTTTCCGCACCCATCACACACTATCACAGCCAGCAGTTGCGAAAATGACAATGACTTTTTCGATTTGCTGCTACCGATCTACAACAACTTATGCTCTCCAAAGCAAAAACGCCATCTGACCCAAGTCTGCCCATCCCACCGTAACAACACCAAACGGACACAAAGCTATTGTCAGTGCATCTTTCCTCTCTTCCCTCGCCAACTTTGAAAGCAGAGGCTCTTTCCCAGCTTGTGGACGATTTGACTTACAAAAGTAGATAAAATGCTTAGTCTCATGCGTAACGTAACTTCCGTATCTCTGTCCGACCACGGCATGCCAGGTGGGGCCGAACTTGGAATCCATCGTACGCTTTACATGGCCTGCCATGTCCTTTTCGACGGTGAACTTTTCGAGAGCGTCGTAAGCGATTTCGATGGTTTCGGATTGCATTTCTTCCGACATGTCGACGTTTTTGATGACTGGTTTCAGGTCGCGGATGCTAGAAGGATCTGTGCCGGACGGGTGGGAGGAGCTACCTGTGGCTGCAGCTGGAGGGGAGGTGATTTGATCGGACATCTTGATGAGGTTAAAGTGGATGAGGGTGAAGTGAGGGGAGGAGCTGGAAAGCAAAGGTGGAGAATTGAGCGTGAGCAACACTTTCTGGAACGCGTCTAGAACACTCAAAACTATTCTCGTGCGAGAAAAGTGGGAAGGGGTTCAGATGCAAGTTGCTGCACGGATAAAGGCCCTGAATTGCCACCCCGCACAGCCTTGCACCAACACCACAACCATCATCATCAAGAAGGAGGGTTAGGGAAAGATGATACTTAGGCCTTCACCAGGCCGTCTTCGGGCGATGGCGAGGAGTGCTGGTCAACACGCTCCGCCGCGCCCCTCAAACACCATCAGACTTTCAGTACCTCGTACAATTCATACCGCAGCAAGACCCTCCGTCCGACGAGGCTTCTCCACCTCCTCGATCCGCCCCTTGGCTTCACCTCACTCCATCTCGACCCTACTCAAACGCACACTTATCCGCGCAACCCGCTCCCTCCGAATCACTCTCAACTGTCCTGTAACCCCTTTCAAACTCCACCCTATCCTCACTACCCTCAAGGAGGCCCTTCGCCGTCCCTCCTACACCGTTCGCTCATCCTTACTCAAAGGCACAATATCCACCTTCCGCAGCACCGCATCCCGAACCACCCCCTCCACCACCAAACATGCATACTCCCGCCTCAACATCCCATCCGTCACCTTGGCTCGTGGGGCACTGAGCGGGCTCGGTCCACGTCCATCGGCCGGACAACTCTCACTTTCTCCGTTGCGAGGTGGAGTAGGACTGCAGACGAGTAGGAAGTTCTCCAGTGGTAGCGCTAGAGTGTTTGATAACCTGGTCGTAAACGCTCCTCTTGCGCTGAGGTTGATTGGGGATGAGTTGGAGGAGAAATCGAAGTTGGCCCGTCGCAAGCCAAGCGCTACCGTTCGAAGGGCAAGCCCCGCGAGTGCTAGGAGGACCGGTGCAGCTTTTACTGGTGCGAAGCTGGCGAAGAATGCTTTCAGCTTCGCTAATCAGCGGAAACAACAGCAGGCTATCCCTCAATCGAAGGTAGTTGAAGCTGATGATGGTAAGAGTGAGATTCCGAGCGAGTACAGCGAGTACTTTCAGTACCCTTCGCTTACCATCCATAACTCAACCTTGGCTCTGGAGAGCAGTACAACGGTGATTTGGATCCGCTTGATCCATCCTCTGTACGACGCTCTTGGAGGTAGAGACCCCTCCCCTTCGACGCTCGCATACGGACCGCGGCTTTTCGATCAAGCGTTTCTGCTCGACGCCTCTACAACATTGGAGTACGAACATAAGAGGTATTTACAAGCTAAAACCTTGCTCAGAGTGTTATGGCAGAGCGGGGTGTTCACAGAGGAAAACGGAGAGTTGGATTTGGCTTCTGATCCCGCCTACTGGACGATTAGCGTTAGAGGCAGGGGCAGGGAAGAAGTTGAGAGAGTGTTGAGGAGGGCCGTGCAGTTTGATTTTGCCGGTTGGTGCAGTATCGGTTCGGAAGGCGGGGAGGAAGAGAGGGCCGGTGGTTTGGATTGGTCTTACCTCCACCCAGGGACGACCAGAAGTGAAGGGTGGTCGACGCCAACGACTAGCAGAATAGAAAGAGGGGAAGAGGTGTTCTCACTGCCTTTCACGCCAACCTTGTCTTCCGGGGAAGAAGTAGGCCAAGGAGAAGCAGAGGTGGGAAGTGATGAGTTGATGTCCCTACCTTCGGATGTCAGTTTTTCGTCTGGTGCTGGGCTTTCGGATTCTAGAGAGTGGCTCTAGTCTCGCCTTCCTCTAGCTGTGTTTGTTCTCATAGTTATGTTGTTCCTAGACTCGATCGTCTCAGTTCTCGCACACCAAGAAAAATTTCAAACACAGATGTGTATCTCATACCACCACTCATGATCTGTTCTCAAGAAACACAAATCTCACTGTTCTCACACTCTCTGGGCCTTTGATGTCTGTTCTGAATCGAGAATTCCATTGCGATCTATTCAGATGAACTCTATGCATAAGTACTAGCCTCACTAGACGCCTTCTCCACCGCTTCCACAACCCCGGCTCCGGTGGCAGCATTCTTCCTCTGTTCGAGTACATTCTTGATAAAGAATTCACCCGCTTTATAACTGCTCCTAACCAACGGTCCACTCGCAACATAGAGGAAGCCAAGATCCTTTGCGCGTTGTTCCCAATGCTTGAACTTTTCGGGAGATACGTATTCCTCCACCTTCATGTGGCGTTTTGTTGGACGCATGTATTGACCGAAGGTGACTACGTCTACGTCGTTTTCCCAAAGGTCGCGGAGTGTTTGTTCTACTTCTGCGTCTTGTTCTCCACAACCTAGCATGATTGAGGTTTTGGTGATTAGAGTTGGTTGGACTTGTTTGGCGTGGTTTAGCACCGATAGGGACTGTCTGTATTTGGCCCTGCGATCGCGAACGAAAGGAGTAGTGCGTTCGACAGTTTCAACATTATGCGCAAACACATCCAACCCAGACCTCGCCACCGTCTCCACATCCTCCATCTTGCCACTAAAATCCGGTACCAAAGCTTCCACAAGGATTTTAGGACTCTTAAACTTGATCTTACTAATCGTACCGGCAATATGGCTAGCACCACCATCCACAATATCATCCCTATCCACACTAGTCAATACAATATAACCCAATCCCCACCTACTTATCGCCTCCGCAGTATTCTCTGGCTCATGCGGATCAAGTGCAGCAGGCGCACGCGAGGTTTTAACAGCACAAAATCGACATCCTCGAGTACAGGTATCTCCCATAATCATAATCGTTGCCGTAGCCGTATCTTTTCCACCACTTCCACCCCAACATTCACCGATGTTAGGGCAGCGAGCCTCTTCGCAGACGGTGGAAAGGTTGAGGCCTCGAAGATCGTTTTTGATGCGGGTGTAGTTTGCGCCGGTGGGAATGCGGGTTTTGAGATGCGAGGGTAAGCGGGGTTCGGAGGTGCGGCCCATGCGGACTCGTGGTTGGGTCTGAAGGATGGGGTCGGAGGAGGGGGAGGTGAAGTCATCGATGGAGAGATCGGAGGCCAGTTTTTCACGGAAGGCGGTCATGCGTGCTGAGGGGGATTTCTTGGAGGCGTCGGTGGCGTAACCTCGAGCTGAAGAAGAGGTGGTGTTGGAAAGTGCAGTGATGCTGGGTCGGGAAGAGAAAGAAGTAGCAATACCGCGACTTCGTGGGGTGATATGAGCAGAGTTGATGGTCGGTGGACCCCACTCCGCATAATGATCCCTTTGAGCAGTCTTGCTCAACCCTAACCTTCCTCGCCACCTGGGCCAATGCACCAATCTCTCCCTCAAATCCTCCAAATCATGCACCGAGGACGCAGGAGCCAATGCAGCTCTCAGCACCAACTTGGCGTCAGTCGTCCTCAAGTTGCCATACCAATCTCCATGAGGGTATACCAGCGCATTGGCTGCCCAAGCATGACCTCCAACGTGACTGACCGCCATTATTTTCACTTTCTTTGGCGTCTCTTTTCCCGCCTTGATCAGGTTCGCCTGATGCGCTCTTACTTGCTGCTGCAGAGACTGAAGGAAAGCGCTACCGGCAAGGCCACACCTGCAATCCAACGACCCATGAGTGCAAACATACACATGAGTCTCATCCGAAGCCTGCACCCTTCCAGTCTGTGGCGCAGCAGTGGACAACGCAGCATCAATCCTCTCCCGCAACGGCAAATCAAAATCGAGTGTGCGGAGGGAAAGAGGACCGATCTTGGCCATGGTGCCGTTGGTGGTGTATACGTGGACGACAAACTTTTCTTCCTCTGCTGCCGAGTTAGGTACGGCGCGCATGATGCGCGATGTTGTTGGATCCCACGCCTTCTGCTCTGTGGCGTCGGGGGAAGGGGAGATAGCATGGGCGTCACCGGAGGAGAAAGAGATTCCATAACCCTCAAGAGAGCCACCCTTGCCGGTCCGGCTCTTGAGCTCAGATATGAACGGCGAAACGGATTCGAGGTGGGAAGGCCAAGTGTCTGCAGGTCGAGCCGTGTCGTAAGGGTGAACGATGAGATGGACTTGATAGGAAGGAGAGGTGCCTGCAAGTGGCAAAGTTGAGTAGGGAGCTGAGGGGATTTGACCGTGCTCATCGAGTGCGATGGAAAGGTCTTGGCCAGAGATAGAGGTCATTTTCTTGATGCTAGAGGACGTGATACCGTGGCGGGGTGTGGTTGTGTAGAGTGTTCGAGAGCATGCTGCCATCGAGCTGGCAGTGGTACGAGCAGCCAACAAGTGAGCTGGGAGAGTGGCAGTGGCGGTAGCGGAACGTGTGCGAAGCAACCGCACCGAAGCGGCTGCTGCTGAAGATGATGCCCAGCAGCTCATCTTGCGCGTCTGTGTTGGTAGGAGTGCGCAGTGGTGATGGTGTTGAAGGGAAGGGTGGAACGCAGCCGTGGCCAAGGGTCTGAAGAGCTAGAGAAGGAATCAGAGTTGCGTTGCGTTTGACTCGGCAACACAGAGCCAAAAACAAATCGAAACGCTTTCGCCACCAAATCCCAAATTCGCTCTGACAGTAGAAAGGTTTCGGTTACTTACCTACGACCAACGACAAACTCGTAAGCGAGTACGTCGGAGAGGTGGAGATGGTGGTGGTTCGGAAGCAACGACATTGTCAACAACCAACTCGGGTTTCGGACTGCGCGTAAATTTATCCACGTGACACGTCTGTGAGATTAATAAGCATGAGCTCATCAACCCGCGGCCCTCGGAACCGGCCGATACAGTGAGATGTTTTTGCAGTCACCAACAAGCACGAGCCTCCCACACTTTCATCTGACTCACCAGTCGGCTGAATCAGTCGGCTGAATCTCTACTGTATCAAATCAATGCAATAAATGGCAACCCACCTGACTTCATCATGAGATCCGAGGGCAAGAGAGCAAGTTTACCACTCACTTGTCTCATCTCACCTCTCCTCGCTTCTCACCATCATCCCATTCTCATACTGGCTCCGTGCAGTGCTCTTCAAGCTGCTCTGTTCTCTCATGGAGTTAGGTCTCATGCACACTCCACCTGGCTATCATGTGACACTTGACTACCTGTGGCCCTTATGGCCACGGCTGGGAGCTCGCAAGCGACTCTCCCACGAGTTAGGCAACCTCACATTTCTCATGTTTTGGTCTCTGTCCCTGCATGTGGTTTGTGTAACCTGCAGGCAGGCATTGATGTTTGCAAACAAGAGCTGAGGGCTGGGCCCTTAAATACAGATCTCCTAAAACTTATTTTGAAAGTTCTCCCTCACTTCCTTCAAGATTCAAACAACCTTTGAGCAAGATGACTCAAGCTTCTACTTTCACTGCCAACTTTGGCCTCCTTCTGGTAGCTTTGGTTCTGATGCTTCACTCTGTTGTGGGCGAGCCCACTTCTAGACATGTCTGTCACCATCTCTCTCCTTGTGGAGACAACATATATGAGTATTGCCTTCCCAAGCTTACTCCTAATACTCAGGAGTACAAGGCACACTGCGAAGCTGGAAGCAACCCCAAGCATACTTGCTTCACTCACTGGGCTGGCAATCTTACTGCTGCAAAAGTTTGCCCCCCGCATTCAACCATTTCATATGATGAGCAAGCTCATGATCAAGGACAATACCATGAAGGGTAAGTTGTTTCACCCTCAGCTGTAAAATTAAGAGCAGATGCTGACCTTTTGTCTTCAATGCCCCTGCAGATTTCACAATTGATAGCCCTTATCAAAACTTCAAGATAATCTATCCCAACCTTGGTGGAGTTAGCCTCCTCTATGAGAACTTCGATCATAAGACCAGATGCAAGGACATCACTCTCCATGGTGGTAAAAACATTCTCTAGAGGATCTGGGTCTCGGACGAGGATGGCAATGACAAGGATATCAATACTAAGAAGTATGAGGTGACAAGCAAGAGACTCTGCTCCAAGTGGATCCACATTCACATCAAGTGCAATGTGCTGGCCCAGTAAAGCTTGATTCCGATATGCCTCTTTCCAAGTGAATATGACAATTCTCCTCAATCAATCTTGTTGTTATTGTTGGAGTGAATAGCGTTGATTGCTTGTCACTTGCCGCTTGTGACACGGACTTGGATGGTAGGATGCGGTTTTATTACATGTGGTGACAATGGACAGTCTGCAATTGGCAAGTGTATGATGCCACCGTGTGTGCAGGAGAAAGAAAGAGAGAGATGTTGCAACTGACATTTGCCTCTCTTTTGAGCTGTTCCGACTCACAGCAATTAGCTGCAATCACATTGACTTGGCTTAACCTTGTTTAAAACTCAGCTGGTCTTTGAGGTCCTTGCCGAGGCCGAGTGCGGCGTGGACATTGCTACCGAAACCTCAGTAAGAGCGTGTGTGCTTTTGATGACCAATTCAACTGAGCTCTGAGACGTTGGAAATTTCGCGGTTGAAGAGCCAGTCTCGGTTCTTTCCGCTGGAGCCATGCAAATCTAACATGAAATCCAAGTCTATCGCTGTTGTTGATCGCAAGCAAGATCAAGCAAAGGGGCCTCGTTACCATCCTCTTTTCGCCTCATTCACGGAAGAATTGGTAGAGAGAGATAGGGAGTGGCAACTTGATCTAATGATCCAAGTACTGGGGTTGACCATGCGGTGAAACAGAAGCGTAGTGGTTGCGAGGTGCGCAATCAGTGGCAAGAATCGAGACGACTTAATGAGAGATGACCTGAGTCTGACAAGATAGAAAGGTATTGAAAGTCGTGGAAAACCTCTTCCTAATGTTGTCGCATGGTGGGCGACATTGTCCTGCCTCGTTCGCAGGGTGTACTGTCTACGAAGAGCCAAGGAAAGCATGCCTCATCTTCAACTGCTCTTCCAATCTCTTGATCTCCTCTAAACTCTCACTCTTCTCGATCGCCTCTTGAATCTCTTTCCTCTCTTCGCGCGTTAAGAACCTCTTTCTCGACCCGTTTGATCTCCCCGGTTCAAAGGTGCTTTCTTTCCCTGCAACTGCACTGTCGACATCCATTTTGTCCCCACCCATCTTGTCCCCACCCATCTTGTCCCCACCCATCTTGTCCCCACCCATCAACTTGACCGCCAAAGCTGACGGCCTTCCATCCTGAGTCTCCATCAACTCCTTTGCCAATTGCCTCTCTTTATCCCTTATCCGCTGAAAATCCAACACTCTAACCTGAGGCAGTTTCCAGATGACAAAGTCCCTATAATGCTGCTCCCTGCCAACTGGATTGCCCATCAATGTTAGATGGTCGAGCTTGCTGCATTTGGCCAAGTGTACAAGCTCGGATAGGTCTGATATCGAGTTATTCGTAAGTGTTAACGAATGTAGAGAGGGAAGGGAGAAAGGTAACCGAGGGTCGATGCGAGATATTAAGTTATTCGAGAGAAGCAGGTGTTTGAGTTGTCGAAGAAGGGGAAAGTTGCCGAGATAGCGAATGTCGTTGTCTGTAAAGTCGATCGAGTCGTTCTGGTCTCGAGTGACACCGAGGTTTTCGATGGCTGGGATCTTGAGTCCGCGGAGATCGACGGAACGGTCCTGGAGATGGTTGATGGAGGAGCTGCTACGGGAGAGGAGCTCGGGTGTGAGCTTCATTGCGGCGCAAAATCTCTGTGTAGTGGGGAAGCGAGAGTGTTTTATGATTCGGTGTGCTGGTAAGGCGCTTGCTGCTTGGCGGGGAGATGGGGTCGTCCTCGACGATTGGGTATGGCCTTGCAACGATGCGAATGTGCCGCTGGCGATCTCCCTTGCTGGGTCGAGTTTCAGTGCTTTGATGCGGTACAATCTCTGGATGCACGGTGATCAACGATGGATATTCGGCTGCTTGAGATGGAGAGATGCTTTGCGTTGCGGATATGGAGCGATAGTGATCAGATGGGGGCAGCTGTCAGAAAGTGGAGAAAGAAGGGAAACAACATTCACGAATGCGCTGCTGCAGACTTTTGCGTCACGTGAGCCGCAGCTTTCGAAGTCCAATTTTTTTTTTGGCTGGAAGAAAATGTGCGTTTTTTTGCTCTTGGTTGAGCCATAAAAGATCCTTGCTTGAACTTACACACTTTCTTCTTGTCCTCATCATCATCCTTCGAAACACCTCTTACACCAACATCGACTCGACTCCAGCTTTCCCTCTGTGTTCTCTTCCATCACTGCTTTCGACTTGCCGTTCCAGCACTTGTTCTCTCTCTCTCTCTCTCTCTCTCTCGCAGCGTATCAATTTATTCTACCATCCCACCATCTCAATCTCCCTCGTTCCTTGAGTACATTCCATCTCGCACCCCTTCTATCTGCTCTCTTGTCCCCGATTCTGAGCATCCCGCCTCGCCTCGGTTCCCCGTTCTGCCCATTCAATCCCAAACCCCAATTCTGGACCTAATTCTGCCCGCTCTGTGCGCAATACTAAGCCTAGCGGTTCCTGGTGAGGGTCCAACAGTAATCCATCTCTCCTTTCACGAGGTAGTGATGGGGCATATTCAGTGGTTGTGGTGTACTACACATTCGCTACGCTGCTGGATGTGTTAGCCAGTCCCAATCTTAGCTAGTGCCTCGTTCTTCGGCAGGATTATATGTGCGGATCTCTTCTTGGTTACTGTAACAGGTGCTGGGAGTTTTATCGAGATTCCGTCTTTCCTTGTCGACGGGTCTTGGTTAAGTTGGCAACATTCTTACTTGCTTTGGTGCTGCAATGAACAGTTACATCAAGATGATGGCCTGGTGTTGTGTGCTGTGTGATGAAAGTGTGAGGAGGGAATGAGCCCGATGAATCGGGCTGGGGGGGAGATGATATTTCCGTCTGCGGAATAGAGGCTCGGCTGCTTTCATCAACAGAGTGAAGACAGCCAGAGACAATGGAAACACGAAACAAGACATGCAAAACAGAGAAAAGGGACAAGTTAGTTTGCTGGGATGGTTAGTGCTTATGACTGGTACAATAGTGCTGAGACAAACAAGAACTACAACAAACTGCAGTGTTGCTGGACGACTCAGCGGTCTGCTCCTCTGAATCTGAAGCAAGACGGCGCCTCACCTGTTGAGTGGGCGGTTTGTAAAAGTTGTCATCCAATAGCACAGATGGATCGATCTCTGGATATGACTTGGAGGCAGATGCAATGGCTGTATTGCTCAAGTCCATCTGAGAAGTGCCACTCTGCTGTCGACCAGGTGCTGAGGGAGTGGAAACAGCATGATAATGGGAGCTGCCAGATCTTTGCTTGGAAACTGCCACTGCTTTGGCACTCATGTGGCCTGAAGTGTTGTTGTTTGGGTAACCTTGTTCAATCCATCTAAGGAATGCAGGCCTTCGTTTAGCCTGTGTTCTGCCACCTAGATTCGAGAGATCATCAGCCAGTAGTTCTGACTTTTTGCCTGAAAGGTCAAGCTCATTTCAACAATCAAGGTGCAGGGCCAACTCCTTTATTGGCATTGCCTCGCCACAAGACGGGCAAGTTGTTGGGCTTGAGGACATGTTGAACAGGTGTAACCCTGCAACGTGGTTGGCAAGCTTGGAAATACACCAAACTCGACTTCTTTGCTCAGCTGGGAGGCTCTCGTCTTGGGCGCAAAATGGACATGCATTGTGAACCATCAACGGCTGGCCGCAGTGGCCGTGACAAACCACCAACAGCTGGTCAGAGGGGCCGTGACGGCCGGTTGAAAGAACTGGGTGAGATGAGTTGGCTGGAGATGCCTCTTGAGTGGCACCTGTTGACGAAATGGGCAGCACAGAACGGCCAACTTATCCAGCCACTTGCTCCTTGGCATCTGTGACCGCCTGTGCCATCAATGCATTGATCTCTTCCTGGGCCACACTCTGAATTGACAACATAGCAGCAGGTGGTGGTGGCAAGGGAGTGATACTCTGCACCCATGAGATCCAATTGTCCCTTTGTTTGCGAGATTTTGAAGCCTGGCCAACAAGATCAGGTTGATGCAGCAGAGCTTTTGCTCCAAGGACAAGGTCATGCTCTTGCAGATGATTGGTGAAGTCATATGTCGGAATCTGCATATTGCAAAAGGGGCAATGACAAACAGGGCTGCGATCTGGGTAAATGTGCACCCTGCACACATGTATAAGGAGCTTGTGGGGCTCCTTGAAGCAGTGTACCCTTGTTGCTGCTGGAAGGGCCTTGTTCACAAGGCAGAACCTGCAGGTTTGTCAACACCATTCTTGTTTGGCATAGCCCCTGAGAAGCACATTGATGTGCTTCTCAAAGTGACCGTTAGTCTGTTCATGGCCAAAGATCCACTTATCATGCCAGGCACAATACTTGGACATGTTGAACGCAATTGTAGGGAATCCATGTGCAGTTTTGAGGTGCTGCACCACATTGAGAAGAGGTGAAGGCTGCCTTTCTTGCCAATGCAAGGCCCACTGGCACTGCTCAGCTCTGCTGTTGGTTACAAAGGGACACCTATAGCTCCTGTTTGGCACATGTGTGAGATGTTTGAGGGTTGAGGTGATGTGGTTGTAGTGGCACAGGATATGGCGGATCAGCTCCTTGTGGTCTTGTGGCAAGATTTGACCACAACATGCTTCATGCCAGCACAGTTGACAAGCTAGTGCCTCACAGCAAGCTTCCTTGTACTTTCTGTACATGTGAGGCTTCACACAAGTCCACATGTGATCAATCATTATGCCCCGAGTGACCAGCTTGAGAGAGCCCTTTCTAGGGGCGGAGAGAAGCGATCTGAAAGGTTGGTGGCACCAGCAGCAGGATTTACCATTTTGTTTCCCAAGGGTGGCCAAAACAGCATTCTGTGTGCCAACATTATTGGTCATCATGGCTGCAAAGAGCTCACAGAGAGGCACACTGGCCCCATCCTTCTTGAGCAGATTGTATTCAGGCTGGGGCAGATCTCCAATCATGGAGCCAATCTGATTGCACAGCCTGTTGAGCTTCTCACATAGAAGGAGAGACAGAGGCTCTTTGGCTGATAGTGAGGTGCCAGAAACTGGTGACAAGGTGTGTGCCAGGTCATCTGCTGTTGAGGACAATGGAGTCAATGTTGAAGCAAAAGAAAGGGGTGCCTGTGAGAGGAAAGGGATGCTGGCAGCTTGGTGCATCCACTCATAGCTCGGATTGGCATTGCCTTGGTTGCTTGTGTGGCTATCCAAGTGCCTGCCAAGAAGCACACAAGAGGTACTTGCTTGGTGCATTGTGCTGGAGCCAGCCTGGTCACTGCTGTCATTGTCATTGGTATCACCACCAGCCTGAAGCTGTTGTGACAGCTCCTGTGCTGCTGCTGCAGGACCCCCACCACCAAAGGGTGGGCCAAGGAGTGCACATACATTCAGGTCCTCCTTCTCTTTGTAGGCGTGCTCAATCATTGTTCAATGTCAGAGCTGGTGCTGAGTCTTTGCCAGACATTGCATCTCCTTGTTGTGGTCTACCTTCAAGGCTTGATACTTGTGTGCTGGCAAGCCTTGTGCTGAAGCATCAGAGAGGGCCACCTTTGCCTGATTGTACTTGCACACAAGTTGCTGAATGATTGGCATTGACTCAACAACAGCAATTCCAACAGCATGCAGAGAGTTCAGAGTATCTGTGATGGCTTTGACACGATGGAGACCATGCAGCATGATGCAATTCTTGGACTCTTTGCCCCTCTGAACCAAGCCCTGAATGTCAACAACATTGCGCCATGACAAGTAGCTCTTGACAATCTGTGAAGAGGCAATTGAGTGCCCAACAGAGAGCCTCTTTGCTCCCTCTGTCACCAAGGTACAGTCCAGCATCTGAATTGTCATGTGTCGAAGCAAGTACATTGTGTATTCAGGCATGCCAGCGGCAAGAGCAATCTTCCTTGTGGCATCTTGAGACATATATGTTGTCCAGGGTGCCGATTCCAACACAACCCAATTGCTGCCACTTGTTGGGCCATTGTTGTCAGCTGCAAGCAAAGTGGAAGTGGAAGTGGCACTTTGATGCTGGGCCATTGCTACTGAAGTGGTACCTCTTCCTGAAGACAAAGCCAACTCGATTGTACAAAGCACAAAGCGATCTTTGGCCTTGGCCTTAATGGGAATAGGAAGGAACTTGTCCACATTTTCAAAGTATTCTGGATCAGCTGTCTCCATCATGCTGGCAATGCTGATGCCATGGTCAAAGACACTGTCCTCTTTGGCCAGCTGGGCAAGGATGATTGTTGGCTCCATGCAGGCTGGACTGTCACTGTCATAAAGGGGTTGAGTCTGGTACATTTTGGGATTGGTTTGTCCATTTTTCAAATTACGGAAGGTCACCTTGCAGCCAAGGCGGTATTGGGTTTGTTGACGTTGTGAAGGTTGCACTTCATGACCTGAATCCCAAACAACAAGCATGCCACCATCATCCTCCATCAACTCATTATCATCATCATCTTGTTCATCATTGTCATTTTCATCCCAGAGCGTCAGGTAGAATTCTAGATCACAATACTTGAGGGCATTGGTTGTGAGCATAGTGAGTACCACCTCACCAGGTCGAGCCACGCAGTACGAGACAATGAGGTGGTGAGCAGCAAGCTGCAGCTGCTTGCGAGGACAACAAAGCAAAAGATGATTGCCAAAGATGCCATCTGTGATAAAAGTGACAAGATCACAATAACATGCCACTGGTTTGGGTTTTGCTTTGTGGATGCTTTCCTCTGTAATCAGTGCCAACGCTTCCATGGCAATGTTAGAGTCAATCCACTTGTGTGTCAGACGGTGATAGATGGTCTTGATGTGCTGCCAGTTGGAGCATGCCAAAGATAGGTATTGCTTCTGCTCTGGGTTGACAAACAACTCTTTCTGACAATAGACGCAGAATTTGGCAACCATCTTCCAAAACAAGCAATTGGCTGAGACATTGTGTCTAGGTGGGGATGAGAGGATGTCATCAGCAGTGATGATTGAGTGAGGACTGTAAGCATGTGGGAGGAAAACCTTGTTGCAAAAAGTATGCAAGAACTGCTCCACCACAGCATTCCCCAAGTGGGTGCCACCTGAGAGGGGTTGTGCATGGAATGTATTGTTAAGGTCTTGCTCCACCTCAGCTAGATTCTTGCACAACTCCAAGAAGGCTGGATTGTCATCAAAGCGATTCGATACCTCCTTGGCCCACCTGACAAGGTGCTCCTCTGTAAGGGAGGTGTGGTCACCAAACTGCCCCACATGAGTTGCTGCTGTTGGCACTACCTGGCCAAATCTCTGAAGAGGGTGCAAAGGTGCATTGGACATGGTAGAGAGAAAGGCACAATGGCAAAGTTGTGTGTGCTAAAGGGATGAGAAGAGGATACAAGGGGAATACAAACAAACAGATTGCTAAGAGAATGCCAGGCTGAATGCTGATGCTGATGAGCAGGTTGGTTACAAGGCACAGATACGGTTGTGGACCAAGCACCAATGTTAAGAGCAGGAAAGTGAAGAATTGAAGGAAGTGTTTGCTGAAGAAGCAAGTTGGTGATGGATGGATGTGCTGTGGCAGGAGAAGGGGAAAGGCAATGATTGCAGAGAGAGAGAAGCAGATGCTGGCTGTTTTGTTGATGAGAGAGTGCCACTTTGGTAGCAAAGCGGTGCTGAAAGTGAATTTTGGCTGGCTTGGTTGGTTGCAAGAGGGATGCTACAGACAAATTTGGAGTGAAGCTGAGGGAAAGAAGATGAAGCTGAGGGAAAGAAGATGAAGGTCAAGGAAGACAATGGAAAGGAAGGGCAAGTCTGGGATGTGAGAACAATCTGGGCCCCTTATATGCGCCATGAAAAGCCAGCAGCAAGCAAGTCCTGCCAAAGGGAGAGCATTGTTCCCTTTCCCAAGGGCAACACTGGTGCCATACCAGGCTAGGCTTGAGAAGGTCAATTCTTTTACCCAAGCTGGCCAGCTAGCCAGCTTGGACCACTCATTGTCAGCTGAGGTGCCAAAGGGAAGCAGAGGAGAAGAGAAGCCAAAGCTGAAGCTGAGCTGACCATCATAGCCAAAGTCACCGATGTGACACTTGAGTTGCTGAGTCGAGTTGCCTTGGCTTGAGACGAGGCAACGAGATGACTCAGCTGCCAAATCAACAAGAACAAGGAGTAGTATGGAAAGGAACAAGAGGAGGAGGAGGAAGGATAGGCTGAACACAGACTGACTGCCTGCCTGCCTAATGTGCATGCATGCGTGTGTTGCTTGATGTGACTTTGGAAAGAAACACACCTCCTCAATGTGACTGTGGAGAAGAACGGGAGAAGGAAAAATACAAATTGAATGACCGCCTGAGAAGGACTCGACTCAACTTGGCTTGACCGAAGCTGACATAATCCCCCTTGTCGGCTTCTCGGCTTCGTCAAGAACGGTTTGCTTCCCTCCAACTCCGGAGAGACATGCCAGCAATCCTCTTGGAGTCAGGCCTTGTATGAGCGACTGTCGTGGTCAGCTTTGAAGATGCTACCACACATGCTTCCGGTACAGACATCAAGCTCTTGTCCAGCGACACGAAAAAGATGCCTACGAGCAATGATGTTCTATCCACTCTCCCCGGCCTAGCCAACGTAGAGCTGGGTGCGACCCAAAGGGAAGGCACAACCACTCCTGCCGCTACGATGATACGCTATCCCACAGTCGCACCGGACCACGTGCCACGCATCACCCAATCCGGTATCGTCCTAATCCTCAACTTGCTCCTCAACATGACATTCTTCATCATCGTGCCCACCTCTGCAGCCTACGCCAACGAACTCGGCGCCTCCACCTGGTTCTCTGGTCTCACGATCGGTATCTCGACTTTGATCGCTGGATGCTTTCTCGTCCCCTTTTCCACTCGCTACAGCCGGGTCTACCGTTTTCCATTCCTGTTCAGCTCGGTGTGCATCTTTGCAGGAGAGATCGTCTATGCGCTTGCAGGTCTAGCTGATACTGCGTGGTTGATGTTTTTAGGTCGAATCATCTTGGGTGCGGGCTTCGTAAGCTGGATGTACGTCAAGAAGTATATGACGGATGCAGCGGTGGTGTGCGCACAGAAAAGGACGATGATGAGTGCTTGTCTAGTGACGACACAGGTAGGGGAGATGGCAGTGGGGCCTTGGATTGGAGGCGTTTTGAGTAAGAAGGTGAGACCGATGACGGATGAGAACAGGCTTTGGAATGGATTTACTGCAAGTGGCTGGTTGATGGCGGCTGTGTTTGCTGTCTTCTTTGCTGTGATGTTGCTGTATTTCAAGGATCCAGAGACGCTTTCACCGTCGCCGGTTCAGGTGGAACTTGCTCCGCTTTCATCGACAATACCCGACGCAGCAGCCAAGAAGGCGAACAAGGCGGGCAACGGCGAACCAACGTTGGGCTCAATGATATGAGAGTTGAACGCAACTCAAAAGTTCTCGGTCGTGACCATGTGTTGGTTTAGCATGGTCAACTTCCTCGTTCTCGGCGCCTGGGAGGCCAACATCCCCGTCTTTGGTCATTTACGTTTCGGTTGGAGCGAGTACAATGCTGGCAACGTGATCGCGTTGGGTGGATTAGCTACGATGCCTATTCTGTTTGCGCTGGTGTTTGCGGCAAAACATGTGCAAGATCAACTGATCCTCGCCGTTGGTCTCCTCTTCGGTTTGCTGGGACTATCTCTGCACATGGGTTCACTCGAAAGCCCCACGAAATCAGCAGTGAACAGACTTGGCATGCTTACTTGGCTCAACTTTGGCTCTTTCTTCACGAGCTGGTTCCTGGTCGCACTGGGCTACAACATGCTGACGACCGTGACACTATCACTGCTCTCCAAGCAGATCCCGGCCAAGTATAACGGTCTCACATCGACGGTGATTCAGTTGAGCAACTACTCGGGTCGTATCGGTGGTGCGTTGTGGGGCTCAACAATCTATCAGATCGGGCAGTTTAGCATTGTATCGTTCGAGTTGGCTGTAACGCTGATCGGGGCTTTTATGATCGGGTTCATGTGGCGTAAGATGGATGTTCAGTGTGGCTAATGGATATCCATTCGCCCTCCATAGACTGTATCGGCAACCACCCCGAACAACGTTTGTTTGTGTTTGACGTGTGTGAAAGATGAGGCAACGACATCATGATTGTTCGGCTCTTCCGAGTCTATCACTAATCATCACCGGTCCATCCGATGCTTTCTTACTCCCAACAAAGTTGGATTGCTACATTCAAAGTTAAACATGGTTCGGTCGGGCCGAAGCATTCGCTCAGCATTCGGCACCTCCCCGATGTAGGCACCTCCCCCGATGCAGGCAGACGGTATCGGATAGCAGCCGAATGTTAAAGAGATAAGAGCATCATACGGAAATCACGTCATTCAGACACAGCGGAGCAGCCGACCGTGCTCTTGTGCTGTTTCTGCTGCTTCTGTTGCTTCTGCTGTCTCTCTCATGCTCGATTGATAGCGGATGAGCCGATCCAACTGAGTCGGGCACTTTTCCTGCATCTTTGCTCCACATTTTGCTGTCCACCTTTGCAGCAAAGTTACGTTGAAGTGCGCGTTTCTCTCGTCGCCGCGAGCATCTCATCCCTTCCTTGCTCCCTTCCTTCTCTTACAACATCATCTTCTGTCGCGTCGCCATCCGTTCCTCTCCTCCTCCTATCATACCGATCACATTGTCTTGCCATCAAGATCAGACTGCTACTATCGGCAAACTTTGGTCTTACGCACGGACGACTACTCGAGATACGCGATAACCGCCTCCGTCCCGCCTTGGCTGGCTGGCTGAGATCACCATCCTATTTATCTCAAGAATGCATCTGTAATCTTTCAAGCTTGATCCATGTCCGCGTCGCAAGCTGGCCGGCAACTGGTCGATCATACAACGACTTTGAAGCCTAATCCTACTTTGCAAACCTATCCTTCACATCCCTTTGCACGGCCTCGATGACAGCTCTGGTCGCAACCATGTCCTCACCACCAACTCCAGCACTTGATTCGGAGCATGACTCCCCCGGCGACTCGAGCTTCAATACCCCCATCTCTTCTCCTTCGGGTCACCACACTCCTGCAGCCGGATACCGCGCTGCCGCAGGTACGCTCTCCAACGTCTTTGCCTCTCTCTGGGGCACCTACAACCAACAAGCTCAAGCGCAAGAGCAACAGCAGTTCCAAAGTGGTCCTTCTCGACTCCAACCTCCTTCTTCCTCCGCCAACACGCCGGCGGACTCACCCAACCCTTCTGTTCCGGCTGGATGGGTCAACTTGCTCAGCTGGGGACCTGCAGCAGGTCGGCAAAAGACCACTACCCTGCCAAAGTCGTCTGCATCGCCATCGCATGGTACTGCAGCCAAGTCGGGCAGAGCTAGAGGTGCGATCCCTTTCAATATATTCGCTCCGCTTGAGGCCGAAAGTAGTGAGAAGACCGAGGAGCGACCCCAGAGGCGGAGCGAAACATCGCGAGGTGCACGCCTATCACCGACCAGCTCTCCGCCTCACAGACCTCTAGCTGGTATCTTTGAGGACGTCGCACCAGCCTCTCCACCTCCTCAAACGCCCGCACCACCACGTTCACCTGCATCGCCGCGCAGCCAGTTCCGCCATCTTCCACCACCGGCCTCCCCTTCACTTGGAGATGAGTCTCCCAGGGGAGCGTATGCCACTCTGTCGCGACTCCAATCCAAGCCTTCCAGCAACAAACTTCCTTCAGGCTCCGGCTTCCTCTGGCCCTCCTCCAGCAGCACCACACCCACCAGTGCCACAGGCGGAGACCAGCCCGCGTCACCTATCTCGCACTCCCGACCAGCCGCTAATTGGAGCGAAGCCCTCGCACGCACCGAAAAGCTCGACTGCTACGTTCGGCGCATCGTCTTTCAAGCTGGGCTCGACTACGAAACGCGTCCTATGGTCGTTTTTGCCTCTTGCTGCCTCCCCGATCCCAAGGAGGTGGACTACGACGCGTTGCTGGATAGGATCATGGACACGATGGATCTGTTCGTAGAAAACGACTACACAGTCATCTACTTTGCAGCTGGTGGACATCATCGACCCGGCTGGAATTGGATCTGGCGTGCCTATCGTCGTCTTGATCGAAGGTTCAGGAAGAATTTGAAGAAGTTGTACATCGTACATCCCACCTTCTTCACCAGATCGTTGCTGCAGTTCCTTAATACGGGGGCCTACTTGGTCTCGCCCAAGTTCAGTAAGAAGGTGGTACAGCTGTATACGCTGAGTGCCCTGGCGGGATATGTGCCATTGACGCAAATCGATATTCCACCAGAGGTGTTGCAGTGGAACTTGCGGTATGAGAAGCATGTCAATCTGCCACAGAAGGCGTTGGATGCAAAAGCAGGTGGAAATCAAGGTGGAGCGGGGGAAAAAGTGTTCGGTGTGGATCTAGTCGAGCTTATGGGAGAGTACGGCGAGAGTGGTGGAGTTCCCAGAGTGGTTCGAGACTGCGTAGAAGCAATCCTCGGCGACTTCGATGGGATTCGACCAGCAGAGGTAGAAGGTATCTTCAGAAGGTCTCCCTCATCTGCACTGCTCAAAACGGCTCAGGAGAGCTACGATCGGGGACATCCTGTAAGCTTGGAGCATTATAGGGATCCGCATATCCCTGCAGTGCTTCTCAAAGTCTTGCTTCGGTCGTTACCGCGTCCGATCTTTCCAGCTAGCATGTATGGATTGATTCGAGCATGTCCTCCACCTCCCCTCCCCGGCACGGGCAACAACAGCGAAGCAGTGCAAGCACAAGCGCAGGAGACGATCCACTTTCTCCGCACGCGTCTGCTCCCCGCCATCGAGCCCCCCTGCGCCGGTATCTTGCTATCGTACGTCCTCGAGATGCTGCATAAAGTAGCACAGCATAAGGAGAGTAACAAGATGGATGCTGCCAACCTTGCTACCGTCATTGCACCTAACCTAGTATTGAGCGGGAATGCGATCAAGGATGTTATGATTTGTCGGGTTGGAGGCATTTCTTTTATGTCTTCACCTGCTTCTGCGCAGGGTCAGGGTCAAGGGAGAAGTCCGTCGATGCGCAAAGCCTCCATCTCTTCAACTGCGCAAGGTACCGCCACCACTCTCGGCTCCATCCTCCGGTTCTGTATCGAACGATACTACGAAATATTCGACGATATCTCCTTCAGTCCCCAGATCAATTCGGTACAAGAGCTAGTTGATGATCTTAGTCACAAAGATCTCGGGGAAGAAGGAAGTAGGTCACCTTCGACATCAAGCAAACGCCTTGCCAGCCTCTATGGCACACCCGCATCCGCGTCTGGTCTCGGGTTCGCCGCCCACCATCACCCCCACCATCAGCGTGGAGAATCCACCAACTCCAGTCTCTCCCAATCACCCTCCCCCTTCACTCACAGCGGTGGGTGGGGTGTTGGGGAGGAAGAAGAAGATCGACGTTCAGGCCTAACCGGTGGGAAAAGCGTTGCAAGTAGGGAAGGCTATCGAGCACCAGCAGGATTCCAACGAACGGTAGGAAGAAATTCATCAGGAAGTTTAAGATTAACCAAAGGAAGGCTAGGGGGAAGTAATAGTAATTTAAGAGGCAGTTCGACAAACGGCAGTGGGTTTAGGATGTCTAATCTCGCCCCGCACCCCAACTCTACGGGCGGTGAGGGGACCAATGAGGCAGAGGTGGAAGGGCTGACTTCGCAATTGAGTGGAGTGTTATTGACTGGGGCTAATGCTACTGCTACTTTTGCGAGTCCTTGTGCAGCAACGGCGGCGGGGGATGGGCGAGGCGAGGAGATGGATTCACCCTCATCGCCCATCCTGACACTACAACAGCAACTTGCACCTTCGATTGGATCTCCGAATGCGTTTCAGAGCACTCCTCCCACAGCGCCGCAAGCAACAGTGGCTCCAACACGACACAAGTCTGTCGGAAGAGAGCTTTCCGAAGTGGCAGAAGCTGAAACTGAAGAAGCTATCTCATGAAATCTTTGGCTCCATGTAATGGCTGGGTGACGATTCGCTTTTTGTAACCTTATCTTTCCGGTTTGGCCAATGGGAAACTAGTCATGTCCGACGGCAAGCCGGCTTGTGCGATGCGGTTGTCGTAAATCAACTGCTCATCCCGTGCTCGTTATAGGCAGGCAGAGAGCTCGTGTTCCGATGATCCTTGTGTATTGGCAGAGGCTGAGCTTCTTATTGACGGGACCCTAGGTACAACTCGATCAAGGTTGCACTCAATAGAGAGGTTTCTCATCCCTAATCGACTCGTTTCACTCCAGCATGCGTCCTGTCAATCGGCAATCATCATCAGCAACACAATTCCCTCGCATCACAAACCCCACAAACCCCACAAGCCCAAGAAATCAGAGCATGTAATACGAACCAATTTCTTATCCATTCATTTCTTGTACACGCACCCCTCCCCCCCTCCTCCTCTTCCTTTAGTACGTCAAACCCCGAAACCTTGCCTCAGCATCATCCTTCGCCTTCGCCTTCGCATTCCTCTCCCTCTCAACCGCCCTTTTGGACTTGTCGTTGATCTCGATCAATCTCCCAATAAGTTCATCCCTGTTCCAATCGGATCTATGACTCCAAATCGCATTGAAACATGCAGCGCGGAGACGAGAGAGTTGATCAACGTTGTAACTGGCGGTATCTCGGACGATCGCCCGACAGAGATGCGTGTACTCTTCGCGGACGTAGGTTAGTGGTGGGTGTGGTTCGGGTTCTGGTTCGGGTTCTGCTTGCGGTTGCGGTTGCGGTTGCGGTTGCGGTTGCGGTTGCGGTTTCGGTTCGGGCGCGGGCGCAGGTGCAGGTGCGGGTGCGGAGGGGGACTGGGTGGTGACGGCGGAGGAGGGTTGGGAGGGAGAGATTAGTCGGGCGCGTTTACGCGCTTCTTCCTCGCCGTTAGCCTCAGATGCAGGTGCGCTGACGGTAGTGGAAGGGTCAGAGGAAGAACCTTCAACCGTAGCAGAAGCCGCAGTCGCACCTCCTTCTTGAGCATTCGGCGTAGCACTCGACCCTTGTTGCTGCTGCGCACTAACACTTCTCTGTCTCTTACTCCCCCTCTCCCCACTCACATTTTCCAATCCAGCAGACTCAGGTTCTTTACCCGCAATCCTAGCACTAGCCCTTTCACCTTTCGCACTCTCTGCCTTTTTCGCCGCTGCCTCCTCCGCACTCTGTTTCGCCTTCTCCGTCGCCTCTTTCGCCTCCTGCTCCCTCGCCATCTGTCTTAATGCCATCCTATCACATTCCTCCCGAAACCCAGCATCGATATACTGATCCATCAAAATAATCGCCAGGTTGCGCATCTGGTGAGCACGGAAGACCCGATCCTGATCCACTTCAGCTGCTTCCTCCGCATTCTCAACGATCTTCTGGATGTCTTCTAAAAAGGCGGAACAGGAGAGGTAGCCGTTGTAGTAGAGACGTTTTTGCATTTTTTCGAGGTTGGTGGTCCAGATGGGCATGTTGCGGGTGATGTATTCGTCGTTGATGGTTGTGGTGCCGTTGGTGGGGCCAGAGACGATCGAGATGTCGGCCATAGGGTCGGATGCGGAGGTGTCTGCAGCTGCGGATTCGGTTGTGGATGCGTCGACGCCGTTGGTGCCGTTGGGTTGCGAGGATGGTGGTGGGATGAGGACGCCAGCATCAGTTTCTGCTCCCTCGGCACCATGAGCACCAGAAACAATTCCGTTGGTGCCGTTGGCAGGGGCAGCAACTCCGTCATCATTGGACATCTCAACATCACTATTCTCGGCCGTCGCACCAGCTTCAGCAGCATCGCCAGCCTCAGCAAGCTGCTCGTCTTCGACTTCCGTAATACTATTAGCGGTAGGACCCATGAACTGAGCAGCCGTTATGCCGCGCTTAGCAGCAATATCAGCCTCAGTCTCGAGCATCTCCGCATCGTCGTTGACCTCGATCGGAGTCGGTTGTGCTGCCATGTTGGGTCGGTAGTATCGGAGCTCCACCGTGATCTTGCCCTTTTCGCGCTTCCAGGCAAATTGTTGCGTAAGTTCTCTGAGGTTGTACTCGTCCCAAACATCACGGGTGAACTTCTTGAACTTCTTCCTCAGCTCAGCAAGAACAGGGCCAAGGCGGAACTTGAGATGCTCGAGCAGCTTCGTGTCGCTATCTGCCTGCTGTTGCAATTCAGCCTGGGTGAGCTTGCGTGGTGGACGAGGTGGTGCCTTGGGTAGCTCTTCGAGCACTCGCTTGCGTCTTGGAAGCGCGTCAGGGAACTCGGTGGGCGGTCGAATGACGTGGTCAAAGATCTCTTTGAAGAAATCTTGTCGGCTCTCTTCATCGGGACGAGGGATTTCGACAATGTCGTCATCGAGGAAGTTGAACCATGAGTGAACTTCATCGTCGAGCTCGTCAAGTGGAGCTTCTGCAATGCCGAGCAGCATCACTGGGTCAGCGTCGGTGAGACCGTCCAACAACGCCTTGAAGGTGGTCTTGACGCTTTCCGAGACAGAGCGAGACCAGTGCACGATGCCAGGAATGTAGAGCACGCTCGGCTTGTGTCGCTTTGCCTCGACGAAGAGCTGGATGATGGCAGCTTCAGGTGTCCGTGCGCTGTCACCGAGCAAGGTTGCAATATCGAGCGACTGGACGTGGTATCCTTCAAGATGCTGCAATAGTGCGGCACCGACAGTACCTTGTCCCATGCCGACGTCACCGTACACAAGCATGCGTGGACGGTAGACACGCTGTGCCTCGAAAGACTGAAGCAGCATCTCGCGACCAAAGCCGCGGTCACCAGCAAGTATGTCGGCAGTCGAAAGACCCGAAGTCAAACCCTTGGGGACGAAGGTATCGTCCTCCCACAGTGCTTCCTCCAATGGATTGCGCTTTGAGACTGGTGGAAGGATCCTGTCGAGAACAGATATGGCATCCTGAACGACAGCACCGAGCAGCGATGCCAGCCTCTCGGGTAGGGGAGCAGCAGCCGACGCGCTTGCTCTTGCCGACGACGGGACGATCTTGTTGACCGACATCATGAAGTCCTTAGCGTCAACCTGAATAGATGCAGGGTCGAGCAGGAGTCGGTCCGTGGTCGAGTAGATCTGAGGATAGCGTCGCTGAACAGCATTCAGTGCAGCCTCTGTGCAAAGCGCGCGGAGATCGGCTCCTCCATATCCTTTGGTGACTTCCGCGAGTCTGGCCTTGAAGTCGTCATCAAGTGGAGGCTCCCATTTGCTTGTGTGAATGTTGATGATACTCCTACGCGCCTCGAGCGATGGCAGAGGGAAGTAGAATTCTCTGTCGAATCGACCAGGACGACGCAGGGCTGGGTCGACACTGTCAGGTCGGTTGGTAGCACCAATCACGACAACCTGTCCACGTCCATCCATCCCGTCCATCAGCGCAAGCATGGTACTAACAATACTCGCGTGGATCTGATCTTGCTTGCTGGAACGGACAGGCGCGAGACCGTCGATCTCATCGAAGAAGATGATACTCGGTTGCGAGTTTCTTGCCTCTTCGAACAAAAGACGCAGCTGTCGTTCAGCTTCACCGACCCACTTGGAAAGACAGTCGGCACCTTTTCGCATGAAGAAGCTGACTTGCTGTCCATCGGTACTACAGCTGGCAGCCAAGGCACGGGCGACGAGCGTCTTGCCGGTACCAGGTGGGCCGTGGAAGAGCACGCCACGGGGTGGCGTCACCTTGAAGCGCTGGAAGACTTCTGGGTACAGCAAGGGCAACATGACCATCTCCTTGAGTTGTTGGATGTGGCCATCGAGACCACCGACGCTGTCAAAGTCGACGTTCATGTCGACACCAAGAGGGTCAACATCAGCTAGCGAGTCGCCGCTCTTCTTGATACGTCCAAAGCTGTCCGTACCGCCAGAACCTGTGAGACCGCCAGGCGGACCACCCGCGCCACCAGTACCATCTGCACCGAGCAGACCGCCAGCAGCTCCACCACCAAGAGGAGCTGGTGCACCTGGCTTGCGAAGCGCATTGTTCTGCAACTCGTCATCGGAGCTGTCGATAGGATCGCCAAAGATACGTGCGTAGTCCTTGCCGGTCATGGAAGATGGCAGAGCATCCCATCCTTCCTTGCCCTTCTTACCGCGACCAGGGAATGGCATGGGAAGACTTGGGCCCGGAGCACCAGAGCCAAAGCCAACGCCGTCGCCAGGAGGTTCCAGATCGTATGAGCCATATGCGCTGCGTCCACGACTGTTGCGAACGGGCCGACCGAAGCCGTCTCTTGGTGGTGAGGGAGGGGGAGGTACGAGCGAGTAGTTGACCTTCTTGCGTTGACGAAGCGAGTAGGACTTGCCCTGACTTCCTTCTGGTTCGTCGCTGTGAATGTCGAGTGGGTCATCCTCGGCTCCAGAGACATGCTCTTCTTCTGGAGTCTCGTCGCCTTCCCCCTCGTACTCTTCGTCACGAGGCTTGCGCCTCCCAGATTTGCTGCGACCATTAGCTGCACGCTTCTTGGCTGCCATCTCGGCAAGGCGGTTGGTATTAGAGCCCCCACCACCACGTCGAAGTCGACCTGAGGAGCGCGTGGAACGCTTGGAGCCGTATTCACCTTCGTCGTCTTCCTCTTCATCGTCGTCGGCGGCCACGAAGCCACCGAGTGCGTTGGCATTGAGTCGAGCAGAGGTGCGTCGAGTGGAGCGGACAACCTGCTCGTCTTCGTCGTCTTCGTCGTCTTCGTCGTCGTCGTCGTCTTCGTCGTCGTCGTTGTCGTCGCCGGCGAGGTTTTCAGAGTCTTCGGATTCAGCCATGTTATCTACTTTCTGCCTACGAATCCTACCGCTGCGGCTCTTGGAAAGGATAGGTTCCGGCTCGTGGTGTTGGTCTTGTTCTTTGACGACATGGTCTTGCTCGCCTTCCGCATCCTCGTCGGGTTGGGCGTCTTCGTCTTCATCGTCTTGTTCATCCGCGTCCTGTAGGAGTGTCAGCAGAATGTCAAAGAAGCCAAGGAACATGGGTCAGTAAGGTTGTTCAGTCGCATCAAAAGATGAGCAAGCAACGAGAATGTCAGTACAACGTGTGAGAAATCTGTCCACCGCGATCGCTCACACTCGCGGCGGAACCAGAGTATCGGATGATGAGAGCTCAAGGCTGTGCTGCTTCCTCTCAAGACTGCATCGACCACCATCGTCGCGACCCCAATACCACCCTAAACACACGACCCGCGAGTCTGAAAGCTTAAGCTTACCGATTGCCTGCCTCTCTTCTGAATCTGCTCATTCGCTCGCTGCCTGATGCCGATCTTGACTGTGAGCCTGGGGATAATGGCCTGTGTGTCGGTGAGCTCCTGGCTAGACTCGGGCTGTGAGTCGCCAAGGAGTCTGCTGCTTCGACGGGTAGCCTGGTAGGTAGCCTGCGGCTTCGCCTTGCCTTTCTTTGGTGGCTGGGCTGTATTCGAGCGTGCAGCACGACCATGCTCGGCTTGTTTGCTTGGTGCTTTATCTTTGGCTCTATTCTGGTCTTTGGTCTCGCCAGTGTCTTTGGCTCTGCTGCCGCGTTTGCCAGTGATACCGTGTGTATCCAGGGCAACGAGTGGCTGGCTGCTACTGCGTGTGATTCTGGTGCTTCGACTGGGTGCGGGTATGGTAGTCTCTTTCTGCTTTCCTTTGGTCTCATTGTTGGAACGAGGCCTTTCCTCTTCCTTTGTGCTCGATCGACGGGACTGGGTGCGCTTTTTGGTCTTTGGCTGCACTACATGCTCGTAATCATCGACATTGTTATCGGCGTCGTCGTATTCCTGCTCATCTTCACTGCTCTCCTGCTCGCTGTCATCATCGTCTTTGTCGTCATCGTCGTCTCGGTCGTCATGACGCTTCAAACGAGGTGTGGCTGGCTGCTGAGAAGCACTTACTTCTTCTTCGTAGTCCTCTTCGCTGCGTGGCTGCTGCTTGACTTGGCGACCACGAAGAGAACGGCTGTTGGGACTGTCGGAGTATACATGGTTGATGTTGGCCGAGGCTGCTGCGGCAGCAGCTCTACTGGGTCTACCTCCTACCATGTTGCTGGGAGGCTCGATCTGAAGCTGAGCTTGCGCTTGTCGTCCACCAGAGCTGGTCTCGTGTGCGTTGAGGGTGCGCTTCTTGAGCTTGATGCGGATGCCACTGTTCTGAGGCGAAGGGTCGTTGGAATCGATCGAATAGAAAGCCGGGGTGGAAACGGAGTCGAGGCCGTTCTCTTGCTTCAATGGAAGACGAGCCGCTGATGCACTGTAAAAGTTCTGCTGATGCTGCTGTTGATGATGCTGCTGCTGTTGATGATGCTGCTGCTGTTGATGATGCTGCTGTTGATGATGCTGCTGTTGATGATGCTGCTGTTGATGATGCTGTTGGTTGTGTGCAAAGGCTGGCTGAGGCGAAAGCGACTGCGCAGGGTTGTCAATCCAAGTTGGCGTACCGGCGTGCTGTGGCCACTGTCCCGGTTGAAGGTACTGCGCAGCGTTGTTGCTTAGAGGCTGGTGGGTAGTGTGAGCAGGGAAGTTGGGAAGAAGATTCTCTAGACCAGCACCTGGCTGAGCAGCGTTCGAAGAATAGCCCGAGGTGACGGGAAAGTTGTACTGCTGCAGATTTGATTGGAAGTAGTGATTGTACTGGTTATTTCCTCCGAAAAAGCCAGAGTTGTAGGAGGGGTCGTTGTTGTTGTTCTGCTGGAAGCCGGGCTGCTGAGGGAAGGAAGAGGGATGGAAGTTTGCAGAGCAGTGGGATCCGTTACGGTTGCCGTGTTGGTGGAAAGGATACGCGTTCGGGTCTTGGTTCAGAGCCGAGTTGATGTGATGGTGGTCAGGAGCTGAGGTGTAGGATGGATAGGAACTGTGCTGATTGGGCTGCGAAGTGTAAGGGTAATGGGAACCGCCAGACATGGAAGCTGATTACGCGGCGAGTGGAAAAGAGTGAGATCGTTGACTGCGATTGCTGCCGACAGTCAATTGAAAGCGCGAATCAGAGAGGGCCTGGCAATCGGGGCGTAAGCGAGGACGACGTTCTTCATGTCACAACGCTTGCGGAATAAAGGGTAAAGGAGATCAAAGTCAACAGCAATGCAAAAAAAAAAAAAAAAAAAAAAAAAAAAAAAAAAAAAAAAAAAAAAAAAAAAAAAGTAGAATCGATGGACTGCGATCAGTCGGACAGTCAAAAGAGAGCGTGTGCTGAGGATCGTCTGATATTCTTGTCGATGCTGCGATTTCGAAAGTCGTGTGTTTGTTGAAAGAGAAAAGGAAGAAAGGAAGGAAGGCAGGATGGATGGAAGGATGGATGGATGGTTGGTTGCGTGACGACACGGAGCAAGGCAAGGCAAGGGCAAGGGACAATCCGCCGCTGCCTCGGACTCAAGGAAATAATGACCGACTGAGCTGCTGCTGCCGCATATTATTCTCAGCAAATGCGAAGCGCGCTTTGACCCCTTTTTTAAACTTTCGACTCTTTGGCTGAGCTTTTGCCTTTCTCTCTCTCTCGCTCTCATCTGACTCTTCTGATGCCGCCGCGCTGCCTTTTTTGGCGTCCGCAAAAGATCGGGGGAAAGATCGGGAAAAAGATCGAGTGGAGATCGGGAAAAAGAATGTCTGTTTGTGTGTCGTCTGTGTCGCCCTTCTTTCTTAACACCGAGCTGAGCAAGCACCCAACGCTCCCATCTCGTATCACAACTCTTCTGGTGTCACGCATTGACTGGAATTCAACTGCATCTATATATACCCTGGTCGTCACTTGAGAGCATCTCGACCTCAGCTCGCCCTGGATTGCAGCGAGGCTGTCATTTGAGTCACACTAAGAAAAGCATACAAAGCCTTGAACCAAGGTTCGGTTTCTCAAACGTTGAGCTTGTATCGGATCGAGTGTCGACTCGAAAGCTTGAATTAAGCGTTGTGATCATCAGAAAGACAGTCTCTTACAGCATCGATGGCGTCTCAGGCAGAGCTACCCTGTACAGCGTACGGCGAGCTAGGCAAGGTCCACACCTTGACGCTTCCATCATCGCCAGCACTTGCAAGCATATCCGACATGATCTCATGCGATACGCCGCCTGCTGCTCCGCCTGCTGCTCCGCCTTTAGGCATCTCGCCTTCGTCCATCAGCTTCTCGATCTGGGCCGTTGTTGAGCTCGATCGCGCATTCAAGCTTTCAGGTGCCCAGCATACGCAGTTGACATCGGCACTTGCATGTGCCCTTTCCATCTTTGCAATCAGCTCTACTTTCGGCGCCAGCTGCTCTGCGTTCTCGGATTCTGAGAGCTCGTAGACGCAGATTCGGCCATCGCCACCACCACTTGCCAGACGTCCGAGGTTGCCAGGACGTGTGCAAGTCTTGTCGGCACCCCAAGAGACGCTGTAAACTGTGCGATCGTGGTCACCTTTAAGCACGCTGACAAGCATCCATTTTTCGCCTCTGCGACCTGCCATCTTGCCTTCTGGTTTCAAGCCGCGTGCTTCGCATTGATCTGCGTCCAGCCTCCGCCAAATGCGAACAGTGAGATCGTCTGAGGCCGAAGCGAGGTAGTTGCCGCAAGGTGAGAAGGACAGACTCCAGACCGTCGATTCGTGACCTGTGAGTGTAGTGAAGCAGAACCAGTCATCGGAGGGATCGTCAATGTAGAGCTTGATGGCGTCGTCGTACGATGCAGACGCAAGCACCTCGTCCCTTGGATGCCACGCCACCATCTTGACATCCTGTGAATGCTCCATCAATACCGAAAGACACTCGAACTCGGCATCAGGTTGCACCTCCCAGATCCATACCGACTTGTCTCGACTGCATGATGCAAGCAAACCGCCTGTATGTGAGAAGGCAACCGACTTGCATTCCGATTCGTGACCTTCCAGTGTACCGACACAGTCCCATTCGAGCTGGTCGACGTGTGCTCCACCATTGCTCAGCGCGACCGGGCCTGGACCGTCACCGTTGCTTTCCAGCTCGGATGTGCCGTCGATATCCTGTATCCTCTCCCATATGCCTACTGTCGAATCGAACGAGGCTGTGGCGAGAATCTTGCCATCAGGCGACCACGCCACTTGTCGGACTGTGCGCTGATGACCTGTCACTATCGCCTCGCGTAGGTTGAAGGATGGCTGCTTTGAGCTTGATGGACCATCGGCTGAAGTCGTTGATACGAACGAGTAGGCGTGCAGACAAACGTTCTTGTCGCCGGAGCAGGATGCCAAGATGGGCATCCGAGGGTTCCATGCGAGATGCCATGCACGTGATGAGTGACCTTCAAGGTTTGCGAGCAAGTGCAGAGAGACGGGTTCACGAGCCGACGCCTTTTCAGGACCGCCTGTTGGTGCAGAAGCGTTCATATTGTTGTATACGCAGCTGGATCAGCAAGACAAGCGGATTGGAATGCCGTCGAGAGGAGCGCCTTCTTGCGTCTCAAGAGATGAAAGAGGTTGATTGCTGGATGTAGTCGAGACACTATACGAGCCTGTTCGGATTCGGATCCGGTGGCGGTCTGCAACGAGATGCGAGTCGGGTGTGCGAGATGAACCAAGAGCCGAAGGACCTGGTCGAAGCAAACGTTCAAGTGCAATATGACGATGCGGTGGGCTGCAACAACTTGATTGCTTGGCGGGTGGTGATCGTACAGATGAAAGTTGCAACCGTTGGCAAGGTCACACTTCGAGCGTCGGAAGCTCAGAGGATAAGTCAATTGGTGGTGGTTATGGTTATGGTGGTGGTAAGGAAAGGAAACAGAGTCAGTTGGTCGGTCAACTTGGAATTGGTTGTGCTCAAGCCAAGTCGAGAATCTCAAGAAGCTCAGACGATCCACAGCTGAGACCATCCACAATTTCGCGGCCTGTGTCGGGAAATGATCCGAAGCCGACTCGCTGCTGCTGCTGCTTCTTCTTCTTCTTCTTCTTCTTGTCGCCACTTTTGTTCTTCTGTCCTCTGACGTCGTAATAGTAAAAGTATGTGTTTTCTGCTTCGATCTCACATACTCGACCAACTTTACTCATTCGGATATACACCACGTAGGCCCGAAATCGACCGCCGCAGCACATACCGGTTATCAAACACCCGATATAGTTTCCCCGTTACGTTTCGGCCTTACCATCTTTGTACACGGAAGATATATAGATATATACATTGGAATCATCTTGTACTTAGCTTATGATCATCATCGCAATCGATACTTGTGATCAACGCTATTTGTCGCACGCCCTTTAACAGTAGTTTGCTTGTTTGCTGGATTTAAAACTCGGTTTTCACTTTTCTCCATCCAATGTCGAAGCTGAGTGATCTTTGTACGATCACATCGTGAAGGCATACATCTCGCAGTGTGACACGCGAGTGTCGACTTCAGTGGTCGTGTCGCAGGCGCATGCCAAGTCAAGCCAAGCCAAGCCGGAAGCACAGCTGCTGAAACTGCTGCCGCTGCGAGCATTGTTCCTGCAGCCCACATGACAGCCGTGTTTCTCATTTCATTTGTGTCTCATTGTCTTGCCTTCACTTTAAGTCGGCAACTCTGATCTGATGGCAGCTCGACAGATGTCCAGATTCAGTCCGAGATCCACACGGGACATCACGAAAGACACTTCGCTCCCATGCTGACTCCACTGATAGCATAGAGACAGTTTCCATTGACGAATGTGATGTACATTCAAGTTGCTTCTTATTGTATCCTATCATCTCTTTTGCTTCGATCAGGGGTTCTCGTTCCAGCCCTTGGCACGCTCCACTGCCCTCTCCCAACCGTGCAGGAGCTGCTTCCTCTTCTTCTCGTCGATCTTGGGCTCAAACACCTGCTTTCCTGCCCTGTTGACCTTGCTGAGCGTCTCAGGCTTGTTAATGTCCCAACCGAACAGACCGATCGCCGAACCAGCAAGGAGAGCGGAACCCAGTGCTGTGCTCTCTCGCATTTCAGGTCGCTCGACATTGATGCCAAGGATATCAGCCTGGATCTGCATCGCAACATCCGAGTTGGTGAGGCCACCGTCGACTTGCAATGCTTTCAGGGCGACACCCGAGTCTTTCGACATGGCATCCAGGATAGCCTTGGTTTGGTAGCATGTCGATTCCAGAGTGGCACGGCACAAGTGGCGCCTGTCGGTGTAAGCGGTGATACCGACAACCGTACCAGCAGCAGTGTCGTCCCAGTAAGGGCAGAAGAGACCGTTGAATGCAGTGACAAAGTAGACTCCTCCCGTGTCCTCAACTTGGCCAGCCAAGTCGCCGATCTCGCTAGCTTCCTTGATGAGACCCAAACTGTCGCGAACCCACTTGACTGCTGAGCCAGCAACGGCGATCGATCCTTCCAATGCATAGTGGACCGGTGCATCAGGGCCTGCCTTGTACGCGATAGTGGAAAGCAAACCGTTTTTCGAGGAAACGACCTTCTCGCCGGTGTTGTAGAGCAAGAAAGCACCGGTGCCATAGGTATTCTTGGCCTCTCCTGGAGTCAAACACTTGTTGCCTACCAACGCAGCCATCTGGTCTCCCACAATACCTGCGATCTCAATACCCTTGAGTTCACCGTGAGCAACCTTGCCGTACACTTCCGACGAACTCTTGATCTCGGGCAGAATGTCCATATCGACACCGAAGAAATCGCACAACTTCTGGTCCCACTTTTGGGCACGGAGGTCCATGAACATGGTTCGCGAAGCGTTGGAAGCGTCGGTAATGTGCACCTGCTTGTTGGTGAGATTGTAGACGATCCAGCTGTCGACGGTACCGAAGAGCATCTGCTTGTCGTCGTGTGCCTTGCGGACTTGGGGAAGGTTGTCGAGCATCCATCGCAGCTTGACCGAAGCGAAATAGGTGGAGAGAGGGAGACCGGTCTCTTGCCTGACAGCGTCTACACCTTTGTCGCTCTTGGCTTCGAGTTGGCGGATGGTGGAGGTGGTTCGTGCGTCTGGCCAGGCGATAGCACGGCTGAGGGCTTTTCCGGTGTTCTTGTCCCAAACCACCGTAGTTTCTCGCTGGTTGGTGACACCGATGACTTTAACGTCGGCCTTGTTGTACTGGCCACCTTTTTCGAGCTTGACGAGGGTCTTGTCGATGCACTGATAGACGCAGTCGATGATCTCGTGTGCGTCCTGCTCGTGCCAACCGGGGTGTGGGTAGTACTGGTTGAACTCCATCTGGTGAGAGGCGATCACCTTGGCGTATTCGTCAAAGACCATGAAACGCACACTGGTGGTACCAGCGTCAACGGAACCTACGAGTTCCGGCATCTTGGGCAAGGTTCGAGGCAAACTTGTATTCAGAGAGGCTGTTGCGGAGATGGCTAACGCAGAGCTCGGGGAAGAGAGATGATACCTTGCAACGACGACAAAGGAAAGGGGCCCCAGAGAAAGAAGAGTGCGGAGAAGCTGCGAGCGGGGGGAAGGACCAAGCGATGAGGTGCTGAAGGTAGATGACACGAATGTGTTGGTAGGAAGCAAAGATCGACCGCTTGCAAGACGCCGAGCAAAAGACGACATACACACGGTAAAGAAGAAGAGGGAGAACTGGCAAGCAGCAAACAACACACACCACAGAGTGAGGAGAGTCGGACATCGCTGCCTCTTTTCTGCACTCTGCGCTCTCGGACAAGCTAGAGCCAAGCAAGGTGGCTTTCTTCTTTTGCCCCGGATGGCAGGATGAATCACACCGTGCACCACCACGCAGATTCAGCAGTTGCAAGCATGTGTTGTGTGTTGCTACGGTTGGCTTCCCGCTCCAAAGTGCGGACAAGCGAGAAGAAACAAGTGCAGCAAGCGACTTTACTTTTCCACTCCTCTCTCCACGTGACCAGCGTAAGGCCAAACTTAAGGCACCAATCAGAGCTCAACTCCTGCCAAAGGTACAGCAGCAGCAGCAGCACAGCAATGCCGGACGAAGCTAACTATCCAGCACACCTGAAGAAAGTGAGTGAAAAATGACGCTCATCCGCAGGATCCACTGTGCAAGCCAAAGGCGACACAGCAAGCCTCGCTTCCGGGCTCATGAAAAAGTAGGTCCGATTAAAGCCGTGAGGCTTAACAGTTGCTAAGATCTAACATGCTTGATCTGCACGGAAAAGCGTTTCGAGAAGCTCGGGATTCGGTGCTTTCTTTTGGGTTCCACAAGTTTAGCTTTCCCGGCAGCAACAACACTTGCTCCTTCTCCAAGACCCTTTTGCTTACCACCCTTTTGCTTATTACCCTCGCACTTCTCTACATCCCTCCGTCACGAAGAGCATCGCTACGACAACTCACCAAAGTGCAAACCGAAAAGTCTCTAGGTCACTCTAGCTCCCGAGCACTCGCCACTTTGCCAAGATGCTCTTCTGTCCAACATGCGCCAACTGCCTGATCATCCAACTCGATGATCACGGGAATAACAAATGGTCCTGTCATACCTGCCCATACGAGTTCCCCATCATCCAACAAATGACTACACGTCAACATCTCAAGCGCAAAGAGGTCGACGATGTGATGGGTGGAGAGGAGAGTTGGAAGAATGTCGATTCAATTGATGGTACGTTCCACCCCATCCCCAGCCCTAGCCCTTGCAGTCTTCGGTATGGGACCATGTAAACTGACATTGACGAGTTTGATACGATGTGATGGTGTAGCTCCGTGCCCGAAGTGCGAGAATCCGAAAGCGTTCTTCATGCAGTTGCAGATCCGGTCTGCTGACGAACCAAGTAAGTGACGATGATTCAGTTGTATTTGCAGCTCAAGCTGACCAAGAATTGCTTTGCTTTGTTGCAGTGACGACCTTCTACCGTTGTACGAATGGGCAATGTGCTTATCAGTGGAGAGAAAACTAGACAACTCTTTACTGCCGACGCTTCGGCAACCTCACTTATATACCCGCAAAGGTTTGCTTTCTTGCATCTTTGCTCTCTCTTGCATCTTTGCTCTCTCTTGCATCTTTGCTCTCATCTGTATCATTAGACTCTCGCATTCGATCATGCTCATGGTAACCATTATCTCTCTCCTGCTCGCTGGTGACTGTGCTGTGGTGTTCGGGGTGATGAATGCATCTCACCACATGATGAGAAGAAATGGCAATTCTCGGCCGTGAGTGTGGCTCAGCAGGGCATGCACGTCGCCGATAGGCCTCCTTTCCCCCTCTCTCTTTGTTTCCACCTCTAACCTTCTCCACCATCTGAACAGCTTTTCTTGCGGTCACGTACACAGCAGGAAGCATGTGTGTAATATTCTGGACGACCTCTCATCCGACCTACGACCTAGTTATAGCCTCAAATAGGGACGAGTTTCTTTCTCGACCCACCTTGCCTGCTGCTTGGCACTCGTTCTCTTCCCCCACTACCTCCTCTACCTCGTCGAGCTATGAGGCATCACATCATATACTAAGCGCACGAGACGCAACAGGGGGAGGAACGTGGCTGGGCATCACACGAAATGGTGCATTCGCCACTCTAACCAACTTTACCGAACTCTCCGCACCCCTGCCTGAGGGAATGGACCTTTTCGAATCTCGTGGCAAACTCGTTCGGGATTGGCTTAGCTCTCAATCCTCCCTCAAAGCCAAGAGGAGTGCAGAAGAGGTGAAAGAGGAGGTCGAGAGGTATTTGAAAGGTCTTGATGGGAAACTGGACAGGTTTCCTGGCTTTAACCTGTTAGTTGGCTCAATATCAACCGAGGGAACTCTCGTGGGTTATATAACCAATCGTAATGCCGACGGAAGTCTGACTCGTAATAGAGAACCGGATATCTTCCTCCCCACCAACCCAGAAGGAAAGGTGCCGGGAGGAATGTCCAACAGTGTCCTATCTCAACCCTGGAGTAAAGTGAGCCAAGGATCATCCACGTTCTTATCCACTCTCAACCGTTCGCACAGCTCAGAAGATCAAATCATCCAAGAGCTCTACGATTTGCTGTGGACAAGCTCGACCCCAGCTCCAGCACAAAGATCAGAGTTACGCAACTCGGTCTTGATCTCACCACTGCAGTTATCAACGGCGGCGGAGGGTGGGAGGGATTGGTATGCGACCAGAACTTCAACTGTCATTCTGATAGCGAAGCATGGCAGAGCAAGGTTGGTTGAGAGAGATACCTTCGCCGTGCAAGGGGGCAAGGCGGTCTTGGTGAATGGTCCAGAAGCAAGTGCGGCGGTGAAGGGTCAAAGTGGTGGGCAGAGGTCGTTTGAATGGAAGATCGAGTAGTTATGCTTCTGGAGTTGCATGCAATCATACCCAAATCTCTCAAGTCTCACACAACCATTTCAGTTTGTGCACAGCAGGGAGAATCTTTTTCAGAGAATCTCTTTCCTGTTCTGGGGTTCGGAACATGTCTGTGAGAGTCAAGTGCGATGATACAAGAAGAGAACACAAAGGGTTGTGCATCTCGACGAAAGTAGGGATGGTGTGTGTATGCAATAGAAAGTCTGACCCCCTCTTTGAATCTCGATTCCGTCTTGGAATACTTTGGAAGGTCAAAAGCCTTCCTTTTATGGGGGAAGCATGGGGGTTTAGAAACGTGGCAAGACGTAAACCGAATTAAACGCAAAGAGGAGGAAAGATCATCCAACAGCGACAGGATGCTATCGCTGCGATATCATATAATCGACAGGAACGTAAGTAAGGCATGGTGGAGGGATGCATTTACTCGTCATCCTCCTTCTCCTCATCCTCATCCTCCTCCTCATCATCGCTCTCCTCCTCCTCACGAGCAGCCTCGAGACAAGCGACGGCGATACGGTCCAAATCACGCATACCATCCTGTGAGATACGTCGTCCACCCTTAGGGTCCTTCTCGAGAACTCCGATACCCTCAAGACCCTGAACTACCTTACGCTGAACGCTACCAGAAGCATCAGCGTGGTGCGAAGGTCGGAAACCACGGTTGGAAGCGCCACCGTGGAACTTTCGGAGGTGGCCGATACCAACAGCCTTGCGAAGGTAGATGTGACGAGCAAGAGCGGCAGCACGGACGTAGAACCAGTCAGGGTTGTAAGGTGCCTGCTCTTTGAAGTGGCCGGTCTTGACAATGTCGACCCAGACAGGGACCTCGATCTTGCCTGTAATGCGGGTAGAATTGAAGAGGAAGGGAGGGGAGAGTACAGGTCAGTTTTAAGCTGCAGTTGTTGAGGTGAGATGATTGCGGCGGTTTCTGGCAGGTCTTCGAAGCGGTTGCGGGCGGGTCTTGGCGACGCAGTGAGTTGCTATACCTGTTGCGGCTGGTCACTGCTGCCACATCCGACAAAGACTCTTCCAACATCTTCACAGCAGAAGCAGGTGCTTGTCGGACATTGCAAACCAGATCGATGCCAGTCTTGAATGCGCAGCGACATCACTGTCACAAGAGTCGATCCTCCGCGCAGATGTCCTTGCTTCGTCCTGCCGTTTCCCCCTGAGACGAGTTTTGGTGCAGCCACAGCGGATTGGCGTATGTGTCCGTCGTTTCATCCTTTCCTCTGTCCGCCCTGATCGATTGCGTGCGTGCGTGCGTGCGAACAACCTGCCAGATGCCTGTCGAACTGAAACTCACCAGATCGCTTGAGGTGTTGCGCGTAAGCGTCAATGAAGGTAGCGGCGTCGACGTCACGAACGCTGCAGAGTGCGAAGCAAGTGTAATGCGAAGAAAGAAGATTGAAGTCAGTATGCTGGGTTTGAGATGTGTCGGTCTGATGTAAGGAGCTGAACACCAGGAGACAATGTCCCTTCGCAGCATTGATGTTGATGCCAGTTTGTCCCAAGTACTAGCAGCAGCAGGTGCAGGATAAGTGGGTCCCTGTGCGAATTGGTCGAGAGCGCTGATGGCAACTATGGTCGAAATACGCCGCATGATGGCATGCAAGCCATGCTTGCAAATCCGCCGTGGTGCCTGACGGACAGCAAAGTCTGGTCGGATGTCTGAGACGCGCTCGCGAATGATACTGGAAGTGGCTGCGGCTGTCGTGATGGATGATGCTGGTACTCGCAGGCGTCGTGAGATCGACGTTGAAATGGATACACAGCGGCAATTACACTGCTACGGCTTTCGACCAATCCCCATTGTGTGCACTGCCCGATAGCACCGGCTCTGTCGAACATCCGTGTTAACAGCATCTTGTGCACTTGTTCCATCCAATCGAGCTTGTACCTCGACTCTTCCTCCTGGCTTGCCGCACACTTTGGTCTGTGAGCTCTGAACACGAATTCCTGCATCGTCGGACGCGCGCTGCTACATGTTGGTAATGAGATGCCAGTTGCTGTCCGTTGTACATTGAATCGAAAATGTCATGCTGTCGGCCTGGATACTGTTGCTTAGTTGTTGGTTGGTCGATCGATACTGGCTGCTGGAATGCTGATGCTGTGCGACGGGGATATGCTCTGTACGTGTTGTTGGTAATGCTCCTTCGTCGTAGCTGATACGTACTTCGGCATGATGGGCGATGTATGTGTCTTGAGGAGAAGGCAAAGGTGACGGTGAGAACAGTGAACAAAGACACTCTTTGGACGGTCAACAGCCTGGAGAGCTCGCGGCTTAACGGGCTATGCTGCCTCGAAGTTCTCAGCCTGCTGCTTTCTGAGCGAATCTCGAATTCCAAGTCTTCGATGCCCATCCCAACTTGGCAACTCGGCCGAAGTCTCTTGCAAGCGCAGTTGAGAAATTTAGGCAGCAGACAGGCAGTTACACGGTTCAAAGGTTCAGTCCAGCTCCCGAACTTGTATTCACTACCTGGGCTTGACTAGAGGTTTTGAAATACTGCACGGCAGACGAAATTCGAAAAATACAAACTCCTCGCCCTTCTGGCAGTGCTGCAATTTGACCAAAATTTGGCGCAAGTGAGACGCTCATCGTGGGAACTTTTCCAAAAAGCTGTCGGGTCCGGCTTTGAGGTTTAATTTCATTCCAGATGCCCAGAGCAAGTTCGACTCGGCTTAACAGCCGAAACCTTTAGCTCGAGACAGATCGTGAGGGTCTGCAGCCATGTAAACCTCTCTCGCATCGGCGACTCACAGACATTGGGGATCAAGATGATAGTGAATGTCTGGGATTACTGTTACATCGCCCCTCCTGTGAAAGTGGTTCGAAAGTGTGAGATCCTGAGAGCGAAACTCTGGTTGAATAAGCATACGAGACAATCGTTGCCCATGCAATCAACTGAATGCGGCTCCTCAGAGGCTCACCACTGTTCGCTCTATGGATGCCCTCTGCGCTGGTTGGGGTCTTGGTACTGATACTGACCCGGAGGTTGCTTCCGGGGCATGTTATACACCAGACTCTGTTGTTGTTGCTGCTGAGGAAGCGGCTGAGGAAGCGGCTGAGGAAGCGGCTGAGGAAGCGGCTGTTGCATCTGCTGGTGAACGAGCTGCTGCACTTGTGGTGACTGTATCTGTGGCTGCTGCAACAACTGATGCATGTGCGCAGAAAGGGCTCCTGCCGCTACGTCTCCAGACGGTCGATGCTGTTGCTGCTGAGGCAGAGCCTGAGCGGCAGCTCGCATTATCAAGCTCGGCGAGTTGCCGCCATGCTGCTGCGGTTGAGGCTGGTGCGGACGCTGAGGTAATTGCTGCTGCTGTTGTAACTGCTGCTGCTGCTGCGCTTGTGGATTTGCGTGTGCGACGAGAGGCGATCGCGTGTTCGTCGCGGCTGCAGCTTGAACCGCGCCGACGGTGGGTGTAGCCGGTGCTGCTGGCTGTCGACGCGGGTTGGCATGCTCAGCGAGCTTGACCAACAAAGCACCTTGCAACGACGACTGATCATCGAGCACCTCGAGCTGCTTCTGCAGCCATTGCACCCGTTCGTCGACAGTCCCGATAAACTCGGCCCTCCATGTCTCGAGCGTTGTCACTTGGTCCGCAAGGTTCTGCTGCGGAGCCCGCACGTCGGCGAACTCAGCACGCATACCGTTGATGACTACCTCAAGCTGTGTGGCCAAGGCACCGATTGCGGCAGGGATGTCGAGGCCGTTCACTTTGAGTGCAGCAGCCAGCTGCTTGAGCTTGTCAGGCGCATTCAGCAGCTCGTCGAGAGATGTGCTCTTCTCTGACGTACGCAATCTTTCGACCTCGTGCTTGAGTTCTTCCATCTGTCTTGCGTGGTCCTTTAGCAATGTACGCATCTGCTTGAGGACTGCGGCGGGCAAAACGACGGTGGCCGCCGCTGCCGCGTTTGCGTCAGTGGCATCTGAGAACGGTTGCTGTGTGGCAGCTGCTGCATTCTCGTTCGTCTTTGGTTCAGCAGTAGCGGCAGTGGCCGACACTGCCGTAGTAGAGGTCGCCGTCGCCGCTGTTTCGTTCGGTTGGGAAGTGGCTTCCGGTGGTGTAGACACATCAATCACATCGGATGCTGAATGAGTGCGCACCGGCGACTTCGGACGATCTTGGCTCGTTGAAGCACTGGCACCCTGTGTGACTTGCGCGCAGTTCGGTCCGTTCGTTGTGCTAGCCAAACGGTCTTCCGCTGCGTTCGTCTCGACGTCCATCGGCGTTGGCTCTGAGGCAGAACTGGCAACACCCTGGGGAGCAACGGCAGCTAAAGCATCGATAGATCCGATGACAGCATCGGCGACGGTAGCTCCGAACCCTTCTGCTGCTGACTGGCCAGACAGATGTTCACCTCTGGTGGCCTTCTCCTTCCACCTACGTGCAAGCGCCCGAAGACGATCATCCATACGTGCATCGTTCTCAAAAGCAGCCTCGCCAACAGCCATATCCTTGACCTCCTCAAGTTGCAGTTCGATGTTCTGATGGAAGTCTCGCTCCCATTTGCGGAATTGTGCTTGTGTGACTGGAGCTGAAGGTGTAGCCGGCCTGGTTGCGGTCGTTGCAATCGCTGTGGAAGTCTCGGTGGTACGAGCAGGTGCAGATGTGGATGTACTTGCTGGAGTAGAAGCAGCGTCAGAGGCTTCGGGTCGCGGAGCCGGTCGGATGCGAGGATCCTGTGGAGGGGAAGCCGCGCGGGGCCGAGACGTCGATGCTGAGCTGAGACGCGACGGTGCGGAAGAGTTGGCAGCTGCGGAAGTCGAAGCACCTAATGCCTCCTGAGCAAGAGAGGGCTGAGCACCTGCTCTGGCCTGAAGAGTAGCAACATCCTTTTCGATTTGCGTGATGCGCCGCTGGTTGTCCATGATTTGCTTCACGTCCTTATCAACATCCCTGCGCAGCTGCTTGCTAAAATCAGTGTAGTCCTGTCGAAGACGATCGCCATCTCTGATAGCGCCAGAAGCGTCCTTGGCGATTTTGGCAATGTCGCTCTTCAGCCTGTTGGTTTCGGCATAGGCGATGCGCACCTTGGATTCAATTCCGTCGTAGCGCTTCTGCTCGTCTTCGCGATCGGCTTTGATCCTGGATCGAAGCTCATCGATGTTGGCCTCGATGGGAACGGTGGCGGCTGCCAGGAAAGCAGGGAAGAAGTGTTTGGTAATATCGTATTGCCAGTCGATGCTCATGCGATGGAGCTCGTCGTTGTCGACCTTGATCTTTTGCTGGAGCCGCTGCTGTTGCTGCTGGTGACTTGCCAGCCTTTCGAGATTCTTTGCATCCTTACTGCCGGACTTGTTGAGGTAATCCTCGAGGCTCTTGACCTTCTTGACAAGGTCAGAGAGCTCTTTGCGATCCTCCGAGATGGACCAGCGCTTGATTTCGATCTGTTCGAACAAGTTTCGCTCCGAGGGGGACCCCGCTAGTCTACTGACGATCTCGCTTCGTGGATCGGCCGCATTTGAAGGTCTGCGAGGAACAATTGGCTTGGAACATTTCATGGGAGGATGGCGGGCATACGTCGAGCTGCCGTCATACGTTGAGGATGAGCTGGAAGTCGAGGCATGATTATGGCTGTGGGCATCGACAGTAGCGCCGAGCGGGATGGTGTTGGTGGCGGCGACCGGTTTCCTGGAAAGCGTCTTCGCAGGCCCATCATGATCTCGATGGAGGCGAGTTGGCGGTGGTGATCTGGAGCGGCGACGATCTGCAGACGGCCAACTGGGCGCATCACGGCTGAACCCATCACGTCCGCTGGCGCAAGGGTTCATTTGCGCGAGAGCCAGCGGTCACCCTTGTGAGATATGGGAACGGATGATAATGCGATCGAAGGTGCTGATAGCGACAGCTCTGTGCAGGATCGGCAGGCAATCGAGGCATCCAATTCGGTCGGGGAAACTAGATCATGGGATCGATCGATAGCTGTCGGAAGTCGATGGAGCTGCTCAGGAGGAATGCTATCGGTGACTTGCTTGGTGTAAGCACAATTTGGGGCAGCGCTTTCTGGCGGATGCTAGGTAAGGGCGAGAGAGTGAGATGCTGGTCGCCGATGAAGAAGGATGATGAGAGTCTTGACAGATGGTGATGATCGAATGCCAAAAGCCAGGCTGAGTTTCTCCACGCGGCCAGCCGCCTTGTTTTTTATTTGCTTTTCAAGAAAACTCGCCTGTCTGGCTCGGCCAAATTTGACAGAAGAGCGATGGCGCGAATTCCTCTGCTCTTTCGCTTGGGCGCAACAGTTCTCGCGTAGATGACTTTATCCTATCTTGGCTGTCAAACACGCGTGAAAAAGTGTCCCTTAACATCCCCCCAAAGCCCGATGGGATAGCCCGATATGATACCCCGATATGATAGCCGTGCCTTTTTTGCAGCCTGAATTTTTCTGACCATTTATTTTCCCTTTTCTGAGAATTTAGTTTTTTTTTTGTATTTTTTAAGTAAGGGTTCTCCGACTCCCTCTTCCGGCAATCAAACTCACAGCTAAAATTTCTCAGAGAGTCGATTTGTTTTTTTTTTTTTTTTTTTTTGGGTGGAGAAGAAGATGACGTTGAAAGGCAACCATTTCTTCATCATACCATTAGCTCTACGTAGTCAGCCACGCCCTCTCGTCTCGCAGCACAAGATGAAGAAGCCAGTCCGAGAGCGATACAACGCCAAAGCGCGGCGTTCATCCGTCGGTGGCTCATCCCATAAGAACAAGCGCTCCCAACGTCAACGCGAGGCTGATGCCTACGACTCTAACACACAGCTCATCGTCCCTGGTAGCCAAGAGGATCTCCAGCGAAAGCAAGCAGAGCAGCAGAGAAGAGAGCTGCTCGAATCGTCCGGTCAGGATGCATCAGCCCCTATGTCCTCCAAGAAGCGCAAGCGTCTTGATGCCTACATCGCTTCCCGTCTCAAGAAGGAGGAGCGCGTCAAGATCATGCAGAAGCTCGCTCAGACTTCAGCCGAGGTCGATCGAACTACGCTCAAGTCTGCGGCCACATTAGGTACTGGTCGAGCAAAGACAATGGAGGAGAGGATAGATACTGCAGGTCAAAAGGCGGACAGGGGTGGAAAGCGACGCAGGAGGACCATGAATGGTGCTGCTATGCAGATCGAGGAGGATGATGATGATGCTGATCTTGATGATATTTATCACGACAAAGCGTACAGTGGGGCCGACGATGATCAAGATGAGGGCAACTTTACACCACCAGAAGATGTAGAGGACGATGGCGAGGACCATGGCCCAGTCGGTGAGGTCGAGGAAGATCCAGCTCGAAGAGCAAGGATCATTGCTGCAGCAAGTCTATTCGACAAGTCAAAACAGTCGGCAGCCACCACCACAGCTTCATCAACATCGGCCCCCGTTCTCGGCTCTGCTCTTGCACCAGCACTTGCAAAGGACGCCAATGGCCATCCCATCATGCCCGCTATGCGCAAACGAACCAAGAAGCCTAAGACTACGCGACGTATGAACGCCGCCACTCGATTGCAACAAGCCGGTGAGAGCGACTCTAGCTTCGACAGCTCCGAATCCGAGTCCGACTCTGTCGCTGCCTCTGCATCCCGCTCCCGATTGATAAAGAAGCATGTCGTTCGACCAGCACCTCGCGCATCCCTCTCGAGGAAAAACCAGGAGAAGCGAATGGCTCTAGAGCAGGGGCAGCAGCAGCAAGTCGACGTCAAAGGCAATGGAAAGGCTGCCCTGTCTGGACCGCGCTGGGACCAGCAAGACTCTGACGATGAGAAGGATGCAGCTCCGCTCGACCGAGCTATCGTAAATGACGAGGCTGTGGACGAAAACGACTCGGACGTCGGCTCAGAAGAGCCTGATACAGATGAAGACGAAGAGGCGGTTTTTCTGGAAGCTATGCGACGTAGGCGATTGTTGCCATCGGGAGCATCTTCAATTGATGAGGCACATGCTTCTTCCTCCGCCAACTCAAGCGAGTGCAAGTCCAAGGATGATGCCACGCAGGTAGAGCAGGAGGATTCTAAAGACGATGAGGATGAAGAAGACGAAAGCGATGACGATACGTCTGACAGTGACAAAGTCGTAGATAACGAGGAAGATCTTGATGACGATGAGGAAGACGACGATGACGATGAAGAGGCTACCGAAGAGTACCGCTCTCGTCGACGCGGCATCAGCACCACAAAGCGCAGCTCTGGCTTCAAAGACTGGGCTCGTGCTGCTCTTGGCATCCGAGGTTCCGCCGGACCCGCTGCTGCCAAGAATGAATCGGCAGACGGTGGCGAAGAAGACGACACTGCCTACAACCTCGAGCCTGTCGCAGGCTTCAAGATCAAGGTTGGCGACATTATGCCCAAGGATGGTGTTGCACGTGGTCCCCTCGGTCGTGATGAGGAGAACGTACGGGAGCGCTCGGCATTTGCTGCCAAGCACTATGCTGAGCTCGAGGCTGCTGTCGCATCTGAAAAAGCTCAAGGGAAGCCAGAGTCTAACGACGTCGCCTCCAGCTCCAAGCCAGGTGCCAGCACAGCAAGCACCACAGCACCCAAGGTCTTGACCCATGTCGAAGTTCAACGCTCCGAAGGGCTCACCGTAGCCCGCCTCCGTCTCCCCGTCGTAGCCGAAGAAGACACCATCGTGCGCACCATCATGGAGAACGCCGTCACCGTCATCTGCGGTGAGACCGGTTCAGGTAAAACCACCCAAGTACCTCAGTTCCTCTACGAAGCTGCCTTTGGCTCAAAGAACAGTCTCAACCCGGGCATGATCGGTGTCACCCAACCACGTCGTGTTGCTGCTGTCAGCATGGCTCAGCGTGTCGCATCCGAGCTTAGCCTACCCGCAGACCGAGTTTCGCATCAGATCCGGTACGATGCCACCGTCGGCGCGGATACAGCGATCAAGTTCATGACCGATGGTGTGCTGTTGCGAGAGCTAGCGACCGACTTTTTGCTGACCAAGTACAGCGCTATTATGGTCGACGAGGCGCACGAACGCAGTATCAACACAGATGTGTTGATTGGTGTGCTTAGCCGTGTTGTGCGGTTGCGCGAGAAGAGGTGGTTGGAAGGTGTGGCTGATGCGCGACCGCTGAGGCTTATTATTATGAGTGCGACCCTTCGGGTGTCTGACTTCACGGAGAATACCACACTATTCCCCATCCCCCCTCCAGTGATCAACATCGGAGCACGTCAACATCCCGTTACGGTTCACTTTAACCGCAAGACTGTCCAGGACTACATCACCGAGTCGATCAAGAAGGCAACCAAGATCCACGCGCGCTTGCCACCAGGAGGCATTCTCATCTTCCTCACCGGTCAACAGGAGATTACGACCGTCTGCAAGAAGCTCGAAAAGCGATTCGGAAGAAAGGCGATTGCACAGAAGAAGAAGGATCGAGAGCGCGTGCAGGGCAAACACAAGAATCGTCGCACCGACAATGACGATGATGACGGAGGCGAGAGCAAGGCTGAAAAATTCAGCATCACCGCTCGAGATGGCGATGTCGAGGCGGAAGAGGTTGATCTTGGTCTCGACCGTGACTTGGCTGCTGATGTCGATGATGGTGCGATGGCAGATGGAGACGATCCAGATGCACTCGACACCGACGACGAAGCGGGCGGCAGCGACAGCGAAGCCGAAACCCGACACGACGATGACCTCCCCGACGAGCTCAAGGACGACACTGACGTTCCTATGCACATCTTGCCACTCTACTCTCTTCTCCCCTCCGAAAAGCAAATGCGCATCTTCGAAGCGCCTCCCGTCGACACTCGTCTCGTCGTAGTAGCAACCAATATCGCCGAAACCTCTCTCACCATCCCGAACATCCGCTACGTCATCGACTGCGGTCGATCCAAAGAACGCAAGTACGACCTCATCAGCGGTGTTCAATCCTACCAAGTCTCTTGGATTAGTAAAGCTTCCGCAACCCAACGAGCGGGTCGTGCTGGTCGTACGGGGCCTGGTCACTGTTACCGTCTCTATTCCTCAGCGGTTTACGAAGATCATTTGACACAGTTCAGCAGTCCAGAGATCTTGCGCACACCCGTGGATGGTCTGGTATTGTCGATGAAGGCGATGAACATTGATAATGTGGCGAACTTCCCCTTTCCCACACCACCGGACAGGATTGCGCTCAAGAAAGCAGAACAGATTCTTACTCACCTCGGTGCGCTTGAGGCTCCCGCTGTCGCTTCAGTCGGTATCGGGAAGAACAAACGCAAGCTCAATCACGCTCAAGTTACGGAGCTGGGTCGAACAATGACACTGTTCCCTGTCTCGCCGAGGTATGGAAAGATGCTGGCGCAAGGGCAGCAGCATGGTTGTTTGCCGTACATTGTGGCTATGGTCGCTGCGTTGAGTATTGGCGATCCTTTCATTCGCGAGCAGTTGATCGAGGAGGAGTATGGGGAGCGTAGAGCGAAGAATGCAGATGCTGAAGGTGGTGAGGGTGGCGACCGAGACGACTACGATCGAGCATTTGGTAAGATGGACGGTGACGAAGAACTCGGTTCCGAACTACAGCATCTCACTAACAGCGAAAAATTGGACCAGGAACGACGCAAAGCAAGACGTGCAAAGTACTTTGCCACCATGAGAAAGTTCGAGGCGCTTGGAGCTGGGCTTTCCGACACGTTCCGCCTGCTGAGCGTGGTGGGAGCGTACGAGTATGCTGGAGGAAGCCTTTCGTTCTGTGACAAGAACTTTCTCAGACCGAAAGCCATGGAAGAAATCCACAAGCTTCGTGCTCAACTCTGCAGTCTCATCTCTTCCACTTTCCCGGACCTTTCCTCCTCGCTTTCTAACCCCAAGCTGGCACCACCGAACGAAGCGCAACTCAAAGTGATCCGCCAGCTTATCGCATCAGCCTACATCGACCAGGTCGCAGTCCGAGCTGATCTCATCTCAAATGAAAGTGTCGTTTCATCGTCCGTAGTCAACTCTGACGAACGCATCAACCAGATGCTTTACCGTCTTCGCACCAAAGGCGGTGGAGACAGAATGCAGTCCACCCGCGGAGTACCCTACAAAGGCATGGGTGTACCCGGATTCGCCTTCATTCACCCGACTTCTTCTTTCTACCACACAACTCCTCCTTCCTGGGTCGTGTTCTCCGAGGTGCAGAAGAGTAACTCGAAATTTGCCAAGACGATCGAGGAAGAAGAAGCAGGCGCAGGAGGAACAGTCTGGTTGAAGACTCTGACGAAGATCAACCCGGTTTGGCTAGCTACGTTGGGTAAAGCGCTGTGCACGTTCAGCAAGCCGACTCCTGTTGCTGGTAATGGGGAGTTGGACAAGTTGAAGGAGAATCTGCAGGCGGTGAAGGCGGGTCAACAGAAAGCTGGCGAGTCGACAAGAGATGTGCTTATGACACCGACGTATGCTGTGGGAAGTGAGAATGATGGTATGGCTGGCGGATTGGGGTGGCAATTGCCTGCGATTAAGGCCAAACAAAAGTTCGTTGACGGAAGATGGGTGTTGCTTCTCCCTTAGACTCGTACTTTCCCTTGGCAATAGATGCTGCCATGCAGCAACACGGTGAAAGACGTTACTAAAAGTCCTTCCATTGCGTTGCGTGTGTATGTGTGCGTGATTAGATGCTGTGTTCCTCACCCCACTCTTCTGGCTGTTTCCCTTGTACCACTTGCAATCCCTCTTGATCGAATTTGACGTTCTCAGGATGCCCCATCGCCCTACCGATGAACTTTGTATGTGAGCCATAGGCCAACAATGCATCTGTAACGGGATGTCGAATCTCCATTCTAGTGAAAGCCAGCGTCTTGCCCATACTAACCACCTCACCGTTCACATTCACCGTTTCGCCTTTCCCTCCACCAGACTTGACGTAAGTTGTGTTGATATCTGTGCTCACCCCTGTCGAATAGAGGCCTTTTGAAGCGATAGCAAGCGAACCTATTGTGTCGGTCAATGTTGCAATACATCCGCCATGAAGGGTTCCGAGGCGATTGAGGTTATGAGAACCGATCTGAAAAGAGCCTGAAATCCGCCCGGGAGTGGCTTTATTGATTTGAAGCTGATGGATAGTGACAGAGTCATGGCCTGAGAACGATTGGAAGCCGCGACATATGCGTTGAACGAATCGGAGACATGCTGAAGGTTGGGTGATGGTCATTGTGACAGCGAGGAGCGGAGGAGCGAAGGATGCGGGGAAAATGGTGTTGGTGTCAGAAGTGTTGGTCTTGATGATGACGACCGGTTACTCGGATAGCAATCGTTTGCCTATGCTCCACCTTTTCTTTTTCTCGGCCGATATCCCTAGGCATTGCCCAAGAAAATCGGTCACTGCGGGGGAACCCCGCGCTATTCCCCGCACTTGCATTTCGCGTCTGATATTCGTCGGCGTGGGGGGACACCAGCCAGCCCACCATCTTTTGTGTACCATAGATCCACACAGTAGGGACCAGCGTTGGTGGGCTAGCTACAACAAAGAACCGACGGGCAGAGGACACTTCAGGAACGGAATCGGATAATAACTCGGTTGTCTAAATGTCTCTGTTCCCCACGCCGCCTGTGGCTGGCTAGGACGGTATCTTGTCATGACCATCGACAAACCGTCAAGAGGACTGAACCGCAAAGGATCGAAACACCGGATGGAGAATGAGCATTGTGTAGGGGAGGCTTGGGCGGAAACGGCGCGGGTTCGTCTGATGATGATAGCACGTTGGCGAGCCACACCAAATCTGTCGAGGTTGACCGAGGTCCCACGCTTGGATCTCTGCTGGTGTTGCGGCTGTCGGTCCGGTCCTCTCTAGGCCGAGCAGACTTGGCCCTCCTCCACCCCGCGCTCAGGTGTTATATAGTCAAGCCTCCTCATAATCTTTTCCACTATAACACCTTCTCCGTTATCATCCTGGGCATCTGCATCCAACACCATCCATACTCGCCCTCCGAAAATGACACAAACAACCAGCGGCTACCAACCAACTCCACTCAAGGCCGGCGTCTGGACACCTCTCGCTACCCCCTTCGACTCGAATGAAGAAATCGACTATGCTGCCTGGAAGAAGCACGTTCTCCGCATCGCCTCTGCTGGCTCTGGTCTCGTGATCATTGGTACTAACGGCGAAGCTATCCACCTGTCTTCCTCTGAACGACACGAACTTGTCGCCTCTGCTCGTCAATACCTTTCCGAAGCTGGTCTCTCCTCTACCCAGATCATCGCCGGAACTGGTGTCGGTTCCGCCAAGGAGACGGCCGCTAACTGCATCGATGCAGCTAGTGCCGGTGCAGATGCAGCGATCGTCATTCTCCCTGGCTACTTCGCCGGAGGTCTCGGCAAAGACCGTGCCGCAATGCAACAATTCTTCACCTCTGTCGCCGACAAATCCCCTATTCCAGTCATGGTCTACAACTTCCCCGCATGCGTTGGCGGCATCGATCTCGACTCTGACCTTATCATCTCCATCTGCCAACACCCTAACATCTGCGGTGCAAAGCTCACCTGCGCCAGCGTCGGTAAAGGTGGTCGTGTAGCTGCCGCAATCAAGCGTCCCGGTTTCCACGTCTGGTCTGGTTTCGCAGACATCATTCTCCCTTCCATGTCCGCTGGGTTTAACGGAGTTATTGCTGGATCTGGTAACATCATTCCCAGAACCCTCGTTCATCTGCATACCCTCACAAAGGAGGCACTGGAGCAGAAGGACTGGGAGAAGTTCGCTCAGGCCCAGGAATTGCAAAAGGTGGTTAGCCATGCCGATTGGGCCATGTTCAAGGCTGGTATCCCCGGTACAAAGTGCGCTTTGGCAAGGTGGTACTATGAGATGGGTAACTGTAGGATGCCGTTGCAACCAGCAAGTAAGGAGGTTTTGGCCATGTTGGAGAGCGAGTTGAAGGAGGCATTGGAGTTGGAGAGAGGTTTTGAGAGGCAGGCTCGTGTTACTCCTGCCAGGGCTTAGTGTCGAGGGTGCGGGAGAACAAGGTTCGGTCTTCGGTCGATCATTGCATTGCATTCCATCTGACCGTCATTCATGTTCCGGTGTTTGAAGCTTGTTCAAGGTTCAATTTCATATCTTCAGCATATAGACGATTGACTCGCGTGTGTGCGGGTTGAGAGCAGCTACTGATTCCAGCTAGATTGGATGCATACTATGTATACAGAGCTGTTGTCCTTACTGCCCTAATCGAGACCACATCTTCTGAGACATCTCAAGGAACGCTGTTCGGATGTGATTCGGCTGCTCTGACCCTGGCTTCTCCGTTTCAAACGTCGGCAACTTCTCTCTCAGCGTCGCAGGTATCCCCTCGTCCCCACCTGCACTCAACTGCGGCTGCAGCGGTATCCTTGCCAACACATCTAACTTTTCTCTCGCCGCATACTGCTCCACCGCTGTCGACTTGCCAAATAGCTCAAAAGCTCTACCTGTATCTGGGCTTATGAAGTGGCTCATATTCAGCACCAAGCCTGCGATCGGAACATTGGTCTTCTTGAACATGCTAACGCCCTTTTTCGCATCCAGCAGTGCGACTTCTTGCGGAGTGGTGACAACAAGCGCCTGATCCACTTTGACGAGTTGAGCTAGCGAGAGAGCGACGTCTCCTGTACCTGGTGGCATGTCAATCACAAGAACGTCCAGTGGTCCGTTCAAAGTGTCGATCTCGGTCGGAGGTGCAGAAGGTGTCGGTGCGTGAGGATTCAGCCTCCAATCAACGTCAAATAACAATTGTTGAGTAGCTTTCATCACCATCATTCCTCTCCAAGCTACCACTCTTTCTTCTTCCTCCACAGCCTCATCCCCTCCTGCGGTTGAGCGGGGAGCGTTGTTGCCGAGTAAGAAGCCCATAGACATACAGCTGACACCGTGATTCTTCATCGGTATTAATCCGCCGTAGGATGTCAATTCTGGCTCTCCCATGCCTTCCAATCCCATGAGCTTGGGTACGCTCGGTCCAAAGATGTCGAGGTCTAACAGGCCTACTCTCGGCTTTCGTGATGACGAGGAGGGCTGTGTGAGTGAGAGTGCGGCGGCAAGGTTGGCGGAAACGGTCGACTTTCCGACACCGCCTTTGCCGGACGAGACGCAGATGATGTGTTTGACATTGGGGATACGACGTGGCTGTGGTGGGCCGGATCCTCGGCGAGGCATGGTAGGAGGTATGCGTTGGTTGTTGCGTGGTAGGCCGAGAGGGTTCTCGTGAGACCGGTAGGTAGTGCTTGAGTAGAAGGGTCGTCTCGATGGTCCTGCGAGCGGCCATACGGACCGTGTGGTCGAAGGTGGCAGCGTCGATGGTGCGGCGTTGGCAGCTCGAGATACAGCTCTGAGACCTTGATGCGAAGCCATGGTGGGCGACATGGTCCTGTTGAAGGCCTGAGAGGAGCCGAAGTTGGGGGGGGGGGATGTGTGAGTCGGAAACGAGTTGGAAGGAAAAGGAGGGGAAGCATCACATGTTGAGCGGGAAGAAGCTATTCAAGCGGGGTGTCACTTCCGACTGCCGAGCTTTTTTTTTTTTTTCGTGGCTCAGCCTCCACATTCTCCATTCATAAGGGTCTTGGGGTCTTGAACGACCTTCTCAGGTGGAAGCTCACTCAAACCACATTCCTCCATCCGACTCTTCCACCATCAACACCCTTTGCGTGGTGCCAATAGACTCCAAGGGTCCCATGCGGCTATGAAGCCTATAGAGCAAAAGATCTTGTACTCCTTTCCGCGGGACCTGCCCACATATTCATCTAGACTCGATGGACGCTGTTCGACACTGCCGATAGCAGTTGGCGCTCATCATGCCGCCTAAGAAGCGCTCTCATGGGCCATCACAAGCCTCGACACCTACAAAAAAGCAGAAGAGTGGGCAGCAGTCAGCCTTGACTTCGTTCTTCACCAGCCCCTCAACCTCATCAGAGGCCATGCTCACTACAGAGCCGACATTACCCACACGGAATTTAGCTAAAGCGAAGCAGAAGCAGAAGCAGATCACTATCAGCTTGGACGAAGATGAGCATGTGAAGGCTAACGGAACGCAGGAGGCAGATGACGCTGCATTTGCCGTTCAACTGGCAGCTCAGGAAGCGGCTATCTCGGTCGAGGAGTACAGAGCTCGCATGCAGGGTGACGAGGAGATGGCCAGACGCTTGCACTCGGAGTGGTCGGGAGAGGCAATCCAGAGCAGTAACGATTTGAATGGCTCCAACCAAGCTGGTTCTTTCGTCCCGTCACGGGGAAGGACACCTTCACGGACGCCCTCACCTCCGACAAGAGAGGATCTTTCCAATCCATTCTCTCCCCGCAAGAAGGCTCCTTCGACACCCTCTTCACCAAGCAAGAAGTCTTTTCCAACTCCGAAAACCGTCGATCTGGCCGCTTTGGACGCATCGATACAAGCCATTCCTCTCGGCGATGACATATTTGTTTTCGATCCTTGGGCTGTCGATACATCGATCTGGCCGACCATCGTAGGCAAGGGCGGAGAACTCACGCCAACGACACCGTATGCGCTGCTTACACACGCATTTGTGACGATTACAGCCACCCGCTCACGTCTCGCCATCACAAAGCTCCTCACAAACCTTTTGCGAACGGTTCGAGCTCACGATCCGGACTCACTGCTACCAACGCTGTATTTGGTGAGCAACCACATCGCTCCACCCTACGATGGCGTCGAGCTCGGCCTGGGCGGATCGATCATCAACAAAGCTATCAAATCTGTCACCGGCAAGTCTGCTCGCTTCATGAAGCAGGCTTGGGACAAGACGGGCGATCCTGGTGATGTGGCATATGAGGCGAAGAAGGACGTCAAAGCTCTAGTGCGTCCGGCTCCTATCACTGTGCAGAGGCTGTTCTCAAACCTTCACAGCATCGCTCGACTGAGTGGTCAAGGTAGTGCGAGCCAGAAGCTCGGGTACGTGACTAAGCTGCTTGTTGCCAGTCGTGGAGAAGAGACACGTTTCCTTGTGCGGACTTTCATCAGCCATCTGCGGATTCAAGCAGTGCGGACAACGATTGCTACGGCTTTGGCTCGGACCTTTGCACTGGTGGAAGAGAGGGCACCTGTGGTCAAGCCAAGTACCCAGAGGGAGAAGGAGAGGGCGGCATTGCTGCTAGTCTACCCGCATGAGCGAAAAGGCATTCTGGCGAACGCGACGAAGCCGAAAGAAAGACAGGACCCAAATCGTCTCGCATTGATGGAGCGTCTGGCAAGAGCAGAGAAGCTGGTACGGGAAGTACGAGCACGACATCCCAACTTCGGTGTCATCGTTCCGTCCTTGGTCCAGTATGGGCTTGCAGGTCTCTCAGAGCACGTGCCGCTACGGATCGGTACACCTATCTCTCCAATGCTTGGCTCAATTACCCGCTCGCTCGGTGCCATGCACGAGAAGCTAGGACCCAGAGCTTTCGTCTCCGAATTCAAGTACGATGGACAGCGGTGTCAGATCCATGCTATCTACGTGCCTAGAAGCGCAGGACCGGAAGCGTGGCCAAGTGTCAAAGAGGAGACTGCGGCAAGCAGTGGTGGTGCCAAGTTTGGAAAGTGGGTCGGCAAGAATGGCGAAGTTTACGTGCGACTCTTCAGCCGTCATCTTGAAGAAATGACGGAGAAGTATCCAGATATCACAGATATGGTGCCGATCTTGATGGGACAAGAGAGCGAGTCGAATGCCAACATCGGAGCAGGCGCTTTTGTGGATGCTGCAGCGTCCTCGACGAAGCTTCGATCAGATGGGACCGTGGCGGAAGCGGACAAATTGGAATGCCCGACGGAGGACGGAAAGGGAGAACCAATAACGTCGTTCATTATGGACGCCGAAGTTGTCGCCATGGATCTCGATGGTCGATTGCTACCATTCCAGACTCTGGCGAATCGAAGCCGCAAGGACGTCAATCTGCACGATATCAAGGTCAAGGTTGGCGTGTTTGCGTTCGATCTCATGTACTTGGATGGCGAGTCATTGCTCAAGTCTTCGTTCCGGACACGACGCAACCTGCTTCATAGCCATTTCTTGCCTTTGTCGCCACAAAGTCCGCTGATTGCACGATTTGCACATGTTCAATCCTGCGAGAGTACAGACCCTGACGATGTAGCCCGCTTCTTCAGCCAGGCACAGGAGTACAAGTGTGAAGGCATCATGGTCAAGTCGCTCGATCATCACTGGGAGGCTCCAGTGGACAGAAAAGATGGTGAGGACGATGCTGATGCGGGCGAGTCTGGAGATGGGACTGATGTCGGTGAAGATGGAGTAGCTCCAAACAGACTTCACAAACTTGCGGATGTGGTCGATGACGACTTGGCGATGGACAAAGAAGATGAAGCCGTGCAGACACTAGATGACGGCGGCAGCAAGAATAGTGAGCGCAACGATGGCAACGGAAGCAATCCGCTCGTTCCAGCTGAAGTCGGAAAGGGCGTCAACAGCAGAGGTAAAGCACTGCTATCTACCTACGAGCCGGACAAGCGCTGCGAGTCATGGCTCAAAGTCAAGAAGGACTATGTCGACGGACTTGGCGACTCTTTGGACCTTGTTCCCATCGGTGCATGGCATGGTATGGGGCGTAAAGCGACCTGGTGGTCTCCCATCCTGCTCGCTCTCTACGATCCGGAAACAGGTGTGTTGCAAGCAGTGTGCAAGTGCATCTCAGGCTTCACTGATGCGTTCTATAAAGACCTCAATGTTCGGTATGCTGAAGGATCGGAGACCTGCGTTAGCGCACGCTGGGGAGAGCCCTCAGCCTTTGGTATCGAGCTCGAGACAGGCAATCTTTGGCCAGATGTGTGGTGGAAGCCGAGCGAGGTATGGGAGCTTCGAGGAGCAGATGTAACCATCAGTCCCAACTACACTGCTGCGATCGGGCTGGTGAGCGAGGAGAGAGGACTTTCGATCAGGTTCCCTAGATTCATGAAGAGGAGAGAAGACAAGACGATTGAACAAGCGAGTACACCTGCAATGCTGGCCAAGATGTACTTTGAGCAACAGAAGGCGGCGCCAGCTCCGGGAGAGGGTGAGGGAGAGGGTGAGGGAGAGGGTGAGGGAGAGGGTGAGGGAGAAGGCAAAGGGGCTGATGAGATGGGAGACAGCGATCAAGAGGCAGGTAGGAAGCTGGAGTCGACGAAGCGGGCTATCGATGATGAATTTGAGTTCTGACGATGGTGTTGAGCGTCGCCATGGATTGCAATCTTGGAGCTGAGCGTTGTTACAAACGCAGCAGCCTGGTGCATCTTATCGGGCAACCTAAGCCAGCAGCAAATCAGATCGATTCTCAGGCAGTAGATTTGACCTGACTGAACCCTTGTTTTCTTGCTTTGGCAAATTGCAAATTCCTAATGCCCTTGCCGCGTTGGTTCCATCGGCTCTGATTGGAAATGTTGACCCTTACGGCCGATAATGGTTTGCCTGCCTTCTTGCTCCTGAGATGGCCTTACGACCCTGACATTGGTCACCCCCCACGCTGATCTCACGTTCTTTGTTATCTGCAACTCTGCAGCCTGTGCATAAGCTCGACAGCTGATTCGATGGGCGAGTCCAAACCAAGGCTGAAACTGCACCAGTTGCAGACAGCATCAGGAGTCTCTTCGATGTTGACTTCAGAATTGCTCTGAACAATGACGACAACCAGTCAAAATGGCCCAACCTTGGCCTGTTCTCTTCCAGACGGCAACAAGGAAGAGGTTGCGTGCTCAGCTAGTCTTCGGAGTTGTGTGTCTGTGGCTGCGGCCTAACAGCAACAGCAAACAAAAAGGACAAGCGGAATTCCTTGATACACTCGGCCTTATCTCTCGCTTGTGTGTAAAGAGACGAAATTGCAGCAAAGCCCAAATTGCTCAGTCGAACAACACAACCGACACTCGCACGGTTGCAATTCCTTATCTCTCACACAACATCATCCTTCTCAACATCCTCTCATCATCTGGTCTCAAACGTTTCTCCCATCCATCCAGGCTTTCGCTCTCGCTCTTCGCCTTTATCGCCTCGCCTTTATCGCCTCGCCTTTATCGCCTCAACCCTAACCCCTTCTCTTGGATTCGATCTCCCCCCTACGAGCTTTCTCCCACCTCCCCAATCTTTCCCACTCGGCATCGCAATCTTTCAAAGTTATCTGGCACAGAGCTTGTCCAATCATTCACGCTCATCAGATCACCAAGCAGTCAACCAGCTGCAATTCCAGTGTCCTTCTCGGTATCTCGACCGCCTCCCCTTGACGCCTCCAATGCATCAGCATGCTCCTGCATCAATCTTCCCAGTCTAACCTTCTCATGCCTTCCTCAGCCTAATCCTTTCTGGGCCCAACTAGCAGCACTATGCAGCCGCACACGGCCCGAGCTGCTGCCCCTTCGCGACAGTTCTCACATATGCCACCGCCTCCACCATCTCTTCCGCCATCTACGTCCACCTCTCAACCGGTGTCCTCTTCACTTCCCTCTTCTTCTTCTCAACCTGCCTTGGAATTGCTCCCCTCCCCTCCAAATATACCCACCCGCGTCGCTCCGGAAGCCAGACTTTCTTCATCCCCATCAGCATCGACACCATCTTCAATAGCAGCACCCACTCCTGCCAGTACATCAGCAAAGCATCCCGCTGTGGCCTCGATCGCATTTCCTACTGGACCATCGTCTTCCACATCTGTATCGTCGTCGCCTTCTGGTCCACCGCCTCGGATCACACCAGGATCGGCCACATCCTCAGCTAGACAGAGTCGTTCCTCGTCTCCAGCACCAGCACCGCCCCTGAGAACCATATCCCAAGGTCCTTACTCCAATCAACCTTGGCCACCTTCTGCAACGGCCAATGTTAATGCTACCGGTAGCGCCATCTCCCATTTGACCTCTTTGGAGCGACAACAGGCCACAGACAGCCGTAGAGAGCACAAGCGTTCCAGCTCGCTTGCTACTCTCAAGTCTTTCGCCTCGGCCTCTCATCCCAATCTACCGAGTACCGGCTCCTTGCATCCATCATCCACAGCGAGCAGAGCTTCTACCCAAGCCAGCGCTCCTCCAGCGACTGCGTCGAGTCCTTCGACATCAGGACAGATGCCAGCGCCCACTCAGCCTCCATTTCAGCGGGCACAGGCCTACAGATTCTCTCGCACCCAATCAGCAGCGCCTCCACATGTGTGCCCCACCGATGCTCACGCCTCTCAAGATCCCAACGCTCATCCCTCCGCCTCGCTCGATGATCTCGAGAAGGAGCGTCAAAGACTTCAGGCTGCCGCTGCTGCCAAGCTCGCAGAGCAGGAAGCTTGGGAGAAGACCCGCGGCGCAGGTAGTGCCGTTCTCGATCTCCTTAGTCTTCCAAATGCTTCAACAGGAGACACTGACGATGAGCATTCTAGTGGCTCAAACAGCAACGGGCGTCAGAGCCGTGCCACCACCCCCGGATCCGCCTCGGGTTCCGGTAACAGCGCTTCAGGAAGCGGCAATAACCATAGCAATAGCAATAGCCAAGCGAGCAGCTCCAGCTCCTCACGCACTCAGCGCAAGGTCAAGAAGCTCTCACGCACTTGGCAGGCTGCTCATGTCCTCCCTTCGCTCCAAGACGTGCAAGCGCGAAGATATGAAGCTGTCACTGTTACATCTGCCGACAAGCTCCTCAGTAGAGGCATCTCGGAATATACCCTTCTCCCCAAGATCCTCGGTAGAGGCAAGTTTTCCGGCGTCTTCCTGGCATCCAAACCTCATGGCCCCACAGGAGAGCCTCGACTCTTTGCGATCAAGCATACTCCGCTCTTTCCGCATCACCCTCTGATCGCAACTCGCCTTCTCCGTGAGCCAACGCTTCTGGCAGAGCTGCCACCACATCCGAACCTCGTCAATGTCTACGAGACCATTCGTACTTCTGGTCACTTTTACCTCGTCGAAGAGTATCTAGACGGCTACGTCACGCTAGAGGCGCTTCTACCCATGCGTTCCGAACAGTCGCCACCACATCACCCAATATTACCTACTGGTGTCGCCAACTGCGTCCTCGACCAGCTCCTCTCAGCAGTCCACGCCATCCATCATCCCTTGCAGATCTGCCATCGCGACATCAAACCGGAAAACATTCTCGTTCGCCCCGATACGCTGCAGCTCAAGCTCCTTGACTTCGGTTTGGCAACTCACTTCAGTCGCAGCGAGGCTAAGCTGTCCACTTGCTGCGGCAGTCCAGCCTTCCACTGCCCAGAGATCGTCGCGGCACTTCGCAACCCAGTCGGCACTGTGCACTACTGGGGACCCGAGGTCGACGCTTGGACTTGTGGCATCACTATGCTTCGATTGCTCACCGGTATTCGATACCCTATCGGCGCTTCGCACACCAGCGTTCGTTCTATAGCCATTCGAGCTCAGCGTGCTGTCGCTACCATCAAAGACCCCGAGCTTCGCGATCGTGTCGGCAAGCTGCTCGAGATCAACGGCGAACGCAGAATGCGCAACTTTGAGGACCTTTTCAAGGCTCTCCAGACATCGACCGACGAGCTTGAACGCGGACCAAAAGAGTTCAAGAGCACCACCTTCATCCCTGTCGAGCCTCTGCACAAGATGAATCTACCACTTGTCGTGGGACCTGCAGCCGAAGCCGCGCTCACTTCTCCACTGCTGCCAAGCGGTGCCACTCTCACAGCTTCAAGGCGCGCAACACCCATGAACTCGCGACCTACTTCCCCTACGCCGGGAGGCTGCGACGTCTCGGATGCAAACCTGTCGCCAGCCCCCTCACTGCTCCTCAGCAATCCGACACACCAACCTCCGCAGAGAGTCTTGTCCTACATCAAGTACTGTCTTCGTTGCGCTGGCATCTTGTACCATTGTTGGCCTGACACCAGCTCCTCCTCCAGCTTGCCATCGACGCCTGGCCCGTTCGATGCGGCCTTTCAAGACTACAACAACAGCCAGAGCAACGTAGGCACGAGCGCTACTCCTCGCTTCGGCAAGACATCAGCATTCGCATTCGCACAGTCAGCACAGTCTGAGGGCATTGCTCCAGCCTCACTTTCGCCCAGCACGCCGTTCCCGATCCAGGCAGCCCGTTCTGAGCGCGACCTTTACTCGCACATTCACATATTCGAGTGCGTACTTGAGATCGTCGACCCGCCCGAACATGCTGAGCAAGAGCCGCAAAGCTTCGTCCAGTCTATCTTCAGCGCCCTCAGCTTCGGTCGACGCCCTACTAATCGACGCAGCCGTTCGACACCGCCCAAGCCTGAGAACCTGCAACCAGCCGGAATGCCTAGACCTCCCGGTACACCAGCAGACGCACCTGTTTCAGGGTCTGGAAGCGCTTCCGGCAAATCTGGCCAAGTCAAATGCCTGACTTTCTACCTCGTCCTTCGCTTCCCACGACGACCATCAGGACACGTCAGCTTCGTCTTCATGCGACCTTCGTACAGCCGTGCTTCGAATGTTGCCAGTCGGTCTCATCGGGCTAGATCTCGTGCCTCGTCCGCTGTCGGTGCTGATCGCAAAAGTGGAGGTCTTCACCGCGATGCCAGCACGGACAGTCTCACGCATCTCAGCAAGCTTCACAGCAGTCACGCTGAGTTTGCAACGGGCATCCATCCACTCCGTAAAGCGATGATCGACTCGAACCACACAACGCCCCGTGCAAGCCGCACATCGAGTCCTGCCCACTCTTATGGCAACCTCAAGAAACGCGATGGAAGTCTTGCGCCGCATCGACGCGATGACAACAAGACAGAGCGCAGCAACAACCTCGGCCTCACTATTGAGACCTCACCGGAGCTGCTTCGTATCGAGAAGAATCAAGATTCAGCCCGCAACAGCCCCTCTCCTCACTCAGCACCCAACTCGAGGTCGACAAGCCGCGCGAGATCTCGCAAGTCGAGCCGCGTCCGTGCTCCGAGCGGATCGTACAGAGGGTCTGGCTCGAACAAGGTCTTTGTGCACATCACCGATGTGCGTGCGCTTGAGGCGGTCCGCAAGGCGCTCAGCATTGGAGGCACTACAACCGACTACAACCCGGACCTCGAACCCGACTACGAGGATCTGGACGGTCAGTGGGCGAGCCCGGACCTGCGTATACGCGAGATGACGCTTGGAGAAGAGTCTGATCCTGGGCCCAGTGGCAGCCTCGTCAACTCGAGGCATCGACGTCCAACCTCAAACCGACGCAAGCCCCATTCGCACCGCCAAATCTCGGGCTTGACTGCTCCTGTTGCCGAAGATCAGGACGCCGCCGAAGATGGGAAGGAGACCAGCCGTGCATCTCGACCCACATGGGCCGACGTACCCGCTGGCTCGATCAAACCACGCAACACCATTTCGCATGGCAGCGGCGATCAGGAACAGTACACACGCGGTCGTCCTCTTGGGCCCGCCGGCAGCTTGACTGCATCATCGCAATCGCAAACCCCGGCTACGGGTATCGCAGTCCCTACAAGTACACCTCGTTTGCGTGCTTCATCGAACCTCGCCTTTGCAGTGGTGCAAGAAGAGTCTTGGCCGTCGAACACTGATCACTCCGTTTCGCAGTCCAAGACCATGGTCGATATGCGTGATCGAAGCAGTGCAGAAGAACGCGCGACAAAGCAGCCAGATGCAACAGCTGCTCCCACTGTCTCGAACCCAACCGGCTTCGATTTGACTCAGGCAGTCGCATCTCTTGCTGCCCTGACCGCCGGACTGCTGAGAGAGGACCCTGTCTCTAAAGTCGAAGAGCTCGATTCTAGTGTCTCCGCCATTGCAGCTTACTTGCTCCGCCTTCAAACGGAAGACGTAGCACGCTTCACACAGGAGCTTGATACATTGTCCTTTGACCTCTTCAAAGCTATGTCTCTGCTTACAGGCCTCGTTGAGCGACTGTCTGGCTCGCCAGGCAAAGCTGCATCTATAGCTAGACAAGTATTGTATCTCCTAGGAGAGCACGCTTCTTCTCGAGAAGTGTACATGGCGGTTGACATGCGTTGTGGCGAGATGTTGGATGACGAAACTCGTTGCGTTGAGCTGTTGGGCGAAGATAATACCTGGAGCTCCGCAGCAGAAGCCATCTTCTCAATGCATCTATTGAACACTGTTTTACCGCGCATTCGAACCAAGAAGCCTCAAGCCTTTTCGCAGGTGTTCGGACGCTTGCCACAATGTCTCATGCTCGGACTTGCTGCTCTCGCCGACGTAGCGCCTGCAGCTTGCGAGAGCACAGCAGAAGAGGCGGTCACGACGTGTTGCTCTACGGCACTGATCGTGGTCGATTGGGAGGCACATTGTACCGGAACGTCGGAACACGAGCCCGTCAAGAAGACGTCACGAGAAGCACTCGGCCGCTTCCTTCAAGGTATTACCGTCTGTTTGCCCTACCTTGCCGGTGCGAACTTGGCTTTGTCTGAAGAGTACTTCTTCGCACAGAATCCACGATACGCGTTGGGCCGAAAGGACGAGACAGGCATTGTCAAGCGTAATGAAGCGCTCTTTGCCGAGATCTCAAAGACGCTTGCTTCGCTCGAGGTGGACCTGGGTTTGATCTGGGCGAATGCTTTGGTAGGTATGTCGCATGCACCTGAAGACGATGATACGCGCGAGACATTGGTAGCTCTGGGTGTTGCTGGGTTCGTGCTGCATGTTCATCTGCTGCATTCGGGATATGCTCGAGACCGTCCATCGGAATGGAAGGGTGTCAAGGCGCAAACGCAATTAGAAGCAGCACTTCCAGCGATTCTGCTTGTAGTGAGCGAGCAGACCAAAGCAGCGGCATTACCAGAACTCGAAGAGGGCAAAGAGGAAGCACTCGCAGATACCAGCCTACTTTGGCTGCAGTGGTGTCTAGGCGGGCTGCAGCAAGACGCATCGGCAGGACAACGCATCTTGCCTGTGGAACTGGCAGTGAGCTTGGCACAGTCGCTTGCTATGCAAAGTGTCATCTCATCGAGTCCACCAGCACGACTGATCCGGTTCAAGCTGCTGACGGATTTGCTTACTCACCAGATGGAGAAAGCGGCTGCGTTGCAGGTATTGGGTCATCTGGTCTCAAGCTCTCCTTTTGCTCAGTTGCGTGCTGGAGGCGTTTCTATCTTGCGTACGGCGATGGCTGTCTGGCTGTCCCCGTTACGAAGGGATGATGACTCGGACGACGTCCCTGTCGAAGAGCTCGTGGCTTTGCTGGATCAGATCTTTGTTCTGCCCAGCAACCTGCAGATCGCTTCGGAGGAGGTAGAAGCAAAGGCAAACGGATTGGTCGGAATACTGGCAGAGGAAAGCGGCAAATTCAACGAGCTTCTGTCGCTTCTCTTTTGGGTGAAGACACAGAGACGCTCAGGCAACCTTAAGGAACATGGCATGATCAGCTCGGACAAGTACAGGAACACGTTCGTAGAGCCACTGCAGAGGCTTGTTGAGCGCCTCGCTGCAGCACGAAAGTCGTCAACGGCTACAGACGGAGGGTCGGACGCATCTCAGGAACAGCACTGGCAGCAAATTGAGCTGCTTCAGATCGCACTACAGCGCTTGACCGATTCTCAGAATTAACGACCCTTTGCATGCTTTATCATAAAGAATACGATACCATTACAATAGGGCCGTTCAACGCGTGTGCTTTTGTAGCTTTACCCTAAAGTGTGCAGTAGCAGAAAGCAAATTTGGCAGAGAGTTGCATCGATCCTGTAAAGCACTCCAAGAGGAACTTTACACTACTAATTCTTCAGAAGCAGTATCTTTGTTGTTCCCCACACTGCAAACCATAACCATGCCACAATACAGTCAGACCACTCTCAGTCAGCAGTCAGCCCTTGCAACAGTGACAAGTCTCCTTCTTTCCAGCTCACCTGCCATTCCATCTGTCTGCTCTGCTGCACAGCAACCCAACTTGATTTCAACTGTTGCAACCATTGGACACATTGCAGATCAGCTATGGAGCGCACGCTATCTTGCAGACCAAAGGGTGCAGCAGAAAGACAGGGCCTCAGACAACATTCTTTCCTTGCTTGACAAGTTCCATCAGAATGATAGACAAGCCTTCCGCAGGATGGTCAGAATGTGGCTGGAAGCATTTGATTGCATCCTTAAGTGGATCAGAGATCACAAGGTCTTCAAGGCCAACTCCAGAAGCCCAAATTTCCAACTTACTGTCTTCCTCTACAGAATGGGACAACATGGAAATGGTGCCAGCATCCGAGATGTTGCTCATATACTTGGCTTGAGCATGGGCTCAGTTGTCAACTATAGCAACAATGTGACAGCTGCACTCTTTGATGCACACAGCCAGAGCTTAACTTGGGTAACTGAAGATGAGAAGATCAAGTCCAAGGACTGGGTACTCACCAAGACTGGGATTCCTGAATGGCAATATGGCTTTGCACTGGTGGACAGAACACTGGTACCACTACAGTTCACACCAGGCATGGAGGGGCATTTTGATTGGAAGAAGAACTACAGCTTGAATGTTCAACTAGTTGTTTTGCCACACAACCTCAAGATCATCAAGTATGTTGTTGGCTGCCCTGGATCTACTCATGACAGCAGCGCTTTTGCCAAGTCTGACATCTTCAAGAATCCTTGCTGTTATCTCACCAAGGGAGAATGGATTTGGGCCGACCTAGGGTATGGGCTATCTGAGCACATAGTGTCTCCATATGGGCACTCAGTCTCTCTTCCTTCTGATGATTTCCAACAATTCAACAAGGCAGTAAGCAACATCATAATCTGATCAGAACATGCTATAGGCTATTTGAAGGGCCACTTCCAAGCTCTCAGAGGGATGCGGCCACTTATCTGGGACAAGGATACACACACTTCAGCTTGCCAGCCAGTGATTGCAATGTTGGTGGCACACAATATTGCCTTGGAGTTTGATGCTGTTGATGATTATGATTTCTATGCAGGACAGGACTTGAGTGCCCCTGAAGCTACACAGTTAACACAATCCATCCAGCATCATCAAGAAGAAGAAAACCTGTTGTACTTGGAGGAACAGGCATTCCTTAGTAGATTTGTGTCAAGGCACCACCAGGATAAAGATTGGAGGCACAAAGCCAGGCTTGTCCATGAAGCACTTCACAAGGCACTGTTCAGGGGAAGAGGAATGGTATTCAGACAGACAACAGAGGAGTCACAGCTACAGGAGAAGACAAAAGAGCGCTTGTGCCAAAGATGAATGGTCTATGTGTCCTTCTGTGTCACTTTTCCAATCAGCTCCCTCATGAAGGCCTGCATCTGCTCATCTTGCCTTGCAGCTATATTGTCCATCTTTTCCAACATGTGCTCCATAAAGGAATGCTCTTCCTGATGCAATGCCATCTGATGCTCTGTCTGAAGTTGCATGGCCTTGAGATTGTTGTCAGAGATGTGAACTTGTGACTGTGACAGAGCAGCAATTTGGTTGTCATGGAAGATGAATGTTTTTGCTTCTTTACAAGCTGTTCCTTCCTTGCACCAAGCTGAGAGCTGATTTGGTCTGGCAAGAGAATAGAAATGTTGCTACAGCTGCTTGATGCAGATGGTGCAGGCATATGGCATAGAGGGATGTGTTGGTGGTGCTCATTGAGTGACCCCATGCTTGGGAGAAGATTGTCATTGCTGTTTGAGTCATCCACCTCAATGCCAAGGCTCTGACTGATGGTGTCAGAGTGGCTGTTGAGCTGTAGACATGAAAAGGCAGGAAGTTGGCTACAGGGAGACTCTTGCAAGAAGCCACTGGAGAAGATGTCAAGATTTTGTGCTGGCTGCCAGTTGATGTATAGTTAATGGAAATTGTCAAACCATGGTTCTTCCTGCAGAATCCTGTTCTGCTCTCTGAGAAGTGGACTGTCTGTATGAAGGTCAGATAGTAAGAAGCCTTGACCTGTCTGGCTCATCTGGTCATACCATGCCTTGAACCAGTCCTTCAAGGATTTGACTTTCTGAAGCACAACCTTTGCACCAGGTGGGTCATCAGCTCGTAGCTGGAGTCCAATCTCCTTTGCAATTGCAGTCTTGTTGGGCCCCCACACTGTATCATTGCTTCGATTGTGTATGAGGATTGCTGCCCAGTCAGCATGTTCTGAAAGGATGTCAACTGGACATTGCTCTTCAGCTTGAGTCCAGTCCCTGTGCCTCCTCTTGTGAGCATTAGCTGCTGGTGTTGCTTGAAGTGCAAGTTGGTGTTCTTGGGTTGCCAACATGATTGCTGGTTGCAGTGTGCTTTGTAGTCAGAAAGGTTGTGTGCAGAGATGAATCAAGGTATGTTTGAATCCAGGCTGACCTTTAGCATTTCAAATTGCTGTGATGGTGTTATTCCAAGTCAAAGCTCAAGTCCAGAGGGGGACTTGGCTGTTTCAGCAATTTTGAGTCCAGAAACTCCCAAGTCCCCCTCTCCATTTTCGAGAGCAAAATCCAGGCTGGTTGAACACACCTGCTGCTTTACTCTAATTTCTTTAGCCTTGCGCGACGGCTTGAACATCCCTAATCAAATTCAATTGGGAACGATACTTCTGTGTTATTGCCGAGTCTTAGCTTGCTCGCTTGATAACATAGCTGTGATCCTATCAACCGGAGAGATCGGCGTCCGATCTGCACAAGCAGCTTTTAAGAAACCCATGACAACATCCATACACAAGCCAAGGTCAGGCACTTTCAAGCCCACTCCTGCACCCAAATTCGCATATGACCTTGCATATAATCATCTCTGACGAGTATTGGTTGGGTTGGGGTTGGGTTGAAAGGCGACTTGGCTCTTGGGACTCTTTTTGCACAGTTGAAGCATGTGGTGCCTCGGCGATTGAAGCATGCAAATGCAGTCTTCGCCGAGCCCATGTCCAATCACCAACTTCGCTCACTCGGGCTTAGTGCATTGTCCAGGCCAAATGCTGAGCATCAAGACACTGGTCAATTGATAGCCGGTATCCTTTCTCCATAGCTTCACAATCATGCTCCGGGCTCACTACCCGAGCATCATATATGCATGCGTAAGGCATCAAGACGTATATAAGCACTTGAATCATCCTGTATCTAGCATGTACACATTATCGCAATCGACACCTGTGATCATCGACTTTGACACACGATTTGATTAACTTAAAAATGACGCTCTTCAACTTGCACGGTATCGGAGAGCAGAACAATGCGATTGCTGAGTCCAGCCCAGACGCGCACGCCTTTCTTTGAAAATCACGTGATGCAATCCCGGGTTTTCAGGCGTACGACCGCTGACACACCGCATGCCGGCCTTGAGGGAATCCCAGCCCAAGTTCCCGTCCAGAAGCGACGAAAAGGCAGCGACCCTGTCAAGCCGGACGATAACTTTGTGGCGGGAGGTTGCAGGAGCATATGATCCAAACGATGCCGCCACAGCAGCACATGTTGCCGCATCAGGTGCAGCACCGAATCGGATGTCCAAGCTGCTATGCAATACAACTCTCTCGATAAAACAACAAAGAACAACCGTTTGCGATACATTCGCCAATACTGAAACAAGATCATTCGTCAAAACAGAGCCTGCTCGAGAGGTTGATCAACCCCTAAGCGGTGGCTGCATACTAACTGGAGGATCGAACGAAAATCGAGAGAATAGGACACTACTTTGACGCTGCTACGGCCGTGTCCGTTGACCATCCTCATACGTCGGGTGCCGGCTTCGTTGTCCTCTTTGGAGCGCTTGCTGCATTTATCTTTCGAAGGCCACTGTTCAAGCAGTATAGGAGTTTCAGGACTCAGGACTTTCGGTAGCAACGTTCCTGTTTCCATGTCTCACAGCTCAAACCTTGCACGTTGATTGCTCAAACCATGTTTGATGATGTCTCGGCGAAGGTCTAGTTCCATCGTTTCGGCCCGAGCTCTACATGACTGTATACTTCTCACTGCTGCGCTTACCACATTCTTTAACCGTTTTATACATGCGATGACAAGCTTTAGGGGCAACGATGTGATGTTCCTGATCGGAGCAAGTGTGGACTGGTCACGAGGTGTTTTGAGTGTGTTCTCCTGTCAACCGGTGGCTTCGACCCACATGACTTGAATGAAATGCGACGTTTCGACCCCTGCGAGTTCAGAGCCACATCGTTGGTGGCGATGGAGATACAGTTGCGGATGAAGCGCCATCAGCATTCCCCCATACAACTCATCTGCAGATTTCTTGTTGAGTCCGAAGCATCTCTTTCGACCCTCGATCGGTGTCGGCGTCGAGATGCGTGACCTGAAGCTAGATCAATTGGTTCCGAAGAGATCAGGAAGGCACATTCAAGCGTCAACCTGTGTGAGAACGCACAACCAGAAGTGTCAACCCCTTTCTGTTGCCTATCGCATTGTGCGGGCGATACGGTGCATTGTTAGCGAAAGATGACGGGATCTATTGTTCAAGCAACATCAGGAATGAGCAACGCCTGCGGGCACTGTCTCACCGTCAACATGCATAAAGGCTGTGCCCACCTGCTCGGTCAGAGAACGTGTCTTGCCACAACAACCCCACCAAGACAGGATACAAAATGTCGTCTCAACCACCTTTGATGGGCCTTTAAGTCGTCCACAAACACTTCTCCATTTCCCAACACCATCCTTACTGCGCACAAGTACAACTATCGCCATGCGTTACTTAGCTTTTCAATTGCTCACTGCGAGTCTGCTGGTCATGAAGCTGGCTTCTGCTCAGGGTCTACCTCCTCCACCTGGAGAACCGAAAAATCCCGTAGACCCGCTCGCCAGCGGTCAGTACTCGAATGGTTTAGAACTCCGCCCTAACTGGGCTTCTCCTGGCGGTCAGCCCGGCGCTCCTCCCAGCAGTTTCAAGCCCGGACTTTCTTCCCCAGCCGCTAAACCGCTGCCGAAAGGCCTTCAGCTCGAGTCTGGCTTCCCAGGCCAGCCCACCAAAGCCGTCATGTACACGTACGTCCCCAAGACCTTCAAGAAGGGCAATCCGATCCTCGTTGCTCTTCACCACTGCGCTGGCACTGGTCCAGGCTATTACAGCGAGTACCCTGACTGGCCCAAAACAGCCGATCAGAAAGGATTCCTCATCGTCTACCCTTCTTCTCCTGGAGATAAAGGCGACTGTTGGGATGTATCTTCCAAGGCCTCACTCAAGCATGATGGCGGTGGAGACTCGCAGACTATCGTGGAGATGGTGAAGTACGCCAAGGAGAAGTACGGATGCAATGATCATCAGGTATACATGGTCGGTCATTCGTCCGGTGCAATGATGGTACAGGCGTTGGGTGCTGCCTATCCGGATGTATTTTTGGCCGGGGCTGAGTACTCTGGTGTTCCTGCCAACTGCTTCCGTACTGGGAAGCTTGCTGGAAACGATTGGAATTCTACTTGCACCGGAAATACTTTACACGAATCGACATCATACTGGATTGGACAGGCGAAGGAGATGTTTCCTGTAAGTTCCGAATAAAGTCTGCAAAATTGCTTGAGTGGAGATCGCAGTGAGCTAACGATGTGTCGGCTTTCTTTTCTATCTGTACACTTTTGCAGAGCTACAAGGGCTCGATGCCGCGAATGATGCTTGTTCACGGCAAAAACGACGAGGTCATCGGCTTCAACCAGCATACGGAGGCCGTGAAGCAGTGGTAGGTGCCATTACCTTCCTTCTTGTAATGACTTCGGAACACGCTTTCTGACTCTGACATAACTTGTTCGCTTTTAGGTGTGGACTCCACAACCTAGACCCAAGCCGTCCCACGAAGGTCTACAAACTTCCCGACGCACCGAACTATGTAGTCTCGGTGTACGGCTCAGATGTCATGGCCATCGCAGCTGATGGTGTTACTCACGATAATCCGGCGAAGGTTGGCTTGACTGCACAGTTCTTCGGCCTCTAATCACTTCTGCACGACCCAAGCTGAAGCGATCACCTGACACTGCGCTTATCTGTAACGTCATCCAATCGATAGAGAGATACGCGCTTGCACTCGTTCTTGATTGTCAATGTCATTTCTCTTCATCCTTTCCTGCAACGTCGTTTTGTGTCAGTTTCTATGCGAGTCGACTGGCTGTATACCAAAGCCCCCTGCAAAATTGTGTTGACATGTACTGTACTGTACTGTACAGTATGCTACGAAGACGGATGCTCGGGTATGCTTCGGCCCCTTGAAGTTTGAGCAACGTGACCGACCGGTGGCGGTGGCGCCAGTGGTTGACGTCTCATTTGCATTCCCCCACCCAACACTTCTGCATGGTGGCTACAGAAAAGATCAACAGAGTTCATTAGGCTTAAATTTGGTCAGAATCGGCATCGCAACCGCTCTGATGGTAAAATAGCCATCGAAGTTCGCACCCCGGCCTCGACAACGTATCATTGCAGCTTTCGACTCATTCATGCCTGGTTGCACGGGCGCCACGTACGGGGCACTGTAATCGCACCCCTTGCGCTCCTTTTGAGTCGTTGACTCGACAACGGAAACTATCAATACTGGTAGTTTCGGGGTCGCTGTGGACGAGGCGTTGGTACACATGACTCTGCTTCGGCCGAGTTGGCAGCGAGTCGGGCCGCTATTTCGGATCAAGTGAGGGCACGGAAGCATATGTATACTGGCCAGGATCCAGCTCGAGAGATATGTAGGAAAGCTGTGCCTGTATCGACTCGTATCAGGCTGAGGACCTCGGGGTGTACGATGACCATATCAGGGAAAGATAAGGGCCAAGGAGAGATAAGGGCCTGAGCTCTATCGCTGCAAGCCCTCTTACACTGCCTCGTCATGCTTCAGACTCATGTTTTGCCTCAGCATGTTACTGAATCATTCACAGGATAAGACGTATAAAACACGCAACATCGATCAGCATCACGAACCCGACAGGTGTCATCAACCGTTTGTTGATATCGGGCCACTATCGATCAGATCGGGAAATTTCGATTTTCCTCTGTGCGTTGACTGCTGTGGCGTCAGATTGCATCGGATTCGGCTGTCATTTTGTGCATCGTCTATTTACGGCAGTAGCGAAGGTCCAAGGAACACCGTTCCGACCACCCTTTCCGCTGGAAACAAAAAGAAAGCTCTGTCTTGAACTTGAGGTACCCGAGCTCTAATCCTTTTGTTCTTTCGGCTGAACGGAAACCCTGTACGCAAACACAGGAACACGAACAGTAAGCACTGCCTTTGCCGCCAAAGTTGATTTTTTGAGCACTTCGAGTTACCGCAGGGAAGAAGACATAGCCTTCTGCTTCCACCCCGGAAATCCGAAATCTTGGAAGCCGAATCGCTTATGTGCAATCTGGTCGTCGTCGTTCGGCCGTGTCGCCTGTTCATGCCGTCCCTCGCAACTCCGAATCAAACTCTGAGTGTTCTATTGGAGCTCTGAAAAGTACTGTACGACGGAACTGCTCAACGCTGCCTTCTATGTGGGGGCAGGGTCAAGCTTTGGGAAGCGCCGCCGTGATACAAGCAGATTGAAAGGTACAAAGCGGAGGCAGCTCAACGAGGAACTCAAACCATACCATTTCGCCAACGCACAGCAACCACTTCTCTTCTTAGCACCAACCGTCCTGAGCAGCCCAACCTACCAAGATCACAATGGCTTTCCCACGAGCTATCCTCCTTTCCGCCCTGTTGGGCTCTGCCTACATGGTAGAGGCTGCACCTATCTCGTCGTCATCTTTCTCCTCTTTCTGTCAGCCCAACTTGAAGCAGTGGGGTCAGATCACCTTCAGGGGCAAACCTCTTAGCATCGAAAACTCTGGAAACATCGTCGTCGGTGGCAACCCTCTCAACTTTGCCGTGGCCACTTGTTCCACCCAGTACTTGGGCTCCAAAGGTCTCATGGAGTCAAGCCGGGGTTACTTTGTCAACGCCAACGACCCTTCGCAATGTATGACTGTCAGCAACCTCGATCAGAGCAACGCTACTTTCTCCTTCTCCGACTGCCGATTCAATGGCGCTGGTGATATCTGGTCATCCCAGTCCTTTGCCTGGACCTTCGACAACAAGGGAGCTGAACAAACCGGTTCAGTTTGGTTCAACGGCGAGAACTTCAACAACAACACTTCCATCTACACTCTCCGTGCCCGGGACGCCCAGCCCACCATTGACGGCCAGCTTGGCGACCTCATTGCCGAATACACGCCCAACCTCAACGCAATCCCTAGTAACCTTCTGCAGATCCCTATGCAAGATCTTCCCGTCACCGCACCCGCCAGGGACCCTTCTTTGTCCTGTCACGCTCCCAACCGTGGTCAGATTATCTTCAACAACCAGACCTCGAGCTCCAATGGATACGACGGACCCCTCAACTCCAAGTGGGAGGCCGAGTCCGATACCTCAGCCAAGTTCCTCTTCGAGGAGTGCGACTACTCTTTCGTAGGCCTTAAGGCTGAAGGTGACTACATCTACGGTCGTATACATCCTGCCACAGACGTTGCTGATGGTGGCTACAACTGCTACTTCCTCACCGCCGATACTTCTTCCGGCCCCAACAACGAGCCTGTTGACAATTCGTGGATCAACGGTTTCCAGGTTCAGACTTGCTCGTACACCGCCGACCCCGGCCTCGACCTGGTCAAAATCAACAGGAACGACAACACCTTCAACTATGTTCCCTTCGGTAACGGCTCTCAGCCTGGCAACATGTACTGGTACGCCCAGGCAGCATACGACACCGATTACGGCGTCAAGCAGTACCAATTCGACCCCAAGGGCGTTGGGCAGGCCTATCTCTCTCCCAACAACGCCAACTTGACCAAGTTCCCTCCTGCCAAGGTCACGTTCAAGGCCGACTAAGCCCTTTGTTGTTTTGTCTGGTTTCTTCGTCTCTTTTCGCATCCGCATTTCATCGTAGAAGCATCGCACACTGTATCTCAACTAGCACTCCTCGCATTCGAAATGGACCAGTTTGTCTTGATGCTTCCTTCGAGACTCTGAAGTCTGACATACACGCCTTTGACTTTGGACCTTGAACAGGTTGCACAGGCTCTGAGCATATGATTCTTTGTGATACGCCTCCAGGCGTCTGGATTTCGCAACTCTGTTTTTTTCGGAGGCTCTTCGGACAGATGTGCAACTGCTACAAATCTTGCTTATTTCGAAAGAATGGAGGCTACGAAACATGAGTATATATACTTTAACACCTCCATTGACACTCGTCGAGCTGTCACAGGTGACTCGAGTATCTTTTCCTACCTAACTCCAAACTGTGTGTCCAGTGGCAACGCCTTTCATAACCGTTGCCATGTCAAGGCACAGCTCGGCGCACTCCATATCTCGGCGTCAGCCCTGGAGAGTAAGCGGCGTATGTTGCCACGAACTTTGCCCTTATCTCGGTCGCGCCAACATCGCGCTTAATTTCGGTCCTCTGGTCCTGAATATTCCGACTTATCATGTTAGACCCTAGAAGTTCCGGCGTATCTTCAACTGAGGCGAAACAAGGTAGAAACAAGTGGCGTCGTCGGAGAGCCAAGTTATGTTCAGATGGCGGTTAGGCTTTTGCTCTGCCACAAGCGCCGCTAGTACAGTTAACTGGGATGTTCGAAAGCGGAAAGTGTCACATCACACGTGACCCGTCCCGTGGCAAGGGAGTTTGTGCTGAGTTGTCTTTAGACAAAGCAGTTCACTTGCTCGGGGCCTTGCCCAAGTGAGCTCGAGGCAGACTGGGTCTGACCCTCTTTGTCACCATCCAGCATGCTCATGCACGCAGAGACACAATCGCACACAAAAAAAAAAGAGGTGTGGGTTTGAACGCTTGGTATAATTATTGGCAGTGATGAGAAAGGCATGAATAGCGAAGATATCAAACCATGTGCGGACACTAAACAATATACAGAGTGGAAGAGAAGCACATCTTCTTGATGGGGATGCCGGGAGCAGTGAGAGGCCTAGAGAAGTTGGCACGCGAGAGACTCGAAGAGTGGCGAAGCATCTTGATCCTGAGCTCGTCCGAGTTGAAAGCAGCAAGAGGCCTCCTCATCGGGCTCATGGGACGAGCGCTGCTTGGCCTCAGCAGAGGCGAAGAGACGGGCGAGCGGTTCTCGTTACCGGATCCAGAGCACCTGCGGCAGGCACCCGAGGTGCGGGTGCGAGGAAGCTCAAATTTTTTGCGAGTCTTGGACTTGGACTTGATGGTGCTGATGTCGAGACCCTCGTGAGTGATCTCGATGTCCCAAGGGTTGGGAAGCTCGGGGAAGAGGGGAAGGGGAATGGCATCGGCAGACCTCTTCGCGAGGCAAGCGATCTTCTTCCACACGGTCGTTCGGCTCTCGAAGACGACGGTGGCCTTGCTGAGCGAGTGGACCTTGCCACCCTTGAGCGCGATCTTGAGTGCATCCTGTCATGCGGTACGCTCGGCGGCCGTGATCTCCTCCTCCTTGGTAGGAGGGAGAGGAGCATCGTCCTCACCAAAAATGCGTGCCATCATCATACCAATCCATCCATCTGTACTTACCGTTCGTCGTTGTCGCATGCAATTGAAGCCGCGTCCTACCACTCAAGTCCGATCATCCTCTAACAAGATTGTGGCGAAATTGGCTCTTAAGAGTAACTCGACATTGTGTTGTGTTGTATGCGATATACGATAGGGACGCTGTGATGCGAGGGAAGAAACATGAGGCCGCCTGCGGTGTCGAAAAGCTTATATGAGAGAAGGCGAGTGAAAGCGAGAAGCCAGGCGGGAAGATGGGAGAGTTGAGCGCTGAGGGATGAGAGATCCGCTTTGAGTGTGAAGCGCAGAAAGAAGCGTCGGATGAAACAAGCGAGAAAGGTAGCTTTGCTGGTGTAGTAGCGTGTAGGGGAGAGATGTGGGATGGTGGGTCTATCCAAGATGTTCGGACCAAGATCAGACGTCAGATTATATGGCACTCTCAGAAGTGAGTGAGCTTCGATGTCATGGCTTAGCTCGGATACTGGCATAGATGCAGTCAAAGCCAGTGTGACAAGCGGCTGGTAGTGTCACAGAGTGCACAACGCTCTGACCTGTGAGACCTGTGCGAACGCCTCTGCCACAGGACAGCTGAAGGACAATCTTTGTCTTAGAGGGCATTTGCTCAGGAGAGCCAGCGGTGTGGAACACCGACAGAGCGGGTGTCAAGTATTGCCAAGAGTTGAGGGAGACACGACAACGTAGGAATTCCATCCATTGAAAATTTTTTGCAGCAGTCCAGCACACATGCAAATGGAGAGGGGGACTTGGGAGTTTCTGGGCTCAAACTTGCCAAAACAGCCAAGTCCCCCTCCGGACCTGAGCTTGTACTTAGAACAACACCATCATAGCAAATTCGAAACACCGCAACTCCAAGTCTGCAGAACGAAAGCGGCAGAGGAATTGTTCGACCGCTGTAGTAAAGAGGCAAATGCCGAATCCAGAGGAGGTCTCCCTGAGGCGGACTTTGTGGCTGCGGATAGCGGAGGGCTCGATGAGCTGCAATGTTTCAGGTAGGTATTGTCCGACCAACACCCTTGATTGACTGCAAGCGGCTCGGTACTTGCGAGGGGCCAAGAATGTGAGCTATGGCGGCTAAGGTTAGGGCACAGCTAGACCGGCAGAGTGTTTCTGTCAGATGTCTCGGATAATAAGTCGGAGCGGAGCCACAGTTGGTATGAAAAGATATACACTATAACGCTAGTTTTGGACCAGGCTACACTGGCAACAACAACGGAAACAACAACATTGGTGACAACATTGGTAACAACAATGCCTCGTCCGGTAATGGTAACAACAATGGCAACGTTGTCGTGGGTGATGTTTACGCTGTCGGAAGCAACACTTCGCAGAACGGTACAGGCAATGGCAATGTCGTACTTGGCAACTCTGGCATTGTGATTGGTAACGGTGGTTCCAATGGAAACATCTACCTCAGGCGTGCCGAGGAGTGCTCTCAAAAATGATTCAGAGATCTGAAGCTTGAGTTGGGGAGGGTGCTGCGAACCCTAAGGCACTCCTCCAATGCGGGTTCTTGCTTCCTAACATCAATCTTGTATATCTTTATTTGTATATACATGTCTCTCTCAACCTCTCTTTAGACACCGCCGTTACGGGCATTCTCTTCTCTTCATCATTCGTGTCCCTCTCGCGGGCCTCAGCATACTGTCCTTCTTAGTTCCAATCGTCGTGATTCTCGTTTCTACCTTCTGCTTCAGATGCAGAACGTGGCACGAATCCAATACACATTCCTTTGGCTTCTATTTGCCGGATTCGAGGTTGAGACCGTGCATGGGAACGCGGGGAGATATGTCGGGTATCTCGGAACACGTGCAGATGCCTTCGTTGCTGATTTGTTAGAATGAGGCGTATGCTGGATGTGTCTACTGAAGCTTCCACTCGCGTTGGATGGCTTGAATGACAGCCTGTTCCACATTGTCTACCAAGATGGTAGGCTTGTAGTTTGGTGGCCCGTTATGATCCTTGTACACTCCTGTACGAACAAGGGCCGAGGACCATCCGAAGTCAACAGCGCCCTTAATGTCGCTTTCGGTGTTGTCGCCGACCATCCAGACGGAGGGACCGAAGAGCTTGGCTGTTTCGGCAGTGGTGGAGGAGGGCGCAGTGTTGATGAGGTGTTGGCGAAGCAGCTCGTTCGCGTAGTCGTAGGTGATGCGATTTGGCTTGCCAAAAACTGTAGAATGCATTTCGCGGCCGGTTGTGTGCTGAGAGGAACTCAAGACAAGAGAACGGAGGGTAAGCAGATGAAGCTAGATTTCCTCAAAAGTTGAGAGTGCGGGTCGAGGCATACCTTGTATACATTTTCAATAGCGAGTCTGAAAGCGCCTTGACCGAATCTGACTACGCTGTGGTCGTTGCCCCATACTGTGATCGAAGGAAAGGAGATATAATGAGTCAATTTGTGCATGATGCGAATGTTGCGAGTTACTTGTCTACCTACGCAAATCTCCATGGGAAAAGTAGATCGGGATCTGCTTCTCCGGCAAAGGCTCTGTTGGCGGATGCTCTGTACCGAAGACGCCATTGTGCGATCTGAGGATGTCAATTATCAATTGTGTATCTCGGCCCCATTCTCTGCTGTCGTGGAAGACAAGAATGGCGGTGAACTGGATCTTGGCAAAGTCATCCTTCTGTACACATTCAGTTCCGAGGTGAAGAAGAATGCCCGTTAGCCAGCGTTCTAGATATGTGGCTCATCATTCCATTTTACTCACTCGAAGGTATGGAAGCTGATCTGGATGCACGGTGGAAAACGGCCAAGCTGCTGGCTTGTGGGCGTGCAGATCGAGGGTGGTGTATACGTTGTTGAATCCATAGCTTTGCATCACTTCTCTTGCAGCGTTCGGTGGTGTCTCTGGGCCCCCGACCATGAGGATGGGCTTGTCAGCATATAGCGGAACGAGAGACTTCATGACAGTGTGAGCTTGGATGATCTGATCCTGAGTGACTGGTACTTCGAATTCCCTTGCGAGGTCCTTGGCACGAGCCGACTCGTGCTTGCCTCCACCATTGGTGATGAAGATGTATGGAATCTTTTGATTGCGAGGATTGTTGCCTTCCAGGATTTGTAGTGCTCGTTTGGCTTCAGGTAGGACATTTGGACCTGCCTTGAGAACGCCATCAATATCGAATGCAAAAGCAAGCGGCTTTTGGAGTTCAGCGGTGTTGGAGAGGCGAGAGGTTGTGGTTGAAAGCAGGCGCGATTGCAACAATGAGGTGGAATTGGGGTTGCCGAAGAGCAAAGCTCTACTTCTACCGCCTATCCTCAGCATGTCTGATATCGATCAAGGCGTATATGATGGTTGCTATGTTGAACCTTCCAAGGCCAAGTCGACAAGCTGCTCGTGTAACCAACAAGAAGAAATGCCGTTTCGCTTAGTCGGACCGAAGATCCGTGCGCAGTTCTATGACGCTTCCTCTGAGAATCTCGGGACTCGGACGGGCGATGGGTCAGGATGTTAGAGCGATGTCAACTAACACTGTAGATGAAAAATCCCCACGGCGGAGGTCGTAATCAGTCGCCGAATTTAGCGCGTTTCACCGAGCGTGGAATGAAGGTGGAGAAAGCGAAGGTCCGGCAAACAGATTATCGAAATCTCGACTTTGCTCTTCTCGTGCGACTCTGATCCGGTTGTTTAGCTGAACCGGAACTATAGCCGGCTAGTGAATCATATTGAGAAGCGCCTTATATGATGGTGTCAAGCTCTCTGTCCTCTCTTCTCCACAACAGGGTCCCTTTCACAGACAGGCTTCCACCCGGTCCACCAACTACATTCATCGTGCATGCTGTCGTCTTCAGCATCACCGCTGCATACCCTACTCAAAGCCTCTGCCCGCCGTGCACTATCCACCTATCAGTCTACCAACAAGGCATCGAATTCCTGCATCCATCCATTTGTGTGGAGACAACTTGCTGCTATCACCAGATCCTTCAGCCAAGAAAGCATAGTTCAGATCACGTTCAGATACACGATGCCTCAAACGAATTCATCAAACAGGTTGGGCAAGCAGAGCAAGGCTGCCAAAGCCGCCAAAGCCGCCAAAGCCGCCAAAGCCATCCTCCATCCCAAGTCGACCATCGCTGCTGCCAAGGCGAACCACAGTCGTTCTTCCAGCGTCGAGTCCGCCAACGTCTCGGATGCATCCAAGCCTACCAAGTCACCTGCTTCATCGATCAAGAAAACTATGTCCAATGCAAGTATCGCGTCAGGTGCAGCCAGAGCATTGTCAAACCCTCCTTCGGCTTCCGCAAGTCCGGCAAGAAACACTGCAAGTCTGCCAACGTCGGCGCAAGCACCATCGTATCTTGGCCCTCCCGTCAACAATGATTTACTCAGCATGAAGAAGCAGGCAATCGAACGCACCAAGTCAGCGCAGCAGACCCCTCCCACCGCGCCTGCTTCCCTTCCTCCTGCAGTTGCTGCACTGTCTGCACCTCCACGCGCTAGTCCTGCGGCCATCCCAGTCGCACAGTCGACGTCTGCCAGCAGTACCGCAGCTCTGGTCAGCGCCGCTGCGGACGTGCCCTACACCATCGAGGAGACACCTGTCGAGTCGCAAGTCAACAATGCTCCAGTCGAGCCTTCACTTTCTGCCCACACTGATAAAACTCCAGCCCTTGATCCTTCAGTCAGCGCCCCAACCGTCACGGCGTCGACCGTTACACGATCATCGCTCGGTCAACAGTCCGCACCATCCGCACAAGCAGACAATCTCGTCTCCTCACATGACTTACAAGACCCGAAAGCGAAAGCGACACAGCAATTCGCATCGGAAGTCGCTGAAGCCCTCACGAATTCGACAGCTGATCCTCAACAAGTAACTTCAGACGCCGCTGCTGCTCCCACTCCAATCGCTCTTACAATCGTCAACAAGGCTGCCGAGGTAGTCGATTCGACCGAGCCAGACTCAACACCTTCTCTTGCAAACACATCCACCTCTAAGTCCACGGAAGCGGAGCCAGCTTCAGCAGAAGACTTTGCCGCAACCGTCGCCGCTGTTGTCAAGGTATCCTCGTATACTCCTCCCGAACTTGCCCGCGTCCAGCACAACACCTTCGTCTCTCGACCTACAGACCCCTCGCGAGCTGGTATCCACAAACTGGACGCCTCTACACTCCCTTCGCCCTTACGACGGATCGATCGACAGGGAGGCGTTGTGCGTTCTCCTAGCCACGTCATCATCTTGGGCTGGATGGACGCGCCTATCCGACTGGTTTCCAAGTATGCCCAGCCATACACCGTTCTCTTCCCAGATGCCACCATCTTTATCCAGCTTTCGGATGGAAAAAGTTATCTTGCTCGAGAAAATGTGAGAAGGGAACAGTTGCAGCACGTCATTGCTGAAATCAGCTCTTCGTCCAATGCTCCAGAAAAAGGGTTCAAGGAGGTGCAGACCAAAGATGTCGGCGATTCGACGATTACCCTAATCGACCACAGCGAGGCTCGCTCATCTTGGTCGTCTGAGGATGGAAAGGAGGCAGCGCAGGTAGGCAGCTTTGTCATTCACAGCTTCTCTGATGGCGGAGCAGGCAATCTCGCTCTGTTCCTCGACGAGATGGCCCGTCGCAAAGGCGCGAGCGCAAGAGTGCACTCGCTCATCATGGACTCGAGCCCGGGCAAGTCCAATGCCAAGACAGGCTCGATTGCATTCACCATGCATCTGGCCAACCGCCCACTTTTGCGCGCAATCGTGCGATTCTTCATTTACCTCGGGCTGTACTTGCTCAAGATCTGGACCAAGCTCACTGGTCAGCCTCAAAGGGGTGAATTGATGAGGAAGCGACTGAACTCGCTCAGGAGTTGGAGTTGGGTCACTGCTTCAAACACGCCCAAGCCACATCAAGTGGAGAAGAAGGCAGACGCAGATTATCCGCCAAGAATGTACATGTACACCAAAGCGGATCAGCTGATTCCTTGGCAGTTTGTTGAAGACCATGCACAAGACTTAGCCAGGATCAGGGAGGTGCAGCAGGGACTAGTGCAGATGGAGAACGAGAGCGAGAGGGAGAAGCTGCTTGAAGCTGTCAGGGAGGGTAAGACGAGGTCTGAGAGCGAGTACAAGGTCGAGTTGAGGAGATGGGATACTCCTCCGCACTGCAGTATCGGGCGATCTGACTTTGAGGGTTACTGGGCCGCGCTGATAGACTTCTATACGAATGTGCTTAGTCGCGGATAGATCATATGTAGTAGACTATACATGCTCTCATCAATGCGCTCGATGTGATACGGTCTCATTTGCTTCTCAAGCTCACACTTGTTGTCACACGGCTCAAGCAACATGCCCTTTTGGGATGCCTTTGTGAGAGAAAGGGAATTATACCATTGCTGTAAGCATAAAAGTATGCAGAGATTGAGGTTGAGTGCGTGAGACGTTCAAATCTTGCCCTTGATGCTACCCGTGGCGAACCATTTTGCGGCTGCGATGCAACATGTGCCCAGGACGACCATGACACCACAGTAAGCTGCGGTTCCCCACCAGTTGGGGTTGGTCAGGTCGCCGAGAATAGCACCTGCGATAGGCAGACCGAAGAGACCACCAAACGACATGAGGAAGAACATCATGCCGTTTCTCGTGCCGACGGTGCTTGTGCTGCCAAGTTGAGATGAGCAGGCAGGAATAAGTGATACGTAGCAGCCCGAAGTGAAACCGTAGAGAACAGCAAATGTGACCAGCCCAGCCAGACTGGTGCACAGAGGAAAGATGAAGATGAGGATGCCTGAGACTGCAAGATGAGGCAGGACAGTATTGATGCGGCCAAGTTTGTCTGCCACGAGACCAGGGAGGATTCGGCCGAAGGATGAAGCAGCGTTGAGGATGGGCAGATAGTATCCGTTGGCGGGCACATTGTTGGTTGATGACCAGACGTCCATGTACGAAAGAGGGAAGTAGAGGCCAAACATGAGAAGGGATGCGCCGATCACGAAGAACGTGTAGGCTGGGTTACGGAAAGCGGAGAATTGGAACCATTGAACCTGCTTCCAGCCACCTTTGGACTTGTCGCGCACATCGATGGAGGGTGGCAGGCGGGTAGATAGCGAGAACCATGCAAGAGTGGTAGCGAAAAGAGCGAAGAAGCCGACGACTCGCATGGTCCATCCATAGCCGATCATTGGGATCAATCTTCGCACCAAGATTGGGAAGACGATACCGCCGGTCGACGAGCCGGAAGCGATAAGGCCCAATGCTAGGCCACGACGACGATTGAAGTAGTGAGCAGGGCAGTTGATGGCTAGATTGAACACAAGACCAAAGCCGAGGCCGAGTCCGACACCTTGCGCGAGGAAGAGTTGATAGTAGTCGGTGCACAGACTGAGCATCATCTGAGAGAAGATGAGCAGCACGCAGCCGACCGCGAACAGGGGGCGGAAGAAGCCCAGATCGAAGAGTCTGCCGGCGACAACGGCGGGAGCGAACATGAGAAAGTACTGAAAGGCACCAATCCACGAAATCTGGCTCTGAGTTTTGTGCGAGAGGATGGTCTGCTGATAGTAGTCTTGGAAGATACCGTAGGCGTTGAGATAGCCAAAGGTGATGAAGGTGCACCACCAGCCACCAAAGACGCAGAGCCAAGCCTTGAAGCCGCCCTCTGGGAAGAAGATCTGCGCATCTTCGCCTTGCGCTTTCAATACGGCCTGACCGAGACCGTGCTCTGTCTTGGATGACATGCCAGCTTTGGACATAGATGCTTCGACATCTGTATCATCTTCATGTTGTGATAGGGCGGAGTGCGGTGTCTTTTCGTTGTCTGTGGAGAGGATGTCGGGGTGAGATTGCGTATAAGGATGTGACGATGTTTCTGCTGCTTTTTCCGACATTGCGTCAGCATGATGCTGCGTGGGGGTGGTTGATGCTGGTGAGGATGATGACCCGTGACCGGAAGGGTCTGTATCTGACGTTGGGGACATGATATACGTATAAGTAAGCTGGTGAGACGTGTATGCCGTAGCGTTGTCGGCGACAGTTAAAGCTAGCGAGGGTATCGGTCTGCCAGAGGAGTTAGTTGAAGCTACAAGTCGTGATAGGACTAGGTCCGGCTTAATGTGGCGTCTACAGCGTTTCGATGACGAGTATGTGGTCTTAGTCGCAGTAGCTTCTTCGAGAGGTAAAGTGATGAAGGCGACAAAACGAGGAACAAGGCTTAAATGAGATCGATGCGAAAGCCACCACAGGATTGAGTATAAAAGATGAGATAGCGGGCGGGAAGGGGGGAGGCTCAGCGTAGAGATGGATGATGGCCAAGGGCCGGAGAGAAGGTGTAGGAGCGTAAGGGAGCTCGGTTGATCATGTGTGACTCTCAGGGATAGGAACGCAAGGAGCTCAGCAATGACGGCGCTGGGAACAGACAGGAGTGAGACAAGGCCGCGGGAACAGCGTGGTGCAGCGCTAGTGTGTGTCAGTAGTACAGGTGCGACTACGGCTGACCCAAACCCTACAGCGTACCACCGGCAGCCGTTCGGAGCCAAAGCACAAGACGCCACCGAATGCTGTGATGATATCAACTCTCCCCAAGTCCCGGCCCTGTCAAGCGCCAAGTGAAGATCAGATCTTCGCTTCCCCCCACGCTCAGAGGAACCGGGAAGAACATTGAATAGTTACGCCCGCTTCTTCCTCTCCCCTTACTTACCCTTTCCCTCGGACGTGTGCTAGGATATGACCGCTTTTTATGCCAGCACTCCTCCCGAGGCAATCCCGTGGGCTGCCTGGAGAAGCTGTCATGAGATAGATGAACATTCATTGCAGACCGGAACATACGCAGTGACGTTCTTTCCGGCGGAACAGAGTGTGCGGGTATACAGACGGGAAACAGATGAACAGTGTTAGGTCCCAGTAGCCAACATGCGGTCCTTTTTTTTCTCTTTCAAATCTCTACTCCGAGTTCCGCGATTTGAGTCCACTTCTTCTTGGAACAGCTCATCTGCCGCGCATCCGCAACTTGCAGCCTTTCCGAGCCCATCCATCTTTCGTTCGTCTTTGCTCACAAGCTGGCTAGGCTGACATTGCAGGATGTCACGTCCGCCGGAGCTCGACCGCAATCAAGATGCCACCTGCTATATCGGCAACATCGATGATCGTGCTACCGACGCCATCGTTTGGGAACTTATGATCCAAGCTGGTCCCCTCGTCAATCTTCACCTTCCGAAAGATCGCATCACTCAATCTCACCAGGGGTATGCATTCGCTGAATTTCAGACTGAGCAAGATGCTGACTACGCATGCAAAGTCATGAATGGTCTCAAGCTCTACGGCAAACCCATCCGAGTTAACAAAGCTTCCAATGACCGCAAGCAGATGGACATTGGTGCCAACCTCTTCGTTGGCAGTCTCGACCCCGCAGTCGATGAGCGCTTGCTGTACGAGACCTTCTCTGCTTTCGGTGGTATAATTGGTCTGCCCAAAGTCGCAAGAGATCCGGCCGGCGGCGAGCCCAAGGGATTTGGATTCGTTTCTTTTGAGAGCTTCGAAGCTGCTGATGCCGCCATTGAGGCGCTCAATGGTCAATTTTTGCTCAACAAGAACATCACAGTCGACTATGCAATCAAGAAAGACAGCAAGAATGGAGAAAGACACGGCACGGCGGCAGAGAGACTTCTTGCGGCTCAGGCGAGAAAGAACAATGCTCTACCGACGCAGCAATATCCACAACAAGCTGGGCAGCCACCACTCCGTCCCATGGGTGCCCCTTATCTCCAGCAGCCTCACGCTGCCGCAAACGGCAATGCACACCAAGCACAAGCGGCTTGGACCGGATATGCGCAACAGCCCCCTGCCGCAGCTTCCCATGCTTATGCGCAAGGACCACTACAACCTCCACCGCACCTTGCGGCCTACCAGCAAAACCCAGCCGCCATTCACATGAATCCAGGTGCTCCGCCAGCTTATCCTCAATATCAGCAGTGATACCCGCAGCTAAGACTCTTGTTCGTCTCTAGCCTTTAGCTACCTTCCAGGCACTTGTATTTGTACCCACATATTCAATTGTAGTCAGACCTTTCATGATCAGAACCCCCCCCCCCCCCTCCGCCTTTCAACAGCATGGTTGAGTCTTGGATGTTCTATGCATTGCAGGTTGTTGGGAAGAGACTAGTCGTACACTGTTATTTCGGAGGTCGAGACGTCAGAAGTGTGTGTGTGTGTGCGTGAGAATTTCTTTCTGGGCTGTCATTCGGTTGCTTGTCAACCAGGATTGCAGATACTTACCATGCACAATGCCAAACCAGAAGGTCCACCAAAGGATAAAACTGAAGGCGTTCTCTGTCAATCCGTTCACCAAGAAGCCTGCTACGTCTTGAGCCGAGAAGCTGCCAGATCTTGGATCGATGGACACGCTCGGTCCCGATGGGCTGACTGTCTCGACTTTGACATTCTTGTTGGTCGCGGCAGGACTTTTCGATGATGTGAGGGGCTTAGCAGGTGGCGATGGGGAGATGAAGTACTTGCTTGGGGTCCCATTTGCATTGATCAGGAGTACGAGCGAGTTTGTCAGGAGGACAGAAACGATGTAGAAACCGAAGCCGATCCAGTTGGTCAGACCGAGGACGCCTGCTACAGAGCCTGCTACAGACAGAGCTGTCGATCGAACACTGTCGCAGTACAAAACAAGCCAGATGAGAGGCCATGGAAAAGAGTCAGCCATCATCTGCCATCGACGCATACTCACTTCGAGTGCTGATTGCTCGGACATACTATTCTACCTGCTTGGCATTGTGAGTGACGTTCTGGGGGTAGTAAGACTGAGCTCGAAGCTGCAGCTCTTGTTCTTGAATCAGTGCTGCTGCTGACATCTTGTCTGCCTATGTGGTGGTAGCCTGAATGCCGATAGACCGTTTGTTGTTCGTTTGATGAAGGTTGTGGAGATAGCTAAGGGCAAAAGGCCAAAGCTTCCAAAATACACACACACACACACAACGCACAGACGCGCCTCTTCTCTCACTTCAGAATAATGTCTGACTTCTCATCTGAACACTCGCACGACAACGCGTGTCTCTGCACCAACACCAAGACTCACACCTTGCTTCACCTTGACTTCAATCAGCTCTGCATCCTGTACTCATCCCAAAAGCGCTATGTGCATGAATCTGCGGATTGAAAAGAGTGTTGTGTTTCATCGCTGAATAGCGACAAGATGCTGATGCTGTTGTTGCAAACGAGCTTTTCTATGGTGAGTGCAGCATTGATCCACTGACGTCAAAGCCCCTCGGGACTGGATCAGGCGGTCATGCCGCTGACCCGACGGCTCGTTCGCCTTGCCTTTGCCAGATTGCCAGCCGATGTCGATGCATCATCACTAGACGTCTTACAGGCAGTTGTTGGCGAGCTTGATTGCGCCTCTGATGAAAGGGAAGACAAAGATGGATTGGCCACAGACGATGAAGAGCTCTGAAGCACCTGATGGATCTTGTCGGTCAAATTGATCAGCTCCTCACCCGCCGGGTTCTCGTCCAAGGTTGAGCTGAAATCGATGCCAAGTCCCATCGCCGTCGCACTCGCCTCTCTGGCTCGTGATGCTGGGGTCGACGAGATCGCTTTTGCGACTTTGAAAGCGGCGATCGTCGCAGCTGAAATCGCCGTCGAGGCTCCACTGGCGCCTCCGGCCGCTGCAGGCAAGGTTGAGGACGAGGAACGCATGGTGATACGAGGCGTCAATGTCACCCCTGTCTTTTCAGTGGCGCGACGCAAGCTAGGCATAGAACGTGCCGGGTGCGGTCTTGAAACACTGATACCCGTGGTGGATCCATTTAATCGAGGCGCCGAGCCTTCCCTCGACGAGACAGTGGCAGAGGCTGTGGAGCTAGCTGTGCCGGGTCGCTGCGTCTTGGCCTGCTGCATTGCAGCAGGCTGCGTCTTGAGCGAGGTGCGCGTTGTGATTGAGAGCTGGGTGCCGGCGCTGCTGCTTGATGCGGTTGAGAGTGCCGGGCTAGACCGACCGCTGGATTCTGATGCAAGGCTGCTGGTGGAAAGCGTGGGTCTGAGGATGGGCGTGCCAACCAAGCGTGGGGAGTCTTTGGAGGCTGGCGTCGTGGATAAGGGCAGACCTTTCGCGCCAATGCGCGGCGTGATCTGACCAGGTGTCGACTTTGTCTGATTCGTGAGCGCCGAGTGTAAGCTGGCGCGCTGCGTTGACGATGCCGTTGTGGGGCGCATGACGTTTCCTGACGCAGACTGCGCAAGACCGGCGTTGGCTGCCGTTGTGCCTGAGAAGGTTCGCGGTCTTTCGATGGCCGTCACACCTGATGTTGCACTCACCGAACGAGAGCCTACCAGAGCAGCACCGGCACTGGCGGGCCTCTGCTTGGGCTTCATCCCAGCCGCAAGACTGCTGGACGCTACGGGCGGGCGACCGTTACCGAGCACGGTGGAACTGGATGCTGAAGAGACTGTGCGACTGCGCTCGCCTGCCTTCTTGGTGTCGGCGATGCTCTGCGCGCTCATCGTAGCTTTGGTTGATCCAGTAGTGGCAGCAGTCCTGCCACTCGTGTCTGAAGGCGGTGTGGCTCGAGAACTTGGCTTTTGCTGTGTCAGTATGGCAGCATCGAGAGTGTCGTCAGTGAGGTCGGAGACGGAGACATGATCCGATGCGTTGTCAACCTGCATCGCCCCAACCTGCATCGCCCCAACCTGCATCGCCCCAACCTGCATCGCCTGTTCGACGGAGGATTGCCGCGATCGAGATGGGAGTGGAGTGGTCTTGCGTCTCAACGAGGGACGTTTACTTTCAGTACCATTGCTCGTTGCAGTGGAAGAGCAAGAGGCCATACTGTCCATTGAAGAGGAAGCGCTGATCTGGGCCGCCGAACGAGAAGGCCACATGGATGGTTGGGGCGCTCTGGGTGTGTCCACCTGCTTGCCTTCGTCCGCTGTGCATAGATCACTCATAGCGGCCTCAAGCTCGGCAAGTTCGCCGAGGTCGGCATTGCTGGTGACACGAGATTCGTCGTCCGAGGTATCAGTGACGCCGTCCGTTGACCAGAAAGCGAGGTTTGAGTTTGAGCGTCGATTGCAGCCTTGATCGCGGTCGGCGAGCGCACTAGCGTGTTGACGAATCTCAAAGAGGTCGGCCATACGTACACCACCTTCCTCCTGTCCTCTAGACAGTTCGCCGCTACTACGACTGGGACTGCCCTTTGAACGCATATTAGAGGTGCGCTCTGCGGGAGATTGTCGCAGAGCAGCCGCTTCGTGCAGTTTACGGATGTCGCTCAGATTGCCGGTACTACCCACCATGCTACGCGCAGAGGCTGGCGTGTTTGAGTGGGAGCGATGCGGCGTTGAGGCTGGGACAAAATCGCTGGGATCTGGCTTGCGCATCTTTGTATTGAGTTTGGGCAAAGCGTAGTTGATGCTCTTTCTCACCCTTCTGGTTCGACCGGTCTGGGTCTCGGAGTCCGTATCGGCGGTAGCATCACTAGCGACATCAGCAGAGGGCGTCGCTTGGATGGCGGCGCTGAAAAGCCTTGCTGGTGTGGATATGGGATCGTGAGGTTCGTGGGCTGGAACTTTGCGTTTGCGTCCATCAGGTGTTCGAGTTTCTGATGGCGGTAGATTGGCTGCAGCGGTGCTGTAGGGATGATGGGAGAATAATGCGCCACCTTCAGAGTGGGTGCGCGATGGCTTACGGGGCGTTGCGTCTGCAGCTTTGACATGGTCTTCCAGATAGGGGCTGGCGGAGCCGAAGCGAGAGGAAGTTGCGACGAGTCGACCATTTGTGATGTCAGTTAGAGGAGGTTGAGGGGCAGGTTGATCATCGTGGCCTGGGTAGACCAAGACGCCTTCCATTGCTTCTGAGTTGGCCTCGGATGGGAGAAACGGATCTGAGCTAGGTTGGGAGGAAGAAGATGCCGACTCGTTCTCTGGAGACTGACTTCTGGCATAATCATCAGCGTAGTCATGGTGGGAAATGTAGCCACTTTGTCTACGCGTCGACTTGCGGCCTGATCTGCGGAGGGATTGACGACTGGGCCTTTCGTGCAAGGCGGGTCCGTCGGGAGCTTCGGACTGCATCTCGAAGGGCGCTGACGGCATGTACGCTTGTTCGGCGACATGGGGCAAGGACCAGTGATGGGAATCCGAACGTGAAGCGGAGGCTGCAACAACGACGTCTTCGAGCTGGGCAGGTAGCTCGGGACTGCCCATAGGAGAAGGCGCATCGTCCATATTGAGCGCTGAAGCTAAGCTGGTGTTGCCTATCAGCGGGCTGGAGGCGCCAGACTTTCTCATCTGAGCAGCGCGTCTCGCCTTGAACTGTTGCTGCCATTCGGCCAACTGCTGATGCGAAGTGGAAGCACCGTTCGATGAAGCGTTTATGGGATTGGGGAAGGATTGCTGACGGAAGCGGTGGTTGTCCTCTGCATCGCTGGCCTCTTCTGCCAAAGTTTGGATGTGACCTTCAGGGGCGGCAGCAATATGCTTGACGACGGCGCTTGCGTTTGGATGTGGCTCGACCTTGACTCTGTTGGATGGCGGCAATTTGGAGGTGGTGGGAAAGTTGTGAGCCTTGAAAGAGACGTGTTGGTGGGTGACACCGAGAGTGAGGCCTCTGCCAATGGCTTCCCAGCCGGCATGGATGCATCCGATGGCGTGACGAAGCTGAGTGAGCTGAGCAGTGAGCCCAACGGTCTCGATCTCTTTCTGCACTTTTTCAGCCTCGAGAGTGTGGATGCGGTTCTCGAGCTCTCTCATACGAGTCTGAGCAAGGGCATTGGCTTTGATGATCTCTCGATTCTGGGAGATGTGCTTTCGCTTGAAATGTTCAAAGTTCTCGAGGATGCACTCCATGTTGGGCACGAAGAAGTTGGCTGAGCGACTAGCTTGGATGGTGTGAGAGTCATTGTCGGTGGGCGGATGAGGTAGGCTGGCACTGAGCCTGACCTCGCGACGTGTTGCTGGTGGCATGTCGACCGTGTGCTATGCTAGGGGAGATACGGGCTCGGCGCAACAGCGTCTTACGCTGGCCGCGCTTCTCAGACGGCGTTGCGAGCCAGATCGAAAGTCTTCTGAAATGGCTAGAGGAGCCGACGAAAGCAACGAGATAGTGGATTAAGCGGGTGATCAGATCTGTTTTTGTTCCACCATGTTCGCAGGGGAGACATGAGATGCGAGGGGTCTGTCCAGAGCAGTGAAGTGATTGTTTTCCCGCCAAGGAAAAGATGTCGAGGCAGATGTGTCGAGCTGAAAGGTTGAAGTAAATGGTGGATGGAGCGTCTGATCACCGGGCGAGTTGTCCGTTCGACAGAAGAAAGTGCAGATGAAAGCGATGGGGAGGAAGGCAAGCGATTGAGGCAGCCGGTAACGTGTCCTTCTAGAAGGAGTTGGGTATAGTCCGCAAAAGGGTGCGCGGTTGTCTCTAGATGGTGGGTTGAAACAGTGTCTGAGAAAGTCGGCAGATTTGTAGCAGTGTAGGGGAGGATGGATGAAGGGAAGGATGGATGAAGGGAAGGGTGGATGAAGGAAAGGTGTATGCAGTTGGTTGGTTGCCAATGATGCTGATCGCGCAGAGGAGGAGGTGAAATGGAAAAAAAGGCAAAGAGTGTTGCTTTCGACTCGCTAAGAATCGAGTGCAACACTTGGTCCCTCACTTACTGTATAAAGCCTTGTGACTCTGTGCCTATAACAAGGCCGCCTTGCGCTTTTTCCTGTTTGTATGCAGCGGGCGCAGAGAGCATCCAGTTCAGGCGAAACATAAAACCCAACGCTGAGAATCACATCTTCTCAATCACATCTTGTCACTCACATCTTGTCACTCACATCTTGTCACTGCAGACTGCGTCCACACGACGACGCTTGTCTGTTGCGCAACACTTAAAACTGCATCCAAGCCGTCATTCTGTGCTGTTTCTTGTCTCAAAAAAACGATTGTGATTGTTGCGAATGCTCATTTGTCCTAAAATCACGCACCCAGATTCAGTTGTGTTAACACTTGTGTTCGCTTTGCCAATCACCTCTCATGGCTGTTTGGACTGGCAAAGGCTCCCCCTTGTGTGATTCTCAGATCGTTCAGATGTGCGGTTGTGAAGAATTCAAGTCAAACCAAATGCAGAGGAGGTCCTTTCCCACTTTTGTCACACAATCGGGGGCTCAGCATCACACTCCTGATATCAAACAGTCCGACATTCCAAGTTGCTCTTCTGATGCTGCTCGGCGAAAGAGTGTTGAAAGAGCAGCAGTCAAGTGTATGGTATGAAGCAGCTCGATACTGTGAATTAAATGCATCAAACGGTTTGAATGATAAAGAGTGTGTGCTACCATCCCAGCTTTCCTTTTTCTCCTTTTGTCTGTTCCACTGCAACAAGATGAAAAAGGGTCTCGAGTCTTGTTCTGCTGTTTAGTATATATATATACACCAATTTCCAGGCCCCACCTTTGTTTCAATCCTTATCCTTCTCCCAAACCCCGCAAACCTCACACCTCCTCCCCCACCATGCCTGTTGTCACCCCTGCCTGCTATCACTGCCACCGTGCTGATGTGCCCTGAAAAGTCAACCCCACAATTGCCCCAAAGTGTTTGATGTGCAGTAAGAGGAGACTCTGCTGCAACCATTCCCACCAAGGTACATTTTCTCATCCCAAACATCTCCCAATCTTTGGGGCTTTTTGCTGACTTTGGCGGTTTTTTTTTTTATTTTTTTTTATTTTTATTTTTCTTTTTCTTTTTCTTTCTCTTAACAAACAGTTCCTGCTTTTTCCAACACCATAGTTGGATGGTGCCTTTGGGCCATCTACACTGAGCGCTCTGCTGCCAAAAATCACGGTAAGGCTCTCTCCAAATAGGTTCCCATGAATCCCAATGTTTGGTTGGAGGAGGGGCTCAAGTCTTCGAACCCCATACTTTGGGCTCAGGTCCAAAAGCTGCTCGACGCTCAGCCTCAAAAGTCCTGAGGCTGTCTGAGCAAAAAACAGAAGCTCGACATAAATTCAGTGCTCGGTGACAAGGCTGAGGCAAAAGTGTACACTGTGGAGACCCTTCCCGAGCTTCAAGCTAAGGTTCAGGATATTGCCAAAGCAATTTCGAAGTTCCAGATGGAGGCCCATAAGTACAACGCAATTATGGACATCCACATCCTTGAACAGGATGGTTTCCCAAAGGTCCCAAACTTTCCAGACCCTTCTTTCAACCTGCCAAGCTTTTTGGAGCTTTGGGTTCCTTCAAGTTCTTCCACCTCTGCCACCCAGCATGAGCCTGTAGGCGACATCAAGGTTGAGGACACTGATTCCAAATAAATGAATGGTTTTCTCCCAAACTTCTGTGTGTGCTGAAGTGTTTGTTGGTTACCCAAACATAAGTGTGAGTGCCAAATGTATGTGAATTGAACCAAGCTCTTTTCTACTTTGGGATGTGTTTGTGGCTTCGCTGAACACCCAACAAGACGCAATGAGATCGATTTTATTTTTCTGAACATTGGTGGCCAAACGGATTCATTCGCAAGGGAGACTCGCAGCTCACACTGGCTGAAGGTCGCGTTCCGTGTTTTTGGTGTCACGTGGCCTTTCGAAGCCAAGCGCCACTAGCAAGCAAGCAAGCATGCATGCATGCACAAAGAGCCTCTGAACGCAACTGGCGTTTGGGTTGGGAAGCTCAAGGACGCGATTCAAATTCCGACATCGACATCTGACAGAAGAGAGAAAGAGAGCAAGGTAGAGGCTTCAAGCTTGGCACAGTTGGTTCGCTACGCCCATTCACATCGCCGCTGCGCTCTGGTCAACTTTTTCTTTTTCTTTCTTCTTTTTCCTTTTCCTTTTCCTTTTCCCCCTTTGCCTTACATCGGATCTTCCGACTTTGCTCAGCTGATCCGCAACTCGCAGCCACATACCTTTGCTTGTCGGCAAAGCCGTGCCATCCGAACGAGCTATATATATATACCCCCTCCCCCCTCCTTTCTCACTATCGGAGGCGCCGTCCCTCCATCCACACCGCCCTCTCGATCACAAATTGATCGCCGTCAGACTTTGACGCCGCATCGTTACCGGCCGACTTTGCTATCCTTCTCACGCTTCGACTCACCTATTGGGCAGCACGCAGCCTCGAATGCAAGCTTCTCCGACAACCTCCTCAGCCACTGCGATTGGCATCTAGCACCTCTCTGCCACCTCGTTGCTCGCTCGCTGTCGACGCACAGTAACTCTATGTCACTTGACACACTTGGCAACATGGACGCCAACGGCAGCAATGATACAGTCGACAGGCAAGCATCACACAACGCGACGAGCACCGCTGCGGTCCAGGCCTCAACTTCTCGACTCGATCAACAAGCTGCATCACCGCAACAAGCTGCATCACCGCAACAACCTCGCATCGAGCTTCTGAGCGATCATGATGGCCAAAGCGGTCCTTCAGATTCTGATGCGCCGCTTGCGAATAAGAACGTCGGTCTCGACAAGCCCGATACCGTCTCTGACACGAGTCATGATCCATCCACCCCAAAGCAGGCGACTTCTCCAGCATCCACACCCTCCAAACCGTTGATCTTCCTCAAAAGCCTCTCACCAAAGATACCGCTTCAGATCCACGTTCCGCCTGAGCTCAATTCCATCTTGGAGCGAAAGATACAAATCGCCGTTCGTTCACACGGTGGGGCAATGGCCAGATATCTTGGCAAGGCTGACTTAATTGTCATTGATCCAAAAATGGTGGGTGTTGCTAAGAAGGCTCTCAAAGAAGCAAATCAGATTGGACAGCCCATCCCTGTCGTCACACCAGACTATATTTACGACAGCGTTACCCGAGGCGAGAGAATCAATTTTAACGATCCAAAGTACAAGTACGATGGCTCCCGTCCGCAGACTGCACCTGCAGTAACGGCAACCAAGGATACGCCCCTAGCTTCTCACTCCTTTGGAGGCCGCAACCCGTTCACAGAGGCCGACCGTGAAGCTGTCATCGCCTACTTCATCCACAAGCCCGACCGTTCCTGTAGCATCAACACCGCCGCCAAAGAGCTCGCCAAACTCATTCCCTCCCATACCCACTCCAGCTTTCAGACCTATCTGCAAAACAACTACGAAAAAGGCTGGAACCTCAAGCAGCGCGTCTTGCTCGCTCGACGTGCGGCGCTCCAAGACGAGCCCTCCGAGCTACACGCTCGCATTCTCCGCTCTCAATACACTACTTCACCCGGTCCAGCCGAGCAGTCTGCCCCATCTGACGGCTGGCCTCGCACCTCATCTGCCCCATCACAAGGCGAGCGAGCAACTTCCCTCGACGAGGATGACGAGGACCTTCAGGTGCGACAGCCAAATCCAGGCGCGGCCATCCAAGATGTTGAGAAGAGTCCGACCAAAGCGAAAAGCATACCCATACCCTATGCTTCCTCTGAGCAACCTGACTCTCGTTACAATTCTGTAGAGCCGCCTCCTTCCGGGCGGAGGATCGACATGCCCGCCTCGCCGCCCGTACAGGAGGAGTCTGATCCAGACGAGTTCTCACCAACGATCCTCGAACAGATCGAACGAGCAGAACGGCTCAAATCCTCACAAGCGAAACCCTCACAAGCTAAATCCTCACAAGCGAACCCCTCACAAGTCCAGCGTCGAGCACGTCGTTCGAGTCACTCGTCAGACGACTCAGAACTCGACCAGCTCGATGCTGACAGTGACGAGGATATTCTTACCACTGGTTCCATCGCTGTTGCTCCGCAGGCTGGGCGCAATGTTGCAGACGGATCCGAAGATTCCGAATGGGAGGGCAGCCGTAGAGCTGAACTCAGGATGCGCCGTAACGATGCCTCCTACGTCAAAGAAGGCCGGAACAGGTTCACCCAGGAGGAGAAAGATGGGCTCATCTTAAGGCTTACCGATCATGTCCGCAGCCAAGGTCGCGTGCCGGATGTCTTTACCCAAGACGCTCTTCTTGCCAAACCAGAAGATTCTTTCTGGGAGCGTTTTGCCCAAGACAATCCGATCCACACTCTTGCTTCGTGGCGGAGTCATTATCTCAAGAATCACGTCACTTACAAACAAATTATCGATCACATTATCGCTGAGATGAACGGTGCAAGTGACGAAAACCAAAAAGGTGAAGAGGAAGAGGACTTTGACGAGGCGGATGAAAGCATGCCGCCAAAGGCCGAAACAGAGGCTGGACCGACCGGTGACGGGCAACACAGGCAATACGGCAGCCTAGACCACGCGGCAGTTCCAGACGGAGAGTCAGAAAACGCGGACCGCAAGATAAATGCTTCGGCTCTAACAAGATCGGATATGACAGGTGTCTTTGACGATATGAGCCTTCCTGCTGACGGTATTGTGGTCATGATACCAACTCAACCCGCACAAGACCGACAGCGTCCAACGAGAACAACACCACAGCGTCAAGCATTGCAACAATGGCCCCAATCGCCTTCACCGCCTCTAATGGAAGAAGAGGAACAGCAAGACATGATGCAGGTCGAGGCCGAGATTGATACTGCTGCAGACGAGCCGGACGGGCTGCTCGACGAGGGCGATGAAGATCTCAGCTCTTCCTCAGCGGAAGTTCAAGCTGCCCAAGAGCAACCTGCTGCTGGTCATGAGTCGGATGCAGCAGATAGCATGGACGATGAGGAGGAGGAGCAGGAGAAGCAGGAGAAGCAGGAGGAGCAGGAGCAGGAGCAGGAGAAAGCAACAGTTGTCCCTTTCGCAGAGATGCCTTCAACATTGGTGCTGCCGACAGCTTCCACTTCAACCCGTCCTGTGGTTGCATCGCCGAAGAGAGGCGTGGATGCAGGCACACCTGTGCTTGAACAGCATCGCAATGCGCCATTCTACGACTTCACCATGGATAGCGACGAAGAGCAACGTATTCGCAAAGCTCGCTCCCGTCCATCGTTGCCCAACTTGCCGGCCGGCCAGCAGCAAACGTTCGCGTCCCGAACATCGCACTCGCCCATCACCTCGAGACGTGTGCTGAGCCATCTTGCGACTCCTTCTCGCAATCGCGCCCATACTGACAGCGCCCGCCAGGAAGGAAGAGGGGAAGATCCCATCCAAAGGACTCGAGACTGGGCACGTAAAGTTTCAACAACCCCATCCTCCGCTTCGCCAGATCTGTTCCAGGATGTTGGGCCTGTAGCGGTCGCGGAGACTTCACGATCCCGAGCCAGTCGTATTGACCGACGACCCCTGCTCAGTGCTGAACGCGCTCCAACTTTGGCACCGCAGCTTCTGCAAAGTGACGCCAAGACATCCAGAGCATTCTCCTCGCCAACTAAAAGTCCAACACCAGCACACGACCATCCGAACCGCTCGCCCGAGTCTTTGAAGCGATTAGCTCACGCCGAGAAGCTGGACAGAGAAGCCGCTCGCATAAAGTTCCGAGCGGACGTCGAGCATCTCCGTGCCAATTTCGATTTGCACATGCTCACCACGCGCGAGCTGCTGCTCCTCTTTCGGGGTCGCGTCAAAGATGCCCGGACATGGCTCGGTGCGGTGCGCGACGAATATGGTGTCGATGCAGGAGTAGCTTACGAGTTTCTCAAGACCTCGAACGGCGATCTGGCACAAGCCGAGAATTTCCTCAGACTGGCAACAAAAGTGATGCGCTCAAGCAGCGCTCCACGTCTTGTCGGTGGCGCCTCTTCCCGCAGTGCATCGCACTCTCTCAGTCCAGTGAAGCGCGGTGCTGGGATGGATGAAAGAAGCGCGAGCCGCCTGGATCGTGAGGATGATTGTGCAGTGTCAGCCAAGAGGTTGCGCCGATGAAGCATCGCCTAGTCATTGATAAGCCTTGCACACCTGTACTGAACATGCATACTTCCCTTTGAGGGTCGATTGTTATCGAGATTCTTCGTATCAGAGCAGTGATGTGCATGATACCCATCTTAGCCTCAGATTTTCTGATCCTTCCTGCCTGTCATATGAGCCGAGTGGTTGGAGTGCGGTCCGGGTCAGATCGTTGAAGAGAAGAAGCGTGACTGAAGAGTGGATCGTGGATCGCAATCGAGAATCGGGCTAGAAGCTTCAGGAAAATCAAGATTCAGAAGAGTGGAGGCTTTCGCTCAGGGAAATTTTACGCTGCACACCTCAGCCAAGCAAGATTGGTGAGTTTCCTTTGGTCCTAACGATCATCCTTCCCCTTCTCTTTCCCTTCCCCCCTCCATTTTCGTTCTGCTACAATCACCAACGTACTGTGCCGAACATACATAGATATGGCAACGACGCTCGGCCAAGGTGCGGCGAGGGCTTCGTCGAGCGCCGACACACTCCCACCATTCGTCATTCTTGCCAGCAGTTCTCGACCTTCGACATCCAAGAACACTGCCAAATCACAACCAAGACTGAAAGGGTCCAACACACCTTCGAGACTCGTTCACTACTCTGGCGAAACACATCCGGCATCTTCCTCCTCTCGGCTTTCACGATATGCACCGACATTCACAAAGGATGACATGGACCTTGATGACGATGGCATGGAGCCCGGCGATGCAGATCAAGACGACATCAGGATTGCTGTTGCAGGCACTAGCATCGCATCTTCCCACGTCTTCATGAAGGGACACGGAACGTTCTTGTCGTCCAACTCGGACGAAATTCTTTCTTCGATGTGTGGTACGGTCGAACGTGTCAACAAGTTAATATCAGTCCGGCCAGCCAGATCCAGATATGCGGCTGAGGTGGGAGACCTTGTCATTGGTCGAATTACCGAAGTTGGCCCAAAGCGCTGGAAGGTTGACATCAATGCCAAGACCGACTCTGCCTTGCAACTTTCTTCGATCAATCTACCAGGTGGTATCCAGCGAAGGAAAGTGGAGAGCGACGAGCTGCAAATGCGCAACTTCTTCCAGGAAAACGACTTGCTTGTAGCTGAAGTACAAATGATGTTCCAAGACAACTCGTCAGCATTGCATACACGTTCCTTGCGATATGGCAAGCTCAAGAATGGAGTTCTAGTCACTGCTTCGCCCAATTTGATCCAGCGTCTCAAGTCGCATTTTGTTCATCTCAAGGACGACGACCTCTCGCTCGATGTGGACCTGATTATCGGACTCAATGGCTACATCTGGATTGCAAAGCACTTCCCTTACAACCAACCATCCAACTCTTCCGGTGGTCCGGCAACTACCGCCGAACAACAGAGGGGACTTGCGGGAGAAGGTGTCGGCATGGACATCGACGCAACTTACTCCGATCAGAACGATCCTGATCTGTCCGTTGAACTGCGACACCAAATTCAACGAGTAGCCAAGTGCATCCACATCCTTGACGCTTACCACCACCCGATCTCGGACGTCACAATTCACTCTCTCGTTTCCATTTCGACTGCCTACGTAGGACACATTCTCCAGCAGCAGCAACAGCAGCACTGGCACAGAGACCCAAACTTGATTTCCCTCATGATGGACCAGCTTCGTTCTGGGTCCAGCTTGGCCGGTTGAACTATAATCATTCCACTCGAGCTCTGTTGACACAAGACCACTCGGGGTGGAATCGGTACAGAAGCATGTCAAGCTCTTGCAGATGTAATATTACAATGACGTGATGCATGATCTAGGTCAAGAAGAGTTGCTCTATCGTGTCAATTCGGTTCCGAATGCGAATGTGTTTAAGTGATCTAAAGTGTGAACGCAATGGCGGGCGTACTTGCGTCTCTACGTCCAGGCTGGAACGCCTGCAGAAGCACAGAGCTCCTTGTACTCTGCTGAATGCTTGCAGAGATTCTTGAAGTAGGCACCTTGGTCTATGTCGGGTTTCGACAATAATCTGTATGGTGACAACATCAAGAGCGCAAGACAAGGCGGTCAACATGCTGATCACATAGCAAAAAGCTTGAAAGCTGACGACTTACTCTTTCGGACTGCCGCATTCGACCAATTTGCCATCTTGCATGACGATGACTCGGTCGTAGTCGATGACACTCTTGAGACGATGAGCAATGCAGATGACGATCGAATCTTTCAGTGCTGTGCGAATGACACGCTGAACCATGGCGTCGGTGTCCATGTCGGTGGACGACGTGGCCTCGTCAAGAATGAGAATTCGCGTCGAACGAAGCAATCTGTAGTTGCCACATAGACACGGAGACAGGGATGATATCGTCAGGGAGTCAGTGCATAAGCAAGGTTGCAAACAGCAGGCCGAAAGGCGATCCATGTTGGCATACTTACGATCGAGCCAAAGAAAGAAGCTGAGCTTGGCCAGCAGAGAAGTTGGCACCCGCTGAAGAGACGGGTGTGTCGAGGCGGAGCCGCATATTGGGTCGACGATTCTTGTTTGTCTCGTTACCAGGATCCGGCTTCGAGTCCGAGAGATCAATGAGTCCATCCTCCTGAACGTTGTCATCGCTGCAGATGCTCAGTGGCGTAGCCAATCCGACCTTGCTGAGTGCATCGAGCACTTCGGCGTCATCGTGCTCGTTGAATGGATCCAAATTGTCACGGACTGTGCCGGAGAAGAGCACCGGGTCTTGCATGACGATGCTGAGACGGCTTCGAAGCTGCTGAAGTGGAATCGTCTTGATGTCGATGTCGTCGATCATGATCTTACCGCCGCTCAGCTCGACAGCACGGAAAAGGCTGGAAGCAAGACTGCTCTTTCCACTCCCTGTTCGGCCTATGATACCGACCTTTTCGCCGGGCTTGACATCGAAGCTGACATCCTTCAACACGTCCGGCAGATCTTCGGCGTACCTTAATCTGACGTTGTCAAAGACGATGCGGCCAGTGGCTGAAGGCCAGCCTGCTGGAGCTCCTGTTTCAGAGTAGCGAGCTACTATATCGTCGTTCTCTTCCCGCGGCATCTGTTGATACTCGGAAACACGCTCGAGCGAATTGAAGCTGTTGGCTAGGTTTTTGAAGTCGTTCACCAGGTAGTAGGCGAGCTGACACAGCAACTGCGCTGAAGAAAGCGCCAGACCGGCTGACCCTGGTGAAACGGCTCCAGAGAGAGCAAGCAGGGTGACAACAAAAACTGACACACCTCCCAGTATCTGCGATCGAAAGCTAAGCCACACCTCCATGGTGCAGACAGCCCACCATAGAGACTGGTACAGGTCCACGGCGTCGAGCATCGACTCGAGCAGCCTGGGCTCCGCTCCGAACGCACGAATGGTAACGATGCCAGATAGCGCTTGTTGGAAATGTCCGTAGATCGGAGAGGTCGACGTTGCTTCGATTCTCTGCATATCGCGTGTGCAAGCGAGGAAGCCGCGTACGAGCCAAGGACCTAGCACGACAAGCAATGCCGTTGGCAGCAGGAACGCAGGCACGATCGCGATACAGATCAAGAAGTAGGCGGCCATTGAAAAGGCGTTGTTTCCGAGATTCATGATTGATTGTGGCAGAATGTTGTCAATGCAATCCATGTCAGTGCCAAACCTGTTCATGATCCGGCCAGCAGGTGTAATATCGAACCATCGGAGCGGCGCGCGGATCACGTTGGCCAGGAGCGTTGTGAACAGATTCTGAGAAGCGCGGATCGAAGCGATGTAGAAACAGACCGCTCGAGAGCTGTTGAAGAGGATCACAGCAAAGCCGCTGAGGCCGTAGACGGTCAAGTAGAAACCGGCATGTCCATCTGAGGGAGGAAGGTCGAATGGAAGCTTCAAAGGTAGTGACTGTAACAGCACGGTGACTGACTCAAGATCGTAACTATTGTAGGCCTCACCCCAAACTTTGAGCCAATACTGGCCGAACGACTCTGAGAGGCGCAATAGCAGCAAAAGCAGAACCAACAGAGCCCAAAGGCGGAGCGAAGAAGCCTGCAAGTAGATCCGATAGAAGATCCAGCTCACAGCTCCTTCTCGGCGCTTCTCTTCCTGATGCAGCAGGCGCGGTGTTCGAGCTCCCGAGGCAAGTTCTACAGGCCGTTTGGATGCAGTTGCTTCGGTGGCGGCGTCGTTGGATGTGTTGGGTATGGCATCTGGTCTGGGGCCTGACGACGTGTCTGCGTTCGATGCTGAGCCCAAAGCAAGAGCACCGCCTTCTTCATTGGAGGCGTCCTTCTCGTCCTTTCGGCCACTAGGAGGTTCTCTTTCTCGACCATGCGAACTGGGGATCACGCCCTGGGATTGCAGATCGGATGGGGAGCCCTGATGGCTGATCTTGCCATGACGCATATCGACCACGTGTGCAGCGCTGTCAATGAGAAGATGGACGTGATGGGTTACAATGATGACCCTTCGCCCCTTTGCGATCGGTCCTAGCAGTGCATGCTCGACGATGTGGTTCTGCACACGTGCGTCGACAGCCGAAAGAACGTCGTCGAGAAGCACAGTGTCCGAGCGTGCATATAAAGCACGTGCTAACGAGATGCGTGCCTTCTGTCCTCCGGACACAGTGTGTGACCCAATCCTGGTCAGGTCACTGTCATCCATGGAGTCAAGGTCATCCTGTAGAGCACATGCGTAGATGCACATATCGTACCTTTCCTTGTCAAAAGGAGTGCCAAAGAGTATGTTGTCTCGCACCGATTTGCCAGACTCAAGCCACGGCAGCTGACTGGCAAAGCTGAATCGACTATTGCCCTGCTGATCGAACTTGTTGCGTACCACTACTCCGCGTTCGGACTGCAGCATCTCCCCAAGGATTGCCGCAAGCAGACTGCTCTTACCCGAGCCGGTCGGTCCAATGATCAAGGTCAGCTGTTTGGGTGGAAATGTGACGTTGATGTCGTCGAGGTGAAAGTTGCTCTGTTCAACATGGAGCCCAGGTTGAGATTGAGCTTCCGATGCAGGCTGCATAGTGGTTTCTTTGCCATGCCAGGAGAAATCGCAACCCTTGAGGGAGAGCTCATCGGCGTCAGCAGCACCCCAGTTTTGCTGCATCTTCCCAGTAGCGGAGTCATCCTCGTCTTTGTATACGTTTCGAATTTCAGCCGGACGCTGTCTTGACAGCTGGCTGACAGCTTCGTCAACTTCTTGTTCATTGAGGAAGAACTCGAGTCGCTGAACGCTAATCATCGCGATCAGACCGCCCATAAGGAAGCCAGGAATGGCATTGAGCGGTGGTCGTATCATGGTGAAGAGTGCGATGGCAGTGAAAGCAGTCGAGACTGTGAGTTCCTCTTTAGCTACCTTGACGTAGAAAAAGAAGCTGACGAGGGTGACTAACACTGGGATGACGGTCCACAGCAGCTCGAAGAGGAAGGTCATGACACGAGACCAGATGAGCTTTCGGATCTCGTTGCAACGAGCGGAGGCGACACGTTGTTCCCATTGCGGCTCAATCCCTTGAATCTTGACGAAGCGCATAGCATCGATGAGCTCGGTCATGAGGCTCATGCGTCCGTCTCGGGCCGAGCTGTACTCGCGTTGCTTCTTGACTGCGATCTCGCCCCATACATAGTTGACAGGGATGGCCGCTACAAGGATGCCGAAGCCGACAAGGGCACTCCAGCCCATAAGCTTATACAGGAAGATGGTGGCGATGGTGACTTCGAGTGGAGCACCGTACAGCTGATGGAGATCGCAGCCCATACGCAGAATGACGTTGACATCGGATGCCATCATGTTGACAATCTTCCCTACATCGGCACCTCGTTCTTCCTCTTGCTGCTTGAGATTCTGGGCGCGCTTCCTGCGATGTGAAGTCGCCTGGTCTTTGATGCGAGACCTGAGCGAGTCGAAGGAGATCTTCTTGAGGGTGTCGGACCGGAGCGAATCAGTCCAGGACCGTTTTGGACGCAGATTCGACTCGGCTGTGCTGGACGGAGGGCCGTCGGCGCTTGCACTTGAAGGCGGACGCAGATGCTGAGAGTGATTCACATGATTGCTGCTGCCGCATCCATCGTTTGCATCATCAGAACCAGCGAGAGTCGGAGAGGAGGATGTGGCGATGGATAGTGGTGTCTCATGACCTGTAGAGTCTTGCTCGGTAGACAAAGTGGCTAGCGCTGCAGTGGTACTCGATGCCGGTGCTTTGGTCTGACCACTGAGGTCGCGTCTCTTGAGAGCCTTTTCGAAGAGAGAGACGACCAAGGTAGATCTGAGGCGAAGACCAACTTGACGTGCGTGGTGGTAGTTTTGAAGCTCGGCGAGGAAGCGTACGACCGTCAAACAAAGGCCGATGAATGCATAGACGAATGCTTTTTGGCTTGGTGACCACTCCTTGTCATCTGATGGAGGAGGACTGTGCCTAGGATCGGGATGTGTGGCAGCGATCTGAATTTCATCAAGAATGCCCTTGAGAATGTATGTGCCAAGATAAGCAAAGCTGACGCTGATGAGTTTGAAACAGGCATCCAGAAGGATGTCGTTTGCGTTAGCGCGGAGGATGCGCGAGAGGAGGCGCAGCTTGTTGGTGTCTCGTGAGGCAGGCTTCGGTTCGAGTGCTTTGAATTTGCGAAAGAGAAGACGGGTATCATTGATGGAACGAAGGCGCCAAACATCGGTTGGATTGAGGGAACGCTGAAGGGCAAGCTTCTGAATGGGAGCCATCCAGGAATACGAGAGATTCTCGTAGAGGCTGCAATAGTCTTCGGGGGAGGTTGGACAAAGACGATAGGTGGAAGCCATATCGTAATCTTGAGATGGCGTGTGATGGGCAGCAGCTGTCTTGTGTCGAATACGTTGGTCGAGATCTACGACGGCCTCGTAACCACCGGAAGTGACGGGCATGCGAAGGCAGATCGAGGCTGCATAGACGCAGATAGCTAGGTTGAGCAAGCCGAGTAAGACGCTGATGACGGTGAGTGCGTCAAAGTGAGCTGCGTTTAAGCGTGTATGAACCAATGGAAGGTAATAGGAGAGGTCGACGAGTGCTAATATATTGAGAGCAAAGAGAAGCGATGCGAGGTCGAATGATGGAGTCTGCGGAGGTTGTAGTAGGAGACGAAAGAAGATGAAGATCCAGGCGCTGACACGAGAATGAGATGAGGGCCATGCAGGTTGCTGGGCGGTTGCGATGTTCCATCCAGCGGCCACGGTTGATGCGGCGGCCTGAAAGAGTGAGACGAAGAGGAGTCGGCGAATGCGTCGACGTTGTCTTGAATATCCTTGGGTGCTGTGGTGTTGCAAGTCGACATCTATTTCGGCGATACCGTCGCTGTGGCCGTCTCGATGATTGATGGGCTGTTGGGCATGCCGTAATAGCTCGAGCCTGTATTGGCGGACGTCGTCCTGAGTAACGAATGGTGCGAAATAGTGGAGGAAGGATGGTCGGGAATGCTGCGTCTGGGATGCGTACTTGCGAGCCCTGCGTCGTATCAGCGTGATGATGGCAAAGGCGACAATGAGCAGAAGAGGTGAGATTTCGGCCAACTTCACGAATCTAGTGGCCAAGCCAACGACATTGACCCCTAGAGCAACATGGCTGTTGTTCCCCTGTAGTGTGGACAACGAAGGACTGGCGCAGAGAAAGCTGACCAGTCGAGTGTCGGCCATGTTGCTGGGTGTAGAGGACCAGGATGACAGAGTGAGCGCTACCATTGCAAGAGCGGGAGGCGAGGTGGAAGCCTGTCAAGGCCGACCCTTGGTCCGTAGTTGCTGACACAGAGAGCTTAGTCTACGACGCCATTGATGAGATTGGTGGCCGTTGAGACCAGACCTTTGCAGGAATCGACAGCTGATCTCCAAAAGTTGCAAGTCGCAAAGTATGATGTATATTATGGGCAGATAGAGGTAGAGAGATACGTTACTTACCTACGACCAACGATCAGCTCGTAAGCGAGTACGTCGGAGAGGTGGTGATAATGGTGGTTCGGAGGCAACGACATTGTCAACGACCAACTCGAATTTCGGACAGCGCGTAAAACTATCCACGTGACACGTCTGTGAGATTAATAAGCATGAGCTCATCAACCCGCGGCCCTCGGAACCGGCCGATACAGTGAGATGTTTTTGCAGTCACCAACAAGCACGAGCCTCCCACACTTTCATCTGACTCACCAGTCGGCTGAATCAGTCGGCTGAATCTCTACTGTATCAAATCAATGCAATAAATGGCAACCCACCTGACTTCATCATGAGATCCGAGGGCAAGAGAGCAAGTTTACCACTCACTTGTCTCATCTCACCTCTCCTCGCTTCTCACCATCATCCCATTCTCATACTGGCTCCGTGCAGTGCTCTTCAAGCTGCTCTGTTCTCTCATGGAGTTAGGTCTCATGCACACTCCACCTGGCTATCATGTGACACTTGACTACCTGTGGCCCTTATGGCCACGGCTGGGAGCTCGCAAGCGACTCTCCCACGAGTTAGGCAACCTCACATTTCTCATGTTTTGGTCTCTGTCCCTGCATGTGGTTTGTGTAACCTGCAGGCAGGCATTGATGTTTGCAAACAAGAGCTGAGGGCTGGGCCCTTAAATACAGATCTCCTAAAACTTATTTTGAAAGTTCTCCCTCACTTCCTTCAAGATTCAAACAACCTTTGAGCAAGATGACTCAAGCTTCTACTTTCACTGCCAACTTTGGCCTCCTTCTGGTAGCTTTGGTTCTGATGCTTCACTCTGTTGTGGGCGAGCCCACTTCTAGACATGTCTGTCACCATCTCTCTCCTTGTGGAGACAACATATATGAGTATTGCCTTCCCAAGCTTACTCCTAATACTCAGGAGTACAAGGCACACTGCGAAGCTGGAAGCAACCCCAAGCATACTTGCTTCACTCACTGGGCTGGCAATCTTACTGCTGCAAAAGTTTGCCCCCCGCATTCAACCATTTCATATGATGAGCAAGCTCATGATCAAGGACAATACCATGAAGGGTAAGTTGTTTCACCCTCAGCTGTAAAATTAAGAGCAGATGCTGACCTTTTGTCTTCAATGCCCCAGCAGATTTCACAATTGATAGCCCTTATCAAAACTTCAAGATAATCTATCCCAACCTTGGTGGAGTTAGCCTCCTCTATGAGAACTTCGATCATAAGACCAGATGCAAGGACATCACTCTCCATGGTGGTAAAAACATTCTCTAGAGGATCTGGGTCTCGGACGAGGATGGCAATGACAAGGATATCAATACTAAGAAGTATGAGGTGATGAGCAAGAGACTCTGCTCCAAGTGGATCCACATTCACATCAAGCGCAATGTGCTGGCCCAGTAAAGCTTGATTCCGATATGCCTCTTTCCAAGTGAATATGACAATTCTCCTCAATCAATCTTGTTGTTATTGTTGGAGTGAATAGCGTTGATTGCTTGTCACTTGCCGCTTGTGACACAGACTTGGATGGTAGGATGCGGTTTTATTACATGTGGTGACAATGGACAGTCTGCAATTGGCAAGTGTATGATGCCACCGTGTGTGCAGGAGAAAGAAAGAGAGAGATGTTGCAACTGACATTTGCCTCTCTTTTGAGCTGTTCCGACTCACAGCAATTAGCTGCAATCACATTGACTTGGCTTAACCTTGTTTAAAACTCAGCTGGTCTTTGAGGTCCTTGCCAAGGCCGAGTGTGGCGTGGATGTTGCTACCGAAACCTCACTACTGCGAGAGTGGGAGAGAGGGAGAGGGTGAAGAGAGTGCAAAAAGAGAGTGGAATAGAAGGTCTTAGCGACGAAGCTTATCGGGAGATATCAGTCTAAGTACGGTCTTCGAGCTAAAGATCAAAACACTATACTATATTGACATGAGGAAGAGTGTGGCGTGCTGAAGAAAGCGATCCAATATGATGATGAGTGCTGACATAAACCTAATCGGAGATCTGGCGGAACCGATCTGTCCAGAGATCGGGTACAACACAGTACTTTGCCTGTAATCCACTTAGTTTTTGTTTTTGTTTTCGTGCGATTGAGTTCAGACGGGACTCGGAAAAGTGAAACACGCACGCAACTCGGCGCCGCTTCTCCATGTTCCCGCGGTTATGCTCTTACTTCTCTCCTATCGGCAGCTCCTTCAACCAGCTTCTTACAAGATCGACCCACCAGAACCCTAGTCACGCCGAGGAATCGACAAAGATCGGCCGCCCCCCCTTCCGATGGTCTTGCTGCAATCTCTCTCTGCGAGATCAGATTGGCGAGAAGGACCAAGAGGTTAAACACTGCTCGTCAAGCACTTTTTGCGTGCGTTGCGTTGGCCGTCATCGCCACCTCGGTCAGTCTTGGTGCTGCGATCGGCCTGAGCGCTCGACATGTTATCGCTACCAAGCAGTACGATGTGGCCTTTCGCCTTGATAGCAACGTTATTGCTTCAACTCGTCGCAGCCACAGACATTCGAAACGCCAATGAAACGATCCTGCAGCCTAGAGTCTTTGGAAGGACACCTTTACAGAACTGTCTCATACGAGCAGGCATCGAGGTGGTTGCTGCTGATATCAGCGCTGCTGATCTCTACTTTCAAGCGTCTGCTTCCGACAACGTCATCTTCCACTACAATCCGACACTCATCGCATATCCTGACAACTCTGCACACGTCCAGAAAGCCGTGCTGTGCGCCTCGGAACACTCGAACGCTCCGATTGCTGCACGAAGTGGTGGTCACTCTTTCGCAGGCTTCGGCAGTGGTGGTATGGACGGCTCCATCGTCCTTGACCTCGCTCGACTCAACACTGTTACATCTCATCCTCAAAACGGCACCGTCCAAGTCGGTCCTGGTGCTCGTCTCGGCGAAGTGGTAAAGGGTCTCTGGCACCAAGGAGATGCTCACCGCGCCATATCCACCGGCACTTGTGCAGCAGTCGGTGTCGGTGGTCTCAGTCTTTGTGGCGGCTTTGGTCCCATGTCCAGAAAGTGGGGCCTCACCACCGACAGCATCCTCGAAGCTGACCTCGTCCTTGCTAATGCATCCATGGTCACTGTATCCGAACAACAGCATCCAGACCTGCTGTGGGCCATCAGAGGTAGCGGCTCTTTCTTTGGAATCGTTACTCGCTTCCTCTTTCAGAGCCACGACGCTACTCCACCCGTTGTCTCCTTCGAGTACCGTTGGACCCCTTCCCTCGACAGCATAGACAAGGCTCTCGCAGTAATGATCGCCGTCCAGGCCTTTTCCCTCGAGCCAGACCTTCCCAATGATCTCGGCCTCCACATCCAGCTCCGCCAGCCTTCCCGCAATGATCCTCAGCATTCTCAGAATCGTCCCATGTCCATCCAAGTCAAAGGCATCTGGCTCGGCTCTTTTGACGACTGGAACCGCTTCCAAGCAAAGCTTAAGAAGCAGCTTCAGTCGCATTCTGCACCGCAGCCAGATCTTCAGAACGTCACTCTTCGCACCTACCTCCAACTCATCGAGGACTGGGACGACTTTGGCAAGGGAGAACACAAGCTCGACACTGAAGCCATCCACAAGCAGCACAACAACTTTGTTACAAAGTCTTCGCTCACTCTCCATCCAAACAAGGGCTTTGACCAGAACTCGTTGCGGCCGCTCTTCCAACACATTTGGGACACCAGCCTCACTGCTGGTTATAACGTCGAGCTTGTCGACGGCAAACACGCCTTCTGGGCGTGGGACATCTACTTTGAGCTCTTTGGTGGTGGTACGCCGGCCCATGCGCAGCCCAAAGCCAAGCAACTTAGCAGCTTCCCACATCGCGATGGTCTCTGGCTCATCCAGATCGCAGTCGGAACTACCGCCTACATGGAGCTTGCCCATTCCGGCCACGTCTATGCTCGCGAGCTCGATGCACTGCTGAACCGCGCTATCCAAACAGCAGGCATTGGCAGAGGTGGATACTCGTGCTATGTCGATGCTGAGCTCCAACAAGACGAATGGAAGCAGCTCTACTATGGCTCATCCATCTCCCGTCTCGAGGATCTCAAGATGCAACTCGACCCAGACAACCTTTTCCGCAACCCTCAAACTCTCGGCAGCCGCAAGCAGATTGAGGCTCGGCGCAGCAACAAAAGGCAGCACCGCGATCCGCTTGGCTCAGACTCGACTTTGCATCGACAAACACGTCTGTGAGCCCATTTGTCAGCATCAGCATCCTCGAATCAACGAACCGCAGCCATCCGACGTCTAGGTCTATATCCTTGAACCTTTGTACTAGTACATGTCTACAAGCTAGAATTCAATTCTGCCTTGCATCTCCATAGCCCACAAATCGCTTGCGCGAAGCTCCAGAGCTGATCCTGTCGTACATTGCTTCAACATATCTCATCGGGCGGCTAGCCATTCCTGCGAGACGCATCAAGGGACAGAAGGTGTCAGCAGCGTTCGAAACAAAGCAGACGACCTACCAGACAACCTACCTGATCAGCATTCGGATGTTGTTGAGAAAAATGAGCACTTGGTCATCGAAAGGCGTCCAGCCTTGACCGCCAGCTCCTGAACCGTTGCTTGGCCCATTGGCCTTGGCTCGCTCTGCAGCCTGCATCAGTTGCGCGATGTCTCGAATCTCGATCTCGAGCTCATGAATCGGCTCTTGCGGCTGCGATTGCAGAAAATCCGCAAACGTCAGCAAGATCGTAAAGGATCAAATCCACGTTCAGCGGGGCTGGGCTTACCTTTTCTGGCACGGTCACTTGAGTTAGATCAACGATGAAATTCTGATGAGTATACGAGAGGCGATTCTTTTCACGTAGTGACACATGGTCGGATGCCGGTTCTTCCGCTGTTGGCGTCGTGAGATGCGTCGGACGACGAGAGAACGGTTAGCATTCCGGTCAGACAGCAAGATGCGAGCTCTACCGTCAAGACAGCACGTCTGCGCTGAATTCAAAAAGAGAGACTTGCCTGGGTTCTCGACGCTGATGCTGATGCGGTAATCGAACAAGCGATTCGGACAGTGGATGTTGAGGTCGGCTATCCTTTGCTTCTGAACAATCCCGCCCGGCTTGATCGCGAGCGTCTCGGCATCGCGTGTCACTCGCACCTTGCCATTAGGAGCAGGATGGAAGTAGTCTATCTCCTTTCTCCGCTGATAGCTAATCTTGGCGCCAGTGTACGAGCTTTCGGCGGACCTGGAAACGAGAGAGTTCAAGATGCGGTTGTACTGAGCATGTTGTGACTGTGAACCAGATTGGGAAACAACTGTCAGTGTCTAGAGGACGCAAAGCCAGGCGCTGGTCTCCAAAGTTGGTGCTACACTTACTATCGTCATTCGGCTGTCGAACCGAGTGCGATTCAGATCCACGATGGTCTCGTTTCGCACAGGAAGCTGTATCCTTTCGCCCGTTTCTTGATCGATGATCTGTCCAATCTTGCCCTCAATCTAAGATATCATAGAGTCGTCAGTTGAGCAGCTTCTCAGGTGTGCACCGACACTCGTCGACTTGCTCACCTCTACATTCTGCCTTCCTCGACTGTTCGCATAGATCCAGTCTCCAACCATGGTAGCAAAGTCATCCAGCGGATCGACGCCAAAGATAGAGCGCTCAGGCGCATGCTGCTGTGGAGACGACATTGTGATCCCAATACCGACGTCTTCGCTGTAATGGGTTGAAGAAAGAATCTCGTTGATGCAGTTGGCGAGGTTGAGGTGTGTGTGTGAACTGCGACAATGATCGTGTTCAACTTGAGCTTCCAAGACAGCTCCAACAGGGTCCAAACTCTTCTCCGACATCCGAAGTCTGCGCTGCGCTCTTGCTGCACGTGACATGGCGTGCGCAACTGAGCTGGACCAAACGGCGGGCTGGGAGCCTTTGGGCCAGCGAGCCACCACGCTGAGCCGCAATCTAACAGGATTTCCGTATCATTTTCTGTATCGACCGACTAACCCTCATCTGTACGGCCGTGTAAGTCAGGCTGGGAGCACATTTTCTGGCTTGATTTTCTGACCATCTTTTCTCGCTCCAATTATCTCACCTTTTTTTTTTTTGATGCTCAGCCTCCACTTGGACCCTGCATTCCAGCTTCTTCCTTCCTTCCAAACCACTGACTTTATCGAGGGTCATCAACAGACTCCGTCTTCAGCCATATACAATCACCCCTGCGACCCCGCCAGTCACATCAAAAATACAAAGCCTTTAATGATGAGCCACTAATGCAACAACTGGAGAAGTGTCTCCAATCTCCACCAGCTCCTTCTCGGCAACCTGGTCGAATCTTACACGCAAGATGAAAGACGGTCGCGACAGCGACAGCGACTTCCAGCTCGTCTCATCGTCGCAGAATGGATCAGGATCAAAAGCAGCGGGACCTTTCTCAAACGGCAAAGAGATCATCTACGACGAGCAAGTGGCAGCCAAACTCGAAGAGCTCGACACGGAAGTCGACTCCGTTCAAAGTCAGATCGCCGAACTGCAGAAGCTACAAGATTCTCTCCTGCGCGAGCGCCGTAAAGTGTATACCGACTACCTAAAGACGATACAAGGAGACACTCGAGGCTCGAAACGCAGGCTGGGTGTTGACTACACCACCAAGTCCTTCTCGTGGAGCGATCATGTTCGGCTGGCGGCCATGTCGCTCTTCGGCATCCCCTCTTTCCGCTTCTGTCAGCAGGCCGTCATCAATGCTGCACTGGATGGCCGCAACGCTGTGGTGGTGATGCCGACTGGAGGTGGCAAGTCTCTCTGCTATCAGCTACCAGCCATTCTCACTCCTGGTGTCACCCTTGTGGTGTCCCCACTGATATCTCTCATGACAGATCAGGTGCTGCATCTGCAGGAAGTCGGCATCGAGTCGGAGCTGCTTTGCGCAAGCACTTCATGCGAAGAGACCAATGCCATCCTCAAAAAGATACGAACCGGCACTACTACAGATCGTCGTACCACCTTTGCATCATCGTCCAAGTCTCAAGACTCGAACTGGAACCAGCACCAAGCAGACGGCATCAAGCTGCTTTACGTCACTCCCGAACGCATTGCAAAGTCCAAGCCGTGTCTATCTGCTCTGCAGAGCGCGTACGAGCAAGGTAGGCTATCTCGCATCGTCATTGACGAAGCTCACTGTTGCTCGCAGATGGGTCATGACTATCGGCCAGACTATGCCAAGCTTTCTCTCCTCCGTCGACTCTTCCCCAAGGTACCCATCATGTGTCTCACCGCCACGTGTGGGCCAAAGGTGCTCAAGGAGATTCTCGAAATCATCGACCTTCCAGCGATCACTGAGCCAGAAAACGCCGCACCCATGCGTACTATCTACTTCATCGCACCCCTCTTCCGACCCAATCTCAAGTACCAGGTAGTTCAGCGTCCAAAAGAGGCAAAAGCAGCCTCGGAAGCCATCGTAGACTACATTCTCGAGCATCACGCTGGCGAAAGTGGTATCGTCTATTGCCTCTCACGACCAGATACCGAAGCGACCGCCAAGGCGCTCACAGAGATCAGCAACGGTCGCATCGCAACTGGTCATTACCATGCCGGTCTTGACGATGCCAGCAAGCAACTCATCCACACCCACTGGCGAACAGGTCAGATCCAGGTCGTCTGTGCCACCATTGCCTTTGGCATGGGTATTGACAAGCCTAACGTTCGATTCGTCATCCATGCCTGCATCTCCAAGTCCCTCGATGGCTACTACCAAGAGACCGGCCGTGCAGGGCGAGACGGTCAGGACTCGGACTGTGTCCTGTTCTACCGACCGCAAGATTGCGTACGTATGAGCTCTTTTGTCGCCAGCGAGCCCACCGGACAGGAGAAGCTATCTGCGATGCTCGAGTACGCACAATCTGCTCGATGCCGTCGCTGGCTGTTCGCAGAGTACTTTTCGGATATGTTTGACAAGGGTGACGCTCAGCGACAACGCGCTTGTGGCATCTGCGACAACTGCACAGGTCAGCGTCAAGACCTCCTCATCGATGCACGCAAGGAGATGTACCAACTTCTCGCCGTGCTTGCAGAGATGTGCAGACAGGGAGGCAGGATCACTTTGATAAACCTCTCCGATGTCGCCCGTGGTCTGGCTGGAGGCAAATTTAACTTGGACCCGAATTTTATCGACTCAGGCAATGGCAGAGCCAGGTCGAGCGGGTTAGGCACTGCAAAGGATGGAGTTGTAGATATCCAGCTGGTAGCTGGAGGCAAGATCACCTTACATCGCGACGTCGTTGACCGCCTGATCGTCCACGGCATTCTCTCCGGTTTCATTGAGCAAAGCTATCAAGCCACAGCCTTCACAGTCAATGTCTATCTCGAAACAGGGACCAAAGCAAGTCGCTTCCTACGTCACCCGCTGTCTAGCCTTTCCTCCGCAGAGCATCTGGAGAAGCTGCCACCTGTTCAGATCTTACCGCCAATTGCCACAGCCACTGCGCAAACAACCAAGCGACCTCCGACAACCTCCAGCACAATTGACGGTCAAGGTCAACCACCACCCAAGGCAAAAAAGGGTCGAACATCATATCGGGACGCGCCAACCGAAGCGGCTGTCAAAGGGCGGCTGCGTAGAAGTGCTCGTGCTTTGCAGCAAAGACAGCGACAGCACGACGGCGGTGCCTCGCAGTCTGACGCTATTATCATCGATTAGCATCGTACAAGTTGCACTATCAACACAAGTTGTCTCACTCTGATCGCTCCCTGTACCATCTCAGATTGAAAGAATGCCGAGCTGAATCGTTGGCTACTTGCACGCCTCAACATTGTTCCGTGTGACTGCGCTTCTCAGATCCTTTGGACGCAGGGAAATAGGCACGTGCCACCAAGGAATGCGTTCAAATCACAATATATTGACACGAAACGAGTGTAACAGAAGAACATGGAAGAGGATTGACTTCAAGACATTACCTATCCGACGAAGCAAGTGACACTCTACGATCAGCGAGACAAGAGGCTCGTCCAGACCGATCCACCAGACTCGACGGGTGCAGCCTTGTCTGTATCAGCGTCCACACCCAGCTTGACAAGGTTAAGTGCAACAGATTGTACCGTCGGATGTTGCAAAATGGCAGCGACGTCCACCTTGACTCCGTACGAGTGCTTGATCGAGGTCAAGACGCGCACAGCCGAAAGCGAGTTGCCACCCAGCGAGAAGAAATCCTGATCACATCCAATGGTTTCCGCTTCGACTTTGAGTACCTGCGCCCAAATGGCCTGGATTGACCGCTCCAGAGCGTTGCTAGGCATGCAAATGGTGCTTGTCACATTCGCCTGCTGCTCAGCGGCATAAAGCTCGTGGGCTTGTTGCACCTTGGATGCGAGATACTTTCGGTCGACCTTGCCATTTGTGGACACCTTCAGCTTTTCCATCATCGAAATGCTCGAGGGCACCATGTATCGTGGCAAGGTGCACTCCAGATGATGTCGGATCTGCGTTTCAGAGAGAGCTCCCGGTGCCGTGGCTTGCCCTGCTGCATCACCGATCCACTCACGCGCCAGAGTGACAAAGGCATGCAGCGAAACGTCTGCTGGAGTTGCTCCGGTCGACAGAACAACCGCTGCTTCGTGCATTCCTTCGACTTCGAGGATGCGCGTCTCGATCTCTCCAAGCTCGACGCGGTGTCCGCGAATCTTGATCTGGTCGTCCTTCCTTCCGAGAATCTGAATATCGCCGCTTGCCAAGAAGCGTCCAAAATCGGCCGTGCGATACAGTCTCTGCTTGCCAGAGCCATCGACGTCCAGCTCAACGAAAGCCCGTTCTGTCTGATCCGCGTCTGTGTATCCAAGCGCCAGACTCTCTCCACCAATCAACAGCTCGCCCGCGACAAAAGTTGGGCACGGCTCAAGACGCGAATTGAGCACGTACCAGCACTGGTTTTGCATCGCCTTGCCGTACGGCACGAAAGCGGCATCGTCTGCCAGCTCTCGACTGATGGGGTACAAGATGGACCAGATACCTGCCTCAGTCGCACCTCCACCGCTGTAGATGTCTATCTCGCGAAGATGGGTACTCAGCGTCCTCACTGTGTCGATAGGGACCTTGTCGCCAGAAAAGAGGCAGATTCGAACGCTCTCGAGAACTGAGGTGCCGAAGGACTCAATGTGCTCCGAGCCTCCGTCGGCGATAGTAGCAAGCACCATCTGGATGTGCATTGGGACCGAGTTCCAGATAGTGACGCGGTGTTTCTGTACCAGGTAAGCCCATTCGCCTGCATCAATCCGGCCGGACGGTAGCACAAGGTGTGCTCCAGCTGTAAGACTGCCGAACAGATCGAAGACCGAAAGATCGAAGCTCATTGGCGAGTTGGAAAAAGACGTCCTTGGCGTTGCAGCTCCAGCGACCTAGCAGATCGTTGATTGTGTTCATGGCAGCGGCGTGGCTCATACGAACACCCTTGGGCTTGCCTGTGCTTCCTGACGTAAAGATCACGTACGCTTCTTGACTAGCATCGATGGAATCTGACATCTGGATGAGTCTGTCGGCAAGATCATGTGTCGACTCGTTTCCAGTCGCATTGATAAACTCAGACTGAACTTTGATCATCGGTAGACGCACGTAGGAGAGATCCGTAGTGGCCTCCGAAGCAGTCAGCACGGCGCGACAGCCTGCTTCGGCGAGAATCGTCTCGATTCGAACTCGAGGCTGTGTGACCTCGATCGGCACGTAACTGGCACCGAGAGAGAGTGTGGCCAAGCAAGCTGCTGCCTGGTACCAGCTTTTCGGCACCAATACTGCAACGCGATCTCCAGTCACAAAGCCTGCCTGCTGGAGCTGAGGTAGAGTTCGGGCGACAGCCAGGTCAAGCTGGCCATACGAGATCGATTCCGACGAGTCAGTGATGCAGCGTCGCTCGGGCGATGCTCTCATGTGACGGAGGAAGCCTCTGTGAAGAAGGGTGTCTCCCACAATTAGCGAAGGCAAAGATTGGATTTTGGGGTTGGATTCTGTGATAGGCGTCATCTGCAGGCAGCTGTTGGCATCCAATCGATTCTTGACGTTTTTGTTCGAAAGCAGATTGATCTCGGGTGACACCTCTGCGGTCCACGCTTCGCGATGAGAAGCGAGATGTCTCAGCATGTGCACAAAGGCGGCGTGGGCCTCTTCAATGAAGCCTTCGTGGAAGAGCTCCTGCAGATAGTCCCAACGCACGGACAGATCGCCATTGGCCTTCGGAACGCACTGGAAATCGATCGATACCTGCGAAGTCTGCGACACAGTAGCTAACATTTCCTAGCAAGTCTCTCACGTCCCGCAGAGAATGAGACGCTCCAAAGTCGCTCAAGACGCACGTCATCACTACTGGATAGACGATGTCTTGGCCTGTCTTGCTGCGCAGATGGCGCGCAAATTCGATACCAGAGTAGCCGCTGGCATAACTGATATCGTCGAGCAACTAAAGATTAACTTTTGATGCTCGGTCAACAAAGTTTTCGGCGTTGTCGGAACGTCTGTTTGCGTGCGCTGCTGAGCGCGCGTCATCATCGTAATCGAGCAAGATGGACGTGGTAAAGTCGCCCATGACCTGTTCGATCCCGACGTACTCGGCAGGTCGCGAGAAGACGGTCAGGTTGATTGCGAATCTGTTCGTTGTCTCCGAGTATCGTGCAAGCACTCGGCCGAAAGCTGTGGCGATGGCAGCTGACGTTGTAACGCCGGCTGCAGCCGCATTTGCTTCGAGAGACGCCAAATCTGGACGAGGCAGAATGGCTTCGATTTTGCAGAACTTTGGCTTATCGACGCTTCCCAAGTGCTTCACCAAGGGAAGGTCGGGTCCACTGAGAGGGAACGCACCTTCTCTTTGCAACTAGTACTCTCGGTCTGCGTTGGCACCTGAGTCCATCCGACGGTGATGCTCGGCTACGACGAACTGGCGGAACGTGATTGGGAGCTGGGAGAGCTCCACATGTCCTTGAGCGTTGTACTGACGAGCGGCATTTACCAGATCACTGGCAAGGATTGCAGAAGAGAAGAAGTCCATGATCAGCATGTCCAAAGACACATGCAGCACAGCCGGAGAAATGTGGTCCGCTGCCGAACTGGACTCCGAGCTCGATGCGCGGGATAGGCGGATGTCGAAGAGAGGCCATCGATCGGGTGAAATAACTTGGTGGCTCATCTCGTCTCGGATCGACTCGCGTACCGAGTGCACTACTTGGGGTGATTCCTTGGTGAGATCAAAGTCGTCAACCTTCCAGTCCGGCAGCTCGTCCTCTCGAAGCACGCGCTGCGTCTGTGTCGAAATCGAAGACAAGTCGCATGGCATTGTGTTTGCGCACAATCGCTCCGATCAGGGTCGTGAGAAGCGCGGAAGACATGCCAGGGGGAGCCTCGAACTCCAAGTACGCATGGGTTGCGATGTTTCCTGATGCAAATGCAGAGCTTCGTCTGAGCAGATAGGCCTCTTGGATTGCCGTGAGAGGGAAAGGATCATTCTCTCGCTCTGGACCTCCCAGAGTGAGCATGACGGAAGACGAGATGCCTTCCTCGGTTTTTCCCGATGCGCCGCCAGCAGCACGACTCTTTGTGACGGCGGCATCGATGCCTTTGATTGTTGGCTGTCGGAAAATGGTCTTGAGGTCCAGCTCGATATGCAAACGCTGGCGCAGTAGGTTCTGCAGCTTGATCGAAGACAGTGAGTTGCCGCCAAGCTGGAAGAATGTTGTGTTGATTCCGATCATGGCCACAGAAATGTACAGCGCTTCAGCCCAAGCCTCAGCGATCAGTTGTTCTTGCTTAGTCGAGGGGTACTCATCTTCGAAGCTGTCCGTTGATCCTGAAGAAGCGGCGTGGGCATTTGCCAGCTCCGCCAGCTTCGCATGGTCCACTTTGCCGTTCCCAGAAAGAGGAATACCACCAAAGACCAGCACGAGGGAGGAGAGCAGCATATAACTAGGTAGCGACTGTGACAAGTGATCATTAGCGACTTCGAGTGGCTGCGGAGTAGGGTCCGCAGCAGTCTTGCCGGTAGCGGCCACCCTGCCTCCTAACAAGATAATGTCGGGTTTCCGGCGGAAGGCATGTTGGAAGGAGGACGCCCAGTCATCGCAGATCCAGGGGCTCTGAGTCCAGCCCAGCGAGACGGATCCGTCAGCCGATGAGATGCTAGCTTATTCAAAAAGCTGTGCGAAGGCAGCAGCCATTTCGGGACCCCTTTCTGCTGTGATGGTAACGATACTTTTTGCTTCCTGAAGCAGTGTAGCGTTGTTGTGGAACGCCAGCGGCTGTTTGGAGAGGTTCCAATCGGCATGAACCGCCTGTACAGTCGACGGCTGATCGCCACCCGACGCCTTTATGTCGAAAGCAAGCTCGGCATTTCCATCGTGTGTTGCGACTTCCAAAGACATCTCGACCTCGAAGCCTTGCTCAGCGAGATATGGCGGACAGGACAGCGGCGAAAGGATGGCGCTGCCGAGCGCCAGGTACTGGCTGTCTTTCAGCGATAGTTCAAGCAAGGTATCGAGACCGTGGTCATGGATCGAGTCGTCAGAGCTACTCTGCTGAAGACGGAAGCAGAGGTTGTGCTCGCAAGCTGCGATGGACATGGCTCTTAGCATGTAGCCCATCTCGAGTCGAGTGAACAGGGGCGTGGCATCTCCGTACAGCGGAGCGATCGCGGGCAGGTGGCTGACGAAGATGAGTCTGGCAAAGCTCGTTATTCCGATAACATCGGACGGCTTCTTCCCTGAGATGGCCCACATCTTTGCCGCCTTCTGATCCAAGAGGTAGACACCGTCTTCAGCACCTTCCACACCCTGCAGCTCCAGCAAAACTCGGACAGAGTAAGTTGCACCAGCCGACGGGTAGCGATACTTGCAAGAGCCTGACTCTTTGCGATCGCCAATGAGGGTTGACATGGTCGTCATGACTTGCTCAAAGGACAACTTGTGGTCAGGAGGAAGAACCTCATTGTTGAGATCAAACACAGAGGAGGCCAGTCGGAGGGCTCGATCGTAGGCTTTGGTCACCTCTGATGTGCTCGGGGGCTGAGAGTCAAAGTGGTAGTGGCTTCGACGGTCTTGAACCATTCTGACGGCCTTTTCATTGCGCTCGACCACGAGGGCAGCGCCGACTTCCTATCTCTGCCCAGCACCTTCCAAGATCGTGTCAACAGCCTCCGCGAGATGAGCTTTGAGAGCTAGGCGCTCGAGGTCATCTGAAAGGAGCTCGAAGCCAGCCAGTGCTCCAACCGAAGGCATCTCGTTACGAGATACGGAAAAACCTACAAGATGTCCGTTGATGACTTTGACGACACCATCGTCGACACCAGGTACCTGCTTGAGCCTGTGCGTGATCTCTTCTAGCTCGATTCGATGGCCATGGATCTTGACCTGGAGGTCGCGGCGACCCAAGAACTCGAGCTCGCCGGATGGCATGAAGCGAACCACGTCTCCAGTGTCGTAGAGTCGGCCGAGACCTGGAAGATCAACGAACGAAGCCTCCGTCTTTTCCGCGTCTGTGTAGCCTTTGGCGAGACCAACTCCACCGATGAACAGCTTTCCAGGTACAAGCGAAGGTGCATGACGCCACGAGGCCTTCTTGCCAGTGGCCTGGAGGACGTACATGGTCTGATTGTTCATGGGCCGACCATACAGGATAAGAAGCGAGCTTCCATTTCCTTTCTGGACGTCGTTCGCCTGAACTTGATGCAGAACACTCCAGACGGAAACCTCAGTAGCACCTCCACCAGAGTAGAGGGCCATTTCGGATGGACAAACCTCGAGCAATCTCTTGGCGAGATCAACTGGGAACCGATCTCCAGAGAGGAGCATGGTGCGTAATGAGGCTAGATCCTTCCGCAGGCGTGTCGCGCGTGTGGAAAGCAGCATTTGGGCCATTGTCGGCACCGAGTTCCAAATGCTGACCCTGTGCTCGACGATCAGCGAGAGCCACTCCTGTGGATCATGAACATCGTCACTGTCCAGCGAAGGAGGCAGAACGAGCTTACCGCCTACAGTGAGGGCAGCGAAAATATCGAATACCGACAAGTCGAAGCTGAGTTTTGCCAAGCCGAGGAAGGTGTCCTTGTCGGTCAAAGACCAGCGAGCTACCAGGTCGTTGATCGTATTGGCCACCACTCCATGCTGAATCACCACTCCTTTAGGTTTACCTGTCGATCCGCTTGTGAAGATGAGGTACGCCTCGTCATCTCGCGCGATCCGTACTTTGGTCGAGCTCTGGTGAAGCTGAGCGATGGCATCCTGCACCTTGCCCGAGGAAACGGACTGCAAGTCGTCTGTCTTGGTTCGAACAGAGACAACGGAACAAGTGTCCGGCAATGCGTCAAGGGCTGGGGATTCGAAGCCGATGATCGCAGCCGCACACTCTGCCTCTTCGATGACGGTACGGATTCGAGAGGCAGGAGCATCGTGTTCGATGGGAACGTAAGCGAATCCAAGTGTCAGAACCGCTAGACAGCCTGCAACTTGGTATCTGCCCTTCGGCAAGATCACTGCCACTCGCACAGGCGTGCGGAACTGGTGCTGAGCTAGCCTGGTCTGTAGTGCGGCGACGATCACGCCCTGTTGTCCATAGGTCAGCTTGCCGTCAGCGTCCGCAACTGCTTCAGCTGACGAGCTCGTCTGAAGATGACGAAGGAAACCTTGGTGCAGCAATTCAATGACATTGCTGCTATTGAAGAGACGGGCAGTGTCATTGAATACCGTTCGGGATGTCTCCTGAACCGAAGGAACCTGGACTGGGATTTGACCATCTTCTGCTGTCCAAGCTGTCATGTCAGCCTCACAGAGACGTTGAACGAAGCCATGCAAGGTTGCGTGCATTTCCTCTATGTACGATTCTGGGAACATATCTTTGAGGAAGTCGAAGCGCAGAACCAAGTCGCCGTTGATAGCTCGAATACACTGGAAGTCGAGGTCTACCTGGGGCGTCTGCGTTATGGCATAGATTGGCTCGCCAAACATTTCGATCACTTCCGGCTTGAAAGCAGTCTCGTGAAGCACCATTGTCATCACAACAGGATACATGGTCTTCCCGTTTCGTTGAGCGTTGAGCAGACGGATGAACTCGACGCCGGCAAATGCAGAGTTCTCGACATCTTGGACAAGACGCTCTTCGGTCTGAAGCACCTCTGCCAAGAAGTCGGTCGGTGTGCACCGTTCATCGAATTCGAGTAAGAGAGAAGACGTAAAGTCGCCAACAGTGCTGTGCTGCGCGGCATCCGCCTGACGCGAGAAGAGCGTTAAGTTGATAGCAAAGTGTGTATGGCTCGCGAAGCGGAAGAGCACTTTCGCGAACGCGCTCGCAAGAACGGAGCCAAGGCTCACTTTGAAGGAAGATGCTGTGTTTCTGAGTTTTTCGAAGTCGCTGCGAGCGATGATGGCCTCCCGTCTGCCGAACGTGGGTGTCACCGTGGCTTCGGCTGAGGTGATTCGCGAGAGGTCAAGTCCGGCAGGGAAGTCGGCGCTTCGCGCCTTCCAATACTGCTCCATCTTCCGGAAACGCTCTGTTGTTCGCAAGTGGCGCTCCGCGAGAACGTGGTATTTGAAGGTGGAGCTTGTAACAGTCCTAGCAGCCGTCGCCCTTGTATCCATGTCCTTGATTCTCGAACTAGCGAGCTCCACAAACTCTTGTGCCAAGATCGCAGAAGAGGCAAAGTCCATAATGAGCATGTCTAAGGAGACATGCAGGACTGCGTCACCCTTGGGCAGCAGCGTCACCGCAATATCGAACAGCGTCCAAGCTGCCGCATCCAACACGAGTGCCTCCATCTCATCTCTGATCTGTTGGATCAACGCTTGAATGAATTCTTCATCGCTTTCTTCCCTTAGATCGATACTTCGAACCGAATAGGCTGGTACATCGTCGTTGCGGAGGACTCTCTGCGTCTGTGACGCAATGTCAAAGACAAGACGCAGAGCATCATGGCGAGCGACCAGCTGGTCGACGATCCTGCCTACGACGCGCGACATGAGAGAAGCGCCATGGAGGGCGACGAAGGCGGTCGGAAGGCGGTACTCGACATAGCTGTGAGCCGAGACATCTCCAAGGTCGAGCTGATCGCCTCTTCCGAGGAGATACGCGGCCTGAATGGGCGTGAGCGGGAAAGGTGCATACGGATCCAAGTCTTCAGTAGAGGCATGGGCAAGAGTGAAATTGGCGTCTGCATCTGCTTTGCCAGATTCGGGCATCTGTAAGATGAGCTGATCAATTGTCTGGGCGATCTCGCCCAGACAAGGCTGTTTAAACAGCTCCTTCAACGTTACGATCACTCCGAATTCGCGCTCGATCGCTCCTTTGAGACGAATGGCAAGCAGGGAATGACCGCCTAGCTCAAAAAAGCACGATGCGGTGCCAATGGCTGAGTTTCCATCCATCGCCAGATTTCGTTCCAGATCTTAGCCAAAGCGACCTCGGTCATCGTGGAAGGCAGCTGGAGCTGGCGATCCGAATGAGCGGTTATCAGCTTCGAGGCAAGCAGCGTCTGAGCTTCCTTCGAAAGAGCTTTGACATCGACTTTGCCGTTTGCGGATAGCGGCAAGGCATCGAGATGGATGACGTGATCCACGAGCATGTATCTAGGCAGATGTAGGGCCAAGATTTCGTTGATCTGAGCAAGGCAAGGTTGTGCCCGCGGTACGTCTTGTCCTCGGAAGGTCATTACCAAGGCGCCGACAATGCTGTCGCTTTCGACCAGGGCAGCGGCGCGCTCAACACCTGGGACGCTCTCCAAATAGTGCTGAATCTCATCGAGCTCGATTCGATGACCTCGAATCTTGACCTGGGTATCGCTACGGCCTATGAATTCAATCTCCCCATTGCCAAGGTATCGCGCCAAGTCTCTGGTTTTGTACAATCTCTCGCCAGTGAACGGATGGTTGATAAAGGCACCGGTCGTCTTGACCGGGTCAGTGTAGCCATCGGCAAGACCCTGACCAGATATGAAGAGCTGGCCAGTAGCAAAAGTGGGGGCATCGTCGAGTCAGTTTCCATCTGCATCCAGAATGGCAATGTGCATTTGCTGATTTGCCAGTGGTCGACCATATGGAATGGATTTTGCGTCAGGGCCGACATCTTCCGGTTCGATAATGTGGTAGATGCTCCAGATGGAGGCTTCGGTTGCACCGCCCAAGCTCACAAGAGCAGCAGCCTAAGCGCCACTTGCTGCCTTACGTAGGGACAGGAGCTTCCGAGCTAGCGAAATGGGAATCCAGTCTCCGGATAGCATGACCAGCTTTAGAGACTTCCAGGCCTGTTGAATCAGCTCATTCGGTGCCTCGATGAGCATCTGAACGATCATGGCAACTGAGTTCCAAATGGATACCTTGTGCTTAACCACGAGGGATGCCCATGTCTCGGGATCCTTGCAGTTAGCGGGCGGCAAGACAAAGGCACCACCGATAGATAAAGGACCAAAAATGTCGAACACCGACAAATCAAAGTTGAGCTTAGAGATGCCGAAGGTCACATCGTGACTGGTGAGCGACCACTTGTCAATGACATCAGCGATCGTGTTCATGGCAGCGCTGTGAGAGATGACGACACCCTTCGGCACGCCGGTGGTTCCAGATGTGAAGATGGTGTAAGCTTTATGCGAGGACTCCACATTCTTTGCAGAAAGACTTTTGACGAGGTCGGAGGCACCAAGGGTCTGCTTGCTGCCAGATGGGGCGAGATTGAGGTCGTTCAGCACGACGACATCCACTCCATGATCTTGAAGCTTCAGCTTGATCTCTGTCTCGTGATCGGATATGATAGCCTTCGCGCAGCTGGCCTGTTCCATGATCAACGTAATACGTTGAATAGGCAGATCGATTTCGATTGGAATATAGGCCATGCCTGAACACAGAACAGCAAAGACTGATGCTACCTGTCGCCAGCCCTTTGGTAAGATTACAGTTACGCTTTTGTTGGCGTCCTTGTTGGCTTTCCAAGAGGCTTCCATCTTCTCGCAAGTGCGGTGAACGTGACGAGCTAGATCCACGTAGCTAAGACTGAGCTCCTCGGCGGCATAATGAAGGGCCATTGCATCAGGCGTCAAGAGTGCTGACCGCAGGAAGCCAGTGTGGAGAAGCTGATCTTGGCCTAAAAGACTTTCGTTAGAGGTTGCATTCAGAGCCGTTCGAGCGTCCAAATCATCAGAGACGTGGTGGTGGAAGCGGCGCGCAGCCTCGAAATCAGCGCTCCATCCTTGCTCGTTGCAGAGGTCACTGACAACACCAGCGAAGTATCTGTGCATATTACGAATCATGCCTGCGGGAAAGAGCTCCGCCAAGTAGTCCCAAAGAAGGACCAGCTCACCCGAAGAGCTCCTCACGGCTTGGAAGTCAAGGAATACTTGAGGGGTTTGCGAGATCGAGTGTTTTTGTTCGCCAAGCATGGTCATGAGCTCGGTCATGTCGCTGGATGCACCGATGTCATTCAGAACGGAGGTCATAACCACTGGGAAGGTCATCTGGCGTGCCCCACCTTTCGAACGCAGGTATCGGATCATGTCGATACCTGAGAAAGAAGCGTGGCTCAGATCCTCAACCAGCTGAGTGTTGAGCCGCCTGAGGGCTTGCCGAACTCCGCCCTTTGACCCTGGAGCATCAGCATTGACTGGTCTACCGTCGTATTCGAGGAGAAGCGACGAGGTGAAATCACCAACAACGCGATCAGCATCGACAACGTCTAGGGGACGCTGGAAGACGGCGAGGTTGACGATGAAGCGAGGTGACGCAGAGTACTTGGAGAGCGCCTCCGCAAAGGCATGAGCAATGACGGTCGTTGGCATCACGTGGTGTATGCGAGCCAGCCTCTCGAGCTCTGCGAATCTGCTTCTGCTAATGATGACCTCTTCTCGTTCAAAGATAGAGGCTTGAACCTGCGCTGGTCTCCTGGAAAGCGGTAGTTCCGGAGCATTTGGGAAGTCAAAAGCTCGCTTCTCCCAATAAACCCGTGAGCGAGCGATCCCAACACTGTCACGTGTTTGTTCCTCCAGTTGGGACAGAACAAGCTGACCGAACGTCGTCTTGAGGGGCGCTAGCTGCAATGACGGTGTTACGTCGACCTGAGAAGTCTGGCGAGCTGCCCGAAGCAGCGTAAGCGTGCCCGCTGCCAGGATCGCGGAAGAGTAGAGGTCCACAATCAGTGCATCCAAAGAGATGTGAAGCACATTCTCCCACGAAGTTTTCGTAATGCGAACATCGAATAGTGGCCAGACTCCAGGGTCGAGCATCTGGTGGGAGAGCTCGCTACGAACTTGCTGCACCATCTCCTGGCCCACCTCGACGTCCTCTTCGGAAACATCGATCGAAACTACCTGGTATGGCCCCGTGACCTCGTATGGCAGAACGCGCTGCTGAAGAAGCCCCGAGACCGGGTCTTGTTCGAAGATGACGCGGAGCGCATCGTGGTGCGAGACAAGCGCAGAGATGACCTCGCTGAGCAGTTCAGGCGTGAGCCTAGGAGGAATGGAAAATTCTTGATAAGCGTGGGTAGCGACACCACCAAGCTCGACAAGAGGGTCCCGCCCAATGAAGTAGGCTTGTTGAATGGAAGTCAAAGGGAAGGGATCGAAGCGTTCCTTCTCCCAAATGTCCTCTTTGCTCGAATTGTCTTGCTCGCGTAAATTCTCTCGCGCGTTCGCGTCGCTTGGTCGACTTGGATCGATTCTGCCACCGAGCCCTTCCAAGGCATCAGCAAGTCTACTCAAGGTCGGATTTGCAAAGATGACCTTGAGCGGGAGATCGGGGATCGCAAGTGTTGCCTTGAGAAGGCCCTGTACCTTGATAGCAGAAAGACTGTGTCCGCCGAGCTCTGCGAAGGATGACGTCTTGGTGAGCGTACCCCTGTCTAGGCGGAGCACCGTCGACCAGATCTGAGCTACGACTTTTTCCATCTCTGTTGAGATCACAGCGGCCCCCTCCTCCGAGAAATCCATCTGCTGCTCTGCATGGGCCAGCAGCGACTTGCGATCCACTTTCCCGTTGGCTGTCAGAGGGAGTTGATCGATGATGAACAGCTTCTTCGGTAGCATATAAGTTGGCAGGCGAGTAGAGAGATATTCGTTTAGGCGGTGGATAGGCAAAATCGCCTGAACGGTGGTCTTGTCTACGTCTGCGTCGGGCAAGAGGCCACCGACCAGGATGACCTGCGGCAATGCAATGTCGCGCCGCTTGAAGAGAACATTGAAGCGCTCGCTGACAAAAGGGATGACAGTGAAGCCAATTCCGTGCGCTGCAGCCTCTTCCAAAAGGCCCTGTGCAGCCATCGCAGCGTGTAATGCGCCGTCTTTGCACGCGATTGTGATCAAGACGCTAGCTGAGTGAAGTAATGGGGCGTTGGTGTGGAAGAAGATGCTTTGAGCGTCAAAGACACCTTTTTCATCAGAGGAGAGCGTCGACGCTCGGAAGCGTTTCTCGGAGGCTTCCTTCAGCCAGAATTGATCCGAATTGGTCCGTTGGAACATGGATACCAACAGCGAAGACTTGCCTTCATCTCGATGGGTCGAATCTCCCCGAGGCAGAGAAAGACGTGCACTCGTGAGGGAAATCTCCATGCTCGACAAGAGAGGCTCTACCTTTATGCCCAACTCGCAAGTTTCCAGGTGCAGAGCAGAGGATCGTGAAAGCTCGCGGTTCATGGCGCCAATCGCGTATCCCGCCTCGAGCTGAGCAAACTCTAGACTCTTGTTGCCATACAGAGGGGCGATCTTGGCAAGATCAGACCAGAAGCAGAGCTCTATGCTTGTGGCGACGTCAACACCGCCCTTCTCTGGCTCGTGTGCCTGTAACAGCACGAGCTTAGAGCCTAGCACATCGACTGCGTAGATTCCAGAAACGTGTCCTGCAAGGTTCAAAATGCTGACAAGACAATTGACACTGTACGTGGCACCTGCGGACAGATAGCGATACTTGTGACTTCCGTTACTTTCGACTGGAAGCAGGACACTGAGCAAGCTTGCAAGGGCTTGAGACACATCTTCAGATCCATTGTCACAGTGGGATGGGCTGAGGGATGTGATCAACAAGCACTGCAAAGCGTCGGTTGACACCGAGCGGGAGGGAGAAGGAGTATGTGCTCTTCCGCGTCCGAGCCACTTTGGTTTGCGAGTCTGAGGGCGCAGCTATGGTGATGGAGTCGATGGCGTCTACGCACCGGGCAGAGCGGGGAAGACTCGGGTCATGCTGATGCTCCACCTTGTGCAGCTTTCGGTCGGCTTCATCAGTAAGCAATGAAAAGGCTTCCATCCCCGTGACCTTGTTTTCGGTCTCGTCTGTTGGCACGACAAAGCCGACCAATTGATCTGGATAAACATCCACGAAGATGCCACTGATTCCTTGCAGAGAGGATGCCGCGGTTGAAATCTCTTGCAGCTCAACCCGGTTGCCGCCAACCTTGACGAGGAAGTCGTTCCGACCAACAAACTCGATCAAGCCATTGGGGAGATACTTGGCTACATCGCCAGTGCGGTAAAGTCGGAGACCTGTTTCAGGGTGATGAATGAAGGCCTTTTGCGTCTGAACATCATCCGTATACCCTTGCGCGAGACCGTCGCCCGCAATGTACAGATCATCAACCACAAAATCTGGCGTCTCCTGCAAGGAGCCCAAAAGTGTGGATTTGTAGACAAACATTTGCTGATTTGCTAAGGGCACACCGTACGGGATCGGGCGTGTACATTCCGTTGCGACTTCTTCGGCAAAGATGGGTTGGTAATTGGACTAGATCGATGCCTCGATTGCCCCGCCTAGCGCATAGAATTGAGTCGTTTGCTCTGCACGAGCAAGCAAGCCGCAAAGGAGATCCACTGGAATACGATCTCCTGACAGCAACACAACTCGCAAGGCCGAATGCGCACGCTCGGCCCTCTCATCTGTTGCCTGGTACGCAACCAGCATCGACAAGAGCATTGGGACGCTATTCCACACTGTAACGCTGCTGTGGTGCATCACCTCGATCCAATGAGCTGGGTCCTTGAGCTGATCTTAATGAGGGAGAGCGAGCTTGCCACCCAACGACAAAGTTCCGAAAATGTCGTATACAAAGAGATCGAACGACAGCTTCGATAGACCGAAGCAGCAATCGTCAGCGAGAAGGCCGAAGCGTTTAATGACGCTGGCGATGGTGTTCAGGGCAGCATGGTGCGAGATGCGTACACCTTTTGGCCTACCCGTGGAGCCACTGGTGAAGATGGTGTAGGCGAGCTGATCACCTCGTCTTCGAACGAGAGGTAGGCTTGACAGACAGATGTCACTGTCGTCTTCGCAAGCCGCAGGATTGAAGTCTTCGACGTACAAGACGCGGTCAAAGCAAGCGACTTTGTCAGCATCCACCGTCCTTGACGTGATCACAAGAGTGATGCCGGCTCCAGCGGCAATGGCAGCGACCCGCTGAGGTGGAGTTTCGGTGTCGATCGGCACGTATGCATTGCCAGAGAGCAACACAGCCAACACACTAGCTAACTGGCTGCAAGACTTGTCGAGGAGAACAGCAACGTTGTCGGGCTCGACAGTGGTAGTGTTGGATGCCACCCGTTGGAGCTGGTCAATTTCCCCAGCACCAAGAGCAGCGTATCTTGCGAGCTTGCCATAGGTCAGGGTCCCGTCTACCGCCTCGATTGCAGTTCTTTCTGGCGTGAATTCAGCTGAGCGAATGAAACCATCGGTCAACAGGCTGTTTTTATCTGGCAAGCTGAGTGTGTTCGCGCAGATAGCAGGGTCGCACGTCTCATTAGCTTTGAGCCGAGGCTGAAGATGGGCCGACGGCAGTTGAGCAAACGAATGAACTTCATCCCAAGTGGTTTGGCCTGGTTTCAGAGTTGCGACGTATTCAGTGTCGGGCGCCATAGTCCGTTCGAGGGCTTTTGCAAAGACTCCAAAAAGTTCCTGCGCCACTTGAGGCTCGAAGACGTCCATGTAGTCAAGATGCAGCTCAATGTTGCTGCCATCAAGGCTAGGGAACACTTGGAAATCGAGCCAGACTTGCGAGGTCTGCGTCTTGCGACTGATAACCTCAAATTCGAGGGAATCGGCCGCAATGGTCGGACCAGGAATCTCTGCAGATTGTCCCGGCGGCAAGACGCAGGTGAAGACGATTGGCATCAGAGATCCTGGATGATAGCACTGTAGATCCCGAATCACACTAATGCTGCTGTACTGCGAGTAAGAAATGTCGGAAAGCAGCTGCTTCTGCACGCGACGGCAGCGCTTGGAGAAGGACTTGTCATCCACGGCCGCCTCGTCTGGGGTCTGAAACAAGATTCCCCCGGTGAAATCGCCAATGACCTTGTAAATGTCGTCTTCGACATATTCTCGGTTGAAAAGGGTGGTATTCACGGTGAAGTATGGTTCTTCGCTCCAGAGACGCAAAGCATCGATGAAGTTCGTCATGAGGACGGCTGATGGAAGAAGGCTGTGCTGCTTGCATTGCGACACAAAGCGTGACCAGAATGTTTCGGAGAAGGTATGCGCCAGGTGGTGCACAGAAGCGCTGTCGATCGCATGGTTGCCCGCAGATCGCATTGGCAGCGCAGGAGCCAGCTGCAGGGTGGGAAGTTTCTCTTGCCAGTACGCTTGTGCATCCGCATATGCATCCGTGTCGAAAGAGCCATTCTGATGCCACACAACGTAGTCTCGGTAGGTGGTGGATGCAACGCTGGATTTCAACGGGTCATCGATGCTGATAACTTCTGACTCGAAGTTCAGCAGTGCTCGAAGCTCCGCGCAAAGCGTCTGTACACTCTTGGCGTCGATGATAAGCAGATCGAGCGATAGCCAGAGATGAAGCGTGTTCCGGCTGTCGATCTTGAGAGCGGGGAAGGTAGCCAGGCTAACGTCGAAAAGCGGCCAGCAGCTTGGGTCAAAGGCGAGAGACTCCACGTCGTCCCGGAAAGACTGCAAGAGATCCTCGCGTTCCGAATAGGAAAGGCTCTCGCTGATAAAGTCGTGGATTGAGACAGGAATCTGGTCAGCTACCTCTTCGAAAGCCAACACCGTTTGCTGCAAGCTGACAGTGTCAAAGATCAGACGAAGAGCATCGTGTCTTTGCACAAGGACGCGGAAAGCTGCCCGAATTCGATCAACGCTGAAATCACCAGGCAGGAGAACCTCTATCATGGTCTTGGATGCGAGAGATAAGTCCACACCAGTGCGACGACCAATCAGATAGCTCTCCTGGAGCGTAGTTGGAGGGAACACATCGTATCGTCCTTCAGGTTGTTTCTTGAAAGAAGTTGCTTGGCCAAAGATCGCGTGCGGTGCATCAAGCGTCGCTTCACTCCTTGCAGAGGAACCTTTCGATGTAGCAGATCGGTCACTCAGAGCTGTACAAGGGCGTTCTTCTGAGACGAAACTATGCACCAGCGATGATGCTGCTACGTAGCTCTGACGTTCCTCGATGCTAGCTGCAATTGTAGCGATAGTGGGATGCTCGAAGAAGTCATTAATCTTAGCATTCAGCCGGTGACGGGTTCGTAGGACGGCCAAGATACGCATAGCAGTGATTGATGTGATACCTTGCTCCATGAGCCGCGTGTCTGGCGTTGCGTGGATGCCTGTGACCTCTCCGATTGTGTCCAGCAGGATCTCGAGTGTGCCGTACCGCTCAGCACTGTTTGCAGAGCTAACAACCGACAATGACGAGGAAGAGGCAGCAGGCAGGGCTCTGCGATCCTTTGACTGCCAGGGCATAGAAGCAAGACTCTTGCGATCGAGCTTTCCGCTCGAAGTGAGAGGGAACGTCTCGATAGGTACAAAGAAGGTAGGGACCATGTACCGAGGGAGCTTCTTATGAAGTGATTCTTTCAAGCTTAACATCGCTCGAGGGCAAGCAGTGCCAACTGGCACCTGTTCGTCCTCTGATTTCACGAAGGCGACCAGAACTTCTTCTTGCAAGTCTGGCACGGATCGCAGGACGACTGCAGACTTGGTCGAGCCGACTTGTAGCTCAGCAAGAACTTGACTGATCTGCGCCTCGACTTCGCCAAGCTCTACGCGCTGACCTCGCACTTTGACTTGGTGGTCTTGACGTCCGACGAGCTGAACGTTATCTTCGGCATCGATATAGCCCAGGTCACCTGTGTCGTGTGCGTGTGTGAGCCGTTCGACGCCGTAATAAGCAAGCTGCTTGAAATATCGACCAGTCGTGACCGCGTCGTCGAGGTAACCCTGTCCGAGATATGGACCGTCCACCCAAATGTGTCCAACCGCGCCACGCGGGCATGGCTGCTGATCGCGGCCAAGGATCGTGGCTCGCATGCCTGGAAGCGGGTGACCAACACAGGTCAAGAGCTGTTCGGCAGTCATGCGACAGCAGAACTGATGAATGCCTCCTTCAGTCGTACCGTAGAGATTGAAAAGCTTCGTCTTAATGTTGGGCGCGAGCCATTTCTTGCGGAATTGAAGGGAGGTGGGTTCTCCGCTGAGAATGAGGACTCGAAGCCAAGGCAGATCTTGCGGGTCTGGTAGCACAGATGCAACGGTGGGAGTCAGTACGCACAATGATATCATTGAATCACTCACAATACCTGAGAGGTTGCTTAGAAGCTCTTCATGAGGAGCAGTGACCAGTGTACCACCGCGATGCAGAGTCATGAAGAGTTCCAGCACCGAGTGGTCAAACGTGTACCGAGAGAATTGCAATGTTCGAACTGAAGAAAGAAGTGTGCTTGATTTAGATGTGATGGTACAGAGAGAGTGTTGTATATGAACTAAGCGAGAGCTTGCATTCTGAATTAGGCTTTGGCGTAAAGAAGCAGAAAAGGGCCTAAATACAATTTCGGGTTTGTTTCGTGCAATTGAGTCCAGAGGGGATGAAAGGACTACTACGAGCATTGGTCAGAAGCTTTACCAAAAAGGTTGGTAAAGTTGGCATGCCATTGTAACTGACCTATCACGGTGTCAGCAAAATCTTCAAGAGCCTCTAAGCATGCCTCTTCCTTTGACTCCTGATCCTTGGAGTGGTTGTGGATGCCAAAACGCTCCACAAGCCCTTTAGCTGCTGTGGAGATGCTTTTGAGGGCAGCTTCTGCATGTGATCCCTTGGCAATATCAACACTTCTGTAAGCCAAATTGATATTGCTCTGCAAAGGCACTGGCCTTCCGGGTGAAGCTCTATATCCCTGCAAAAGAGAGGGCCCAGGTCTGAACAGGCTAGATCTCATTTGACTAGTCACCAACCCAGCTTCAGCAGCTGTTTGCTTGGAACCACTTGGAGTATTGGGGGTGGTGGTGGTGGCGGGTTGGCCTGTGCCATGTTGGGCCACCTCCTTGTATCCAGCTCCCCCATGCTCTCCTTTGTTCCAGTGAAAGGTGTTCTTGAGAGGCTCAAATTCACCAAACTTGTTCCCGCAGTGAGCCCTTAGGATTTTGAGGGCAACACCAGCAAGATAGTCATTTAGTCATACCTTGTCATATTGTTGGTGGGCAAAGACTGCTAGGCTGCCATATACCATGACATTGGCAACTACATGAGTCTTGCCCTGGCTGACAAGCCCATCCCACTTTGTGACTAGAGACTGATCCAGCCAGAACTTGTGGTGGAAGGGGGGATGGGACTTGCCATTGCAAGGGTTGCACTTTACCTTGTAGCTGCCAGAGTCAGCAGGCATGCAGTCAATGCTGACCTGCAAGCATCTTTCGCACAGCCCGCAGTGCCTGGGAGCCAGAATCTTGCGAGCCCTGGCATGATTCTGAGTCTTCTTGAAGACATGCATGCCTCCCACTTTCTTTGCTGTTGCCGCCTTTACACCACCCAAACATCTGATGAGTTTGCTCTCCTTGCTATCAGCTTGGCTCCCTGCTGCTAAGGTTGTGCTACCCCCACTTGCGTCACCGCTGCCTGATTTGTCAGACCAGTAATCACCTGTGTCTCGCTTACTTGCTTACTCGCTTCACTAGGGTTCAAATCCTTGCTACCATTTATACTTACTACATTGGCAGTGGCAAATTCGATTCCAGCTTGGCTGCCTTCTCTGTTGCTACCCATTTGACTCTTTGCTTCTGCGGTGGTGCATCGTTTGCTTCTAGCTTGGCTGCCTTTTGCCTCATTTGTGCTTCGGCTCAATCCAACTTCAGGAATAACAACTTCCACTACTGGTCGTTGTGGATTGCTTGAGGGAGGAGGAGACAGAGAAGGATCCCTTACCTGACACATTTTGCCCTTGTGCTTCTTTGTAACATCAGGAGTGGGAACTGCACCACTGCTGCCAGGCATAGCTGCATCTTGCTTGTTTGTTGGCTGCGAATTGTTGTGCTCCATCACGTTGGTATTGGGTGTCTTGGCAAATGGCAACTTGGGTGGAGGCTCTACCGTGTCTTGCAAGTAGGACATCAATGGCACTTGAGAGGCACCTAGAGCATCGTGAGACTCTGCTGTGCATATTGTCCCTGCTTGAATAGGTACAATAACATCCCCAGGTGGCATGTTGCAGTACAGATTGGTGTTGCTGTCAACCTCTTCTACTACCTTCCCTTCTGCATCTGGCTGCTGCAGCAGCTTCTCGACCTTGGCACGGTCCTCTTCCTCAGTCTTGTGCAAACCCTTGGTCTTCAGCATCTCTCTAGCCTTAACCAAGTACCCCTGTTGAGTGGCATTACTCTCCTTAGTGCCAAAGTCAATGTCCCTCTCCGCCTCAGGCTCGTCATCACTTGAGCCATCTCCATACTCCATCACATATTTTCTTGCGAGATCCAAGCCAGCAAATCCGAGCCTCTCTGACTCCTTGTTGTGTGCTTCTGCCTCTTTGTCTGTGTCCTTCTTCCAATCTTCCAACTCTGCCTGCTTGTCATTGTGCCATTCCTTCACAGCCATAGGCCATGTTGAGTACCACCCCATCTCATCAGCCCTCTGCTTTCTGGTCTTCTTCTTCTGTGACGGTGTGACACTTGAGTGCTTTGCTGATACCGAGGATGTGGCAACTGGATTGACCAAAGTTGCTGCAGGTGCAGAGGACAATGACTTGGCACTTGAGTGCTTCAAGGGTTCTGACAAAGCAGCAACTGGCTGTGTAGAAGCAGCACGTGTGATGGAAGGGGATGTGGCACTTGAGTGCTTGGCCGTTGCCAAGGAATTGCCATTTGAAGCGGTCAACTCGGCTGGTTTGAGAGAAGAGGTTGTGGTGCTCAAGGTTGTGACGCTTGAGTGTGCAGCTGGTGCTGACAAGGTAGCGACAGGCGTCGTGAATGTAGCTGGCACCGTAGAGGATGGGGTGGCGCTTGTGTGTGAAACGGATGCCAAGGAAGTGGCAATCGCAGATGCCTCTGGTACAACAGAGGACAAAGCGGCAACCGGGATGGTTGATGCTGATGCAGCCGTGAGAGGAGGTGTTGCTGGACTCTCTGTGCCGAAGATGGACTCCCAATTGAGCTTGGTATAATGCCTGAACTTACAGTAACCTGAATGGCGATGTCCTATGAATGCTGCCTGCTGTAGAGTTTGAGGCTCCTTCAATTCTTGTGTCTCCAACCCGTTTTCACGGTTGTTGCAGGCTTCAGCCAAGTACGATGCAACGTGGTTGGCATGGATCGTGAGATCACCTATGTGCTGGAGGTCATGCACAATGCTGGTTCAGCCTTTGTTGGAACCTGCACTCCTCCACTCATTGGAGAGCTCTTCGAGTTGTTGGAGGGAGTCATCTCTGACAGATGCGATGAACGCTTGAATCACTTTGACAGTTTCATAGTCTGCGTTGATGTTGCAAGCAAGGATTGTAACCACTTTGGAGATTGTGTCAGGCTGGTATCCTCCAATGTTGGATGTGTCAATGATGTGAGCTACACCATTCTCGTCTTTGACTTGAACCTCCATCTTCATAAGCAGATTTGCCACGCTGGAGGCAGCCTGCAGGTAAACAGGAGGTGCAACGAGCTGATGGTGAGATGGAGGTGGGAGTGAGTGATATGAAAGTGGGAAGAGAGAATGAAAGTACAAGAACATGAAGACAGATTATAAGCACTCAGCCACCCAGCATGTTCTCACACATTCTACTGTTTTGAACCTGTGTTTGGACTGTGCAATGTCAATGCCAGTAGCGTATGGTGCACAAAAGCTCTTGACCTGGGTGAGTCACAAGAGATTGTCATTTGAGCAAAATGAAGTTGTTGGGACTGACACGGAAGTGCGAGCTGGCTCGTCTCTGTGCACCTTTCCCAATCAATCACAACACACCAACCACAAAGCAACAAAGCAGATGAATGGATGTTGTCAACCCATGGTAGAAGCTCTGTGTGACCAGCTTGATCAAACCACTATTGTTGTGCAATATTGTCATGGATAGACAAGAACGAGGATTCCAATGCTTTTTGTGAGACTGAGGTTGATTTATGCAAACCTTCGAGCTTTTGGCACTCGAGTGGCACTTGAGTAGCACTTCCAGCTGATTTGACTGGGTCGATTCAGATGCAACGCCTCGCTGTAGAGTCCAATGGTGGCACGTAGGAAGGTCCCAATCTTCTCAATTCACAAAACGAGACATGCAAAATGGAGAAAAGGGACGAGTTTGTTTGCTGGGATGGCTAGCACTTATGACCGGTACACTAGTGCTGAGACAAACAAGAACTACAACAAACTGTGGTGTTGCTGGACAATTCAGCGGTCTGCTCCTCTGAATCTGAAGCAAGACGGTGCCTCACCCGTTGAGTGGGTGGTTTGTAAAAGTTGTTATCCAATAGCACAGACAGATTGATCTCTGGATATGACTTGGAGCCAGATGCAATGGCTATATCGCTCGATTCTGTCTGAGAAGTGCCACTCTGCTGTTGACCAGGTGCTGAGGGAGTGGAAACAGCATGATAACGGGAGCTGCCAGATCTTTGCTTGGAAATTGCCACTGCTTTGGCACTCATGCGGCCTGAAGTGTTGTTGTTTGGGTAACCTTGTTGAATCCATCTAAGGAATGCAGGCCTTTGTTTAGCCTGCGTTCTGCCACCTAGATTTGAGAGATCATCAGCCAGCGGTTCTGACTTTTTGCCTGAAAGGCCAAGCTCATGTCGACAATCAAGGCACAGGGCCAACTCCTTTATTGGCATTGCCTCGCCACAAGACGGGCAAGTTGTTGGGCTTGAGGACATGTTGAACAGGTGTACCCCTGCAACATGGTGAGCAAACTTGGACATATTCCAAACTTGACTTCTTTGCTCGGCCAGGAGGCTCTCGTCTTGGGCACAAAATGGACATGCATGGTGAACCACCAACGGCTTGCTGCAGCGGCCATGACGACCGGTCAAAAGCACTGGGCGGGACAAGTTGGCTGGAGATGCCTCTTGAGTGGCACCTGTTGACAAAATGGGCAGCACAGAACAGCCAACTTGTCCAGCCACTTGCTCCTTGGCATCTGTGACCGCCTGTGCCATCAATGCATTGATCTCTTCCTGGGCCGCACTCTGAATTGACAACATAGCAGCAGGTGGTGGCAAGGGAGTGATACTCTGCACCCATGAGATCCAATTGTCCCTTTGTTTGCGAGATTTTGAAGCCTGGCTGACAAGATCAGGTTGATGCAGCAGAGCTTTTGCTCCAAGGACAAGGTCATGCTCTCACAGATGATCGGTGAAGTCATATGTTGGAATCTGCATATTGCAAAAGGGGCAATGACAAACAGGGCTGTGATCTGGGTAAATGTGCACTGTGCACACATGTGCAACAAGATCATGGGGCTCCTTGAAGCAGTGTGCCCTTGTTGCTGCTGGAAGGCCCTTGTCCACAAGGCAGAACCAGCAGGTTTGTTGACACCATTCTTGCTCGGCATAGCCCCTGAGAAGCGCATCAATGTGCATCTCAAAGTGACCGTTAGTCTGTTCATGGCCAAAGATCCACTTATTGTGCCAGGTGCAATACTTGGTCATGTCGGACGTGATTGTAGGGAATCCATGTGCAGTTTCGAGGTGCTGCACCACATTGGGAAGAGGTGAAGGCTGCCTTTCTTGCCAATGCAAGGCCCACTGGCACTGCTCAGCTCTGCTGTTGATTACAAAGGGACACCTATAGCTCCTGTTTGGCACACATGTGAGATTGTAGAGGATCTCACCAATCCTTTTGTAGTGGTGCAGGATATGGCAGATCAGTTCCTTGTGGTCTTGTGGCAAGATTTGACCACAACATGCTTTGTGCCAGCACAGTTGACAAGCTAGTGCCTCACAGCAAGCTTCCTTGTACTTGCTGTACATGTGAGGCTTCACACAAGTACACATGTGATCAATCATCATAACCTGAGTGGCCGGCTTGAGGGAGCCCTTGGAAGGCGTGGGGAGAAGCAATCTAAACCATTGGTGGCACCAGCAGCAGGATTTACCATTTTGTTTCTCAAGGGTGGCCAAAACAGCATTCTGCGTGCCAACATTGTTTGTTGTCATGGCTGCAAAGAGCTCACAGAGAGGCATGCTGGCCCCATCCTTCTTGAGCAGATTGTATTCAGGCTGGGGCAGATCTCCAATCATGGAGCCAATCTGATTGCACAGCCTGTTGAGCTTCTCACATAGAAGGAGAGACAGAGGCTCTTTGGCTGATAGTGAGGTGCCAGAAGCTGGTGATGAGACGTGTGCTGGGTCATCTGCTGTTGAGGATGATGGAGTCGATGTTGAAGCAAACAAAAGGGGTGCCTGTGAGAGGAAAGGGATGCTGGTGGCTTGGTGCATCCACTCATAGCTTGGATCGGCATTGCCTTGGTCGCTTGTGTGGCTATCCAAGTGGCTGCCAAGAGGCATGCAAGAGGTACTTGCTTGGTGCATCATGCTGGAGCCAGCCTGGTCACTGCCATCATTGCCATTGGTATCACCACCAGCCTGAAGCTGTTGTGACAGCTCCCGTGCTGCTGCTGCAGGACCTGCACCACCAAGAACTGAACCAAGGAGTGCACATATGTTCAGGTCCTCCTTCTCTTTGTAGGTGTGCTCGATCATTGTTTGACATTGGAGCTGGCACTGAGCCCTTTCCAGACGTTTCATCTTCTTGTTGTGGTCTACCTTCAAGGCTTGATACTTGTGTGCTGGCAAGCCTTGTGCTGAAGCATTGGAGAGGGCCACCTTTCCCTGATTGTACTCGTGCACGAGTTGCTGAATGATTGGCATTGACTCAACAACAGCAATTCCAACAGCATGCAGAGAGTTCAGAGTATCTGTGATGGCTTTGACATGATGGAGATTATGCAGCATGATGCAATTCTTGGACTCTTTGCCCCTCTGGACCAAGCCCTGAATGTCAACAACATTGTGCCATGACAAGTAGCTCTTGACAATCTGTGAAGAGGCAATCGAGTGCCCAACAGAGAGCCTCTTTGCTCCCTCTATCACCGAGGTACAGTCCAGCATCTGAATTGTCATGCATCAAAGCAAGTACATTGTGTATTCAGGCATGCCAGCAGCAAGAGCAATCTTTCTCATGGCAGTTTCAGACATACTTGTATTCCAGGGTGCTGATTCTGACACAACCCACTTGCTGCTGCTTGTTGGGCCGTTCTTGTCAGCTGCGAGCAAAGTGGAAGTGGAAGTGGCACTTTGATGCTGGGCCATTGCTACTGAAGTGGTACCTCTTCCTGAAGACGATGCCAACTTGATTGCACAAAGCACAAAGTGATCTTTGGCCTCGGCCTTAATGGGAATAGGAAGGAACTAGTCCACTTTTTCAAAGTATTCTGGATCAGCTGTCTCCATCATGCCGGCAATGCTGATGCCATGGTCAAAGACACCGTCCTCTTCAGCCAGCTGGGCAAGGATAATTGTTGGCTCCATGCAGGCTGGACCGCCACTGTCATAAAGGGGTTGAGTTCGGTACATTTTGGGATTGGTTTGTCCATTTTTCAAATTACGGAAGGTCACCTTGCAGCCAAGGCGGTATTGGGTTTGTTGACGTTGTGAAGGTTGCACTTCATGACCTGAATCCCAAACAACAAGCATGCCACCATCATCCTCCATCAACTCATTATCATCATCATCTTGTTCATCATTGTCATTTTCGTCCCAGAGCATCAGGTAGAATTCTAGATCACAATACTTGAGGGCATTGGTTGTGAGCATAGTGAGTACCACCTCACCAGGTCGAGCCACGCAGTACGAGACAATGAGGTGGTGAGCAGCAAGCTGCAGCTGCTTGCGAGGACAACAAAGCAAAAGATGATTGCCAAAGTTGCCATCTGTGATAAAAGTGACAAGATCACAATAACATGCCACTGGTTTGGGTTTTGCTTTGTGGATGCTTTCCTCTGTAATCAGTGCCAACGCTTCCATGGCAATGTTAGAGTCAATCCACTTGTGTGTCAGACGGTGATAGATGGTCTTGATGTGCTGCCAGTTGGAGCATGCCAAAGATAGGTATCGCTTCTGCTCTGGGTTGACAAACGACTCTTTCTGACAATAGAAACAGAATTTGGCAACCATCTTCCAAAACAAGCAATTGGCTGAGACATTGTGTCTAGGTGGGCACAAGAGGATGTCATCAGCAGTGATGATTGAGTGAGGACTGTAAGCATGTGGGAGGAAAACCTTGTCGCAAAAAGTACACAAGTACTACTCTGCCACAGCATGCACCAAGTGAATGCCACCTGAGAGGTGTCATGCCTGGAACATATTGATAAGGGTTTGCTCCACCTCAGCTAGATTCTTGCGCAACTACAAGAAGGCTGGATTGTCATCAAAGTGATTCGATACCACCTTGGCCCATCTGACAAGGTGCTCCTCTGTAAGGGAGGTGTGGTCACCAAACTGCCCCACATGAGTTGCTGCTGTTGGCACTACCTGGCCAAATCCCTGAAGAGGGGGCAAAGGTGCATTGGACATGGTAGAGAGAAAGGCACAAGGTGCAGAGCTTGATGGCAAACAAGTGGTACCTTCTGTGACCAGAGGAGGAGCACAATTGCAAGAGAGTGCCACTTTTGAAGCAAAGTGGTGTTGAAAGTGAATTTTGGTTGGCTCAGTTGGTTGCAAGAGGGATGCTTCAGATGAATTTGGAGCAATGCTGAGGGAAAGAAGATGAAGGTCAAGGAAGACAACAAAAAGGAAGGGCAAGTCTGGGATGTGAGAATGATCTGGGCCCCATATATGCACCATGAAAAGCCAGCAGCGAGCAAGTCCTGCCAAAGGGAGAGCATCGTTCCCTTTCCCAAGGGCAACACTGGCGCCATGCCAGGCTAAGCAAGGTCGATGCTTTCACCCAAGCTGTCCAGCTAGCCAGCCTGGACCACTCATTGTCGGCTGAGGTGCCAAAGGGAAGAAGAGGAGGAGAGAAGCTGAAGCTGAAGCTGAGCCAACCCATCGTAGCCAAAGTCACTGATGTGACACTTGAGTTGCTGAGTCGAGTTGCCTTGGCTTGAGACAAGGCAACGAGATGACTCAGCTGCCAGATTGACAAGAACAAGGAGTAGCCTATGGAAAGGAACAAGAGGAGGAGGAAGAAGGAGGATAGAGGAAGGGTAGGCCGAACACAGACTGACTGCCTGCCTACCTAATGTGCGTGCATGCGTGTGTTGCTTGATGTGACTTTGGAAAGAAACACGGCTCCTCGATGTGACTGTGGAGGAGAACGGGAGAGGAAAAAATACGAATTGAATGACCGCCTGAGAAGCACTCGACTCGACTCGACTTGACCGAAGCTGGCATAATCCCCCCTTGTCGGCTCCTCGGCTTCGTCAAGAACGGTTTGTTTCCCTCCAACTCCGACCCTTTGGGGCATTGCGTCGCCTGCAAATGGCCAAGAACGCTGGCGGTCACAGCAGCGTGCGTCATGACACAGCCCTTCGGCACTCCGGTCGAGCCAGATGTGAAAAGCACGTAACAGACCAATGAGGCGTCAATTTTGTCAGGAAGAGGTCCAATGCTTGATGTTGGAGGATCGCTTGAAATGACCGACTCGGCGTTGAGATGACTGATGGGAAGTTCTTCGACGAACCTGCTTTCAGTACGATGATTGATTAACACCAACTGTGCGCCTATTTGAGCGGTGATGTAGCGATTTCTTTCGGCAGGATTGGAGAGATCCAAAGGGACGTAGGCTGGGCCTGCTTTTATAACCGTCAGCATCGCCATCGTCAGGTGAGGACCCCGTTCAAGTGCGAGCATGGCATGACGTGTTGACTGTTGATCGACTTGCGCTGCGAGAAGCGTCCGAATGAGCGAAGCGAGATGATCAGTGCGACGATCCACATCGCTGTACGTGTAAGTTCGATGATCTACCGAGTCTTCGATCGCTACGCGGGTGCTGAACTGTTGCACTGAGGTTCTGAAAAGGCTGACAAGGTCGCAAGTGTCGTCTGCTCCAGTTTTAAAATCAGGACCGGCGATCTGGAGGGCTCGCAGGGAGGTCGAGTCCTTGGCGTGTAGCCAGGATCCATCACTACCATCATGATTGGCGGCAAGCTCCAGCATGTCTCCAAAAGCGCTCGCCAATTGGTTCACCTCCTCTTCCAAATACGCACCTCCCTGATACTCCCAAACGCATTCGATGCTTTCGTCGGCCTGTGGGAATAATTCGAGACCCAGCGGAAACTTGGCCACCCCACTCCAAAGTGGTTTCGATCGGGTCACCGTGAGCTCCGAGGTTTGCAGCTCAGCTTCAAGCGCAAATTCGTGCATGTTGAACCAAAGGAATAGAGGATTCGCCGCTGGTGCGACCTCCTTTTCGACGTCCATGGACGTTGCATTCTGAATGTGACGCAGCACGGCCGCAAAGTCAAACTCGGGGTCTGAAATATAGCTCTGCACCTGTCTAGACACAAAACTTAGAGAAGCACGTCGATCTCTTGTGTCACCAAATGTTGGTGCTCGGATCAACATGGTGTTTACAAGAAATCCGATCATAGACCTTACACAGGTATCACTCCGCTTTGTGACGGGAGAGGCAACGAGGAAGTCGTCCTGCATCTCAAAGTCGGAAAGAAGCTGCATAAACACAGTGAGAAGGTAGACGAAGGAGCTGCAGCCAGCAGCACGAGCCAGTTGGTAAATACCGCGGCTGGTGGCAGCCGAAAGATTTAGGGTAACCAGTCCGTCTTGGTTTTCAGTCGCTGTATGCCGACGTGGGTGGCGAATAAATGCCTTTGGAGACTCTCTGTGGACGGATCGCCAAAATGCATCGACCGGAATTCGTTCTTCATCCTCGACATCCTTCCCGTCTAAGTCGTTGGCCAATAATGAGAACTGGGGCGAGGGGCTGCAGTTGGACACCTCGCTACCAGTCTCGTTCATATAGGCTGCTACAGTTCGCTGGGCTAGAAGTGCAGCGGAGAAGCCATCAAACACAATATGGTGGATCTTGAAGCCGAAGAGAACACGACGATCGGAGATCGGGATGGTAACAGTCTCAAAAGCCGTTTTGGAAAGGTCCAGGCTATCTCGAGCCCACCGTTGGACGTACGACATTGCGGCCTGGTGCGACTCTGCTTCGGCTTCGTCTTGGTCGTCGGCTTCAGGCTGCAACAGTACACGAACCAATTGAGTGGGCAGCTTCGAGATTGGGTGCACCTTGGCCATAGGCTCGCCCTTGGAATTCACCGTGAAGGTGGTTCTGAGATTGTCGTTGGTGACTGCGACGTGGTATATGGCTTTGCGAAGCTGATCGACGCTGATCTTCATTGGAGAGTCCAGCTGGATGGAATGCGAGATGTGATACACAAGGGAGTGCTGCACTGACTGAGCAGACTCCAGATAAAGACGCTTCTGATTCCGCGTAGGAACAAAGTCATTTAGAGGCTCACCAACGTACTTGTTACTTGGCCTGCATCTCGATCCTCTCGCAGCGATAAAGAGACTCGCCAGGTTCTCCAAGGATTGTGTATTGACAAGATCGGAAACTTGGATGTCAACGTTGAATTCTTCTGAGAGGTGTGAGGCAATCTTGGAAAGCATGAGCGAGTCGCATCCGACCTCGGTGAGCGAGCGGTTGGCTAGCGAATCAATGTTCTGCATCAAGTCGACGGGAATATTCAGGATACCTGAGATTGCATCCACAACGGTCTTGAGCCAACTCGATCTAGGGTTTGAATCATCAAGGATGACCTTGATCTTGTCATCTTCGTACAGAGCCGTGGCTTGTTTCCGACGAATCTTGCCGGAAGTGGTGCGTGGGATCTGACCAGGTTCAGTGAGGACGATGTGATCGAGCATGATGCCCATCGATGAGAGCATCAAGGCTGGAATTTGTTGGAGTACGCTTGCAAGAGTTTTGTTCCTTTCTGACCGTGATAGGATCGTTTTGCGGACTTCTGCACAAAGGACGACGCTGGGGTCGGAAGTCGAATTGTTTTCATCGCCAGATTCGATAGCATTGTGACGGCTGGCTGCGAAGACTGCGACTGAGCCTGCCTTGAAGACATCGGGCCACGTGGTCCAGACGAGTTCTTCGATGTCTTGGGGGTAAACGTTGCGGCCGTGGATAATGAAGATGTCCTTGAGTCTTCCTGTGACCATTAGTTGAGGCTGGCCACCGGACACGATGCCATCCTTGCCAGGGGCATGCCAGAGTTTTCCCAGATCGCCTGTGCGGAGAAAGCGAAGACGGGGATAGCCATTGAGGTGGTTGTGAAAGGTCTCCCGAGAAGCCTCATCCAGATTGTGATAAGCAGAAGACACTGAAGGTGATGCGACCCAGATCTCGCCCTCCTGACCTGCATCCGTGACATCTGCCCCAGTCTTTGGATCCACGATGCGCATTGTCACGCCGACGCAAGGAGGACCGCATAGAACGGCGTCATCGAGTCCAACGAGGTCTTCGATCGACTTTGCTTGGTGTGGATAAAAGGAAAGGCCGAGAGTGGCTTCGGCCAACCCGTAGGCAGGCTTGTAGGCGGAGAGCGAGAAGCCACTTGGACCGAAACAGCTGTGAAAGCGCTGCAATGAAGTCTTTCGAATCGGCTCTGCGCCAAGAACAACGCATCGGAGGGCGGAGAGATCGAGAGGAGCGCCATCGTACTTCCTGGCAGCAAGGTCTAGAGCGAAGTTGGGCGCAGCAGTGTGGGTGGCTCTATAGGTTGACATGGCTCTAGTCCAGGAATTGGGGTTTTTGACAAAGTCAAGGGGGCTTTGAAGGTAGACAGTACCGCCTGCATAGAAGCTGGTGAGAACGCAGCCAATGAGGCAGAAATCGTGAAAGTGGGGAAGCCAAGTGCAGCCAACGGTGTCGGGAGTGTACGGAACTGTCTGACAGATGGCTTGAAGGTTGGCAACCAAGTTGCGGTGCGTCACTTCGACACCTTTGGGATCACCGGTTGATCCCGAGGTGTACTGAAGGAAAGCGAGATGATCAAGGTCGATCTGCGGTGTATGGACTGAGTCGGAAGCAGGCTGACTGCGGATCGTGTCGATGCTGACCCATGTCAGGTCAATCCAGCACTGAGACGACTGGGTGCGCCAGAACGTTGCTTTGATGTTGCGCCAGCCCGACGCAAGGTTGAGCGCGGCGGAATAGGATCCAAGAGTCAGAGCGATACGTGCGTCAGAAATGTGAGCGAGTTTGTTAAAGTGAGCCAGATCTTTGTCCAGCTGGGCTGGGTTGGGAGGCGGAACGAGGACAGGAACACCACCAGCTCGCTGAACGCCAAGGAAGGCGACTATAAAGTCGAGACCGAAAGGAAAGACGAGCAGCACAGTCTCCTGAGATGCAAGATGGTGGTCTCGGATGAGATGAGTAGCGATCCGTTCCGAGCGCTCCCAAATGGTACGGAAGGTGAGACTGTTATTGACTAAGCCGTTTGCTCCAACCCAGTGCAAGCAGTTTTTGTCTGGAATCTCCTTGGAGTGTCGCTCGAGAATGTCGAGCACGGTGTGATCGTAATTGAAAGGGTCCATGATAGTAGCGGTGATATGGGCATCAGAGTGGCTGGTGGAAGACATGGTATCAGAGTTTATTTGCAGATAGAAAGGGCGAGATTGAACAAGAGAGATGAGGGTTAGCAAGGAAGATGGAAAGCCTTGTGGGACTCTACGATGGTGTGAACAGCAGCTATGCAGACCTCAGCAGCTCCTCTACACTATCAGTTTGCCGCTACAGTCGATGATTACATGTAGAACAGCTCGGTACTGCCTGAGAGTCTTCGCTCTGTGACCGGCCACAGTGGCAAGGCCCTCACAGCTGCATCGTAGCAAGTGCAGCTCCTATGTCAGGTCGAGCAAGCAGCGACAGCGGCGGCTGCGGTGACCCGAGACACTGGCCTGTTCCGGCTCAGAGAACCACGAATGGCTGCGGGCTCACGAGCTATGATTGTCATACCACAGGGTATCAAAGTGTTGGTGATCCGATGGCTTTCGACGCAGCCAAGCTCTCCAGTGGAGATGCACCTGTTGATGGTGGAGCGAGGGCGCAAAGTGCACTTGAATCGGAGCATCGGAAGATGCTACCGGCCGGTGTGCGGAGTGTTTCGAGTAAAAGGTTAATAGGCCAGACAGGCATGTAATGGTACCCGAGTCGAGAATGAATGACCCTGTGAGGAGACTGGCATCTTGCGAGACACACACATGACGGCAAGTGGACGGAGAGAAGGAGAGGACCCCAACGTAACTTGCTGTGCTCAGAGAAAGAAACGTTCAAACACGGCTGAAAAGTCCACGGCCGTATGGCGGGGAATCCAATGCAATGATCTTGAGGGCCTCTCAGAATCTTGACGTTCAACCGCACCTCGGAAGCGGCAACCGACTCGTTCTTATGCGCGATAAGTGACAGCTCGCTCTTTCTTTCTTCGATGCCCTCTCCTCCGGCCTCCATCTGCTCCCGTTCTAGGATGCAGTCAGCTAATATCATGCCCCATTCTAGCTCGTTGTGCTACCAAGAAGGCTCACTTGCTTCGTCTGAGGCTGCCTCGCTAGACGCTTCAGCCTGTAAACCTTGGTCAGAACTAACCGGGCGGTTGTGTTTTGAAGAGTTGTGGTATTCAGCCCTGCTTCCCGCTTCCTGCATGGACCATGCTGCCTGCATTATCTTCATGCTATTGAGACGCATGTCTGCTTTGAGCGACGGCTACCCTTTTTCAGCTCTAAGCACCTGTCTTCCGGAGTCGCAACGCCCCTTCTCTTCTTTCATCCTCACCGTGGACAAAGCAAGACAGCAACGTTCGTGCGATCCCTTAAGCTTATATCTACTCCTAGGCCGTCTACAGGTTTCCCACTTAACAGAAATTACTCATCCCAGTCACGCTTGGCTCAGTCAGATCGGGCATGGGCACGGCCGAGAGGAGAAAACAGAGAACGGGTTGCGGAGGGTCGAGACGTGGGCTCGAGCTCGGCGGCTCCCGGCCCGCCGTAGGGGCCAGATGAGCGCGCAAGTGAGCAGGAAGTGAGACTAGAGTGTACAGAGGGGCGAACAAGGCGGGCGGAGCCGCGGGAAGGTGGGCGGGTGAGCAAAAAAGCACCTGCGGCGAGGGATGCGAGGCAGCAGGAAAAGTGATCGAGGAGACGAAGAAGGAGCTGAGCTGGCTGAGCTGGCTGAGCAAGCTGACTCAGACGCGCACGCAACAAAAGTCACGTGCTGCAAATCCAGTTGGGTCCATTTGCCGAGGTCCGATGGTGTGCGGTATTCGAGGTTACCCCCCAAAGATGCCGAGAGATGGTGCAAGGACACTGAGAAGGATCGTTGATGATATGGATGCTGAAGGGAGCAAGGCAGTAGGACATGGTGTCAGGAAGGATCCAAGCTCTTCATCGGTGCGTGCTTCCATAAATGCCGATGAGGGGGCCCAATCTGGGATGAAGAGAGCAGAGCGCCTTTCGTCGTATGGAGCAGTCGTTCCTCGAGCCCTACCCCAATCTCTCGAATCGGCCTTCTTCCCTTCCTCCAACCTCTTCCGTCTGCACACAAGCAAGATTGGTCCGGCGATACGATGAAGCAGAAGAAGCCCACAAAGGATGCGAGGTTGGAAGGGTATGATCCTGTACCAGTCCCCGTCCTTGACAGCACGATCGCCAACACGGATATCCTGGCACGAATCACTCTGACCTTCCTGCAAACGCTTTCGCTCTCCCGCCTGGAAGAATCGTGGTACGCTCTCGTTCGAGCTTGGCCCATCCTCGCTGCTCGTGTTCGTCGCACACCTTGCACTCCCTCTGGTATCTCCTACTTGATCCCGCAGCCTTCTACCCTTTCTGCACTCGAGACTCGATCGCGCACCACAAGCAAAGAGGCAGAAAAGCATCTCGTGCTCGTCGACGCCTCTTTTCGCTCCATCTCCACCTACCAGCCCATTGTCGGCAAAGCATTGAACGGCAGCCTGTCACGAACGCAGATCAGTGTCGGTCATGCACCCGCTCGAGCCGAACAGGATGACATGACCTGTGCTAATGCATGCAAGACCTTCAAAGAGCTTCTCGAAGCTGATCAGAGCTTCCTTACCGCTCAAGCGACTCGATGGGCGGATGCGACGGTTGTCACTATCGCTTTCAGTCATATTGCAGGAGACGCTTTTGGGATTAAGAGTATCTTTGCTGGTTGGGCGGATGCTTTACGCGGTCAAGTGCCTGCTGGGCTAGAGGGTCTGCGCAAGGATCCCTACATCGAATATGCCCCGCCGCAAGGGAAGAAGGCAAAAGACGAGAACGGAAAGCAAGTCGGTCTGGGTAAAGGATGGAAGAAGTTCGGATTTGTCGAGACGGTCAGATTGATCAGCAATCTGCTTTGGGATATCAAAGTCAAGAGGCCGGAGAAAAGTATAGAGCAGTTCTACATCTACATGCCGGAGGAAAATGTTCAGCAGCTTATCACGCAGGCGAAGCAAGACCTCGAACAACTCGCAGCCGCCCAAGATGCTCGCAACAGCAGCAGCGAACATGGAGGCCACCTCGAGAAACAATCAACCCCACCACTCGATTACACCGTTTCGACGTTCAACATCCTCTTCGCTTTCCTCCTCCAAAATATCCACGCAGCTAATCCTTCCCCTCGAAAACGAAGCAGCGTGCTTACCATCATCAACGCCAAACATCGACCTCCCGCTGGCCATTCTCCGTCCGACTACCCCTCGCATCAGCTTTGGGGTGGAGCATTCGGCGTCCCCCTCCGCCCACTCTCTTCCGGCGAGTATGCGAAGCTTCCGCTCGGCCAAATCGCACTGCATATCAGAGAATCGCTGAAAGAACAGATCGATCCAGAAAACATCCGTGCCAACATCGTTACCAGCCTCAAGCATGGGTTGTGGAAGAATCCGAATGGGAAAGTGCTCTTCTTTGCTGGTCCGAGGGATTATTGGTATGGCTGTACCGAGTGGCGCAGTGTGAGGTTCAATGCTATCGATTTTCGTGGCGCCCTTGAGCCTGGGGAGAAAGAGACAGGCGGAGGGGAAGGGAACCAGGTGAGACCAGTGGCGATAGGAACACATATGGAGATTCCAATGACTCAGAGGAATCGATGGGTCATTTTTGGGGATGCCGGTAAAGGTGTTTGGTTTTCCGGTGGAATGACAAGGAAGGAGGTGCACAATGCAAAGGGTTTTGGGCGCTATGAGTGGGTGCAGTAGTAGTCTTCTAGATTGGTTTGATGCTGTAGTACGCATTCTCTACTCGACCTCTTCGTTTTCTCCCTGTGTCTGTGCGGGGTGTGCTGTGAGAACGAGGGCGAAGCAGCGAACAGTCGAAGCGGTATCTGGCTCCTCAGAGGCTCAGCACATGCAATGTCATCTCTCTTGGTCATTGCACCTTCTCAAAGCCAAGGTCGCAATCGCACAGAAGCCCACATATAAACGATCGCCAGCGACTTTGTCAAACGAGAACAGAGAACTGATATTGTGTACAGTCTTCACTCCTTGCTTCAAGGCATGGTACCCCCAACTGCACTCCTCCCTACCTCCTCCAACGCAGGAATAGCATCTTCCTTCCTTTCCATCTTGGCCTCGCTCTTGATAAAGTCCGGCAGGGGCAACGGCTCGATGCCCACCGTCGTCACAAACCCAATGATAGCCAGTGGAACGAACAGCCAGTAGCTCTTCGCGATCGCATCTGCATAGATCTCCTTCACTATTCCCTGTAGTGGTTCGGGTAGATCACGAAGGTGTTCGGAGTAAGCTACCAGTGTAAAGTCGTTGAGACCTAGTGGGTTGAGCTGCGGATAATAGGGGCGGAGATTCTTGGCAGCGGTAGTGGAGAAGATTGTGGTTGCGCCTGTGATTCCCCATACCGCGCCAAACGTCCTAGTGAAGGCGTAGGCGGCAGTGGCTGCTTCGAGACGGTGTGCTGGAAGAGCAGCTTGGATCGGAGGAAGGGTGATGGGGAATAGAATACCCAGTCCGGCACCTGCGACGATTTGGGATAGAGCCCATTCGGCTTTGGTGGTGGCAACGCGCCAGTGTGTGATCCAGCCCACGCCGCCGGCCATGAGGGCCCAGCCGATGAAGATAAGCAGCTTGTACTTTCCCGTCACAGAAAGCGAGATTCCGGCGGCCATAGCAATGGGGAATGATGGCGCTGTGAGCGGGAAGGACCAAATTGCAGACTGAAGCGGAGTACGGTCTTTGATAGCTTGGAAATAGATGGGGACCATATAAATGACGCCGTAAAAGACGATACCGTGCATGAAGGTTTGCAAGTAACTCAAGGCTGCTGTCCTGTTCTGGAACAAGTCCAAGGGGAAGACTGCTTTCCTGGCCAATCTATTTGGAATCCACTCAACAGCCAAGAATGCTACCATACCGATCAACCCGGCGACCAGCGGGACCCAAATTCGGTGATCGCTCCACTTGTACTTGATCCCACCCTCCGTAACTGCAATCAGAATTGAAGTTACAGAACCGAAGAGGATCGTGTTTCCAACCACATCCAACTTCTGCCACTTTTCCTTCCCCGTCAGTAGCGGCACCTTGATGTTGAGGAACAACACCAAGAGCAATAGAGCAACAGCGCCAATGGGAAGATTAATCCAGAAGATCCAAGGCCAACTACTCTGACTGAACGCACCACCCAGTACCGGCGCAACGAATCCAGCAACGGCAAACACTAATGCGATCAATCCGAAAAACAACCCTCTCTCTCGAAGGGTGGTCAGATCGGACATGATAATCTCGCACATCGCATGGATTCCTCCTCCGCCCAAGCCTTGGATTCCACGTCCGACGACGAGAAGGAGAAGAGATTTGGCGCAAGCACAAACGACAGAGCCGACGAGGAAGATTATGAGCGCCGTGTTGATCGAGCGTTTGCGTCCGATCGAAGATGCAAGCCCGCCAAAGACAGGTTGCGAAGCGACCATGGGAAGAAGGAACGCCGAGGTGATCCAGTTTGCTGCGATAGTGGATGGGGGCAGGGAGGCGACGATGGCTGGAAGGGCCGTGCTGATCATTGTCATGTCCAGCGCTGTCCACATTGGAAAGGAGCAAAGAGAGTAAGCTAGGGTCAGTACGATGACTGGTCCACCACAATCGAGAAAGCCAAAGGCGAGGTTTAGAGTGAGAGATACTTACCTGCGCAGAAAGCAATAAGCAGCAAAGCAGTGAAAATCATCCAAAACCGCCAATCTTTCTTTACTTTTCTCTGCTCATCTTCGACGTCCACCACACTGCTGCTATCGCCGGTATCGGCACCCCTAACAGGGGTGCGAGAAATGGAGTCATGAGTGCTATAAGAAGTACCGCTGTAGCTGGTCGGTGTATCCGGATGCTTATGCTCCGAAGTGCAAGGCGAGGGAGAGGAAGGGTAGGTTGGGATGATTTTCTCGTCCATGTTGATGTACCATTTTTCGCGTTTGCGATCGAGCGAAGATGGTGGTAGTAGACGTACCTGCCAGCCGGGGCGGAGATGGAAGGTTGATGGAGTTGAGTCCAAGGTCTGGGTGATACTGGTGGAAGGAGCGAGAGGAGAAGGTCTGTTACTGCGACGAGGTGTTATCGGCAATGCTTGCGGAGGGTGCTGCTTGCTACCAGTGCTGACCCTCTGCAACTCTTGCCAAGCCAGTCTTGCATCTTCTTCCTCCCGCGGACTACTGAAATGCTTGCGATTCAAAGTGTTCACGGTAATGGTGTATCGACTATCAAAGCTATCCCAACCGCTCACATTGGCAGGAGACACAGCGCACGAATAGACCGAAATCAACTCTAGGCCGTGATCCCATTCCTCTATCTCCTCTTCCTCTTGTTCGACCTCGGAGACTTGGCTCCGACCAACAATACGCTCACCATCTTCACTAGTCTTGTCGGCGGGGCGGCTTGGCATTCTTGAGGGGTATAGTTGCCAGGCTGAAGACTCGGTTATGGATAGGCTTAGTGCAAACTCAGTTGGAGCTTTGCGGAACAAAAGAGTGTCGCTGGGAGCGAAAAGCGAAAACCTGGATGAGGTGTGTCATGGGAGAAGGGCGAAGAAAGGATGCAGTTGTGAGGCACACAGGGCCAGGGAGTACAAGAGGAAAGATAGTGTAACGATTGTGCAAGATGCTCCGCTGGATGGCGGAAGAAAGAGAGTAGATGCTGATTCGAGTGGATCGACGCAAGGGCGAGGGTTGATGGTGGAGGAGGGCGCAGAAGCATGCGTCTCGGGTAGATCATGCGAACACAAGTTGTTCTCTAAGACTTGGGAAGCGGTGGCGGTCTGAGCTTGTGAAATAGACGGCTGCACCGCTCCTCTCACCATGAGATCGCTGCCTCGGCGGAACTAAGTATGTGGTTCTTAGAACGCTGCTTCTTGGTCTAAGCCTGCTGCTCGTATGCTTCAGTCCGATACTCTGCTGCTTTGACAACCAACAAGCACAGACACAGGCGACATCTCTGTACAGTGTGTGTCTCGTCATCCAATGCGATACAAGCCAACACTACAGAGCAAAGTATCTCTTGAAACCTCAAGACCGGCAATGCCAACGAGAAAAGAGGACGTTCGATTGCGCCTTCCGTGTCGAGACACCCTCATAACCAAGATCAGATCTTTTTTCTTTTTTTCTTTTTCTTTTTCTTTTTCTTTTTCTTTTTTAATTCGGGTTTTACATTTGTTTTAATTGTTGACTCGGCTGCCCGCAATTTCGGCGCTAACCGCCTTCGCAATTGTTCGACTCGGTTGTCGACAACGTCGATCTCCATCAACAGACTCAACTCTTTCCCATAGATCCCTCCCTTCACGGCCTAGTAACAAGGGTGATGGGCGAGGGTACCAAGCCCTACTTCCTGCTCTGCTTCCAATTGTTCCTTCTCGCTGCCAGTCAATGCTGAGCTGCTGAACATGGTGGCATGAAAAGCTTATCACGTTCAGCGACACCGACTAGCAGAGGTGGAGTCAGACTGTGCAATGATCATGCTTCCAACACCACCATGCTTGATACTCGAGAGGACATCGAGGAGGGAGTGACAGTGCAGCCACATAACTGCACACTAGCAGCTGCTGCTGCAGCCACGAGGGTGACCTTGGTTAAGCGCTATCTTTTTTGGTGTCCGATTGTGCGTTTTTTTTTTTTTTTTTTTTTTTTTTTTTTTTTGGTTTCAACTAAAAAAAAAGAAAATCACTTTCTTTTTGTGGTAATTTTCCGAAAAGGCAGCAGAGCGAGGAAGCACAGGCTGTTGCATTATCCATCCGTTGGTCAATTCGTGCCGATTCTTTTTTGACACATGTCGTCGCTTTACAGAAAATTCAGATGGTGAATGTGCGATTAACATAGCGATTGCGAGAAAAGTAACTGACAACGACGAAAAACGACGAAAAACGACGAAAAACGACGAAAAACGACGAAAAACGATGAGAAATGACGACGGATAGCTACAGGTAGCGAATGCGGAAGGTGGGTTCAGAGAGAGCTAGAGACGTGCAGAGACAGACGCACTGAGGTCGGGCCTCCAAGATGAATTGCTGGAGGCGGCGGTGGTGGAGGAGGCGGCAGCACAGACACGCAACCAGCCAAACACACGCTCCATGAACTGTCGCATTTTGTGCTCCTCGTGGAACTTGGTATCGAAGCCAAGCTGCAACTTGATCCTTCCGTCGATGGAAAGCATGCTCAACCAAGGTGAAGTGTTCACTTGTCGACCTAGATGGCTAACGTCAGTGCGCTCGATCCACAAGCCGCTCGCCTTGGCTTCAGCAGATGATGGCTCAAATCGAGGGTGAACCTTGAACTCGCCGACCGAAGAGAAGCCTGGCGCTTGAGGTCCGATGATGTCCTGCAGCTGCGCCTCAGAGGGACGAGGGGTGGCGCTATCGGCTGCTTCAATCTGCTTCCACTGCTGAGCGAGGCCTGTGATTGCACCCTCAGCGACAGCAGGATAAGATGAAATGCAGTGTGCGGTGGTAAGGTGTGCTTGCAGCTCCGTCTTGATCTTTTGTGCGACCGAGACAAAGTCTTGCAGACCCGCTAGGCTGGGCTCGAGTGAAGTGTTGGTATCGACGGGAATCCACAGGAACACAGCGTCCGATCCGAGCGGTGTGAGTTGACCTTCAGGTGCACCTTCCGTTGGTCTACGCGAGAGCCACCACCTAGCGTTGCGAACCATTCCCACCAGAGCACCGTTGCTAGTAGCCTTGCGCTCAGGGAAGGTCTCAGCTGTAGCCATGATCGTTGCTGCAGAAGCCAAGTAGGTGATTCCAGACTTGACTTGCTTGGAGAAGCTAAACAGCTCCTTTGCTTCGGCTGCTTCCATGGTCTTGGCGAGGCAGATGGTGGAGTGTTCGCGATCAATCCAGGAAGGAGCTGGTATGAGAGCAAGCGACTGGCAGATCCTGTCCGAGATAAGACGCATATTGGACTGCGCCACAGCATGGGCCTGCTTCACGTCAGAGGGCTTGGGTTCGAACTGCGTGCGGTAGGCTGTGACTATGCTGCGTGGCAGGCGAGGATACACGTCGAGCTCCCAGGCTGTAGGAGTATAGATCGAATTGTGGGGTGCAGCTGGAGTGGCATCGATAGCGCACTGAAGCAAGACGTTGAAGAACTCGACAATGCTTCCACCATCCGTGACTGCGTGCGATACATTCCAGATCAGGCGCGCAGTGCGGTCCCTCTTGTCGCCCATTCGAGGCAGGACAAGGTAGAGCATCGACTGCTTGCCCTGAGTAGCCAAGGGTCGGTTGCAGGTATGAGCGCAGACCTCTTCGAAGCTGCTTACTCCTGGCATGCCCAACCTTGTCACCACGAATGTCTGCTCTACCCATGCGCGGATGGAAGCCTCGTCCCGCAGCACCCTGTAGGTGAAGGTCTGAGGGACACAAGGATCGGCGTGTCGATCCATCTCGACCGCCAGCTCGGGGCGCAGATATCGTGTTCGCACCCAGCCCTCTCGAATGCGAGCTACCGCCTCGTCCAACTCCAGCTCGGTCCCTGCAATACGAGAAGAGCGAGGATGGTGCATGCGGAAGCTGACTGCCATCGAAAGCTCAGTGTGGCCATAAGCAATGTTCTCGTTGAATGTAGCGGATGCTTCATGGCCGATGCAGTTGCGTCGCCAAACACCGCGCTCGACCTGCTGCCATTCGTAAGGGTCGATCTGTGTAGTTTGCTGGATCGACATATTGGCGTTTTGTTCTTGATGATGGTAGGATACGGATTGAATGATCGTCCCGAGTGCGTTGTTGGTCATTGAAGGATAGAAAGAGGTGACCCTAGGGATGGAGGACGATGCACAATTGTGGTGTCTGACCCGCGAGATCATGTGAACATGCAGAAGCACGCCGTTTGCAGCTCGAACCCCCTCATACATATGCACGGCTCGCAGCTCAGGTCAAAGATTTCCCGTCTTAGTTAGCCTGGATCCTGTGCAGTGTTCTTCGTATGACCTGCATAGACTTGCGTACATCGTTCAGCTTTTCTTCCACGCATCTCGGCCGCAAGTCACGATCTGAGCTCAAGTCTTATGAAGGGAGCCGCGTTCACTTCTCTGAGATCGATGGAAGCTGAAGCAGGAAAAAGTTAGCCGAGCGCAAGTGGACCAGCCCGAATGCACTATCGGCATGGCAGCAATCTCGAGTGACAGAAAGACGGCGAAGCAGCATTGTTTGATCAGTTGGACTCGCTAAGGCCTTTAGACCAGGTGTTAGTGGATTCTGCCATGAGACGATGGGAAAATGGATGCTGCTTTCACACTTTGCCAACCTTTTATTTCTATTTATTTGTCTTGTGTCGTGAAAGATAATTCTCCGCAAGAAAAGCGGTCGCCAAAATTGCCACATCGCAACCTTTCCACCATTGCTCCTTCTCCGTGCTTCTGCCAAGGTTATAGGAAGCAAAAGAAGGGCCCAAAGGTGGGGTACGCTAATGGACAGCTGAAAACCTTGCCGAGCTGCGCAAAAAAAAAAAAAAAAAAAAAAAAAAGTTTGCAACAGAACTAAGCGAACTGCCTATTCCCATCGAGTCGCCATTGGGCTGCAAGAAGAGCCGCTTGACCACATAAACGCCCTCCTGCAACTTCTACATGCCTCCTGCCATCTCTGAAAGCCATCTGCAACCAAGGTTCGGACACCGATGCCTGGCTTGCCCACTTGATGCGATCTGCGTCTCACTACTAGGCGCTGGGCGATTTCGCAGTCCCCTCAAAGCCTTACATGTCCCTGGTATACTGTCATTTGTGGTTACTAGCGCGCTACAGTGAGATTAGCAAGAAGAAATGAAATGTAGAAACACCTAAGTTGAACTCCATAGATCCGTGACAGAAGCAAGCTTTGAACCGTAATGTAGGAAGACGACCGTCCTTAGTGGGTAGTGACAGTGTATTCAGCGCTGGACAGCAGGTTAGGCGTCAGACCCGCCTCACTCGGGAGGTCGCCTAAAGTGCGACCAGTGAGACTGTCAAAGCTGCTGCCGCTGGTAGCCTTTTCGTTGATGGATGCTGTAAGCTTGGCCTGCTTCTGCTGGAGGAAGAGCATGGCCTGTGTCTCGAGCACACGAGCAGCGGCAGGTGCTCCGCCAGCATTGCGACTCCGTGTCGACCAGACCTTGGCATTGCGTCGGATCTTGTCTGCCTCCTCACCCTGAAGCAAGCGCTTCATCTTTCGCACCATGTCCTCCTCGTCGACGCGGGGAGCGTACTTGCTTCGAAGACCAATGCCAAATCGTTCCGCCAAGATGGCGTACTCGTGCGTGTCAAACCATTGCGACAGGATCATCTGAGGCAGACCGTAGTGGACAGCTTCGTTGAACGAGTTGCCGCCGCCGTGGTGGATGACCACCTTGAGAGCAGGATGCTTGTAGATGCGGCGCTGGTCGTGGACCCATCGAGTGATGCGCACGTACTCGAGACCCTCGAACTCAGACAAGGTGAATTGAGAGTAGCCCTTCTCTGCATCAGACTTGCGTCGAAGCATGATGTTGTTCTTGATTGCCTCACTGAGTTTCTCAGCTACAAGGTTAGAAGCACCACTAGGTCGCCTTGAGTCCAAGGTGGGTCGCTTCTTGTCCAGATAAGTGGGGCTGTTGAGGGGTGAGGTTGCGCCTGGGCTGTTGGGTCCACACTTTGGCTTGTTGAGCTTGAAAAGGAGCTTGACCCTACCGCCGCTCTGGTGGTAGAGACGCTCGAAAGCGCGGAGGATGGCTTGTACTTCGGCATCTGTCCACAGGAACATACTTCCCATGTTGAGGTAGACGACCGATTGACCTGTAGCGTGAGCAGCGCCCATCCATTCGACATCCAGATCACGCTTCCCACTCTTGGGTAGTGGAGGTGATGATGTCGAGTTGAAGGTGGTGGAAGAAGAGGCGCTGAGTGGGCTGGAGAGGCTGATGAGGTCGTGAGCAGCAGTATCGTGGTTCTCTGGATCGCTAGTGACGCCGGCACCAACAAAGGTGATCTGGTGAGGCTGTCGGATCGAGTCCCAGAGACCAGGTGTGTTGAAGTGGATGCCTCCGACACAGTTGCGGTCCTTCCAGAGAGGAGGGACAATGGCACTGTCGGCGTTGAAGCCCATCGAGTTGAGACCGAACTCCTTCTTGAGGAGAGCACGGCGTGCATACAGGTCCTTCTTGGTTGCGTTGCCGTAGGTCTCGATGATGGTGAGCTTGAGATTCTCTAGAGCCGACGAGATGGTCCTTGATCTCCTCTTGCCCATAGGATGAGGGTCAAACAGGCTTTTGCGAGTAGCAGTGAGGGATGGTGAGCAAGGAACAGTGAACATCCATGGAAGGCCAGTCATTCGGACACCGGTAACTAGGGTAGGGGAAAGGGCATCGGCGGCAACTGTGCAGGCAGCGAGCGTAATATGGAATGCGGAAAGTTTAGTTCTAAGTTCAGAGACACAAGGAGGTCCAGCCAGGCCAAGGCGTCGGGACTTACTCATGTCGGGATCAAGCTCAAGCAGCCGGTCACGAACGAGCGTGGCCGCATCGCGAAACTCTTGCTGGGTGACGAGGGCAACGATCTGGCAGAGCTCCATGCTGCTGTAGTCACCTGGAGACTTCCTCAAGCCCTTCATATGGGACTGCATGCCTCGTGTGCTGTCATAGTGGGAAAGATAGACGGAGAAGAGACGGTCAGATATGAACTACATGGACGCAGTAGACAGAGAGCAGCTGCGATTGAACTTACAAATCTTCTACTGCTCTGTCAGAACCCAAGTCGGAAAAGTGGATTCGTGCTGCCAAGACAGGGTCATTCTGCTCTTGCCTGAACTCGGCGATGGCGTTGCGAAAGGAGGTGCCGGTAAGGAAAGTGCAGTCGTGACCGAGTCGAATGAGCTCGTAGGCGGTAGCAAGCAAGACATTGATCTCGCCGCGAGCAGGGTTGGCAAGAAGAGCGATCTTCATTGTGAAGTAATGGAAACGGCGAGATGACAGTCCCGATCAAGATTGGTGAATGTGGAAAAGGCAAGGTCGTAAGAAGCTTAGTTATGGAGAGGTTTATGTAGACGCTAGGACAAGAAGCATAGGGTAGGGGTATCAAGGATCCCAGCGCAATAGGAGAGGGAGAAGGATTGGGGCCCTCGCTGGGAGAACATGAAAAGGAAGCGACGGTTTTATGGATATGTGCTCAAGGCGATGAGGGTCCAAGTCTGACAACAGCTTAGAAGAAGGTCTGCATGCGCAGGCACTCCTAGCGCCGTAGGACCAGGGGCGGCGCACTATCTGACACAAGAGGGAACAACATTGCGGCGAGACGGACATGTCTAACTCTAAGACAAGGCAAAGGTCACTTTTCTGGAATGGCAGCCGGGAAGAAAAGGGATCGCGAACAAGACCTGGGACAGCAAACCGTCGGGAAGCGAAGACAAGAGAGAGAGAGAGAGAGAGAGAGAGAGAGAGAGAGAAAGAGAGAGAGATTGAATTTCTTGTTCGGTGCACATAGATGCTCGTCGTTGTACAAGTGGGCTGTTGCCGAGACGTAGAAGAGGTCAGAACCTCAAATGATGTGCACTGTTGCCGTGCATGAACCATGGTAGCCTGCATGGAGTGGTTGAAGCATATCCGAGGGTCCGTAAAATTGAAGGGCCGTGCTCCCCCGCAGTGGGCGAGAATGACAGGAACAGAAAGTGATGGGATCATAGCGATCGTCAGAGTAAGGTGGCACGGACAAAAGGAACGGCGGAACACGGGAGGTTGAGGCTCAGCGAGGTAGATAGCGGACGGCACTACTGGGAAGGGAGAAAGAAGAAGAGGATGTGAAAGAGGCTCAGTTTATTCTCATGGATGCACGAACAAAGGTTTCAGGGGAAGGTTTTGATGTGAACGGTCCACACGAACTGGTGCTAGTAAGCGCACGGCCAGCGAGCCGCGCTTTGGATGCCATCGAGAGAGGATTCTGCGATGAAGAAAGTGTGTCAGGAGGAGCATACTAGCTGACAGCGACAACGACGACGACGGGCCGGAAGGTCAAGGTGGAGACTGGCGGAGGTGTTAGAGTAGAGGGCTGCCCGGGAGGTGGTGGCACGCTCTGCAGCAGACCGATCGACGTAGCGTCGGAAACAATTGCTGCGCCAGCGGCCAAGGGCACAGATTGTATCAGCATCCGCTCCATTGGCGTGCTGCCCATGTGGCAGCGCCACGGCTGAAGGAGTGGCCTGAGTATGATGATGGCGCCACGCCACAGCCCTCCAGGCAGAGACGGAGCATGGTGACAAAGGAGCCACGATCAAATGGGCGGTTGCCCTCGAGCATGAAGAGGGGCTCCTGCGGGGCACAGTGGCGACAGATGAGCTGGAGGCAGGCCACTGCGCAGGTGCTGAGGGGGACAGCGGGTGCGAGGAGGGTGGCACCCTGCCAAAAGGGGTCTGTCTTGCTGGCCGGCAGAGTGACAGTGGCATATGAGCGATCGGCAGCAAAGGTGACAGAGGACACGGTGAGTGTGTTGGGTCCCAATGCATCCCAGGTGAGCTCGTCTGCATGGAGGAAGCAGGCAAAGGCAAGGTAGAATGCAGCGCAGAACATGCATCGGTTGTGCTGGGAGGGGCAGACTGTAGGGAGGGTGCGAAGGAGCTGGCGCAAGAGTGGTAAAGTGATTGGCAGCTTGGCGACCGGAGGGGGTTTCCGACAATGCACTTGAAGCCCCGAACCACCCGCTCGAGTCGAGGGGAGTCGAAAGCCTCAATGGGGAGGCCAAGGTTGATGTGCCAGGACTTAAGCACATAGAGGTCGTGTTTGACCGTGTTGAAGGACTTGCCCAGGGTGTGGTGATGGGCAACCCATTCAATGAGCGTGGTTGGTGAGGCAGGAAGGGAGTTGGCGATGCCGAGAGAGGCTGTGAAGGTGCCAAAATGTTTCAACACGGTGGCAGAGCGAGCGCGGGTGGTGTGAGCAAGGCCAGACCAGAGCAAGGAGGCTGCGTGGCAAGAGAGGCCGGATGCTGCGACAAAGGCCGAGGGGCCGGGTGGTGTTGAACTGCAGCAGTGAGAACACTAGCGGGAAGTGTTGCTGAATGAAGGCAAATCGACGACGAGAGAGGGTGTCAGTAAGAATGTTGTCCTCCGAGCTCACGCGCACCGGGACCAGGTCAATGTGTTGTTGCAAGCAAAGGGCGAAAATCTCTCGGAGGAGGACCTGAGTCTGGGGGTCGCAAACGGAGCCCTTGCAAAGGCCGTATTCCACGTTCTCATTGTCAACGTGGATGACGACGCGACGATGACTAGTCCAGAATGGGGAGAACTGGTGGAGGGCCTCCAAGACTGCCAATGCCTCCAGGAAGCAAATGTCCTTCTGCCGGTGGCAGCAAGAGAGCTCATGGGAGAAAGCGGCAGATGGGTTGGCCATGCTACCCAGATGAGCACCAATGCTACGCTTGGAGGCGTCAGTCCAGACGTGCTCTACCTGTAGGGGAGAGGGTTGAAGCAGCGAGATGCCATCCCAGGAGGTTAGTGTGTCAACCTACCAAAGGAGCTCAGCTCGTGTACCCTTGCTGATGTGGCGACCAAAGGGGGGCCTTGAAATGGGCTCGCACTGCATCGTAGATGCAACGCAAGAAGGCACGGCTGTGAGGTGCAACTTGAGTGACAAACTGCAAGTGACCAGCGACCTGTTGCAGCTCTAGGAGCAAGGTGCGGCCACGTTCTGCTATGCACGCACACAGCTGGAGGATGCATTGGCGATGCTGGGCAGTGATTGAAGCTGTCTGGGCCACCGAGTCCAGTTCGATTCCAAGAATCTCGAGTTTGGTCATGTCCCATAGGGTCTTCTTGTCACTGATCTTGAAACCTAGTGCTGCTGCTGCGAGGCTGAGGAGTTGGATGGGTGTGGCAGGGTTTGGCAGTGGGGTCCGAGGCTCCAAAAAAAATCATCGAGATAGTGGGACACACCCAAATGGGCCGGGGGCAAGTTGGTGGACACTGATTGCAGGGCGAAAGCCATGAGCCAATGTAAGAATTCGGCAAACAGGTTGAAAAGGAAAGGGGAGGAGTGGGCGCCAAAGGCCAGAGCACATTCTTGGTAGTGAACACTGTCAAAATGAATGCCCATAAGGCGTGCATCCGATTCTGCCACAATGACATGCCGGAAGGCATCCTCAAGGTCCGCCTTCCAGAGCGAGGCGCCTAGGTGCTCGTGGATTAAGTTCACCATGGTGTCCAGGTTCTTGTAGTGGATGGTGACAAAGGACGCATGGATGCCACTGTTTACCGACAGCAGCCTTGACCCGGGCTTGTGAGGTGTGAGAGGTGATAGATGGTGCACCGCTTGTTACTGTTGGCCTTTGGGACCACCCCAATTGGAGAGCAAACAAGTCCCACTGTGTATGGGTCGGACACCACATGGAGGCAGCCTTCTTGGAGACATACTGCCAATCTCCCGGTGGAGGTGGAAGACATCCTGATCATCCAAAGGCAGGTTGGGAACCTTGAGCCTGGTGGCCGAGTGAAGGGGGCCTTCATACCTGAGCCTGGCACCATGGCGCAGCGCGCCACGAAGCTGGTCCGCATAGGTCTGATCTGGGTATAGGTCCAGGAATTGAGACCAAAGGCGGAGCTGAAGGGAGCCAACCGAAGCTGGGGAGTTGGCCATGTCATAGATGGGAAGCTCGCACAAGGTGTTAGGCCGAGGCGGCAGAGGATGGCCTGTGAGCAGAGAGAGGAGGAGATCTGCGGCGGAGTCAGGTGACAGGTTGACAATGCCCTCCGGGAGGGCAGCAAGAGGAAGCACGCTTGAAGGCGGTGTTGGCCCATGACTGGACGTTGAAGGTGTGCCTGACCTGAGAGGAGACGTTGCAGGTGCCTCGGACCTTGTGAGCACTCTTGCTGGCAGCGCTAGCCGTTGCACACTTGAAGGCAGTGCACGCTCTCTTGTCGACGTTGAGGGTGTCGAGGACCGCTGGGAAAGCACGTTTGGGGCGGCTGTGCTGACCGTGGCGACAAGGCGCCTGAGTGAGAAGACGTACTCACCTTCAGGCCGTCTTCTTGGTTGCCATGTTGGTGGACTTGGCAAAGGCAGGGCAGCTCAGCATGGGGTGGGCACCCTTGCAGTGGAGGCAGATGTGAGAGCGGTTGCAACCGGCACATGAGTGGCCTGCGTCTACACGTCTACACGTCTCAACAAGCTTGTTGGCAGCGCCTGGGATCGGGCGTTGGCGAGGGTGGGAAGGGCGGGTTGGTTGGGTGGAACTGGAGCCAGGGTTGGGGTCCAGACGGGACGAGGTGTGTAAAGACTTTTGGAAGGGAAAAAGCACCCTGCCAGCAACCTGAGAGTTGTACGACGCCCACTCAGAGACAGCAGCAGTGCCAAAGCATTGGCGGCAGACAGCCAGGTGGTAGCCTGCCATGGCATGCCACGAGTAGAGATGGTCAAACTCAATCAGCTGCTCCAGGTGGGCCAGGAGAGCCGCGTTGAGCTCGAGGTTGGCCATGTGACGAGCACAGATGGCAACGTAAATGAGCCAGACTTGTGCCAGGGCGGCAATTGACGGGATGGCCTTGACAAAGGTGAATGTGCGCCTGTTGGCCGAGTCTTCAACCACTGAGAGCTGCCCGTCAGTGAGCGTCAAGCCAGTAGAACGGGAGGACTCCCAGGAGAAGCGCAACTCGGGGTTGTGCAGATTGACCAGGTGTTCCGGCTTGAGCTGATCATGTTCGACCAGTGCAACAATGTCAACTGGCACCCAGGCGAAAGAGCACAACACAGAGAGGGGTTGCAACTCACCAGCTGGGGCCAGGGGTTGGGGGCGGCAAGGTCACGACCCATGGGGTGAGGGAGGTTGAGCGTAGGTGGGGTGGCTGCGGCCGGTGCTTGAGATGCACAGATGCTGGCCAGAAGTTTACCAAACTGGCCGTTGAGTTGTTGCTCGAGATGGCGAAACCGCTGCTCAACCTGTTGCTCCAGGGCAACCACCAATGATGCGGAGGCAAAGGCAGTGGGATGCCCAGTCGACAGAAGAGGGAGGTGTGCTTGCAACATTGGCGGTGAGCGAGAACAGGGTGTGTGTGTCCTGGGACGGGAACAAGTCTGAGTGGGAGCAAAGGGG